>OY982562.1:9879927-11109539 GCA_963859945.1 Euplagia quadripunctaria | reverse complement strand
TCGAACTTAAATAGAAAATTATTCGATTGCTTTAAGGTAAATAGGTAACATTACCTACGGGCCAACGTGTCCTGCTTTGTTAAAGTGTATGTACATATTTTGTTTCTGATTACCGATGGCCAATCCACTTTTACCACGTAATATCCATTTGAAACAAGAAGCACAAACACACAGGTACATTATAAGCGACGCCTATCTTACGTAGTTTTGTATGAGAGCGTGCGTCTACCGTAAATATATGATCGAAGGACATTAAGGTATGATAGTATATATGCATGGGTTCAGTGTTGTATTGCCTAAAAATACGCTGTAACTGTTTAAAATATTATGACACAATGTATATGCGGCATTCAACGCCAAATCGAACGGTTTAAAAAAATATATTTTTGATTATCTTAATTGTTTGAGATTTTTAGTACCCCTCAAAAGAGGCTTCCTGGAAAATTTTGAGACTTTTTTTGATCGCTGGTTCAAAAAATATCGTTATTTAAAAAAAAACCGCTCTTTTATTGGTTTTTTGCTCATAACTTTCTTAATAATTCAATATTTTTTTCAAAAGGTTTTGGATGATCTATCCATCATGCAACTTTTAAGCCCAGTCCATAAATACAATTAATTTTTACTCACTGCTCTTCAATTCCGAATCAGAACAAAAAAAATATCTAAATCAATTTATAATAAGTAAAAAAAGTATAGTGTGTTGTACAATCGATACGGATAGTTTAAAACAGAAAAATTTGTAAAATTTGGCGTGGAATGCCCCATATTTAGTCGCTTGTAAAAGAAAACTACGACTATGAGATTTTACACTTTACTTGTACACTCAACCTGGTCTATTCGCTCTATATCAGCCATCGTGCCGTCAACATATTGCTGTGTTTATGATCAGTGCTGCCACCTGTGATAGCAAAGTAAACGTCGTATTCGTAATAATGGATTTAAAAAAAAGATTTTTTTTCGTTATTGTAGTCAATCAATCAAACAGGTGTGTCTCTGTCAATAAAAATATGTTGCCGAAACTGTTGTGTTTATACACTTAAACTGTAAAAAGTAAACATGGGTTTCTGAACATTTTCTCATTCATCCATATGCAAATCTATACGTTGTAAATTATGCAGTGTCATAATATTACAATCAGTTATAAGGTATTTTTTTAAATAAATCAGTGACTACTACAAGTTAGACCCAATCCATTTCAAATTAAACATTACATAATATGTTATATTTTCTCCATTGTTTGTTTAGATTTACTCTGTTGATTTTGAGATTCTATTTTTAGTCTTGTGCGTTCTTCCAATTTTAGACAACAGATTTCAGGCATTTGAATATTAGTTTTATTTACATTTTGTAATTACATTAAAAGATTGCCATATATTACATAGCTATAACCCTAGTGCGAATCAGAACGGTAGGACGATTCAGTTAAGATTACCTAAAATAAACTAAGAGCCTATTAAGCAAACAGCATATTACGCTAGAAATTCGCAATTTTTTCGACTTCGTAAACTTACCACCTCGCCAACTACTACCGCGTCTTGAATTTGATCTCAACATAGGACAATATTATTTGTATGCTTCAGAAAATAGGTCTCCTAATCGAAAGTAAAGGTCCATAATTTGTCGGAAGTTGTCTTCAACAAAACGTCATTCAAATAAATATCTATAACTGAGAGATAATTTGCGTACATCCAAGGTCCAAAACGAAGTAAACCAAATCTCGGCCTAAACACGACGCGTGAGTTAGTTACGTAGATAAACTAAGGCGAGACCTTCTAAAAAGGCGACCTTTACAATTAGTAACTACCGTTCTGTAGAAAACAGTAAGGACAGTTCTGAAAATATCTGTCTACTGATTTCACGTCTAACACAGCGAGAGAGAGCGAGCGAGGGAGCAAGCAAGCAGAGGTAAAAACGTTTGGGTTTTGCACACCGTCATTCTACATTTAAAATCTATATATAGATACATGTGTATATACTGATCAGTAGATATATTTTTTTTATACGGTGGAAGTTGCGGTAAGGATGCTTAATTAGTCTGTGCCGAGAGGATAGTCGTGCTTCGGTTACTAGTTTATTTTACTTCAATTTATTAACGTTCAAAGTGTAAAGGATTACTTGTGCCAAAATGATTCAAGTTATGCCGTGGTGGTAAAATTGCTAATACGCTAATCGCTACTTATGGACAAAATATTTCTGTTGGCCCTCTATAAAATATGTTAATACACTTCTTCACATTTGCGGAGCTGTTTGTAAACATTTGGACACTGTGGATGCAAGGTTCTCAATTATTGTAATCCGCCTAGTACACATATGTAAATACATAACTTCTTTATATTTATGTATTATTTTTATGAGTATCGCCAACTGCTTTTGTAATATGTATTTTTGTTAGTTTCTTATAAACGTACAAGTTAATATATCTCAATCTTAATACCTCTTTGCGCATGGATTCTGATACCATTGAGATAATCATAGTATGAAGGATTTAATGTGTATATGTAGGTAGGAATTTAATGCGTGTAACGAAGCACAAGTAATATTTTGACACAATTATTAAAAATCGACCTCTCTTTGAACTTTTAGTTGGCATTAATTTAGACATTCGATAATTTAATATAATTCTGGCATTTTCGAGCCCTTCTATAGTTAATTTCGATCTACTCAATCGTTTTTTTTTTGTTACAACCTGTGGATATTGTTGTTTACATAATGTAAGTAGTTATTGTTGCTTACTGCAATGATTTCCTTAAAAACGAAACTTCAATGAACAGATTTCAATAAAGCAGTTGATCATGATGATTGCATCACGAACGGTCTTTTTTTCGATGGACGTTTCTTATAACTACGCAGAATAAAACATGGATATGTTTTTCCAAGGGACACTAGTACTAATAATGAGGGTCACCGTTTGCTGGTATTCTTGTTTACCTCTCCAAAGCTAAATGTTATGTATAGGTTTAAATCAGTCCCCCGTTCTCTACCGACCACCTGAGTTGTCCACCTGGTTGGTCAGTTAGAAATAAATGTTCCTAACCACCCACCTTGTGCATCTGGTGGGTCAGTTAGTAACAAAATATACTAACCGACCACCTGTGACTGTATAAAATGCTTAAAAAAAAAACAAATTGTCGTAGGATACACTTATTATAATACAGATTGAAAAAGCTATTTCAGTTTTTCTAAAAAATGCCCCACGGTAATTTTACCACTTATCAGTTCAATTTGGCATCTTTGAATATATTCGTCATTGTCTATAAAAAATTTGTCACGCTTATTAGGTGAAGTTGTTATATAGTATAGAAATCTGCATCAGTTTTTAATACTTTGAGCAGACTTAAAATGTTTATGGTTTTTGAAATTGCCATTATTTAGAGTTGAATTCCAACTCTCCAATGTATTAGTTGTACGATGCTGCTCTGAAAACCGACCAGATTCTAATGAAACCTTCATTTTTCAACCAATACATTGCAATATAATATAGGAATTTTTCTGTGTCATGTGCTGCTGATTCTTGTTTTATATATTCCCAACCTTCGATTATCTTATCGTATGGCAGGAGCGGAAGGACACAACATAGGGACACAGTTCTTTTCTTGAATTTGTCCCTTGTTGCCCCCTTTTTCTCCTTCTTTTTTGTTAAGGCCCATCAAATCATTAGCTTTTCTCCGTTTGCTCCGTTGCGAAAATGGTAATAGCAACCTCTTATTTCTGTGTGTGGGAAAATGAAGCGAATTGCATTCATGGCTGACTCTTCGTAGTCTGTTTTAAAATTCCGTGGTCGCCAAGCCGGTACTCTCGATTTAATTAATTCAAACATAATTTTATACGTTCTTTCTTTTTTATTTGGCAGTAGTGCATACACAAGTGGCACTATGTTCGTAAAATTAATCGTGCTCCCTAAATCGCCACTAATAACGTATACCTGTTTAAAAGGTTTTGAACAACTTTTAAATGTGCCATCAGAAAAATAATCAGTGACAGTTTCTAAAGCGTTTTGCTTCATCGGACGCAAAAATTAAAATACGTTCACCGTGGTAACAATAATCAGTCAGTAAAAAAAATTAAATTCTGTAGGTACTTCCACTTCCTCTAGATTGTCGTGATTAATTTTAGTGACACCTGCATTCTTATTTCTGTTGGAATATAATCTTGATTTTATACTACGAAATGGAGGTAGCTTACAAATTAAGTTCATACCTCTATTTTTCATTTTTGCAGTAGATTTCTTGTAAATTCTAGGAATTGGTTCTTCGTTGCAATGCTTACTTTTTTCAGCACATAAATGCAATTCCCAGTCCAACTCATTTTTAGTGAAATCAGATTGGCATGAATGTACATGTCTTTTCTTAATTTCAGAATTTCAGAATTGTGAACAGTTTTTGTAACACTTCTGTTTGTAATACTGGTGTCCCTCATACAGCAATACAATGCCACCATTTCTTTTAATGTACACTAACTCACTGTTATCCATTATTTATAATTATAGAATACGATGGAAGCCGAAGAAATTACAATACATGGTTTGACGTCTCAAAAACAAAAGACAGTAATGAAATTTGAAAGAAACATTTAAATCATATAAATACTATGTATTTGCTCTAAGTAGTTTGGTTAGCAGAATATGTAATCTATTTACTTGAGTAATGGAGTGCAATGTATTGGATCATTAGGTCATTTAATGATCTACTATTTATTAGTCGTTGTTGTGAACTCTTTATAATAAGATAAAATGTGCTAGTTAATCTATACGAGTAATAAATCATATGATGCAAATAATAAAAAAAAAAGATAAATAGGATACTTTTTTCTGCAGGAGAATACGTTCCTGCAGGAAAATTTAAAAATTACGGAAAAATCTATTCAACGCAAGCGGAACCCCGGCTTAAATCTATACATATGAGCCATAGCATTTTATACAGTCACAGGTGGTCGGTAAGTATATTTTGTTACTAACTGACCCACCAGATGCACAAGGTGGGTGGTTAGGAACATTTATTCCTAACTGACCAACCAGGTGGACAACTCAGGTGGTCGGTTGGGAACGGGGGAAATCAGTAGCGTCGGTGGAGTTCAAACCTGCTTAACACCGACGCGTGAGCCTTCGCTTCTACTGTTATACTAACTGTTACCAGGTTAACGCATTCACCACCAAAAAGATACCGTTTGTCGTATAACCTCGCTTTGTGAGCACTTCCCTAACTGCTACAGCCAGCACCTGAATCCTTGGCGTCGATATATCGAGCGAAGTCCAGTTTCGCGGTCACTTGGAGGGTAAGGCCAATCAGCCTCGAAGATGCTCTGTGCGCTGAACAGATCGAGACATATTTCACCCCGGCCCACCGCCTACAACTTTATAAGGCGCAGGTTCGGCCGCATATGGAATACTATTCTCATATCAATGCAGGAGCACCCCAGTACCAGCTTCTTGACCGCATTCAACGGAGAGCGACTCGAATCGATATTTCAGATCGGCTTGACCCCTTGGCGTTGCGTAGAGATGTAGCTTCACTCTGCATTCTCTATCGCCTGTATCATGGGGAGTGCTCCAAGGAATTGGTCAACGCGACAAAACTTACATCCCGATCATCTGGATAGTGGTTATCCACCACTGTATGGTTCTCTAAAAATTTTTTGCCTCGCACAACCAATCTCTAGAACAAATTATCGCCTGCGGTATTTCCGGACCGATACAACCTTCAAGAAAAGAGCGTACTCCCATCTCAAAGGCCGGCAACGCACTTGTAACTCTTGAGTTGCAGGTGTCCAAGGGCGACGATAGTCACTTACCATCAGGTGACCCGTCTGCTCGTTTGACCCCTATAATTAAAAAAAAAACAAGTATATTTATACTACATAGCGACTCTACACTACTGACATAAACAACTTATTTTTTCTCGCCATTTAATTTTCTCCAAAACTAACGACAACATTTCCCATGGCTACTTTCAAGTCTCTGTTCTGTTCTCTCTCAATCCTAGTCTAATTTCAACAATAAATTCTTCCATTTCATAACTCATTTCAGATAAGTATTAGGCATCCATGCTGAACAGTAAACTTATGCTAAATGCTTAGTAAAAAATAACGTTCAGATGTGGAGCGGACGGTACCCGAACTTCTATAAATTTGTTTTAAAACAAGCGAGTGGTGATATGAAAATATTTCAGCGTCTTTATCGGGTCTGATATTCACTGACGATGTGTTTAGTGTCCGGGACCAGTTCGATGTAAGCCAATCGAAACTTGGGGAAATGACGATTTAGAGCCGTTGCATTGAATAACAATATGCGTTTACATGTGAAAGATAAAAGTCATCCAGTAGGTACTACTAAGCTTTATTTTCTTCTAAGGGTTATACAACTTGTAATTGCTAGCCTCACTTTACGAAACGAATGTAAACAACAGTAACAGGCGTGTCCCGCGTCAGTATATATAATTGTACAACTTTATTTCTTTTAAATAAAATTTGTAAGCGTAATGTGTACATACCTAATTTCATATCATTAAAAAAAACTTTATTATCAAAAGAATACACTATACTTCTTTCTATCATAAAGTTTTTTTATTAAACGCAAGACAGCACTTTCTAATTCCTATTGAAATGAGTATATAATGAAAAGTCATGTAGCCGGGTCTGTTAGCATTAAACCTCGAATTATTGTTTTACTGGTTTATTTTGTTTCAATTTTGTAGATTAGGGACTGAAGATAAATAAAATTGAATATTTACCATAAAAATGAATATTAGAATGAATAATATTACTATTTATTTATTATTAATAAAAATGAACTCGATAGCTAGTTTTTTTTACTAATATTTTACTGTAACCCTTTAAAAAGGTAGAACTCTGCTTTAACACGTCATCAGATGCAATAAATGAAAATTCACCACACATGGTTGAATAGCATGAATAGAAGTATAATATTTTACTTATAAACAGAAAAATAAACTTGGTGGATGACTAAAAATATTAAAATGTGGACAGACGTTATTTTTAAGATAGGCGTTCTATTTCCTACCTACTGTAAAATAATTTATTTTATTAGAATACCACTCTATTGTTTAACTTAAAGTTGACTAATCTTAGTTGATAATGTTAGTAATTAATTCAATAATATCGTTGCATTTCGCCAGGCATGCGTTGTTATATAACATTAAAAATTGAAGAAGCATTTAGTGAATGATTTAATTAACGAATAAACATCACTCATTGAATTTTAGGTAGATAGTATTTAAATAAAATAGTTCGGACTTTGGTGCTAAATGAAAAGTGAATATCAGTCCAAAATTAGGTAACTATATTTTAGTAAGCCGAAAATATTCAATGTACTTCTGCAATTCTTCTCTTTTATGTTATCTTGTTATGTGCGATTACTCTCATCATTCTTTTTTATCAAATAATTTTATTTACATTAAAACATGTTTATATTTTACTTGCTTTATAATATACATTGCAATATGGCATACAAATGTGACGTAATCTTTGTATTTAGTTGATTAATTGTTATTAGACAATACTTAAACTGAACATGACCTTCATATGTTATTTATTTCTGATATTACTGTATAAATAGATAAAACTAGTCGTTTCATTCATAATATATATCATAACATAAGTTTTTTGTAAGCGTTACAATGTTTTTTGTCTCAATTCCGATTGACAATTTAAACTTTTTCAAGTTCAATGTTGTAAATTTATTGTATACGGATATCAGTAAAGTTTCGGTCAGTTTGTCGTTTAAATTATATAATAAGTGAGGTTTATTCGGGTGCTTGGAGATGTTTTTGGATGTTACATGCATGTTATGAACTTAATTTTATGTAGGTACTTACATTGTTTTCACATATCACAAATTATAAAATTGAAGTTTAAGCTAAATGTAAATAGTCGCTTTGAAAATATAATACACGATCTCGAATGCTTGTAACATTATTCATCTCCACGAGTCTCATGTGCTATGAATGTTTATCCAAAGAATTTGATTTGAAACTAAAACATTGTAGTGCCTTATTTGGTGATCTAAAAATGTTTTATGTTCAATGCTTAGATTTATTTATGGAATTTTAATGACAACACTTTACCTGGTTAAACTGTTTGACCGCACTTTCATCGCCTGGTGTATTTTGGAGAGTTTGGTGATGAGCCGTTACGCTTATAATGGATGTGAAGACAAATTAGATGTAAATAATTTTCAGTGCAAGAGACGCCACCCCTGTCCAAACGAAGTGAATTGTGATATAAGTTATTAGTTTCTTTGATTTGCTCAAAATTATTTTCAAGTTTCGATCTGTGTACTTATCGTTCATGAAATTTGTAAGACTGTATTTTATTTCGTTGTGTAACATCGTTAGTAAACTTCGGGTTATGAATATAGTTATTTTGAAAATTAATTTATGTTTCATTCGAGTCCTGTTAGTTTGTTGAAAATAAAACAAATAATTATTTAAAAATAAATTATTTATTTATCGTTGATCGAATTTCATACTCGTAGTTACGACCGGAGCTCTGGCCGCAGTGACTAGACTGTACACTCAACATTTCTCATATATATTCATAAACAATATATTTCTGTACAAACAGAAAATCAACACTTAGTAATAAACGTTATATTTCTACTTAATGTAAATATAAATTATATCACTAATACTCGAGTATTAGAATAATTAAATCCACCGAAAAATAATATTACACACTGCCAGGGAGCATTATTTTATAATAGCTTCCTAAAATTAATTGTGTTAGTCTTATTTGTTGCTAACCCAACAAGTGATTGCGTCTAACATTATCGCCTGCAAACCGACTTGAAAATCCCTTTTGCCTTGTTAAAAATCAGTCCATTGTGTTATGGATGGCACATTCATTTGAAAGATGTAAAAGAGACACACAGGACTAAACGCAATGTGTGGCTGACCTTGTTTGTGATATTAATCGTTACAATAAATCGGCATGGGTAGATCATTGTGCCATAACTTATAGGAACTTTCACAATGAGTAGTTGAATACTACCAAGTGAGTGGTTGACGAATTTTCGCTAGAACTCAGTGTCGCTGAGCACGTTGTACATAAGGCGCTTGAACGAGTTCGATTGTTGGATGTGCTCTTCGTGTAGCGAATTTACCTGCAAGAAAATCCTTTTAGTCCATTCGTCGTCGATAAAAACCAATAATAGATTCTGGATGACTGCATCTTTGAAGGTTTTTAATTAATATACTGCTATTGCAAATTGCTACTAAATCGGAGAACAGTAGGTATAAAGTAAACTGACATCCATTTCACACTAATACATCCACGCGAGCGAATTTGGTCACTTACACCGACCAAATAAAAGAAATCCACCTAGCATAGCAAAATATTATTCTACGAATAGGAAATAAGAACAACAATGTTTTATTGAGTCACACAAGGTATCGATAGCCCCTGGGTCATGATCAGCGTTTCCGGGTCACATCTATTTATACTGTATTCTTGCCTACAAGAGTAATATAGGATAAAAGCGTGTGGAACAAAGATAAACTGTTTTTCTGTCCTCGAATGCAAGAGAAGGGCAATAAGCAAGTTTATTTTGCGATCTTCAGTAAAATATTCTTCCCTAGTCCCATCAGATGAATTTGGCCAGACCAATTTGAAACTTAAGTCGGTGAACTGATACTTACGAAGGTTGTTTTTAAATGTTTTCCTTTCGGCTTCTCCTCAATATGGGCTGGTCTTGGAGTTGGCGCTAGTTTCTATAACAAATGATATGAATTAAAGTCAAAGAAAGCAAATGGGTATCAAGAAAGGTGAAAATCTACTAGGTTAATATAAATTACTGTGATGCATCTATTATACGAAATAGTTTCATCATGACAATGTAAACAGTGGCGGTGCTAGACCAAATGTAGACGTTGGCGACATCAGCTTTGCGAGGACTATTTTATTGCGCAGTCAGAAAGGAAACGATAAATAGAAAAAGATTAATGTATGAGTTTTATTGCTATTCAAATGTTGACAAAAATTACATAAACAATCAGAAATTGAAATAACGATTTTTTCGGCTTTTAGCCTCGCTTTGGAGATTATGTCATAGTTAACATCATATCATATCTATTTCCGCTTCAATTGACGCAGATAGTCGCTCTTGACTCATCGTACTTCTCAAGAAGGTCAATTTCAACTTTGAAAAACTTCTCTCAGCAGAAGCTGTACCTGAAACTGTGAGCATTATTCTGATTGTTATGTATGTAGATTTTGGATATACTTTCAAATTATTTTCTTAAATGTACCGGATAAGTTCAAACAGATTCTCATCAATAAGTTCCTAACCGAACATGGGTTTTCTTTGCTATCGTTTATCTTTAAATTGTAACTCAATTTAGCGACTTCTTTTTTCTACAAGCAATCAAGCTTCTGCAACGTTTTCTTCAAGTAATATCTTTATTCTATTGTTTACCGTGTTTGATTCTTTTATAGAATCCCATCCATTTAATCATGCACTCCACGTGTCTTTGACTTATTTCAAGTCATTGCAATATCCGACTCAAATCTTTCTATCCTTCTTTTACCATCTGTGTCTGCAAATGTGAAAAAAGTCGGCATGGAAAGCTATAAACTTTGTCTTGAGATATGGAGTAAGCTACGTTAATCTATGATGTTGCCATCTACTAAATATTCAAAAATGATTTATTTGCGTTTTTGAGGTAACTTTCATCAGATTTCTCTAGGTTTTGATGGGGACCTATTTGAATTAAGTCATAACGCTGCGAATCCATTACTGGAACTACATACTTCCCCAGATCTAGGTCTATAAATGACTCATAATTGATCTGCTTGCTCTTGATTTTCTGAATCGCAAATGTTCTCACTTTCTAACTCTGCATTGGATTCAGAATCTTAGATCACAGTTGATTTACCCGATTCTGAAACTGTGTATTTGGGTAACATATTCAGATTTGTTGCAGAAACTAAATAAATTTGGATAAGTGACTCATCACAGGATTCTGAAGTGGTTACACTTGAAGAAAGTTTCTTTCGGAATTATTATCTTTACTATTATTATGTAACTGTTAATATTATATTGTTGTCTGTGGAAGAAAACAAGTGAACGATGAAGAAACAAAGAATTAACTACTCTGACATTCCCCGAGTCTCGCGTTAAACTTTTTTTGCGAGGCACCATCACCCGCGAGGCCATCGGCCAAGCACCGCCACTGAATATTAATCTTAACGCGTGGTGACGAATTATTGTCATCGCCTCACCTAGTCTCAAATATGTAATCAAAGCACAAAGAGAATTTAGAACACAATAAAGTTATTCTATCTCTATCGTGTATTCCACTGATACCCAAAGTGGTCTATATCGATCCCCAGGGGTCAACAACAATCTAGGTATCCATGTATCTAAAAGAAAGAAGATTTGGGGGTCCACGATAATGAATCTTTTTTAAACTGGTTGTGAGTTTAATTTTAACTTTCCATTATTGGAATTCATTCTTCTAGACATTCTATTTTTTTATTAAAATCCAGAGTAGCTGGTCTTGCTGGATCTTTTCGACAATACGTATGTTAGTTTTTGATACAATGACGAGAATGATGTATATGTAACGTACCTTGCTGGGTGGCGCCGTGAAGACCTTCGGCTGGACAGGCGTGGGCACCTCCTGCACCACGTCGCCCAGCCCCTCCTCCTGAAGCGCGCGGAACGTCTCGGACTTGGCTGGGTCGTACAGCACCGTCGGCTTGTAACTGTCGGGCCAGTGGACCGAGCGGGCGTGGGGCGTTAGTTTTTAGTCGGTTAGCGGGCGCAATAATAGAGAGAAAATACATTAGACTCGACCCGGCAGGTACGTTAAAGGTTAAAGGATCGCGGAAGCGGTTAGTTAGTGTACGAATTTAGTTTTTGTATTTCAGGAAGGATAGGTCGATAAAAATACTAACATTAATTATGTAGAATAAGTTCTCTACCTTAATTACATTATTAAGTTTAATTACATAGATAGATACATTACTTAGAGCTATTTTTGTGTATAGTGATCGCCACACCGTGATCACACTATGTGGTCGCGTGAACGTGAGGCGCATGAGGAGTCATAAAATATATGTGTAATGTCGAAACTCCTGGAGTGACTGCCAACATGTCGACGTCGTCACCATGCTTGACGATAGAACTGAGCGTGGAGTGAAACAGACGAAGTACACAAAAATCGAAAAATAGTGAAACAAAACATAAAATAAAGCATTAATGCATCATGAGGATGGGCGTCGACTGTTGTTTGGCGGCGGTCTAGTAAAACACTTGCCTCTTGACAACGTGCGGCCGCCCGTAATGGCCGTTATAGCTAAGTAAGTAGAGAAATACTCCATTATTATGTGATTTAACATGTATGATATTCCTCCGATGTATTTCTTGCAAGATTCCTCTTAGAACTAAACTAATATTTAAATTTGGAAAAAATATTCAGCACTACTTCTACTACCACTACTTCTGCCTCCTAGCATTTTACTGCAAAAAGCATGGGAAAATATTTTTCACTTCAATAAACAAAGGAAACGTATTTACAGAATTTATATATTACAGTGTCAAGTGGATGTTCTTATGTAACGTTGGGTTGGCAATCGTCCATGTTGTTCAATTTCATTGCCAAGATATGTGTGGTCAAGATGACTGACACTACATTTACTTGATGGTATATAACTTGTTTATTTAGAACTCTTCCAATATTTTCTATATTGGTATTACTGTAGTAAATGTTTAACTATATACTGTGAATTAAAGCCTATTGAAATACTCACGGCAACGGCGAGCTCTGTTGCCTGATCGAATTTGCGATATTTTGTTCCGAGTAAAGATTGATCGGGGAGTTGAACTGCTTGTGCACCATCTGCAGCGATATGGAAACATACAGTCACAGTGACACTATCGCTATAATCTGCATACAGTTGAACAGGTAAAACACCAGAGAGCAGCTACAAAATCTCTTTCGTAAAATGTTAAAAACACCAATTTCAAAACAATTAAAACAGTTGCACGAAGAACTTTCAAGCTATTTGTTTAATTTGAAGATATGTTAGATCAAAATTAAATGGTCCTTTTCGATATTTTTTTAAAATTTTAAAATGCTTTACGTAGGTATACTTGTGTTGCATGGTTATACAATTTAATTTCGGTCTACAAATAAAATAATAACAACTAATTATAAGTAGTTACTCTCTATATGAACTATATAAAGAATCATGTAACATTATTATTCATATCAAGTAAAGCTCAAACAAGATGGCGTATAGGCATATGAATGTCATGAATGTGTGAGATTAACGATGTATTGCAAGAGTACAAAATGAAAATCACTTCAATATGCACCTACCAAAAATTTATACGTAACCAAATTTTAAGTTTGCCTACTGCCTCTTCAAAAAATTATTATAAAGGTCTACCTACAACGTATTTCAGACAGGTTATCTCATATTATAGAGTCGTTTAATAAACCCTTTGTATAGTTACGTAAAGTAAAGCACAAACAAACAATGTTAGGAAAATTAATGATTTTTAATTCAGAAACCTTACTTTGAGAATGACTGTATGACAACAAAAACGTCTGACACCGTCGCGGGCGGACACTTTACTCTTCGAAAAAGGGCCTCCGTCGGGTCCGAAACTAGTCGGGCATCCCCGAAATATACACGTGAGTAAAACGTATAACGGTAATCTTTAATAAATATGAACATATGAACTTAAAAGTTTTGTGAGTGTTCATAAAAATAAACAAAACCATTAAATCATCATATCGACATGAAAATTAATAACACTTTTCTTAGACATGAGCACCCACACGAGGAAAAGTATTTTAAAAAGAAAAGGGTTTTTTTTCAATCACTCCAGAACGGCTCAATGACATTTGGCACATAAATAGATTACCTACTGGAATAGCACATAGGTAGGCTATTATCCCGGAAAATGTACGGTTCCCGATCAAGATTTCCACTCGAACGAAGTCGCGGAAAACAGCTAGTTTATTATAAGTTGATAAATACAATGAGATACTCCTAATACAAGATGATTGTACTATTGCAATACATCGTGTTCAGACGACGGGCTTCGTCATAGAAGTTTGTCGGTCATGCTTGAAGCTGATATTGTCACACAATGTGCACCACCTTATTCGCGTCTTCGCCAACAACTCGCTGCAACACCGACTCGGCCACCTGACATTTATTAAAAACACTATTGTACTAATCATTCCGTGCGCTATGGCCACAACCGTTAATGCTATATTTACGTAAGATAATATATATTGATAGAAACAAGAAGGACTTGTAGTAATTTTATAACTTTAATTCAAAACTTTACAAGTAATTATGTTATTTCTTTAAATTAATGCTTAAACATTAATTTGACAAATTAAAAAAGTTTAAAATGAGATTTTTTTTTATAAATTTACCGTCTTCTTTATTCCTTCAACATTGGTGATTGGACTACTAATATACATGTGCGATTGCGCTTTGTTGTAAGCGTAAATGTGTATAGTTTTAGTGTGTAAAATAATAGATAATGTGTGCGTGCAAAGTGCGTGTATGTATACGTTGTAACGTGCATCATCTAAGTACCTACAGAGTTAGAATTTTTTTCTAAATTAAGCTAATTAAAGCCATTTTTAGGTAACTTAAAAGTGCTCAACCCATGCGTAATACTCTCCAAGGGATGTTATATTCCGTTAAATTTAATAAGGTACGGATGTGAAATTGGTATGCAACAATTAAGTACTGTTTATTGTCAGTATAAGGCTAGCTAATTAAAAAAATTTCTTTGAATTTCTTTTACAAAAGTATTCAGCACCGAAAAATAGTGCCTTCTGGATTCTAATTTTCCATCTTAATAATATATTTGTATGCAACCTTACTGGTATATAAATATATGTATATTATCTTGGTTCTTAGTGGGTTTAACATAAAGTATGCGTAATTGCGGCCATTAATTAAGAAGCATAAATATCCAGTAGGTAGGTTGGTAATACTTGCGAAGTGTAAAAATAACATTTTTATTTAACTAGTTGCACGCGCTACGCAATTAGGATTCCGGTTGTAAATTTCATAAATATATCATACAACGCTGTAAGACACGGATTACTGTAAGTGTTGAACTATTTTTTTATTTTCTGTTCTGAAACCGATCAGCATTTGGGTTTCTATGTTTATTGATTGAAAAAGTGTAATGTGATTCGATTTTGAGTGACGTACGAGGCGTTTTACACTTAGGCAGATAGAAACCAATAAATTTAGAGACAGTCAATCACTAACAAATCAATTACAAAAAAGAGCACTTCGACAGTTAATTATTTTAAAACACGTTTAATGCCGCAGACAAGGTAATAATTATTTTCCTGGAGATATCTAAAGAAAATCTAGAAAGATATATAAGATTGCCGAAGTGGGTAATTGAACTGTCTTCACATGCGAAATCTTTTCATGTTGGATTCGTGCGAAAACGCTTGAATGCAGTTGGTATGTTACCTTCTGCCTCATCAGGGTATCACGGTAGTCGTGGCTGGGGGGCGCGCGCATGGCAGGATTCGGATGATGGCGCAAGTAGCTCTCGGTGGGGCCTGGCTCCCGGCGCACTTTTGCGCCCGGAAGAACCAGGGGCGTTGTGCGGTAGGGCTGTAATAAATATATTCATAATTATAATTAATGTCTTGATAATTCAGAAATTCTTGATAATTAATTAATGAGATAAAACTGTCAATAAATTCGATAACCTAGTAAACCTAAATTAAACAAAGGCAAAAAACCCAAAAAGTAACCAGGTCAGACTTAAGAAAAAATCTGTCCACATCATAACCAACACTCTTTTATTACTCGTAAAGAGGAACAAAAATTTAGGTGATGGAATAGTATCAAAAGCTATCAATCAGAAAGAGGTTATACAATAACCACCGAAAAGATGAGAAGTAGTTTTTAAATAGGCACTGATCTCTGGAACATACGTACGTTTTATTAATAGCATAAATATCTAGCATTTGTTTGTAAACTAAGGAATTGCGTGTCGCAGATTAATTCAAAATAGCGTTTGGATTATACTTTCTCAACCTCCATGTTTGATTTTTTAAAAGTATGTCCTGAACGTGTCAATGGCCAAGAAATTAATATGCCTTGATGCGCTCTTTTAGAAAGAAGAGGCCTTTTAAGTAACTTAGTAAATAAGCTTACTAACCCAAAACCAAGTTTGCTGAATATCTTTTGGACTTTATTATACCATGTTATGTTATGGGACATTGAGTGCTGATATCCCATTACTATACATCAGCAAATTGGAGTTAAGACACACTCTAGATCCTAGATTGTAAATGGAAAAGTCGATGTTGTTTGTATAAAATATACAACCATGATCTAGAATAGTTGGCTCACATCACGGGCTAAATATAGCGTACGTAGTAGGGACATAAACTGATACACCAGCTTAAATGAACGACGGAGCTCATAAACTCGTATTTTGTTTTACAGGTCCTGCTAACTCTTGTTGAGTATAAAACATTGAGATAAGACAGCGTATTTGTCACATATGTGACCTTTCCGAAGGTTGGCAGACTGAAGCAATTAAAATACCAGCGATTTTAAAACTTCATGTATATAAGCTCGAGGTTGACACTAATCAGGCGCCGTCTTCTCAAAAATAATTCGGATATCTCCACAAGATTCAGCCAATCGCCTTCATGGTTTGTAATGCTCGTCGTATCTAATTATAATGCGAGGTTATTCCATGTAGGTTATGATATATATGACTTCTGACATGATTTCGTTATATTTAAACAGATGTGATATTCGGGTCGCAGTCGTGTTTCAATCTAATAAATTGTTATGTGGACGCTCTGATGAGGCCGAAGTGTAAATAAAATGGCACTTTTAACAATTTACCCTAGGATTGTATATATATATGTGCCGATGAGCAAATCGTATATTTTCGTCAATGTTTACAGAAGCGGGAGTCTTGTGTTACTTAAATTTAAAACACATTTGCTGCGTCTACAGCACAGAATACGTTTCTAACTTTTATTGATTGCATAGATATTATATGCCTGTTCAATCTTTTGAAACATAGTAAGACATTTTACCGGAGAAAAGTATCATGGTTAATTGACTTACATTACTAGGAACAGTTTTTTACAGTACTACAGTTTTTTTTGGTAGTGTACCTAAGTCAACTGATTAGTGATCTTACCCGGCAGACTTGTCTACAAGGTGGTTGTAGGTAACGACTAAATGGTTGGCATAAAAACTATTTATCGTAAGCATTACGTACGTATTACGTTACGTACATATGGAATACACCGCGTCACACATCGTGTTGAAAGATCAAGTGGGTGTAGAGATATTGTGATGTGACATTGATGTTAAAATAACTTCACAGCTCGCGATTTAATATCAAGATCGGCAGAACCATGCAAGACAATTCATTTACGATGATTTTGATCCACACATTTCACAGATAAATGAAAATTCTTAAATATTGACTTAATAATGCTTTGTGGTATTGTGGTGGCACATATGTAATACTGGTGTACTTACTTACGGCACAAGGAAATAGTATATTGTGTTAAATTAACCATAAATGTTTAAAAACCCTATTGTCTTTGCTTCGTGTTTTTTTATTGGGTAATGGATTGGTATTGGTATTGGGTAATGGAATAGGCGTTTGTTTTCCAACTCACCTGATGGAAAGTGACGACGAAGACGAAGATGGTACACCTAGCCTATCCAAGAGAAACCTATGCATTCTACTCCATGTATGTTCCAGGATTATAATATCTGGAAAAAATGTGTTAAGAAATACCTAGTGTTCCAACGATTACAGAAATTCCAACAAAACTAAACGGTGCGTAACTGCATTTTATGACGAGGTCATTAATTTATATTTACATGATGACATTGAAACCTTTTACAACATACAATATTATAGCCTTAATTATAGCTCTTTAAGATTTGGTCACAAGTTCTGGTTTGATTTCAAAAAAGATGCTTCCCTGAGCTACTAGGTCATTGCGAAACTGCTTGTTGGGTTAATGTACTCAATTATTCAGATAAGTAAGTATATGTTTATGGAAGGGTATTTAAGTAAGTTTTAGAGCTGTTAATAAAATTAATATCGTGTGGTACTATTTGCTTCATAATCCTTAAAAAACATTAGAAGTACCTAGCTTTCTTAGGTATATAGGCGGCAAACGTATTTCGGTAGATTCGTTTAAATCAGTAGATTCTTACAAGCAAGGAATTTACGAAATGAACTAAATAGTATGAAAATAGAACGCCTTGAGTTGATTGAGATTTTTCATAATCTGACTATCTTGCAGCCTCAGTATAAACATTTTGCAAGTTTTAGTACTAAAAAGCAGCAGTGAAGCCTATAGCTACATTTTTTTAAATTTTAAATTACGATTTGTTTTTACAAAAATATTAGTTTCCGACATGGGTCATAATCATTACCAAAAAAGAAATACTATTTTAATGACGAATATACTGAGGCACATTTTTTATGAATTACTTACGATTTCTTCTTAAAATTTAAAGCTCGCGGTATTACATCACATATTTTGTAACACTACGCGCTCGTCTGAAGTGGTCTAATTTTAGATCTTTCTTCAACATTCTATGTAACGTCCTGTGTAATGTTGAATCGATGACGTTCCACATCATTTGCAATTTAATATCAATAGTAGAACCACTATACACTTAATGTTATATAGAATTAGGTAGATGACAGGGGAAGTAGTTTTTAGTGTTAAATGTAATTGTCGCACGCACCCAGTTTGTGACAACTTCGTCCTCAGGATGCATGGGATCTTGGTACCCGTTGGGGAAGAAATTAGGATTGACGGCCATTGTGGTAGCACTCAGTTGCGCGGACGTGTGTCGTACAGCGTATGATCGCGAACTGCCGCTCCAGCCGTCTTCTCCGAGTAAACAACGCGATTTCTATGCATTCTATTTTGGAAATATGGCGGGAAAATAGGCGTCAGCGTGGGCGAAAAGCCATCACGCCAGTTGAGACTGAACCCCGCATAACAATTATATTTATATATTATTTATTTGTTTTTCGAATAATGTTTCATCAACAGACAAATAACATATAATTAGTGTTTTTAGAAAATCATCTTAACAGCTCAAAACCTAAGATCAAACTCAATATTAAATCAATCTTAATATTACGTAGATTTAACTTGAACAAATAAATTACAATAATTGAATGTTTTTACGTAAAATTGGTAATCACGATGAAGCCAATGATGCCATTCATTGGAAGTTGTTGTAGAAATAAGCATGACCGCAGCGATACCTAATCTATTATTGAGGTTCATGATTCAGAAAACGAATTTAGACTGACTCGGGAATGTTCTAAGACTTCGATGAATTATTGCTACATTTCTGTTCTATTTGGCCTATAGCAGTAATGGAGTTCTGCATTATGTTGTCGGGATTCTTCTCCAGCCGCCGCATCGGTTTAATTAACTTAACGTTATTAGATCCTATAGCGTTGGCCGTTTTCCAATGTACGTCATTAATTTAACACAGACACCTATTTGGGCACCTACTTCTTGCATGTTATGTTGGTAAATAGGTACGTTAAATTATAGTTACCCTAAATTGGACTTAGTCCTTAGAAGTATGGAGTGTGTGGACTTGGACTGTATAGTACATTGCGTATATTAAATTTCACATTTTTTGTCAAACCTTAAATCATGAAAAACAACTATCACTCTTACGAGGTCTTTATTCTGGGTAGGTAAATATGGCGTGCCGCAAGGCAGCCTTCTGGGTCCTTTATTTTTATTGCTGATTAAATAGATTCAATAAAATATCAAAGTGTAGCTATAGATATTCCTACAATATTTCCATATTATGGATAAGAGTAAATCTCGCAAAATCAAAGTAAGTAGAACGGAACCGTCACTTTTAACTTAGTTGAAATGTAATGCGTGCTAATTTGTTACGTACAGAGCGTTACCTGACAAATTAATAAAATAGACAAGAGATAAAAGATAATAAAAGAAGTATACTTTTACTCGTACTTAGTATAAATACACAATGTCAAGAAGCACGTTTGGTTAAGCCCGAATGCAGGAAAGGTTAATGGCGCGATGTTTCCACAACTCATGAGATTGCCGATTGTAGCACAAGTAGTGTACGGATAAACCGTACAGTTTATCTCTGTCTAACAACCTGTAAGTCGTATGTTTTGTTCACCCACTGAAAGAGCTTCATAAAAACATGTATTGCTATATAGCTTTAGTAAAGTTTTGCCGAAATTCAGTCATGTTTGTGGATGGCGTGTCTATAGTTATTAGGTATGTCATTGGTCTGGCATTGGCATGTTTATCTGTATTCTAAAACCCATAGTAGGTACAAGCTCAGCTTAGTTTGGGTCAAGATAGCTATGTGTAATATGTCCCAGGATTTTTTTATTGTTTTAGGCAACAAAAAGAATTACGTTGTATTGTACGCAGTGAAGAGAACAAATGTTTCTACTGCACATTTATGAATCGATATTAATTATTTCTAAATCAGATCAAAAAACCCTTCGTCTATAGTTACAAATAGTTTTACCTATTTAATTGTACTAGAGATCGTCTGGTGGTCGACTTTCGACCATAATTAATTAAGTTTAATTTTTTTGTGATCATTTCATTGGCCAGTATAACTTGAACTGTCATTGTATAGCTTTCCGTATCATGATAGGCCAACATATGTACTGGACATGTGTAGCTTGATCTAGCCATATATTCAAACTTTAAATAGCAGCTCCTCTTATTTTTTTTAAAAATGCGTCCCAAGAATTCTCTTTACGTACTAATACATCTATACTTACAAATAAATAAAATTTAAGTGTCTGAAACATACATATACACAAACACATTTTTGTCTGGCTGTCTGTTTGTTCCGGAAAATCTCCGGAATGGGTGGACCGATTTCCATGGGACTTTCACTGCCAGATAGCGGGTGTTATAAGGAGTAACATAGGCTACTTTTAGTTTGGAATAAGAATTAGGGTTCCGCGCAAAATATATAAATATGTACAAGCGAGCGAAGCCGCGCGGGAACTGCTAGTATATAATATAATCTAACACACTAGATACGTCACTGGTGTCCTCAGTCAAATTAATCAATTGTTATATATAATATCTATTAAACGTGAGTAATATAATTGATTAAAAGAATTCAGTGTTTTAGCTAACATTCACTTTTTAGTTATATTGAAATCAATTCAAAATTCCCCTTAAATTAAATCGATATTATTATTATTAATCTAATCGGCAACATGTTGGTTCATCAGTGTCATCACTAGTTGACTACATAACAAACTATCAAAAAGAAAAAAGAATGGACAGAGTATAGAGATATTGAAGAACCTCCTGAATTAGCCTGAGGAGTGGGACTATCGCCATCTGGAACCACAACCGTGTATCACATAAATAGCAACAAAAATTTTAAAACACACGATTTTTTTTTGTTACTGTTCTACATTCGTTAATTCGTCTAACTTTGTTTTTATATATAAAACAAAACAGTAGGTGTATACATACAACAAAGTGTTCAAAATGATTAATGGACAACCGTTCAGCAATTTATTGTATGAATAATTTGTCATGAAGAATTACCTCTTCATGACAAATTATTCATACAATAAATCATATAATAATAATTTTCGTAATAATTTAATTATCGTAATTATCGTTTCATTATCGTAATAAATACGAAAATTTAATGTTTATCTTTTGTATTAACAAAAGATAAACATTAAATTATCGTTCTAAATATCTTTGAATAAAAAAAAATGATTCAAAAAGGGGGTTAAAATTTTTAATGCGAGACAAGTTAAATTGAAATTATCAAATGAAAGGGTTCTATTTCTACATTAAAAACTGTTGCTTATTTTAGGCTTCATAGCTTATAAGATAAAATGTGAAAAAGTCGTGAAATCTCGAGGACCCAGTTCGAGATGAACTACCCTACTAGGTTTATCTATATGTATACTTACATTAGGAGAGCCTTTACTCAGCATGTAATAATCATGTAGATATAAATAAAAATGCATTTATCTTATAATTGTTTTTAACAATATTCGGTCAGATGAATAATATTGTAGAGGAACGGGTGTCGTGTCCATCCAACACAAAGGGAGGATCCTCCGACCAGGCTACGTGATAGGCCTGGCGGAACCGCGGCCCAACGGTTGATGTTCCTTCACGATAAGAAGCAGGCTCAAAATGCAGTGAACACAACCGAGCAAAATTAGAAGGATTCCGCTCTCCTCGTCACATATTTCTAACCCATGTTTCTTTTAATTCTGCGTCTTTTGGAAACCTACAACAAGAAAAGTTATTTTCATACTAGCTGAGCCTTGAGCCTTCAGGAGTGGAGGAAAGCTTACAATACAATTGAAGTTTACAATTACAAAAATGACTTTAGATTATGTACAATGCATATCTACAGAATTGTAGTAATTCACTCATAACCTCGAAGTGTTAATATTGTAGAAAATTTTCAAATTAAAAATACAAAAACATTCACACGTTCCCTTTGACTTATTCTAGTACCATTACTTGCAACATTTGCTACCTCATTATTTTTGGCGCTGTTGCAAATATATAATCATTCATATTGATAAGTAAGTACCCTTTCAGAAATCGATATGTTAACGTGATCTAAGTTCCAACACTATACGGGTACATAAAACGTCAGTCGCGATCTATTTTTATCTAAATTCTTCTCAAAGTAATTTTCAATAGAAATTAACAGAATTAATAGGTGTGTCATTGTTGAACATAACGATCAGTTACAGTTTGGCATGCTTTACAAATCCTAATAAAACATAATTTGGCTGATAATTATCAATTTACTGAGTATGACTTACCGATGGAAGGATATTTTCTGACCGCATTCGGTCAAAACGCCCATCCGGCTTCTGCAGCCGGTAGCCGCAAAAAATATTGTAATTTTCTTTCATCTTGAGCGCAAACAATAAACTACACAATAGGTTTCTGCAATATTTTTTATGAAAAACACTCGACTTGTCCAGACCTCTAGCTGGATGACAGAAATTTAACAAACGGCGCGTGGCATTTGAAACTGACGCAAGACATCTATTGCTATATCACTTTGTGTTATGGACTTGACGCCATAGTGAGAACGAAACCGTCGACATGTTTTGTGCTCTTACTTAAAATGTTCCCTCTATAGTAATTATTGCTCTTAGAGGTTAACGATATCTGAAATGGGGCAAAATTGGCATATGACGTTCTTGCCCCATTCAAAGTAGACGGAAATAAGCACTTGGTGATTTTGACGTTACAAAGTTAGCACCTCAAAAAATTTAAGTATTCGCAGCGTTTTTTAGCAAAAAAAGTACAAAGAACGTTAAAACGAACATTGACGAATCTTTTATACAGTTTCTCGACACTGAAAGTTGCATTATTTTATATATACCTTCGATAGACTACAGTACAAATCACTCATCATACACAACAGAACACAGTATTAAAATCTGGTACCCAAAGTAAGATTTAACTTGTGTTATGGGTACCAGGGTTCTCGCAGTTTTGTGTTTAGGGTTACATTGGGTTGGAGGAGTGTAGTGGGCGGGGCACGCCGCTATAGCGGCGGTAAGACCTGTCCTACGAGAGTGGCTGGAGAGACGGCACGAGGCCCTCACCTTCATCATGTATGTATGTGTGTTTGTGTGGTATGTGTGTGCGTGCGCACATGTTTTTATGAGAGAATTTTTAGTGTGGCTGCATTACAGTATCGATATCTTAAGCATAATTTTGGTTGCTGCATATATATTTTTCGACAACCATTTAGATATTATTATGATTAAATCTCAGTGTAGGAAACACTGAGATCTAAGCAATGGATAAATGTTGCAGTCTTTGTTTGTAGTATAGTAGGTAACCACCTACAACGTTAAAATGCCGTGCAGCTTGCATGGTTCTAAATATTGCTGTCTCACATATTGACCACATATTTACCATCGACGTTTTTGGGAAATTTGTGGGTTGTATTTCAAGGTGATGCGTTTTCGGGTAGGTAATAGTTTCGAGCACAAAGAGCTACCTAACAGTTAAAATCTATCCTACTCGTGAACTAAATAGAAAACAACTGCACTCTGCAGCAACGCGTGTTTGCAAATGCCCATGGTCCTTCGATGACTTGACAAGCCTGTTGGCTTAGTGGTTAGTGACCCTGACTGCTACGCCATAGGTCGTGGGTTCGATTTCCACCCGAGTCTGGGTGTACTTTGTGTCCGTTGTTTGTATGTTTGTAAAGTCCCCGGCGACACAGGAGTCATTCCTAATGCGGCAGTTGTCTTTTATAAGAAAAAAAAAGATGTTTTTGGTCCTAACGCCCTGCATTATGTATCTTAATTAGCTTAATTATTACCTTGCCCAACAGTCATGTAGCAATGTTCATAATAATAATAATAACTTCACACATCTCACACGCGGCCGTATGATCCCAAACTAGGCAGAGCCTGTACTATGGTAACCAGACTGCTGATAAATATACTTATATATTTCTAAATACATACATATTATAGATAAATTATACCCAGATATAAAACAAATGATTATGCTCATCACATACATAATGATCAGACAATGTGATAAATAACGAAGTTTGTATGAGTATTCATCACACAGCCGGATTTCATTATTCATGTTGGCCGGGCATTATAAATAGTGCAATGTTTAATCACGCCGTTCATAAGACCAATCCTTGTTTTTTTAAATTAAAGAAGATTTGAAAATTGGCCACTCGTGAACATTCTGCTCCAAGAAAAAAAATGTACCAATATTTTTATTTTAGATAAAGTATAATAATAAAAAAGTTGTATAACCGATTAGAAGTAAAACCTTTTGTTAAAAAAGTAATTAATTACGAGAGGTATTATATTATTTGGTTTCATTTGCTTGCAGTGTTGTCAGTACAAATCTCTATGAAAGCAACAATCAAATCGATTAAGCAATCGATTGAAAAGAGCGATTCTGGTCCTCTACCATGACCAATAAAACACGATATGATAAAACTTTTCATCAACATTTAAGCTCTCAAAACACAATGGTCGTCAGATACATCCCGCTAGCTTTGTGTTTTAGCTTTATTTTAACATAATAATTTGAAAACGTACGTATCGATTTATATGGAATCGATTAATGATAACTATTATGGCAACACACTAGATTAGAATGTCATGCTTATGTCGTTTATGTCAAACCGAAACGTCATTGCAACTGGCCCACATTGGCCCACAATAGGGCCCTAGAACAGTAGGTTGCTGTGCACACTTAATCACTGTTATTCGGTTTTTAAGTTGGGCAAGGTACCAGGATACAATTAATCCACCTGCCCAGTTTCTAGATCTCATTTTATTAACATACGAGTCTGAATAAAAACATAATAAAAAAAGTTTTATTTAATACATAACCTTCTTTCCTTAGATGTTGAAATACCTATACTTTAAATATACATTATGGTACAAAAGTAAGTTTATATCATTTTCTTTAGCAATATGAACTATCAAATCTAGGATTAAAAGCTTATGTGTCTGTCCATGAGTGGCCAAAGAATCTATAAAAAATGGACAATCTCCTTTATTGTGAGATTTTTTTTAAGCCTTATTCTAATACAAAGGTCCACAAAACTGTTTTAAACAGTTTGACTGTGGACTCATTCGAGTCTCTATATATGTATATAACAATATAAATTTCATGCCGATATCATATTATATGTATGTACTACTACACTACATGCATGTACAACATAGGTACCTTATTACGGAAATGATTTCACAACGCATTCCACAAACGTACAGCTTCGGCAGTAAAATAAGGATCATAAAATTTTGTGGAATACAGTGGCATCACTAGTACCAAATCTACAGATGTCTTAGACATTTTTAGGGGTGTCATTGAGGAACTTGAACCGTTCTTTGAGTTAAAAAGTTATGGTTGAATAATATGTTTTAGATAAAAATGAGGATAAAAGTACTACCGCAAGAACGAATTAGAAGCCACTGAAGCCACAGAAACGTGATATTTTCGTAGCCCAAAATTTTTTTAGGTTACTCAAGGTTATTAAATTGTGCTTCAGTAAGATTCAGATAGCATCGAGTCAGTCATCATAGTCATCGGCATAGTCGAGATTTCGAAGAAGAAGTGTTTTTGCAAATGCAGCCTTAATGGCAGTCGGAAGAAAATAGCGTTACCTTTGCCTAGGTAAACGGACCTTGCTTGCGGGTGGCCCTGGATAAGACGGAGGCCCTTTTATTCCATGGGCCCCGTCGTGGTCCACCCCCTCGCACCTCTATCGTGGTCAACTCGGTCCTCGTACCGGTTCAGGCCCACATAAGGTATCTGGGCCTGATCCTCGACGGTAGGTGGCTCTTCGACGAGCACTTCCGACAGCTTGCTCCGAAGCTGGTCGGCGCTGCGTCCGCCCTTGGGCGACTCTTGCCCAATTTGGGCGGGCCCAGCGTCGCTACAAGACGGCTGTACACGGGGGTTGTCCGGTCAATGGCACTGTACGGTGCACCGGTGTGGGCGGGAGCTCTGACCGCCCAGAATAGGGCGCGCCTCTGGCGCCCTCAGAGGGTTATGGCGGTCAGAGCCATACGCGGATACCGCACCGTGTCGACGGAGGCGGCGTGCGCGTTGGCCGGGACTCCCCCGTGGGATTTGGAGGCGGAAGTGCTCGCCGAAGTATATCGGCGAACGGCTGAGTTCCGGGCGGGAAGCGGCAGTCGGCCCCCGCCCGAAGAGGTACGCGAATGGCGTGAGGCCGCTCGCCGAGCCACCATGGCTCGTTGGTCGTCCCGGCTGGAGGCTCCACGTGCTGGCTTTGCCGCCGTGGAGGCGCTCCAGCCGGTCATCGTCGAGTGGGCAGGGCGGCAGCATGGGACCCTTTCCTTCCGACTGACGCAGGTCCTTTCCGGGCACGGCTGCTTCGGGAAGTACCTGCACTCGGTCGCTAGGAGGGAACTGAGTCCCGCCTGTCACCACTGCGACTGCTGTGAGGACTCGGCTCAGCACACGCTGGCGGTTTGCTCCGCCTTTGCGACGCAGCGTCGGGCCCTCACTGCAGTCATCGGAGGGGATCTCTCGCTACCGGCCGTCATACGCTCCATGGCCGGTAGCGACAGGAATTTTACCGCGGTCGCGACCTTCTGTGAGGACGTCATCTCGCAGAAGGAGGCGGCGGAAAGGGTCCGGGAGGACGATCTCCACTCGGACCTAATTCGCCGCCGGCGAACCGGGCGGCGGAGGCGCGCATACAAGCGCCTCATGCCGCCCTGAGTGTGGCCGCGGGTGGTTGGGACGGGTTTTCCCCTCCACCCGCTGTAGTGGCCCCCCGCGAGGAGGCGGCGTCCGCGTGTGCCTGGATGTCGCCTAATTGAGAGGATCTTACCCGAAAGTGGTGCCCGCGCTTTTGCGGGCAGGCGCTAGGAGGGTTCCGGATGTCGTAATAAAGCTGTTCCCGGATCCCTCCTACTTAAGGCGCAGTACGGCACACCGTGTGGTTTTAGTCGGTTCGATTCCGACACACCGCCCCGCCGAAAACCCCGGCGGGGTGACGGCCCGAGGGGGTTTCCACACGCACAAAAAAAAAAAAAAAAGGTAAACGGACCTTGCTTAGGTAAAAACTTTCGACTGGCTTGTTGTATTTGTGGACCCCAAGATAAGGTACTGTCCATGTAAATTCCCATGTTTTATAGGTATAAGAGAATAGAATTGAGAATAGTAACTTTTTTTTTTTTTTTTAGGTTCACTTTCACTTTTTTAGAATAGAATATAGAATTGAGTTGTGACCAGGTAATTCTTGAAATTAATCCAGGATTGCCAATAAGTTACATACCTGCGTTTTAAATTAACCTTGAGTCTATAATTATGTCCCTATTCGCCAATGTGGGATAGGTCAGCATTGACTGTGTTAAATACTTTCGATACCATGTTAAACGGAGCTTGTGTACATATATTTCTGTAAATCATCTGCATAAAGGTGATAGAACGAAAGAAATTGTTTAGATATAGAGTTTAAAAACAGCGAAGAGTAAGGGAGATAAATGCCACACTTTTGTACTCCGGCAGAAATCCTACACCAAGTAAAAACTGAATCTTCAAGGCGTATACTGTCGGTGACCAAACAGATAACTATGAAACCAATAATAAAGAATGAAGAGGGAGAATAAAAAGAGTTGTAAAAACGTGCTTCTTTTGGGCTTAAAATAAAGAAATTATTACTATGCTAAACGAATGTCAAAACGAACCAATGAATTATCCCCAATATGTTATGAAGTTAAAAATTTTAACCCTAAGAAAATCTACTGATGGTAATTACGTTTCATTTTAACTTCACTTGTAATATGTATGGAAATCTTATCATTTCAAACTAATTTTTGCAGTATCGCGATCTGCAAACAAGTATAGGTAACCCTAATAAAAATATAAATAATATACTAACCTGACTTCCGATAGACTCATCAACGGTATCATCAGTGCGCGTAGACGATGGTGATAGCACGAAACTCCTGTGATCTTCAAATTGCAAGGGGTACGTATAGATAGGTGCGGGTGGTGGTCCATGGTCGCGTGCTGGTACTGGTGTGCGCGGCAGGGACTCGGGTCCACGCCACGCTGTAGCGGGCATCGGGCTCGGGGTCCTGAAGAATGTTAAAGGTGTCGTACAAAGAAAATAAAGTTACATGTAAAATTGACATTTGGTCTAAACTATTGAATACTTTATTTTACACCACATCAGATTGATAGGATTCGACAGCCACAATACTGTGTTAAGTTTACTACTTTCTTCGGTCATCATTGGTGTAGTTTAAAAAATAAACCTCAATATTTAAGTGCTCTGTGAGAATGAGAATCCAAGGTAAGTTCGTTGCTGAAACATTTTAAACATTGATTTAGATAACATGGGTCATGTGAGATTCATAGATTATATTTTTTATATTGATTTGATACCTCAATTGTTTGTGACAAACGGATTATAATATTAGGTTTAAACTTATTCTTTGTTTTTTTACAGTTAAAATTACTATTGTTACGAAAGTCTAACCCGCGGGCGCCATCTATTGTCGAGTAGAGGAAGTTTTACCTATCGATTACGTAAATTGAGATGCACGTCATCTTTTGATATTGAACGGAACTAAAAGTCTATGATAGAATATCCCACATTATATTAGAAAAATTCAGAATGGTTTCGAGTTTTCGGGAAATATTACGATTTCTCTACGAAATAACGTTCCGACGGTGCATTGCGTTATGAAATGAGTTCTAGTTGAGCGATCCGCAAGTGAACAAGTGGATAGAGAAGTGTGAATATAAGTACGAAGTATAAATGATAATTTAAATAGTGAGAATAAATTATAATTATGTTATTTGTGAATTATTAAAATAAATTGTGTCTATTTTCTTAATAAATTGGTGTAACTTTCTTAATCCCGAACCTCAGCTCGTAACACTATTTTCTGATAATGGTATCAGTTGACATTTTACTCGATCTCTCGCTAATCCCACATGTTTATCCCTTCTTGAGCCTTACTATGGGTTTATTTTAGCTAACTTAATTCAGAAAAAGAGTGTTTTTCTTAATACATAAAGTACGGATTTTTAGTGCCTACGCACGAAACATATTCACAAAACGGAACAAACCTGTTATAAAAATAGTTATATTGTTTCATAACAATATTTCATTTTCACGAAATGTAGAACACCTTTCTATGATGTATATGTTTTGTTTTTTTTTTTTATTTGAGCACAGCTTAAAAAGGATAGATATGTTTCTTTTACCGCCTACTTATTTACTGAATTAAAATTGAACAGACTGTTCAGTTCGATGTATTGAACATTGTTCATTTTTAAGTTTTATCACCTACTGGTATTTTACAGGTTTTTGAACATTTTACTAAACTTAATCAACTTTAATAATTGACGAATCATGCATTCTGGAGACCACTATCAGACGGTTAGATATTGCTTAATTGCTGAGCAGCTCATCATTATTACGGAGGCTACCAACGGCATTTTGCGCTAAGAGTTCTTCCTTATGAGAAATAGTCACAAGACAGTCACAACTGAGTAGGAATTGAACATGAATGATCATCCATGATGGATGGCTGATGTAACTTCGGTTTAATTTCATTTTTTGTTACGAGTAAGTGTGTAGGTATTTTAGCATTTTCCAATTCCTTTAAAGGACAAAATGGTGAGGAGGTGATATTTTTATTAATGCTCACACTTTAAACTGTAAAATTTCTTAAGCGTTTTATTTCCATTAATAAAAAAGAATCAAAGACAGTTTCGTTTCGGTTCTGTCAAGTAAATTGAATGATAATGGCAATGATACCTGTAGGGTGCTGTGGCGGCATTTGGCACTGGTGATCGTGGCGCTAGCGGCGTGGCAGATCCACGCGGTCCTTCGCGGTCCACGTCCCTATGAATGATACGATATGAACATGGCATGTAAGGGGTACAAGAATGCTGTTAGTGCAATTCCATCGAAAATATAGATATAGAGTCAAACAGTAGCAGTAGTTAGCAGTAGAGATCAGTACTAAAAAAAGATTTTGGCAAACGCTCACAAAATATTTAAGTAAAACTGCTTATAACTGACGTGTGTTTGATATACATATACGATCGATCGGAACATCTTCAGCTCTGTTATTACAATAATTTTTAAGGGATGTTTAAAAACGAGGTATGAAACAACATTTGCACTTTATCTATATTTCGATAGATATGTCAGGGAATTTGCATAACATAGATATTGAAGTTAACAACATATGTGTATTAGAAACCAAATTCTGATGTTTAAGGGCTTAAAAGGAAGGAAGAGCGTAAAACTATGCAACAAGATTTGCACTTGATATATTTTTAAAGTTTTATCAGGGAATTTGCAAATTGTAGAGCATTAGCAGATTCTTTTTAAAACATAAACAAGTGTTAGTCACACTTTTATGTTTATTTATAATTCAAAACATAAGAATGATAGCCACCTATTGCAGGAGCTTCCAATGGTCCAGAGTGGCTATCGCTTTTATTATTTTACTTATGTACTTGTACTAAAGTAATTAATTTAATAAATAATAATAAGTGGTCTATACAAACATATTTAAAATACGAATAAGTAGGTACACAATTTAAAATCTAACTCTCAAATCAACCAAAGTTCTGTAGATAAACATATTATCGTGTAGATATAAATGATAATTAATTGCAGGACACGTACTCCAAGTAAAACGAAAAGATATAAAAACTCCGTTTTACCTATTTAAATAAGGTTAGCTTAACTGCGATGGATATTTCTTTTTTCAGCAATATTTTCTATGTTCAAAATAAAGTAAAATCCATTTTCTTGAATTATGGAAGTCTTTCGAAGACTTCATATGACTGTTTAAAACAAAACGTGTCTGGTTAATTCTGTTATGCGATTTTTTCTATATAGACACTTTAAAAATGCAGAAAACCACTTGTAATATAAATACATATCCATCCATGCATGAAATACTGACGATACAATACATAATTATTATTATATAAGGTCGGGGAAAAAGTTTCTTCCTATTTTATTTACAAATTCAAGACATTTTTTTTTTCAAAGTTTAATTACATTTAATTATTATATATATATGTGCTATTTAGTTCGATAACTTGTTGCCATCTTGCAGGTAATGACATAATTCCGTTGCTGTAGAAATCTAGGGATTTGTGATCAAAAAACTGCGACAAGTAGTTTTGACAGTCCTCTCTTGATGTTAATCTAACACTACCTAAAGAATTCTGAAGAGACCGAAACAGGTCAGGACTATATAAGGTGGATGCCAACCAAGCTCTCTCAATTTTTGCTGAGTGGCCAATGATGTGTGTGGTCTGGCGTTATCTTGATGGAAGACCACTCTTTTTCTGTTGATCAATTCCGGCTGTTTTTTCTTAATTTCTTGCTTGAGTCTCATTAGTTCTTGGCAGTAGAGATCCGAATCGATGGTTTTGTCATTCTTTGACATCAAAATTCCCGAACTAAAAACGCTTGAACCAACTTTGTGCTACTCTTACTCACACTGCATTATGTCCATAAACGTCACAATATTTTTTCGCGGCTTGTGTCGCATTTTTCACTTTTTTGTAATAAAACTTCAGAATGTATGGATTTCTTCGTTAGATTTACTCATTTTGGCTGACAGAAAAACAATTGAAAAATGGCGGTGGTCAAAAGTGTTTTTAACTTTTTATTTTTTTTTCCTAATGTTCTATATTTATTGATAGTAACCAAAGATATTTTTCTTCAATTTTATACATACAAAATCTAAAAAGACTTGTTCCCTGACCTAATATATTATATAAGTCTGGAATCTAATATTTATTTTAATAGAAAACATTTTGAAGCTGTACAAACATTATTTTTATAGTATACCTTAAACAACAATGCTACACTTACAACATCGATTATACATGCCAGAATATTATCAGAATGTTACGAAACATATACGAAGACTAAAAAAACAAGTTAAGTGTTGAAACGGACTACATATAAACGAACATACTTGAAAATGCAAAGTGATACTGAATCATACTAGATGTTAATTGAACAATATATTGGTTTATTTGAAAAGTAAGGATATTTTGATAATTGTATATTTTGTAGCTTCAGACCAAACTAAAAAAATATGGAAATTCAGTACCACAAGCAATAAATAAATCGCGCGCTAGGTCAGGGGCAATAAAGATGACACCTAGTGCAGTCTTACTCAGCAAACTCGTGATAGAAGGTGGGCGTGGGGACTCGCCCTACAAAGCTGCTGGAAGCGCGTGGCACCGAGTACAGGTGAGCGGTAGACCCGCCCCTGTTTACACACTTGCTAAATGTATTTACCTTCATTTACAGGTTGATAGAAATAACTTTCAATCTATGAAATAATTCATATTATATTAGCAGGGCTGCGTGTCGTCTTTGATCCATATTAATTAGGTAGGTATATACCGTCATCCATTCACACATCCATCAAAAATCTTTTACTTTACGAGTGTTCAAGTTATTCATAAAAAAATGTATACATAATATTTACTTCATTCATATTTTTCAGACAACAGACTTTACCTATTACAAAGACTAAGAGGAAAGAGTTGGAGAAACCTTACCTCTGCACTACAATCTTAATTTGCTTTTGTGCATTCTTAAAGAGATTCTGTGCGTCTTCATGTCGCAGGTCACGTGCATCATAGTCGTCAATCTTCGCAACGATGTCTCCACGGACCAGCTCCCTGCCCGCAGGAGATCCTGGAGTCACCTGAAATTAATTTGGTACTTTAAGACCTCTTTAATTTATACTTTGAGATCGCAAGGTAGACGAACGCCTGACAGTAGATACATAGTTACAACTAGAGCTACAACTACAACACATAGACACAATACTAATAGGTTCCACTCGCGCAGTTGTAATAATACATAGCTTTACATGGCTACAGGAGACAGCTTTACATCCAATGACTAGTCATCACGAGGGTTAGTGACTGGGAGTGAGACACTTCCAGTGATGATTTTACTTGTCGACTAGCGCACTCTGTTACCCTACTCTGTAAAGTAGAGCAAGTTTCTTCAGTTTGGATGAAATGAAATCATTCAATCAAATGGGTCACAAGTTGACCCTAACGAAAGTCAGCACTTACATTTAATGCATGATTAGTAATGTAATAGATAGAGCATGTACTTGTTGTTGTAATTGCCTAAATGCTAAAGACATGCTGTAAACAAGAGTGCGTGTGAGAGAAGCGACCCAAGGATAAAATTGTTCACTATGAGCTAATATGGCGGAGTTTTGCTAGTAGGTAATATAGAAAGAGGTCTAGGTATAAATATCGGGAATAAATCTAAATAATAAAATAATCCTTATTCGGGTCTTGTTATTTAATAGACTTGCTTTAGTATAAACAGCGAAAACTTTTAAGTAGGTATGTAGTAGGTACTCAGACCGAAATAAAGTCACCTTTCACGAAACTAAAGTCAAAATGTCAAGACAGTTTCTAAACAATATGTTTATTTACATTTTATGAATGTGAAACTAAAAGTGTAATATTAAATTTACAGATGGAAAATCCGAAGCAGCTGTCTTATCAATCTCAACTGTTAATATTTATTTAAACTGAAAAAAAATGGATGCGTTTGAAGTCTACAACATTTGATTTTGAGAAGAAAACCTATTCGTCACTCTTTACCAGAATTCTTCAAAGGCTATTTTTTTCGAGTTTACATTTTTACTTGTTAGCAAGAAGGCTTAGATTTATGATGCCGTATATTATGTTATACAATTTGGTAATAGTCCGAAACAACATACCTACCTATACGCACTTAGCGAATGGCCTAGTTTCCAGAATTGCACATCTTACAATATAAATAGGTAGGTACTAAACATTACATTAATGATACAAAGTTAAAACCGGGCCATGACATTCTAAAATTTGTTCATGCCTAGGTGTCTAGGCGTATGAAAACAAAAATAAAACGTTTTTCATGGCCTAGGTGACTTTTCCAAGAAATTTAAAGCTGTTTGACAAACGTTTGTTCGTTTATTGAAAATAGGCGGTACTAGATAATAAGGTAAGAAGAAGTGTAAATAAAATAGTTCAAGTGTAATTTAAGAGGGATGACTAAAGGGTCTAACTAATTGCATTTACAATGACGGACGACCTTGCCGCTAGGGTAGACCAGCGGGAGGTGTAGAGAGCTTGTATGAATTTGGCCGGTGGCCAGGCTAAATACGTCTATCGGCGAAGCCGCGCCAACCTGACATTTTTTATTGAAAACAACCGACGAATCGGACGGAGGCCGCGTCGCATCTACGACTCGACCTGCGCAAATCCATCACACACTTCGTCGAGTCAATGGCGAGGACATGCAGCTATATTTATTTGTATCTGTCAACGTGGCTTGCGGCAAATTTTAGGGAAGACATCTATTCTAATTCGTCTTTTGATGATTTTTTGACAGGCTCACAGCTGGGAAAAGTTTGCTTAATACTCATACGCGCAACTGTTACCTAGGTTATTTGGTCAAAAAATATCTGGTGCATGACACTGCTAAAAGTACATGCCTCACTCTATAATTCTAAATAGACTATTAAGCTTTGTATTTATTACATTAATAAAATTATCATCGATTATAAAAAAATTATAACTTGAGTAGTAAAGGTTTCGATACACATTGTTTATTGAATTCTTAGTAGGTAATCAATAGGTACGCATAACTTAATTAACCAATCATGTAAGCATATAGATTACTTGTACTAAGATTTGTAAAAATAACGTTCAATAACAAAAAAAAAACAAACGTTTTACGTAACTAGAATAACGTACCTATAATATATTCACGAAACATACTAGCTTACGTTATTAAAAAAACTCTGTTATATAAGGCCATCATAGAAAGGCTGAAAACTGCTTTGCATAAGTTCAGTAAATCTTGCTCCATAAATGCGATGAATGATTCACAAACACCAAAGTTATCAGCATATAATACGTAGGTACATATTCAACCCACTTGGCAGCTTCTCATTATAGCCGTTTAAAAATAAACGAATCAATTAAAGATTTTTCTTTAATTTATTTGATTTGAATATCAATCCAGGGTAGTCTCATAATATGTAGAAGCGTGCACTTCAGAAGAGGTACCTACCCACATAATGTTCTTCGTATTGTTGTACCTATTGAAGTACGGCATAATGGTAAAGATAAAGATAAATTTATTTGTCAGAAACAGTAAATTAGGTGTTACATTATGCATATTAAGTTCCTTATATTCTACCATTTCTGGTGTACAAATATTTTCTGTTTCATATTTTTACATTATCATAATCTTATATCTACAATTATCTATTTATTTTACAAAATATTTGTCTCATTAAGAAATTCGTCTGTTGAATTATAACATTTAATTAATAACAAATCAAATAATTTACGTTTAAATAAATTTAAATTAAGGTCTTTTAAGCAGTTGGGTAATTTATTATTAATTCTAATGGACATGCAGTACGAATTTTGGGTATACATTTTAGTGCGTTGGTATGGTAGGTATATATAAAATTTATTAAGGTATCTACTATCTCTATTAGTAATAGCTATATTTTTCAATCAAACAATCGTGGATTTTTATGAACAAATATAAGGAACTCCCTTTACGCGATAGCCGGATAGTTTTATGATTAGGTACATCAACTTGAAATGACAAAATCAACAGACCGTGTTGGGCATCGTTGCGAAGAAACGATATGAGTTATGTATTATTATGTAATTACACACATGCACATTCTTGTAAAAACAGTAGGTACCTATTTTTTTGTAAATCTTGTCTTCATCCGGATTTAAGATGTGTCTATCCATTGAGTCACCTTACCATATGGAAAGGAAGTAATCAAAGCATTAAAATGCCTATTTTAATGGCAATATAAAAAGAAAATTGAGCTCAAGGCAGTATTTTGTTTTAAGATTTATGGCAGTCAAGGTCAACGACAAGATTATTCGTGCAGTAGGTACTCGATCGACGGCCTAAAGTAAACAGATGTGGCACATCATGTGTATTTAGACTATTTCGCTAGACTAAAATTGACGTTGATAAACTATGTCAAAAGGCCGTGGTGGTAATAAAACTGGTAAACAGATACTGCGAACGAATTTGTTTTAGAACTACTACGGCCAGGGTTTAGCTTAATTGCTTTGTGTTTAAAAAGGTTTTTTGGATTTTGGATCCTAATTTTCTACTCGTGAATGCTAGGGACGCGTGCAGGTTTTGTTATTTATCAATGGTTCCTGAATATTTTTCTCCACGCAAGTTAGGACATACTTAACAGGTCCATATTTTTATACAAAAAAACGCGAGGTATGTTCTCTAATAAACTAAACACTATTAAATAAATAATAGACATTTTGTCATTTGATCATAGTTTGTGAGTAATGGTTTATTAGTTATTGAGAAATTTTCGTATTTTATTTATCGTGTGGAATCCCCCATGGGTCATCACCTCACAGGAGCTAACGGTAAAGTGGAATATCGGAATCGAACCGACTAAAACCACACGGCGCACTATGGGACCAATCGGTATTTTTCATCTCAAAAATCGATAACTCTGTTGTTTTGTGATGTTTCTCCTTGAAAATTTTTTCACGTATTAATATCTAGGCAATAAAAGAAATTAAACATCATAATTTTAAAAATTATATATTTTTCGTAAAAAAAATGACAAAGATTTTAGAGAAGAAGAAGAAGTTATACAAAATTACATTCAAAAAATTATACAGTTAAAATAAAATAGCAATAAAAGTTACACTTTTACTTAAAATAAGTTTAAAACTAAATTATTATTATTATTAAACAAACATACAAAAAAATTAGAGGATAAAAAAAAATAGCGCTTATCCTGTTCATCACTTTCTATTTCCAATGTTTTTTAGCTTCGTCAAACAATTCTTTGGATATTAGAAAACTGGGTTTATTTAAACTAGATATATAAGGATCAGATGTATAAAACAAAATATGCAGAACGTCTTCGTTTGTTGCTGATCTGGAACACTTCCTAGCGTGATGTAACCTATATTTTTTGTAATCTTCATTTCGGGCTTCCTGGGCATCTTCGGATAATTGTCCTATAGGCAAAACTGCATAATGCTCTATTATATTAGCACCATGTATAAGTACTTTATGGACCGAAGATGGCATGTAGTACCAGTTATATTTGCTTACGTATAATTGCGCGGTTATCAGTGTATACTGGCCGAATTTTTCTGCGTTTATAGGGAATCCCGATGACATGGTTTGAAGAATCACATATAATCTCTTGATTAATTCTTCATTAATTCCGATTGTCCCTGCAGAACATTGGTAATTTTGGAAAAATCTCGTTGCCGTATTTCCGTCATTGCTATTACCGGAACCTTGACGTGGTTTATCAACGCGCAAACCAAGCACTTCTCGGAAACGTTTTTGGACATATTTTTTCTTGTCTTCTTTAAGTTGCTTGTTTTTTGGAGTTGTTGCTGACCACTTCTCAAAACCCGTTGTAAGAAATATGGAGGATCGTCTCCATAAATCTTATCCGTGCGTGTAGTGTTAAGACAATCCATATTTAAATGCATCTTCATTTTCAACTCTTGTTGTAACTTTTAAAAGATCATTCATTTGTCTGGGAGTTGCTCCACAAACAGAGCAGGTAGCACTGGATGATGTGTTCGTTAACACTTGAGCAACTTTCCCATCAATCATTGTCATAAACAGTTCATGTTTAACTTCGATGACTTTGTCGTCCATTGCCACAAGAGTTGGAATCAATTGATTAATTTTGGTTTCAATTTCACTGAAAACCGCTGTAGTTTTTTCGGATGTTTCTTTTGCAAATTCTAATGAAATCTGCAATATCTAACAGATGAGCAAGTAGGGTTCTGCCATATAACTGCAGAAGTTTCTTCGTCTACTAGTCACAGTGGTACAAGGGACACTATAAACACATTAGCATCCGATATTTGTTCGTTTTCTTCCGGTAGAGTTTGTTTATACTCACTTTGCCCAGAGGATCCATCACATCCCCATTTAGTGAACAGCTTGAGACGATTGTAGTTTGTCGATCCTGACTTTATCTTTATAATACGGCAGATTGTATGGTCTAAGAGATCGTGCAGATTGATTTTTGCGCTTATATTTGTCACCGTTATACTAGATGCAGGCGGATAGCAAGCCTTTTTTGCTTCACTTAGTATTTGATACGAAGGCAAAACAGAACTTAAATTCTTATCAACGGGCCTTTTCCTTAGGTATTGGGATATTGGGCTTTGGTTAGATCTGTTTCAATACACATACTCAATGTCTCTTCTTTTGTAAAAAAAGAGTGCATTATCTGGATTGATTATGTTTTGTAGAATTACTTTTTTCTCTTCTTTTTCCTTATTTCTGATAATAGTCACAATTGACGCTTCGTCATTTTCACCCATAGATCGTAAACCTTGCACATAAGCGTTACGGACATGTCCCATTCCATACTCCTGGACCAGTTTAATATTTTTTCGTTTCTTTGTGTTTTCCAAACACTCGTCATATGGTTTTGTTGGTCTACCACGATCACCAGAAGTATTCAAGCCAGAATTTTGAGATGTTGAGGTACTGCAAGAATTCAATGTTATTTTAAACTCACCGTTTAACCAATTTGAGTATAGACTCTCGAACCTGTCTGGCTTTCTTTGAGCTTTCGTCCATTTCTGGTTGCAACTTGATGTTAGATTTTTTTGAATACTCTCTATTACAGTGTTAACGTCAGTTTCCGATAATTGAAAGTTGTTCAACAAATATTGTCTGAGGTCTGAAGTACTTTTCCCTCTTATTATTTGATCACAAAGATCGCGTCGAACACAAACGAATTCACTCATTGTTAGATAATATATGTTTTTGTCTGTTAATTGATATTGAAAAGAAGTATCTGAACACTTTGATGAATAGTATGCTGAAAACACGGGTATATAAAGGACCAATATTTTGGTGCCTTGTGCAAAAACCGTGGGACAATTGATTATGATAGTTCTCATCGAAATAGTGTAATCAGTACTGATTGTAATAAATTACCGCAACAGATAAATGTAACTTCCGCAGCAATATAGTTTATCATACTTGTGGTTAAGGTGATCACCGCTAACAAAAGTGCCAAGGGAAGATTCTTGTAGTCTATTTATTTGTTAATGTATGCTTCTATCATAGAAATGAAAAAAAAAAACAAGATAGATATCAAAATATAACAATTAAATATAATATTTCATAGTAAAAAAGAAGAACCGTAATTTTCGGGATTTTTTTTTCCCCCCGATTGACATATTGCTTCTAAATCACCACTGGCGCAAAAAACGCGCAAGTTTTTTTTTTATCCTCGTATTACTGAATAGGTAAGGTTTCTAATAGAGTGATTAACTTGACACTGGCAGCCTTCGGCAATAAGGAAGACTCCAATTGAAATAAACAAAATCGAAATTTTCTTTACTTCACTAAAAAATAAATAAATAAAACAATTATTTCCTTTACAAAAACTGAACGTGGTTGCAAATTGTACATTTTAAGCTATCTAATGATGTATAACACTAAAGTGCTTCCTTGGAAAACTTCCGAATAATTTTGTGTTGAACTTCCTTAACGGTAATTTAATTGGCATGAAAATATTTATGCCCAATGTTTGAGGTTCACTTTATAAACGTAAAATTAAGTTATTTAATTGTTTTTGTAATTAATTCGCAAGTTCCATCCTTTGAGAGTATAAAACTATAAAAGGATCTATGAATTTACGACTTTCGTCACAACCATTTTTGAGATGGTACGTACTGTTTGGTCCCATAGTGCGGCGTTCCGTCATAAGTGGGTCTATTGTAGGGGACCCGGTCATTAAATTCATAAATATGTTTCAGGGCATTAATAAAAATAATAATTTCACACACCTCACACACGACCGTATGATCCTAAACTAGGCAAAGCCTGCCATTGCCATCTTGTAGGTAGTGACATAAACCCGTTGCTGTGGAAATCTTGGAGTAGTTTTGACAGTCCTCTCTTGATGTTAATCTAATTGCGTGTTAATCCGGGTTTCGCTACAGTTTACAGGGTAAAGGGTAGTCAAGCTCCACAGGTTGACTACCCTTTGACCATGATCGTTTACACGTTCTTGTCGTAGGTGATCCACTTTTTATCACCAGTGATCAATATTTTCAAAAATAGTTCGGTTTCATTACGTTTCAATAGAGAATCACAAATGAGTATACGATTCATTGGGTTTCTTTCAGAGAGCGCGTGTGGCAACCAAATATCGAGCTTTTTTGTATGGCCAGACTTTTTCAAATGGTTCAAAACATAGCCGAGGAACTGACAATTGACCACAAAACGTGGTCAACCGTCAGTTCTTCGGCTATGTCGTAACTACTAATAATTGTCGCCTGCGGTATTTCCGGACCGATACGACCTTCAAACCTTCAAGAAAAGAGCGTACTCCTATCTCAAAGGCCGGCAACGCACTTGTGACTCTTGAGTTGCAGGTGTCCATGGGCGACGGTAGTCACTCACCATCAGGTGACCCGCCTGCTCGTTTGCCCCCTATAATATAAAAAAAAAAAGCCGACATTGCTCCACCTTTTCAAAAATGGCATCGACTTTATCCCTATGAGGCGAAAAGAGCGAGCTGCATCTTTAACATTAAAATTCCCGGACTGAAAACGCTTGACCAACTGTGTCCTACACTTACTGACACTGCATTAGGTTAGTCGCATTTTTCTCTTTTTTTAACCGACTTCAAAAAGGAAGAGGTTCTCAATTCTTTGTAATAAAACTTCAGAATGTATCTTTGTTGGATTCACTCATTTTCCGGACAGGAAAACAATCGATAAATGGCGGGAAAGTGTTTTTGACTTTTTATTTTTCTTTTTTTTGATGTCCTGCCAGCCAGATAAAGTAAAGCCACATACAAACAGTACAACCAAAGAGATTTTTTAAATTTTATACATACACAAAATACGAAAAGATTTTCCCCGATCTATTATTTATGAAAACATCATGTACGTCAGGAAAAACTTGCATCTCTTTACAAAACGGTGTAAAAGACATAATTATATTACCATAGATGGAAATAAGTTAGTTTAAACAAAATTTAGATTAACAAAAGTGCAAAAGTATTTTATGGGGTCAGCACCCCATATTATAATTTTTTAGTTATTTATTATTATAATTTTTTAAACATAATTTAGAAAATGTGAGAACTGGGTAGTCACGTATTTAGTTAAATTTCCTATATCGTGACTTATCTGACTGACTCCTACTCCTGACAATTCAAAAATACCTAGCTACCTATTATTGGTTTAATTGGAATAAATGGTTTTGATTTGATTTGATAGAAGTTATGTCAATTGATGAGTAGAGTACAATGAATTACATAATTATATATTTTAATAGCAGCGCCCCGCGGTTTCACTCGCGTAAAGTCCCGATCCCGTGAGAATATCGAGATAAAAAGTAGCCTATGCGTTAATCCAGGTCTCCAGTTATCTACGTACCAAGTTTCATCGCAATCGGTTCAGTGGTTTTTGCGTGAAAGAGTAACAAACATCCATCCATGCATCCATCCAAACTTTCACATTTATAATATTACTAGCAACCCGCCCCAGCTTTGCACGGGTACAAATTATACACCTAAACCTTCCTCATGAATCACTCTGTCTATTAGTGAAAACCGCATGAAAATCCGTACAGTAGTTTTTCAGTTTATCGCGAACAGACAGACAGACACGGCGGGGGACTTTGTTTTATATAATACTAGCGACCCGCCCCGGCTTCGCACGGGTGCAATGCAATGATGATACTAAATATACTACTCAACGCTCAAATCTAAGCCTGCAACATTGAAAGTTTGACCCTGCGATTTATTAATGGTCATTGCAAAAGATATCTTTATCGGAAATTGTCTGGCCCTCTGGCCGGTACCGCCTCCGCAACCGCTATGTCCCTGCATTTTAAATCTGTAATATCTTCGAAAATATTCATTGAAATTACATGCTATAAAAGGCCATTTTGATCTATATTAAATGCACAATGTATTTAAGGTACTTAATTGGATAAAAAATGGTTATTGTGGGTTATCCCTAAGAGATAGACATATATCATCGCGGACTTTTTTGTAGACCTTTTTAAGGTGTACAATACTGTGGTACATTATTTTGACCTACCTCGTAGGGTTCAGCCAGCGTTTGCAAAGTACACGCAAAAAAAAAGTGTTTATTTACAACACCACATTAGAAACCTCTAAAGTTATCAGTGTTTCTCTACTATATTATACATGTATTATACAAATAAACCTTCCTCTTGAATAATTCTATCTATTAAAAAAAACCGCATCAAATTCCGTTGCGTAGTTTTAAAAATCTAAGCATACATAAGGACAGACGGACAGCCGGAAGCGACTTTGTTTTATACTGTGTAGTGATGTAGTGATATGTAGTGAAGATTTTTATAATATGATTTTTTTTTCATCATTAGCTCAGCTACATGATATGTTGATGATTCTAAACGCAAAAACCTCATAAAGTAATGAAAAGTAAACAGAAACACTATTCGTTCGTACAATTTTCGAGGGTTTCTCTCAATTTTATCAGGATCCCATCATCAGATCGTGACTTCCTTGACATGGGACCACCCTTGAGGTACCCTATCTAACAAAAAAGAATAATCAAAATCGGTCCAACCCGACAGCCGCTCTACCCCCCGCTTTTTAAATCTCTGATATCTTCTAAGATATTCATTTTAATGATATGCTATAAACGGCAATTTTGATCTACATAAAATGCACAACGTATCTAATGTATTTAATTGGATAAGGAATAATACTTTATTGTTTAAAATAGTTTGATAAATAACCCATAATTTTTGTGTAATATGTAAAAGATAAAAATGGTTACTGTGTGTTATCCTTAGGAGATAAATATATACCATCGCGGACTTTTTTATTGATCTTTTTAGAATTACAATTCCGTAGTACATTAATTTGATCTATCTCGTAAGGTTTAGCCAGCGTTTGCAATGTAAGCACACAAAAATATGTTTGTTACGACATGACATTACAAATCTTTGAATTTCTCGACTTTTCTCTACAATAATATGCATGTATACTACATATAAACCTTCCTCTTGAATCACTCTGTCCACTGGTGAAAACCGCATGAAAATCCGTTCAGTAGTTTTTCCGTTTATCGCGAACAGACAGACAGACAGACGCGGCGGTGATTGAATGAAATGGAAAATTATGGCCATTTTAATTTTTCAGTTTCAAATGTCTGGATACCGTGTCATATTGGGACAAGTGTCATAAAAACGGCTCCTCTATGTTATCTTAGTGTGCGTAAAGGCTTTGTTTTGTACTGGGCACCCATTACATGAAGTATTTCTAACAGAGCTGTCATGTTAAGAAATTAACGTGCCAAAACATTGACACAATTTCAAAAGGTTAAGAAGTAATTTTGCTAGGATTATAATCTTCTATTTGTAATTCTAATACATATTTGATAGGCATTTAGTCTTTTATAAATAAACGCGACAGTGTGCCAGCAACCACGGTCACGACATTGCCTGCTACATGATTCACAAAAATTTGATAGTATTGAGTAAATACTCAATACAGTTAGTCAAATATATTTAGATTATTCAATACTAGATTACTTTATATAATAAGAATGAAGGGAGAAGAATCTTTAAGAGTCAAACTGACAGTGTGCTCTCTTCACAGTTGTTAATAAAAAGTAAACCTCAGATTATCCTTCCGTTTTCATCTTTTTACTTTAACTAATAAAAATAAAAATGTGGACAAAATTCTCAAGTATATTTGATTTTTTCGTACATTCGTATTTTCTTACATACATTTGTCGCTAGCTAACGAGAGCAAAAATATTTATGCCTTTTTTATTCAGAAGGTACCTTTAGTAGAGTTTAATTCCCTATGAATATTAAAACGTCGTTGTTAATATACACAGGTAAGTAATTAGGTTTGTATTGTGAAAACAACTTTACACAAACAGAAATACTACTTTTAAATGAAAAACCATCCGAGGCCCGTGGCTAATTCAACGGATGGGGCCCTCCTTCAGGGTGCCACCCATACATCGATCGATAATAGATACCACGTCAATCGGCCTGGAAAAGCCATCACACCAATCAATCAACGTGTTTTGAAGTCAATCTTATGGCATGGGTAATGGCAATAGGTAGACGCTTAGGGCACGCCACAATTATGACGGTAAGATCACCATGGTGGATTGGCTGGAGAGCAGACATGGCAGCCTTTTCTACAGGTCTGTCCATGGTCCAAAGTGAGAGGGTCACAGGATCTGAAAGAGGTTAAGGCCCCCGGTATTCCACGGTATGGTCACCTGCTGATCAGGCGGCCAAGGTCTGCAGGGGTTCTCGGAAGCTAGCTTCTTAGGGTATCCAGGTCCCCTGCAATAGTTCGCAGCGTTCCGTCACAAGTGGGTCTATGTGGTTTTAGTCAGTTCGAGATACCTTCCTTCTACCTCCACCTTCGGCTCCGGTGGGGGTTTCCACATGATAAAAAAAATAGGTAGACGCTTGAAATGTTTACAGTGTACAAAAGCGCCTCTCTTAGCTCTTTTACAAACGTATTAAAAATAATTTAGTGTTAAATCTTGTATGATAGTACGGAATCTTTCATGCACGTTTCTGACTTGAACTTAGCCGTTTTTCTCTTACGGATGCGTTAAAATTTTGATTCAATGAATGAATGAATTCATTAAGCATTTATTAAATTTATACCTAACGTAGATGATTAAATTCAAAATTATTTTTAACTAGCAGCGCTCCGCGGTTTCACCCGCGTAAGTCCCGATCCCGTGGGAATTTTTGGGTAAAAAGTAGCATATATGTTAATCCAGGTCTCCAGCTATCTGCATACCAAGTTTCACCGCAATCGGTTCAGTAGTTTTGGCGTGAAAGAGTAACAAACATCAATACATACATACATCCATACATCCTCACAAACTTTCACGTTTATAATATTAGTAGGATAAGAGGGCAACACAGGTGGTGTTCAGGGAATTTTGGGCTCTGCCACCCTACTGTTACGCGATGACAAACCGTAATTAAAAGGCTGAAGCAGGTTACGTGGAATCATTAGACAAACATATAACAATTGAATTTTTTAGATAAAAGTTGATAGATAAAATACTCGTATTATATAATTTAACTTCCTGTTGAATTCTTTAGCTTTATTACGTTAGTATAGGTAGGTATCTATACTAATATAATACAGCTAAAGTTTTTTGTTTGATTGTTTTTTAAATAACTATTTTTGTATTGGAAAGAGTATTCATTGAGAAAGGTTATAATAGGCTATGCTATATAGAGCATAAACGCAGGTAAATGAGGTCTATGCATACGTACGGATTTTGCAAATGGGTTTCGAGCTTTTGAACAATAAGGTGAAAGATGAATGAAAACGGCCACAAGTATTTAGATCACCAAGCTACACTAAAGGATTCTTGATTTAGTCTTAAATGACAGTTTAGTCTAGACTAGACTAGAAAATCGATCTAATCGTAATAAAGACTAGCTCTCAGAAAGACTAAAAAGTCAAGTCAGGCTATTAAATGTAAAAAAATCGCTCGTTTTTAACTTTGACCTACATTTGCTGTAAAACAAGAGCACTTAGCGACTTTGTACAAGTCTCATTTCGTAGGTAATTTAATGGAGAACAAAAAAGCTTTAAACACATAAGTCGAAAAACATACTGGAAACGTGATATCACACGACATGTAAAAAAGGCAATTCTTTTCGTTAAATTGTTAAAAAATTTGACGCCCCACGTGTCCAGACTGCGGGTATCGAAATTCTTAATTAGCGCATTTTTTACTATTTATCCAAAAATAAAAATGCGTGGTAATAGAAATGTTAATTTTTGATCAGCTAAGTTGATTGAGCTATTTGTAGAAAAATAAGAAACGGACAAATTTTCGGGAAGTTTTAATCTCGATTTAAAGTCGATATTAGCTCTTTTAATACATTTTTTCTATAGTTAAAATACTATATAGATGTTAAAGTTTTTTCCGAGAATGTTAACAGATTGGTCGATCCAATGCGTTTTTTGTTTGTTGTTATTTTTTGGATCTAGGATCCTAATAGGTAGATATAATGTCCCAGTTTGGACCGTATGAAAGACTATAATAGCTTTTGTCTATTATAGGCTTATAATTCGCGTTAATGTAGATTTTGTCAAGCCGGACGAACCGTCTAAAAACATTTTTCTATCCCTCGGTAAAAGTACTTTTTTCTAGATGAACCCTATCCTAGGTACCTAGGCAAAGATACTTGAAATTGTCCAGAGCGATATAGAGGCGGCTCTCAAGCAGCTAATGGGCAACAGGTCTCCTATGGATGATGGAATTACTACCGAGCTCTTAAAGGCAGGCGGAATCCCAATCCTGAAAGAGCCAGCTCTTTCGAGTCTGTATAATTCCGTCATCCAACAAGATTTAACACTTAGGCATGAAGCGGGAGTGTGGGGGTGTACTGTTCTTCACAAAAGGAAGAACTATAGATCCATCTCACTCCTGAGCCATATCTACAAGTTGTTTTCGAGAGTAGTCATACACCGTCTCTCGAGAAAACTCGACGAATTCCAGCTACCCAAACAAGCCGGGTTTTAAAAGGCTCAAAACCGTGGACCACATCCTTACTATTCGGCAGATTGTGCTAAAGACTGAGGAGTATAATCAGCCGCTGTATATTGCTTTTATGAACTATGAGAAAGCTTTCGACTCCATCGAGACCTGAGCAGTTCTGAATGCTCTGCAGACAGGTGTATATCGAGGTGTTGAGAAGCTTATATGACACCGCCACGATGACCGTCCAGCTCCAAGACCAGAGGACGAATCCGATAAACTTTCTGTGTGGAGTTAGACAAGGGGATGTTATATCCCCTACACTATTCACCAACGCGCTTGAGGACGTCTTCAAGATACTAGATTAGACGGGGAATCAATATAAACGGCCAGTGCATCTCACATTTTCGGTTTGCCTATGACATCGTCCAATAGCAGTCACTGGGGCAACTGGAGTATCTGGAGGCGTTGGTCTTGGTATGAACTTGGACAAACCAAGGTTGTGTTCAATGAACATGTCACAGCCAGGCCGATTGATGTTGAAGGGTCGACGAAGTTCTTCAGGAATATGTCTAACTTAGGCAAGTTATTCAACTCGGTACAATCAACTCCGAGAAAGAAATCACCAAAAGAATCAAGATAGGTTTGGCAGCATTTGGGAAATTACGTCTAGTTTTTTTGTTTTTTTGTTTTATGACTTACGGTGCCTAGATGTGGACACTAACGGTCTCACTAGTCCACAAACTTAAAGTTGCGCAACGGGCTATGGAACGAGCTATGCTTGGAGTTTCTTTAAAGGGTAAAATTAATAATGTGGTCATCCGACAAAGAACCAAAGTTACCGACATAGCTCGCAGAATAAGCATGCTGAAGTGGCAATGAGCTGGCCACATCTGCCGAAAGATCGTGGCCGTTGGAAAAAACGGATCCTAGAGTGGAGACCGCGAATCTGTAAACGGAAGGTTGGACGCCCCCCAGCCAGATAGACTGACGACCTGAGTAGGTAGCTGGGATAGATTTAATGCGAAAAGCGGAAGACCGGGTGCTATGGCGCACGTTGAGAGAGACTGACGGATTGGACGTTCACCGAATGTACATGTTTAAGTAGTTAAAGAATACCTTACCCTATCTTTAGTAGTACACGATTGAGCTTCTACTAGCTCAGAAATATCCCCAAAAGATATTTCTTGAAGCAATCTCAACTAAATCGTTGGGTTGTAAAAATAATCTAGGAACTGACACATCGATCCCCTAGTTCACAATCATATTAATTACGAGAAAAAGAAGAAAATTAGGACGATAGTACACAAATCATAAAGTGTCAATTGCGTTGACAAAAATAAAAACAGTGTGTATACATAGGGTACACTGGAAGTTCTGCGCTCCTGGCCGCTCATAAATGTTTGAATTTCGAATATTATATTTTTTTAAATATAAGAAATTCGGCTCCGTCTTACGAATTTTCGATCAGGTCACGTGTCCTGGCGCGAATTTAACATTTTTTACCCATCCCAAAAAGTGCACAACGCCGCTAAAGAAGTTTTCACTTCAAAAATTGTAATTAATGTAATTGTGAACTGGGGAGGGGTTATCGAATTAAAGAGGTCGGTAGAGGTGGCAAAATTTAAATAGCCTACTGGCGAATGTGTAAATCCGCCACTGCTAACAACGCAACGGTATCCAAATCATTTAAAATATGTTACAGAAAAAAGTACCTGTTCATATTTTAGCGGTCATACAGTCGGCACGTATGGGCCGGCTCAACCGGAGTGATACCACGGCCTCACAGAAAACCGGCAGTGAAGCAATGATTCATTGCTTTTCGCCGAGTGAGTGAGGTTACCGGAGGCCCTAACCCTTCCCTGCCCCCCTCTCCCTCCTCTAACCACTGCCCCTGTCTCCCCCTCTTCCCTCCTTTCCCCTACTTCCACCTTAAAGGCCGGCAATGCACTTGCGACTCTTGAGTTGCAGGTGTCCATAGGCGGCGGTAGTCATTTACTATCAGGTGACCCGTCTGCTCGTTTGCCCCTATACCATAAAAAAAGACAGTAAATATCGCAAACTTTAGAAAAATTCGTAAATTTTATACAGAAACCTTGTGTCTCACTAAGAACACGTGATTATGAAAAATTTGCCGATAAAGCTAATTTTCCGTAAAAGGGAAGAACTACGTAAATGCAACTACTTTCCGGACCATTTCCGGACACGTCCGTGTAAAAAAAAAAACTCTTAAATTAACATGAAAGTGTTAAGTTGATTAAACATTGTTTTAAAATGTGCACCTACGAAAGGAAAAATATTATCTAAAGATATTTTAAATTTCTAAAAAAAATAATCAACAACTAACGAAACCAATTCTTTTCAAAATAAAGAAGTACACCGGAAAAATAGTTGGCTTTCATGACACACCTACCGTGGAACTATTTCATAGAAGTAGAAAACTACACAAAAGCAAGAGTTTTTATTGCTAACAAATTAATTTACAACTGCATTTTCAACACAATTTTAACATTGTATGAAATAAATATAATTTATGTTTTCGATGTTGCCAAAGCAATTAGTACCAATGTTGCTTCAGGCTTAGGCTATTACGGACCCGAAAATGAGGGCTTCAAACAAAATGCAACAAAAGTAAACATTCTATGTGCTTGTTCAATGTTAGGTTTCGGACTAAAGTTTCTTTATTATCGCATGTTACTGTTAACAAACATCGATCATGGCTTAGTGGGCTTTGCCTATACAAGATACTTTTCAGCGCAGAGAATTTAGCGGCAGGCCACGAGGCCATAGATATGAAGGATCTACGAGATTTAACGAAAACGTGTAGTAAACAGGCAATATTTATCTACAAGTTTAAACATTTTTCAGTTTTGGACCAACCTTATTTTTATTAAGTAGTTAAACATATCGGGGCCAAGTCGCATAGGTAGTCGCCGCGTCGTCGGCAGCTGCTGAACGACCGGTGACCGAAACATCCAAGAATATATTAGATATAAAGAGAGTTCGTCGACGCTATAGATATATTTTAATGATGTTCTAGATTATCTTTACACAACGGTCGTTTCCGATATTTTCAAACAGCTCACTAGATACTGGGATAACAAAAATAGACAAAGTGTTACAAAACGTCGGATTGATGGCAAGTTTCAGACAGTGATATCGCTATAAATATTTATCTTCCCAGTCAAATAATAAAATGATACAAGTTGAATCCCTTTAGTTTTAAGTGAACAGTGTACTGATGCTTCTATTGTGCTATAATTATTATAGGCGACTAAAAAGTGTCCTATTTGTAGGTAAATCAGGATGCGGGATGTAGGAAGGGTCCGTCAATGGTCGCGTTTTATTTACAAACAGACCGGTAAAACTGGAGCAGCGGTGTGTTTACATACGCCGTTGACTGCCCGGCTTTAAGCTGAACTGACGAATAGAAGCTATAGATACCCTGGTAACGATGAGCGGGGTTGCGAGATCCGCACCACCGACGAGGCGCAGACCCCAGTTGACCTCACGACTTTCGCGCCGAAGAGTCACCACGAACGTGTGAAGTCGGCCCATGACGCGTGAGGAGCAGCGCGCGGTGCGCGTGACGGAAGCGCGGGGTGCGAACGCGCCGGCTACGCGCGACGTTATGTGCGCTAAATTAGTTTCACCGCAAATCCGCCACGCCCCCTGCCCCCCAGACCACTGCATAACCCTGCCTTCGCAACCGACCTAAATCCATTAACAGAAACTCTGGCATATGTCGATGTTTGATTTTCCAGCTGTTCCGGCGGCATTGCCTGTGTGGCAAATGTGTTTATTTACTCCTTTACCTACTAACCTGCCATTATCCTTTCTTAATTACTGATAATTTCAGTAATGGACGTATATTAAGTTAAAAAAATTGCACTTAAAATATGGTCCGTTTATCTAACGTCGATTATCCTACTGTTCTGTTCATCTGTACGACTACAGTTAGACGGCAACCAGTGTTTTATATACATGCATTTCCGTGTTAATTTTTTTCTGAAATAGCTGCAATTGAAATAGAAGAAGAAGCATTCTTCTTGAAAATAATATGATAAAACTCTACAATATTACATTCTAGTACTTGTTTATATTTATAATTTGCAAATTTCGGCCGAGAGAATATTTAGCTGCAATGATGACCCTGCAGAACCGCTGTGTGTAATAAATTGATCAGACAATAAATTTGGATATTTTACGAGTTTAAATTAATTTAGAACCAGTCTTAAAGAAATAAAGCTTAGGAGAGGTCATTACCCATTATTTATTTGTCGTCATTTGAGACAACCGATATTTTAATTGGCATGATTATAAGTTATTGATTAGTTGTATATTTTGATAATTGATCATGAATTAGTTATAATTATAACCCTTAAGGAATTTTGCATGGCATGCCGACATTGGCATGAAATACCGATATCATTTCAGAAGCCATCATTGTAACTATCACACTCATATTCAATAGTGCAATAGTGTTCATTTAAAAATAATTCATCTAGTCCTTTTCATTGTAAATAATAATTTTAACAAGAGAGTGTACATTCCTAACCTACACTTAGATATAGTGCCAATAATAAAAGCATCACCAACATTTATTTAAGAAACTACAATAATAAGAAAATATTACACTCATAATAGTTATCACAGTACTAACAAACTACAATATTTAATTAGGACCTCACCTTTTTTCTCTGTCCGAAATCCCTGGGCTCGCTTCCAGGGTCAACTATTCGCTGGTGCGGTACTCGCCAAAACGGCGGTCTCTCATACATTGGCATGTTGTACACTTCTTACTTCCTTTTACAGCCGAAACTAACATAAAAAAATACCAAATTATAATGTTACAATTCTAAACAAGTGTAACTGCCCAACGTGAATGTAGTTGTAACGATAGCATAGTATTACTATCCCTTTATAATAATTAGACATCAATTTAATATCATAGTGCACCCACATAGGCGTTTTGGCAACTTATCCATACAATAAATCACCTGTTCTATGGACAAGGACAGCTGAGCACGGTGAAAATTACACGTTAGACACCACGTGGAAATCGTAGTGGGGGGACGTATGGAATATTAGGGCTAACTCACCAGGGGGCGCGCTGCGTCGTCACTTGGTCAACGTCGCTGTACCAGTGCCGATTTCTATTATCTCGAATTATTCTCCCGCATTTAACTTTATTCTATTTTTCGCGTCGCGTCGGGGATAGCGGGCGTCAGTACCACGGGTCGTGATTCGAATGATTTACAAGGGGAGCCGGGCTACACGAGCTGTTACTGGGCCAGATACCAGCTCGGTCTACTGTAACTCGTGAATACTCGACGAACGTACATTGCTCCCGAATTTTTGGTACGTGTCGGTCAAAATCCGCAACCAGACTCTCTAATGTGTTTACGAACGTTGAACTCGACGTTTCTAATATTGTCGCAAAAATATTATATTGCTAAAAGTGTTCATTGAATTATTTGGTAGTTTATCAAAACCATATGGGTTTTGTTATACTACTAAATAAATACACATTTCATCAGTTAAATAAACAATGTACAAACTACTAAATATTACTATAGAATTCAATCACCTTTTTGAATTTGATAAGTTAAATTAATATAATTTATTCTACGCCACATTACGCATTACTATCTAGACATGAGCTAGGCAACTAGCCTGTACCATGGCTTCTATAATACAGTTAAACAGAAGTAATCATATTTTTTTTAAATAGTTACCAACATAATAGTTTTGGAACTAAGTTGATATAAATAATACATTGATTTGAATGTGAAATACCAATTATTATTGATTAATTGATTTGTAATTTGACAAGTAGTAATGAAGCGCAGTATAATCGGCATAAAGCCATATCAAAATTTTGGTTGATTGACGGGAAGAAATACATCCACGTAGCTAGAAATATACTAGTATCAGAGTTGGAGAGTTGAATTCAAGCGGCACAAACGTCTAACACTTCTGGGGGTCGAAACACCTGAAACTACTTAACATCGAGACCTTGTTTACCGTCCTAGTAAAAAAACAAAAACATAAGCGCCTAAACAGTTGGAAATCAAGAGAACTGGAAAGAGGAAGGAAGAGGTTATTTGTCCTGTAGTTGTACTTACTTTACAGACTGTCAATTATAATAAAAAATATTTAATTTTAATGAATATATTTTTTTTATTAAATAAATTAATAATTATATTAAAGGTTTATAAACATAAAAGCAAGTTGATTCTTATTGTTGAGTAATTGAGAAACCGTTAGCTGGGCCCCACAGATTCGCCCGTGTTTCATTTGTATAGCTAATTCCCATTATTAATAAACGGACTATCTAATGCAAAAATAATCAAACTGATAGAACCTGAGGTTAGGGCCGCGTTCAAACACTTAAAAAAACAAATAAACTCTCCAAATGTATAATATTCATATAGATTTGTTACGTGATAGATAGATAGATACATAATAATTGCACTGAATATACAACAATTCTAATATCACAAACTCTCTAATGGATAATAAGGAAGCAAAGTTTAAACACAGAATTATAGGTAACAAAGTAATTATGTTGTGTTAATTAGAACATTGGAAGTGAAAATACTTTTATGTTTAACGAGAAACAATAAATGTTTTAAAAGACTATAACACAACTTTGTTCACTTACAGCACTAGTAAACACTAATAAGCGTAAAATCAGATTATAATAACACTTACAAAAAATCTTAAAACTAATAAGTGTGCACTACATATTTGCATTGATGTAGCAATCCGGATTGAGACCAAAAGTGTAGTAATGTATTTAACGAGTGTATGTAATCATAATTATTATGTAGAGGCGGATTTATAAATCTACATTACAGTTATTATTATATATTACATAGGTACAATTTAGAAGTTTCTGTTAAAACACTCTTTTGAGATTGCACACGCACCGAGGTATGAGGTGTCAAAGCTTTATGACAGCCAGTATCTGTACTAGGTTTGTATTACAGGTCGCCAGGGCATGATTGCTTGCATTTCCAGTTCTGCATTACAAATCTTTGGCAAGTCTTGGCGTTTAAAGCGTCTTTGGTGCAAGTTTTAATTCATTCACATTTTCCATGTCATTATGGATTTAAGTTCCCATATTAAAGGTGAATCGTAAGATGTAAAAAGACGTAAACTCCTACGTCTTATTGTCTTACGATTTACTAAGAAAATCACACAGTTCAGTGTAACACGTTTTCAATTCCGGCAAAACTATAAACGCCAAACATTATTAACTTCATTTTTGATTTCACTTTCCAGTCCCAGATAGAGTAACATTTTAACAGATATTTTAAATTCTTAACTTCAGTCAAAAACTAACTTATAACCTGCTAAATATGACCAGAATAATAAGCCTACAATAATAACAAACAAAATACAATAAGATACAACTGTCGAGTTATAAAAAAACATTCCGATTTTAATAAACCTAACTCACGCCACTACATAATTATTAATTAAATACTAAAACAAAGCCGTAATTTAAAAAAAAACAAGATAAATATATTACATAATGGCAGAAACATTATATGTTTATGTAAATTTAAGAACATAATATATCAAGATACTGTGTGTATACGCATCTTATTTACTTGGCAATGGTAAAATAAATTCCGTCCCTTAATTTGTTTTATAGATCTCTAAGCTCATAAATAACGTATCAAAGTGTTATGTTGGTATAGCGTAGTAAGATTTTACAGACGTCTGATCAAAGGAACGTTTCACCGAAACTAAACATCGGTTGAATTGGACATCAGACATTCCATACTAGTTAAAGCAATGGCACGTCAAATGTATGTCGGAGAGGCAACCAGATGGTGAGTGGTAATGTGGGCCTCGGAGTATACAGAGCCCTCGTATCGGTCGAATTGATCCCAAGTGGACCGGCTGGATAAAAATGCAGTTGCTTGAAAGGTAATTTTGCCATCCGATCCTGATAGGCAGTTTCAGAGAAACAACCCTTCAAAGTCGCCTTTTAATTTAATCAAAATAGGATGGCATTGATACACACCGTTATTTGTACTTATAACAGTTTTTTTTTATTCGCTAGTGCGAAAACGGCCCGCGTGTTTCGGCTCGCAAAAACACAAAAATCACCGTACCAGTCCACTTGGGGTCAATTCGGCCGATACGAGGGGCTCTGTACCACTCCAAGGCCCAGATTACCACTCGCCACCCGGTTGCCTCTCCGACATACATTTGAAGTGCCATTGCCTTGAATATATACGTATACGTCACTTTGTCAATATAGATTACACCAAAACTGAGATAAATTATAAATGATACAACCTTTTTGTAATACACAACTTGACAGGAACATTGCTATTACTCGTATAGCTACCTAATCAGCACAGTATCAACACTTTGGTACATAACAGTGGACGTAACTTACAAATAGTTTCGCCACCTTAAGCCTCTTTTTACAACTTAACCCTCAGCCTGGTAGAGTCTCATAGACTCACCCCTGTAAGTAAATGATTTTGTTTCTTTCTAATTTTAATGTCACTCTTAACCCCGTTTTGCATGTCGATATATGTTACTCGACGCCTATTACATGCATACCCATCACAGCAGTCAACAACGCGACCGGGAAACGCGAAAGCATACACATATGTGAAAGGCATATAAATTGCAATTTTCATTTGCCCAATGGGCTATTGAACATAAAGAAAATTATTGATGGGACAAAACAAAATTGATATTTGTTGTTAACTAGTACATAATAATATTTGAAACACTTCATTTAGTCTGGATTGTGATTCTTTAGACATAATTAAGTCATTTTTTTTTTGTCAATATGTTACCTGACTGCAATTAGGAGCACTGGTAGTAGCTAAATGTGGTTGACTCTGATTTCCTTATTTCTTATGACTTTATATACACCCATAGTTTATCTATAATAACAATTATGTACATGGTGTATAGCATATTATATGCTAATGGTTATTGCTGGTCTACCAAGCATGCTACATAAGTTTTTGTCAACAGGCATGACCAGGACTAAATGGATATGTACAAAATAATACCTCTCTATAACTTAATGAACAACAATTGAATTAAAAATTCGTGAAATATTCGTATAGGGATGAGGCTGGCAAGCGATAAAACAATATCTCAATGATAAATTAATAGTTCGAGGAATACAATTATAGCGAAGTCTGTCAAATCTTCAAGAGTCGGTTGCTGTGGAAATATCTGAGACCTTACAAATATTGAAAAATGATGGAAAGGCGTTAACTTCTTTTAGAATTTTTACCTATATTTATGGTGTAAATCACCAATCTTGACAACCTCTCATACAAAGCTGAGTACGTAGGTAAAAGTGGGTTCACATCTTCACGTCGCGTCGTTAGTTTACTAGATGGGGCTCAAAACTAAAGGCCGAAAAAGGGCGACCCATGCGATTAACGCTGGTAGTTCATTGATACTGAAAATACATTTTGTATTTTGTTACCTCCATAACGATGAATATAAAAGAATATGTTATGGTACAGCAGTGAGATGTATAAATAACCGTGAGTTAAAACCGAGGTCTCAGATTGTTACCGTTGCAGATTGCCAAATCGAGAGATTTAATCATAGTTTTACAATTTGTTCTTACTGCTATTTATTTGAATTAATTATGCACATAGACGTTTTAGAAGTCTAATATGGCAGGTTTGGTGTCTTTCGCGCATTTGATAAGAGAATACATAAGTTTGACAAATCCTGTGTCTTTTGGTTTCTCGAGGCCTCGCAGTAATCTATTCTTCATGACTGCTACAAATTCACGGTTGCTAAGCTGTCCGTCCACTGCAAAAGAAATTTATTTTAGTCCACTCCGACTCTGGTTGCATCACAAAAAAGGCTGGTAAGATGTTGGTATTGGTGATTATATGCGTCCTATTTTCATTAATCAATCTCACTAATATTATAAATGTGAAAGTTTAGATGGATGGATGGATTTTTGTTACTCTTTCACGCAAAAACCACTGAACCGATTACTGGATTAACGCATAGGCTACTTTTTATCCCGATATTCCCAGACTTACGCGGGTGAAACCGCGGGGCGCTGCTAGTTATTTATATTCCCTAAACAATAGTCTGAGAGGGAAAACGACTGTATTCTATTTGGATTTTTGTTTGTATTTGTTTTAAGTGTAAATTAGATGCATTACATTAAGCCCGTAGTATGAGATTCTTTGATACTAGTTGATGAATTTGATACTAGTTGGAAACACTCTAATAAGACGTAACATAATCTGGTAGACAAATCAAAGCACTTAATAACTTATCGTGTATTTACGTATTAAGATAATTAAAATACATTAGAACTTTATTATGTTTTAACATAATTTCCAATAGACAGATTATTTTATTACTTATTTATTTATTTAAAACTTTGTGCACATATAGTACAGAGACGGACTTAATGCCATAGGCATTCTCTGCCAGTCAACCTTCGGGTGATGCAGAGAAAACAGGAAGTAGGTGCATTAAAAATTATAGTTTATTAGGTGAATTTGCAAACTAAATATAAGACAAAAATACTTAAACAAAGTATATAGGATAAAATACATATCATAAACATACATACAAATATATACACAAACACAATATATACATATAAGCACATACATATATACAAATAAAAACATAGTGACGATTTAGATGATAAACTATGGGCAAGTTGAATCTGCTAGTTGTTCGATAAAGTACTCCTTTATTTTCACTTTGAATGAGTAACGATTGGTGGCCATCCTGATTTCGAGGGGAAGTGCATTCCAAAGAACAACTGACTGTACGAAGAAAGAAGAGCCCACAAACTCTGTGGTGTGAGAGGGACAAAGAAGAAGAAGATTATTTAAGGAACGAAGGTTTCTATCATGGTTACTACTTAAATATTGGAAATATGAAGTTAAATACGTTGGGGAAGATGGGGAATTAAGGATGGTAAACAGGGAAGTGAGGGCTCGCAACTTACGGCGCTGACGAATAGGCAACCACTTAAGCTGAGAACGGAAAGAGGACACATGGTCATATTTACGAAGATTAAATATAAATCGAATGCAGTTATTAAGAAGACGGTCTAATTTATCGAGAAGATCTGCATTCAGGTCATAATAGCACACATCACCATAGTCGATTATTGGGAATATGAGAGCTTGCATGAGCATTGTCTTGGTTTTCGCGGGAGGAAAATTGTTTAAGCGATGTAATGTACGGAGGGTACCAGTAACCCTCTGGCACAGGTTTGTAACCTGATCGCGCCAGTTCAATGTGAAGTCAAGATGTAGACCTAGGTCTTTCACCGATTGACAAATAGGTATAGTAGTGCCGTTAAAAGTAACAGCTGGGAGTGTCTACTCTACTCATCAATCGGTGACTACCGATTATAATGACTTGACATTTAGTAGGATTTACTGACAAGCCAAACCTTTGAGACCATTCTTCTATAGATTCGAGGTCTCTGTTGACCATGTTGATGGCCGATGATATGTTCTCAACCCTAGCTTGAGAGTACATCTGCAGGTCGTCGGCATACAGATGATACGCACATTGAAGTTCCTGGGTTAGGAGATTAATAAACAGAGAAAATAGCAAAGGAGAAAGAATACCGCCTTGAGGGCCACCAGAGTCAAGATCATTCCAGCTTGATGAAAACTCGTCAACACGAACAGACTGCTGGCGTCCCTGAAGATAAGATGAGAACCATTCCAGAGCATCCGTCGAGATCATAAGATAGGAAAGGATAGATAAGAGGATATCGTGATTGACGGTATTGAAAGCATTTGAGAAGTCAACCAAAAAAGTTTTGCGTCTTCCATTGCTGCTCTAATATTGCCAGTCACTTTAAAGAGAGCGGAGGTAGTACTGTAACCAGGTCTAAAACCGGATTGTAGAGGGCTTAACAGATTATTTTTGTAAATAAAATTGGATAACTGTTTAAGCACGCAGGATTCTAGCACTTTAGAGAAGTATGGAAGAATGGATATGGGTCTAAAATGGTTGGGAAGTGTGGGATTTGCAATTTTGGGTAGACGAATGACATGGGCTTTGCGCCAAAGTGATGGGAAGATTCCGGAATCTAAAGAATAATTGATAATATGAGAGATAACAGGTAAAAGTGGATCAAGGATTGTTGTGACCATGCGCCTGCTGATTTGATCACAAGCAACGGAATCAGATTTAATGGATAGAATAATTTTTTTAATATCATCCGATGCAACTTGAGAAAAGTGGAAAGGATTAATATTAGGGCAGTCTAAGCCTGCCAAGTAATCAACAGTGCGATACTTGGTTTAATGATCCAAGTAAGTAGAGGTTGAAAAATGACGGTTTATGTCATCCAAACCAACTATCCTCTGCAGATTCGTGGGTCGCCGTTTACCAATACCCAAAGTTGGAAGGAAATTTCCAGGTGTTGGCCGGGGAAGAACAGGTGATGTTGTCGAGAATGTGTCGGCGTTTGGCGTTACGTATCATCTGATTACACCGATTCCTTGCAGCTTTGTACAGGCTCCGCGTTTCTTCTGTACGATCTTTTTTAAGTTTACAAAAGGCCCTATCTCTTCGCCGCATAGCCCTGCGAACAGCCTCTGTCATCCAGGGTGCAGGTGGTCTCTTAATTTTCTTAATTTAATTTTCCTAATAGGAGCATGGCAATCATAAAGAGCAATAAGTGCAGTGTTAAATTTATTTATTTTATCGTCTACGCTTGACGCCTTCGTTACAATGTCCCAGTTCAGTTCAGAAGCATCCCTATGAAGCCTATCTACATCCATACGACCAAAACAACGCATGTGCAAGACTCTGGGAGGGGGTTTGTGTGGTTTTAGGACGTACGAAAGGAATATAAGGTCGTGATTGGAAAATCCAGGAGCAGTAATTTGACCATGGTTACGGATGAGTGTTGGGGCTGAAGTAATTATTAGATCTAGCCAAGTGTCTGCTCCCTGGTTATTGTAATGGGTCGGTTGAAGGGGTGATGTTTCATTATTGTAGGTAACACAAACTATTTAGTGACGGTGTTTGCTGGCTGTGGTACAACTTGTGAATTAAATAATTTAAAAAACTAACCTACCAATTATGACTTTTTATTTTATGGCCCATGATTATTAGACGAATAAATATTATGCCTTAAAAATGGATGCAACTTTAAATTATGCTAAAACAAATTAGATCAAATGATATTTATGATAACCTTTGCCATTATGCCAAAGTATTAGAATGCTTGTTAAAGTTATGCGAAAACGTTATGCCAAAAATATTATGCCTTAAAAATTTATGTCAAGAGGGGGATTCCCGAGAATTGCTACTCTGACTTTTAATTGTGTTAATTGATAATTATTTAAATACATTGTGTCCATTTCGTTATAAATTGGTTATTTTGCTAATCCCGAACCCCGGATCATAACAATATCTTTGAAATATGATGGTTTCTGCTGGTTTGAGTTTTGCAATATGTACCATTTCTCTTGATATTTTTTAGCTTCGTTGGTACTTTCAACGTCTACAGGTTTATCAAGCATTTCGCATTCTTGTGCTGCCTAGGACTGTCTTTTTTAAACCCTGACTTTATGCTTGTTAGTTATTAACAGAAGGTACAGGGATCTTATAACTTCTAACAATCTGTTTATTTTTAACCGAGGAAAAAAAAAAAAGAGGTTCTCAATTCGACCGCATATATATATATATATATATATATATATATATATATATATATATATTTTTAGGTTTGTTCAGTCCTCTCTGTTATTTATGAACCGATTTTGATTATTCTTTTTTTGTTAGATAGGGTATACCTCAAAGGTGGTCCCATGTCAAGGAAGTCAGGATCTGATGATGGGATCCTGATATAATTGAGAGAAACCCTCGAAAATTGGAGGAACGAATAGTGTTTCTGTTTACATTTCATTACTTTATCAGGTATTTGCGTTCAGAAATCATCATATCATGTAGCTGAGAGCTGATGATAAAAAAAATCATCAAATAAAAATATTTTTATAATAACTAAAAAGCAATAAATAAATAAACCTCTTAAGTCTTGAGCTTATTTACATGAACTATCAAATTTTATATAAACTTATTTTGAGTCGGCGCCAAACAATAAAATGATTAATTACCTACGTATAGCCATGTCCATTTCTACGTAGGTACATATAAAATTTAGATAATTAATCAGTTTGTTGTTTGGCGCCGACTCAAAATAAGTTTATATAAAATTTTATAGTTTTTATAAAATTTTAATGAGTAAATACTCATTTTACACATATATAATGTCAAGCCTCAGATGTGTGAATCAGTTAGTATCAAGGATTTCCGTATGAAAGGATTTTACTCTTATATGACTGTATATCTGCATTGAATTTGTTTATCAGTTACTAGCAACCCATCCCGGCTTCGCACGGGTAGCAGAGCATATACCTATGCCAATTATTTTTTCTGTCGTAGTGTTGTATCGGCCTGTTGTGTCGAGCTTGTGAGTTAGATTGAAATATTAAAACATACTTTTTAAAATTTAACTACTGCTCTGAATTGTTTGGGATAGGGAGAGTTTTAACCTAGATAAAATACAGAAAACGACTATCTGATTTAAAAAGGATACGTTTGTACGCCTAATTTAAAAATATTTTTAAAAGTATTTTCGTTATTGGGAGTTATTCGTAGAAGATAGACATATAACATTGCTATAGATTAATAGATGTTTTTAAGAGGAGTAATTGCATAGTACATTGTTTTTATATAATTCTATAGTCAAAGGTAGGTAAAGCTCTCACACTTTATTCCGACATCTTTAACAATCATTGTGATATTTCATCCTCGGTAATTTCGGCCAATTTACACAAAACGTTAGTAAATTAGACACTTAGGTGTATCTCTATATCTAGCTCATGAATCACTCCGTTCATCGGTGAAAACCGTACGACAATCCGGTCAACAGTTTGAGTTTATCGCGTTCAGACAGACAGACTTTGTTATATAATATCTAGTGATTCTCTGACTGCATTTGATGAACTTTAGATGTCTGTTAATCAGCTTCAATAGAAATTTCGTTAACGAGTCTGGCAGGAAATAAGAAACCAGTTATCATAGGATAGCTATTTTGGAGCTTCGTTTTACTTTATCCCACTAATATTATAAACGTGAAAGTTTGTGAGGATGTATGGATGTTTGTTAGTCTTTCACGCAAAAACTACTGAGCCGATTGCGATGAAACTAGGTATGTAGATAGCTGGAGACCTGGATTAACACATAGGCTACTTATTATCCCGATATTCAGACGGCACCGGGATTTACGCGAATGAAACCGCGGGGCGGTTAAGGTAGTATAAAATAAAATTACTAAGTATATTAAGCAGGTATAAGCAACATGTATAAGCAATATGAAAAATAGTAGGTACATAGCACAAAAATAATGACTGCAGGGCCACTTTTATTAAAAAAGATTGTTTTCACTAAAACTAATCGTATAGAATGCCAGGAATATACCACGGCAGTCGTAAGCTTTATGTGTTCCATAGAACAACACAACACACACACAACATATTAGAACAACCCCTTCAGTGACAAAGTAATTTTATGTTGCAGAGGAGTAGTGAGGGGTAATAAAATTGTATAATATACGTACTGTTCTCATCGAAGATAGTGAAGACAACATTTATGACGTGCGGGTCTAAGTCCACGTGCGCCACAGTCCGCGCCACGTGACGTAACGTAGGCTGGTCGATGGAAGCGCCCGCGATGTGATAAAATGTTAACGCCGTATCCACGTCGTTGATATTGTTTAAAAAGTGGAAGAACTTCAGGTAATCTTCTCTGGTAATTCCCACGCCGTGGTCGCGGAAACTGCAAGTAGGTAACATATAAATTTTAGTCAGTAGTTTGAAGTTTATATTTGAGTACCCTTCACGGTACAATACCGATATATTTAGCATTCAAACGAGTTTACCAGAATCTAGGCAGTCTATGCAAGTTTCAAATTTAAATTTAACACTGATTTCTTCTCACAGGGCTCAACCATTTGGAAACGGGCGGTTATAGATCGACACAGGCATGTGGCCGCGGGTGGTTGGGACGGGTTTTCCCCTCCACCCGCTATAGTGGCCCCCCGCGAGGAGGCGGCGTCCGCGTGTGCCTGGACGTCGCCTAATTGAGAGGATTTTACCCGAAGGTGGTGCCCGCGCTTTTGCGGGCAGGCGCTAGGGGAGGTCCGGATGTCTTAATTTAAGCTGTTCCCGGATCCCTCCTACTTAAGGCGCAGTACGGCACACCGTGTGGTTTTAGTCGGTTCGATTCCGACACACCGCCCCACCGAAAACCCCGGTGGGGTGACGGCCCGAGGGGGTTTCCACACGCAAAAAAAAGGCAGATATGATAGTTATTTTTTATAATTTTACAATTGACAAAGCAAACTATTATTGCGATGACTCTGTGTGTGAATCTATAATTTTAAATTATAATAACTATTTTTTAAATGGACGATTTCGAATAATTGATGATCAATTTTATGAAATAAAGATATTGAATTTGAATTTGAACAAATATCTCACAAAATGGGAACTTACGTTTTTTTAACGCGTTTGAGCATTCGTGCCTTCTTCTTGGCTGGGTACCCAGCGTAAGCCAACAAAAGCTCTGCAAAATCAGCTTCCGTAATGCGACCATTTTCGTCTGAAATATGATTTAATTATTCGTTACGTTGAATTTATTCAATTTCATTTCATTACAGTTCAAATTATTTTTGTAATAGACCTGCACTCTTAAGAAGTCAGTCATTTTCTCTACAACTCTACCGAAAGGGAGAACAGGGTTAGTAACGCACAGGCATCGACACCGATGTTGCCAGTTCTGTTTATAGGCAACGGTAATCACGTATCACTGGAAGGACCGTCTGCTTGCTGGCCTACATAATAGCATTAAATAATTTAAGTACTTTCACAAAAACGATAGGTTATCTAGAAAATTGTTTTAAAAGCATGTTCGTTAGTAGTTACTAGCAGTACTCACAAACATACCGCAACGTTTATAATCAAACTAGCTGTAATTTGAGGAAAAAACCTACCAAACCTTCCGTCATACATGATTTTTGCGTAACTTTCGTTTACGCAGCGTTTTTGCAACATTTTTCATTGATGGTTCGCTCCTATTTATCATAGCGTAATGTTATATAGCCTATAGCCTTCCTCGATAAATTAACTATCCAACACAAAAGAGATTTTTTCAATTCGAACCAGTAGTTCCTGAGATTAGCGCGTTCAACCAAACAAACAAACTCTTCAGCTTTATAATATTAGTATCGATAATAACGATTGCATGTGCGTATAACAAACGTGCTTATTCGCTAGAGGTAACTTTAACCATAGATGCACGTAAACACATTAAAACATTTCCTTGCCTGGTTGTTTTCTCTGGAATTCAAGTGATAATATTTCTCTCTGCAGTTGTTGCTGGAAGTCTAAAAACTTTTCAATTGTCAGCTTTTCATTAAGTTTCTGACCGAAGAAATACGTCGTTAGCGCAGAGTTAATTCCCTGAAGAGTACATAGATAATAAATTAATGTGCTTTCTTTGTGAAGATTATTTTAAAAAAAGGCCCTTTTTTTAAAATAATCTTTTATTACAATAATTTTCTTGTTTTAGTCTACAATGTATGTAGAAGAATATTATACCTCTAAATCATATTATCTAAATCCATCTCTATTGCTTGGAAAACTATAATTTAAATAGATAATTTTCCTATTAAGATAAGATATACTGTAAATACGTCAAAAGTAGAATTGACGCAATCTTTCTTAGATCTATTATCTATATCTAAGTACTATAAACAACTGAAACCGTGAAATGTTAAATTATATTAGACCAATAAGAATTCGAAGGCCTGTGCTTCATATATATAAATAACACATACCTTGAAAGTGTTACCAGTATTAGCATGATCTCTGTGCCTGGAGCCAATGCTGCTTTGCTGTCGGATGAGAGCGGCAACCTTCTCAAACTCCTCGCAATCTACATCGCCGTCACCGTTCAAATCGAACATACGGAACGCAATCTCGAAATGGCGACGGGATGCTGAAATTGTAAATTTATATATATATATATTTTTCTTTAATAAATACTAGGAACGAGTGACGCATTACTAGCATTCTTATTAACCCCTGCAACTAACCTAACGCCTGGCCACCAGGGGAGTCTCTCTGGTGGTCGGGCGCATCGAGGCGCTGGGCTTGCGGGTGGCTCTGGATAAGACGGAGGCCCTTTTATTCCATGGGCCCCGTCGTGGTCCACCCCCTGGCGCCTCTATCGTGGTTAACTCGGTCCTCGTACCGGTTCAGGCCCACATAAGGGATCTGGGCCTGATCCTCGACGGCATGTGGCTCTACGACGAGCACTTCCGACAGCTTGCTCCGAAGCTGGTCGGCGCTGTATCCGCCCTTGGGCGACTCTTAACCAATTTGGGCGGACCCAGCGTCGCTACGAGACGGCTGTACACGGGGGTTGTCCGGTCAATGGCACTGTACGGTGCACCGGTGTGGGCGGAGGCTCTGACCGCCTAGAATAGGGCGCGCCTCTGGCGCCCTCAGAGGGTTATGGCGGTTAGAGCCATACGCGGATACCGCACCGTGTCGACGGAGGCGGCGTGCGCGTTGGCCGGGAGTCCCCCGAGGGATTTGGAGGCGGAAGTGCTCGCCGAAGTATATCGGCGAACGGCTGAGTTCCTTGCGGGAAGCGGCAGGGACGGGTTTTCCCCTCTATAGTGGCCCCCGAGCCGGCCGAGGAGACGGCGTCCGCGTGTGCCTGGACGTCGCCTAATTGGAATGTAATTTATTGTTTGGTAGTATTCATTATTATTACTAATTATTTTATTACAATAATTATTTTAAAACAAAAGTAAAATTTTGTAAATAGGAGGTAAGAAAGTCGACGTGTGATTCATGGTTAACTATAGAATTAAGTTTTCATGTATTTTACTGTGTAAGCCCACAGTTTCTATCGTACATAATAATAGTGGTCATAGTTAATTAAGTTAAATTTAAGTAAAATCAGGATTTTACATAGGTAACGCAATATCAATTTCTGTAAAAAGTTATAGTAAAACTCTAGAAAGACTGAACTTAATAGGAATTAATAATAATTACTTGACATATCTCACACACGGCCGTCTGATCCCAAACCAGGCAGAGAATGTACTATGGTAACCAGACCGCTGATAAACCTACTTATATATTTCTAAATACATACATATTATAGATAAATTATACCCATTATCTTTAGTATTAATATTAATTGTAATATTACTAACCGTACAGTGCCATTGACCGGACAACCCCCGTGTACAGCCGTCTCGTAGCGACGCTGGGTCCGCCCAAATTGGTTAAGAGTCGCCCAAGGGCGGATACAGCGCCGACCAGCTTCGGAGCAATATTACTAATACGATCACTTAGATTTAAATAATTACATTACTAAATGGATTAATTATTGCTGGTTGGAAACAGAGAAGAAAAGGGTTGACTGTCTGGTAAAAGATAATGTCAATACATACTTCAATTCTCAATAACTTACGACACTTGCACGCCATACCGGGGAGGGGAGAATATACATTTATTATCAAAAACTAGCTGTGACTTCGTCCGCGTGGAATAGTGTATTTATATCGAATCAACAGCCTAAAAATAAGTTTCAAGCTTCTAGCTCTTAATATGACGATACTTCCATACAACTTTTCGCTTTTCGCGTTAAAAAGTAGCCTATGTCCTTTCTCAGGCTCTAGACTATCTGTGTACCAAATTTCATTTAAATCGGTTCAGTAGTTTTGGCGTGATAGGAGACAGACAGACAGACAGACAGAGTTACTTTCGCATTTATAATATTAATAATAAAGTAAAGAAGTAAGGATGTTTATCAGCAGTCTGGTTACCATAGCATACAGGCTTTGTCTAGTTTAGGATCAGACGGCCGTGTGTGAGGTGGCTGAAGTTATTATTATTATTAATGCCCTGAAACATATTTATGAATTTAATGGCTGCGAGAGGCAAAATAGCTCGTTGGCATAGTCAAGAACCAGCTACCGATTACTCTGGGATCACCAAACAACGAAATAAAAACTCCTGCTGTTTCAACAATCACCACAGAAAAGGACATTCCCCTAAGATATCCTACGATTGAAAATATAGATTCACTCGAAATCCTTCGAACAGACTTGACTATCTGCAGGTAAAACCTAATGTAACTAATAATATTTCTTTAACACAGGTAAAAATCGATACTTTGGACTCTTAATATTTGTTAGTTTATTAAATTGAGTGGTTTTATAAAAAATATTTTTAACAAAAAAAAAACCAACGAAAAGAACTAAAACACATAAAATAAATAAACCTTTTAAGTCTTAAGTATTGAGCTTATTTACGTAAACTATCAAATGTTACATAAACTAATTTTCAGTCGCCGCCAAGCAACAAACTGATCAATTATAAATTATCTAAATTTTTTATGTACCTACGTAGGACATGGCACTACGTAGGTAATTAATCCTTTTATTATTTGGTGCCGACTCAAAATAAGTTTATGTAAATAAGCTCAATACTTAAGACTTAAAGGTTTATTTACTTTTTGCTTTTTGTTTTATTCGTCGATATAATTTTTTGTTGAACAGATTTTTATTTTAAGGTTTTTTTTCATCATCAGCTCAGCTACATGATGTGATGATTTCTAAACGCAAATACCTAAAAAGGAAAGAAAAGTAAACAGAAACACTATTCGTTTCTAAAATTTTTAAGGGTTTCTCTCAATTTTATAAGAATTCCATCATCAGATCCTGACTTCCTTGACATGGGACCACCCTTGAGGTATACCCTATAAGAGAGAGAGAGAGGGCTGAACATACATAAAAAAAAATGTATATATACGGTGGAATTGAGAACCTCCTTTTTTTTCGTCGGTTAAAAACGATGTCTAATTTAAAAAAGTAAATTATTTTAAATATAAAAAAAAGTGTCAAAAGAGTAGATCTCGCACGCGCCGAGTAGAAAGCGTACACTATGCCAGATAAGCTAAACGCTCGCTGTGAAATAATTCGAAATAGAAATATACATTCTACTTACATTAAAATGTTATTACAGCTTTCATTGATTTTCCTGTGGGAACCAAAGTTTAACCCGGGATAAAAAGTACCCTATAACCTGCTCAGACACTCAAACTATTATCATACTAAGTTTCAAGCATATCCCTTCAGTAACTTCTGAGTTTATCGTGAACATACAAAGAGACAGACAGAAAGACAGACAGACAGACAAAACATGTTTGAATCGCATATTCGGCATCAGTATCGATATCTTAATACCCCTCAGTCGATTTTTTTTAAATATATTCAATGTACAGAATTCATCCCGCTACAGATTTATTATAAGTATAGATTAATGGACCAAGCATGTTGAAACTAATTTTATACCTTCTGTAACATCATCTGTACACATGTTTAGACAAATTAAATTATCTTATCTTACCTTGATCAACGTTATTGACATACTAATGTATGTCAATAACGTTTCAGAAGAGTTCAGGCAGAAGTCCTAGTCAGTGACGCTACGTTATTTATAAAACAACGATTATCTAAAATAAGATTTAGGTATAACAATCAAAGTAAAGTGGCTGACGTCAGCTAAAAATAAATGGCAATCGCTGTCGCTGATCTATGTTTCGAGGTCGGATTAAACTGTTCTCGCAGAAATATTTTAACTACTCAACGTTTCTCTTCTCCTCGTCTTACTAACACAGGCCGTAGTATAACGTGGGGGAAAGCTAACGCTAAGCTTTGGATTGTCTCATAGTCATCAGTCATCGAGCAAGGGGCTAGGTCTTGGTACAACAAAGTATTGGGAATAAAGTTACTCTAAAGCTCTTTTAAGTACTTCTCTTGATAATTTCTTAATTCTTAAGTCTATTTTGTTATTTTATCAACATTTAAAACTCGCAAACCTAACTCGCCCAATAAATTACCTAAAAATCTTACAATACGAACGAACAAATACTTTTAACTAGAGTGATTTACTTATCGTAGGCATCAGTTTGCGTATTAATAATACGGTCATACTTTGTACTTAATTGTTCAAAGAATTCCATAGAATACATAAAATCGCATAGTAGTGTTGAGATTAATTAGTAGAATATATAAAATGAAATATATTCCATATGGAGTACTGCTGTCATCTGTGAGCGGGAGCACCTGGATACCCGCTTGGTCCTTTTGACTCAAAGACGTGCTGTGCGAAACGTCGACGATCCCAAACTCACAAGCGATATTTGAACCCTTGTTCTATCGCTTGTATAATGGGTTGTGCTCCGAAGAACTGCTTGACACAATGCTCACGACTGCATTCGTAGGGAATTAAGTTGTAAGTTATTGAAAATTGAAGTATAAATGTTGTCTTTCACTTCTTTTATTAGGCAAAATGTAGTTTTACACACCTCGCCATATAAGAGTCAGTTAGCAATTGGGTATTTGCCTATGCTCAAAATAAATTATTTCGCCAAGTGTTGCAATAAAATAACTTAAAATACTGTGAAAATTGTGATCCAGTTTTATTTTAGATTATAATCGTTAAATTAACATTAAAAGCAAATTATTTGACAATACTAAGGCGTGACGTCACGTCTTAGTATTTCATACAAAAAATGTAAGGAAGCTACCGTTTTGACGTTTACTAAAAAAATACTGATTTGGCTTGACAGTCATCTACCCTAACTATTTTTTGCCTGCCTACAATTAAATTCACTTAGGCATATGATAATGACGTTGTATTTATTGCATTTAATTTTTATACTCTATTTCTTTTTCATTAAATATGTATAACATTTGGAAGCTCACTGAAGGAAGCTCGTGGATAATTCTGTCTACCTACATCGAACTGGATCATCAAAAATATGCTATAATGATGAAGCGTAAATTGTTGTAATAGTTTTTGTTGTCATTCGATAATAATCTCAATAAAAGCCATGTTGTGATTGTGGGCTAGGTAGGTGATTTCAGTAGTTACTTTACCAGAAGTAACCGCCAGACGAGCTCTTTTGGTCTGGTTATGGCTTGTATGCTAACTTTGTTTTTAGTTTCATATGCATAATATATGTATGTATAATATGTATGGCAATGATAATTTCAGGTGCTACAAAACTGCGTCAACCACAATTTAAATCTTCTAAAACTCAATGGAGTATCTTATTACCGTGATAAAGGGCCCCCGTCGGGACCGCAACTTGACGGGCATCCCCAAAATATACACGTGAGTAATACCGTTTATCCTTAATTAAGATGAATATTGTTATTGTCAAATCGGTTGGTATTCATTACTGACTATAGTTTGAAAGTGTAATTATTAATTAGGTACTTAATATACTTTTATGTTAACCCTCCCTAAACTGTAAAAAGTTATTTCACGGTAACATGCAAGCACATAAACACAACATAGCAAACTATTTTCATCGCAATCGAACGTTCACTACCGAGATAAATCTCGAGCGAGTGGGTGGTGAAAATCGTTAGATTCGCTCATGCCCTGTGCGTCCCCCACCCTCCCGGATGCTGCGTAAACACCCAGTAGCAACTCCCGAATATTTACGTTTACGTAGAAATAACAGAGTTATTTGAACCATGTTCAAGTGATCATATTACTGCTATAAAATAATCAAATCTCATTACTATTTATCTAACAAAAATTACTCCACCTCATACCACATGACGCGGCACTATGTTATTCTCAGTGAAACGATTTCGGTCGAGATTAAAAACAAAAGCGTTTCAATATCTACGATGTGGTGCGAAGACCATGACTTTTCTGTTTTGGGCGACTCTTTACATGATTGTTATGAAAATGACAATATTCAAAAGCAATGTGAGCGCCCCGGTGAAGGACTGGTCGATGGTACCTGACAATTATACAAAGTGGCTGGTAATGTTTTGCGTTGATGTCAACATTTTGTGCAGTTATGTTACATCTTTGTAGTTTTTCAGTGGTTTAATGTTAAAGGGAATGTAAACAGTTGCAGGGTCCCGTGATAGGCGACGATGAACCAGAAACGAACAATAACATTGTGGACTGGTCGGAGCCGGATAATGTAACAATATTTGAGTTGGAGAAGCGCGCTACTAAAGTACTAGACGTATGTCGCAAACGAACTCTTTCGTCTCGTCCGATCAACAATAAAGAGTTCTTTGTTGACCATGCTCATAATCTTGTGTGGTGTAATATATTTAAAGCTGCTAGTTCTTCCTGGCTATATAATTTTAATATACTAGGTAAGTAGTAGTGTTCTAGCTGATTGCTTTTAATTTTAAATCTTAAGATTTAGTGACGTACCTACATCTAAAATTGGATACAAAGATTGTAAGTAGATAGGTAGGACTTTTGCTCGCATCAAACCGGCCTGTCTGAGGAATTACCTCACAAATTATTGAAGTCCGTGGTTAAGCACACTGATAGTATCTCTCTGTCACACTGATAGCATCTGTCTGTTCTCTTTCTGCTGGAGTTCACTGGTGAAACGATTGTCAGAGCTTCGTAGTATGGGCTAGGGTAAATTTGAGTGACACTGGTGATGCCGATGCTCTGCCGACTCTCAGACAGGGCATGTGATTGCCATTGCCACCAAGATAGTATTTTATTTTAGTTTATTTAATAACCAATCTTTTACATTGTAATGTGATTTTAACACCATTGTAATTTTATTTTAAGGTGGCTACGACAAACATTTCTTGGCGCGAACCAGGCAAACGCCATTAATGTTGGCAAGGAAGAAGTTTCCTCGTCCTAGTGAAGAAGAACTAAAAGATGCTGTCAATACACCAGGGGTTATATCGCTCTTGGTTGTACGCGAACCCTTTGTCCGATTGCTTTCAGCATATCGTGATAAACTTGAAAACATTACCCCACCGTATTACAGGAAATTAGCAAGAGCTATAGTTGCAGAACACCGAGAAAAAGCAATCAAAATTTTAGGGCCTATCAAAAGCTTTGGGCCTACATTTTACGAGTTTGTGGCTTACCTAATTCAAAAGTACAATGCACAAGACAATGATTTCACTTTTGATGAGCATTGGGCGCCTTATTACCGATTTTGTTCACCTTGTGCGGTCAACTTCACCGTCATAGCGAAGGTAGAAACTTTGGCCAGAGATTCAGCGTATGTAATACAACAACTGGGTCTAGGTCATGTGTTGGACAGGAAAGTTCGCAACCGGAGGATGCGACTGCGTACTGTGATGAATAAGTCTCGAGATGGGAAAAACACTACAGCTTTACTGCGATATTACTTTAGTCAAATTGATGAAAATATGCTTAATGGATTGTTACAAATTTATGGTATAGATTTTGAAATGTTTGGATACGATGCAAAGGTTTATAAACGTTACGTTAGGAAATAAAGAGTTTATGGAATATATTGGTAATTTATGTGTTGTTGTTAAAAACCTAAAAACATTCACTTACTTGATAATACGGTCAAGAGAAAGATGTAGTCGCTGAAAGTGATGAGTCCTGATGAGCCGAGTTTATAGAAAATTGAGTCTTCATCAAGATCCAGATTAAGACGTTGACTGATACTCTGCGTAGAAAAGGGTTGATTAAGGGCATAGTTTATCTCATCGTCATAATTAAGCTTATATTTCTAGGCACTCCAACATAAAGTAATGATTTAAACGTGTAAACTATATTACAGCGAAGTGGTTAGTACCAAATTTTTCACCAATTCATTAATTACTATTAGGATAAATCCTATTTCGAATTAGGTCACGATCTAAAAAAGTGTGTGTTACACTATGGAAATCAAAAAATATACAGAAAAGTTAAGCATCTAAGTGCTACCACTAAAAATCTATAATACGGTAAAGTGAAAAAACAGCATGCTTAGAGCTAGAGATAAAAACTAAAACGTTCGAGATGTTTTTAAGCATATTTTCTGCCAGATCTAAGACCCATTGTGCTTGAAGTAATCAGCTTAACATAGCGAGCTCAGGTCAGTAGCAGAACTATTATTTTGTAGAAAAATGATTGACCAAAAATCTATAGATATGATCTAATCTAAATTAGATAAGGCTCGACGCGGCCAACAGCGATGTCATGAACATAGACAGGGAACCAAGTCAATAATGTGCACATCAAATAAAAAATATTACAAAGTCGAGAGCAGAAGATATAAGAAGAGGAGAAAGACAGTACCTCATCGATGTTCTGAAAAGATAAGAAAGTGATGTGAGTGGCTGAGAAGATGGTGCTGACTGTGCAAGTGTCCGATGACAATTTAGATTTATTATCTATGAAGCAAGATTTTTTTGTGATAGGGTAGTGTTCCTGTAGGTTGGATGTGTAAGAAATTACTGTGGGAAATAATAATGAAATACTTTTTGTAAGCTTTCTTTATTCTTCTTGAAGATAATCTCCTCCCTCTATAACGTAAAGACACATTGCATTAACATGCACGCTATTTACTTAGTGTTGAGTCTCTCATTACAATTGTATTGTCATTAAGGTATAGATTAATTAAATATCTTATTTAGTTCACATTATAAGCATATAAAAATGTTTTAACTGAGGTGGTTTAGCAAACTTAAATTAATGTGTTGTAATAATTTACATACTATTATTGAAGTTTACTCAATTTAGTGGACTTGTAGGAAAAACTATTTTCATTTATATCTAATGAAAATATTTTTCAAATTATCAAATTTATATTTATTTTTCCATTTCAGGACCCTATATAAATAAAAGGTTAAAATTCCCAACAACCTAAAGAGTAACATTTTATTAATATGAAACAATAACAATGGTTATGATATCAAAAAATAATTCTCACCTTTGGATCATATCTTCTGTACTGGTCTAAGCCCAAGCCTGTTGAAATAATATTGATATAACAGACAGACTTTAACAATTTTAATAATATTTTGATGTTTTCTGTCAATGTAATTGTCAATCAATCTAACTACTTTTATAAAGGCGAAAGCTTAGATGGATGTTTGTTACTCAATCATGCCAGAACGGCTGAACGGATCTGGATGAAATTTGGCACAAAGATAGATTATTGTCTGAAAAAGCAAATACCTTTTGTCTCGGATAAATGTAAGGTTCCCGAGGGATAGATTAGAATTTCCACGCGAACAAAGTCACAGGCAACAGCTAGTATTTATTATTATTCTAAGTGCCTAGTGCTACCTCGACCATTTCTGGTTTTTTGTAGTGCTACAGCTAGTAACAAATATGGTAAAATTATCATTGGTATTCCTATTATATTTAAAGTGTTATCTTCGATAATAGGTACGTCAAAAAATAAATTATTTGAGTTAATGGGTCTTTAAAGACTTAGCATATGAGATTTTGTTCTTTGTAATGCTTGTGCTGTTGCTTCTATGCCATTATAGGTTTTACAAGATTTGTATTGTGGAGATGTGCTACTATAACCATTACCACTTTATCATAACAGAATATCACATTAGTACTTATGATATATCAACTTTAGCAAAATACAAATCAATAACAATATTACCATCAGGTTGCTTAACTCCTGGAGTCATGGAACGCAAAAAATCATCAGGCGTCATAAATATCTCATGCTGGTCATGATGTTGGGCCTGAAGAGTGGCAAAGTAGCGAAATACCTTATCTGGTGTAGAATAATGTCGCATGCGGTTCTCATATTCAATAATCTGTCCAGCAGCATTCCAGGTAGAAAATTTTAGCTTAAGTGTCATTATTAATGAGGTACAATAATAAAAAAAAAATTCAATCCTTATTAATAGTACTTGTAAGAGGGACATTGCAAAAACAAAGAAATATATTACAAACAATCAAATGTAGGAACAAAATAAAAAAGTAACTTTAATTAAATATACCATCAGGCTGCTTCATGCCAGGAGTGATAGCTCTCAAAAAGTCGTCAGGGGTCATATAAACCTCTGTGTGTTCACCCAAAGTCAATTTGACTGTGGCAAAATATCTAAATATTTTATCTGGAGTTGAATAGGACCTCATACGGTTTTCATATTCAATGATCTGTGACGAACAAAAATAACATAAATAAATTAAAAAACAATATAAAGATTAAAACAAGATCATTAAATTAATTTACAGAAAAATATAATGAAGACACGTTAAACTGCACTTACATTAAACTTTAACAATTAGCAAGAATCAAAGGAAGGATAAGGATCAATCAAAGATCTCTTTTAATTTATAGAGATCAAATACAGAAAAATTAAGAAATGTAAGTTGATAACCATTTTGCTATCCAATCTGGCCCTAAGATCGGATGGCGAAACATCATGAACAAACTGTTTGTAATAATTTTTCTCAGATTAATTTGAAAGGCTAAACTGCATTCTCCAGTCCCGCAATATGTCGCGCCTGTAATCCCGCAACACGCGAGATCCCGGAACACCGAGATCTCTCGGTATTGTGGGATTGGTATCCTACTCCGTACTAAAGAAGACTAGAGTTACATAGCACTACTAGAGTACTGCTGTTTATTTCTGCTAGTAACCGCTTTCTATCACATTAGGGGTATGATATGCTAATTAGGAAAGATTATTGTTTAATGAAAAAAGCATACCTTCCTATCACGAAAGCCGACTTTTTCCTTTCGATACCTTTTCTTTTTAGTGTCAACTTCATTGTCAGAATCTGAATCAGATATTTCTTCAGCAGCGGTTATAGTAGGCAACAATTGATGTTGCGCCCTTTAAAAACAAACATTATGTTACTTTTTACACAACATCCATTGGTAATATAATTGAAAGTAATGTAAAATGTCACTTGCCAGAACTTATATGATGAATAGGCTGCAGTACTGAATAAAAGAGAATAGCATATATATTTGTAAGCAAGTTGTTTATAATCTTTATTGTCATAATTCCTGTTGGTGCTGCTATTTTGCTGCAAATAGAAATGTTTGCTTCTTACTGCAAGTACATTAGATGCCGTATTAACAGATGTAACTTTACGTAATACAGCAACATCTGTAAGTATTTTTAACATTCGAATTGATACGCGATACATTTTATTCCAAATGATTTTTAATTTAAAACAGAAATGATTTCAAATAGAATACACAAAATCGTAACATTCTTTGACATTGACACTATTGACAGTCTTAATGTGTGCTGACCATTGATAAAATAAGAAAATAGGATAATTCCTAATTTGTATAAATAATTTCTAGTTCTAGAAATAGCATGCAAATAAAAACCTAATAACAAACAACTTTTGTCTCTTCTTCACTCGTGATAATTTAAGTTTGTAAAAGGACTTCTGTAAATGACAAAGACTACATTTGTATTCTTCGTTTAGTGGAATAGAGCCTCTCCATATTTTATTTATTCATTACATGCAGATCACATGACTATATTTCCTACCTCCAATCCTTCTTTTATCTATGTTCAATGAGGATCGAAGTTAGTAATAAATATATGGAGAGGCCTTTTCTACTATGCGAACAAATATACATAATAATACATGTACAAATATCTCAAAAAGTATTTTGTTCATTTTTTCCTTACGCAAACCTTAGTGAGAAAAGAGAGCCATACATAGTTTAGTGAGTACTAATATTGGCAGCACTACCAGCACGCCATTTTAATCGCCGGGTTTTGTGGTACATCCATAAACTTAGTAGTTAGTATATTAAGTATATGGGTACATCGGCTATCAAACGGTTGTGGTTCAAAATATTTTTTGTATTCTTGCAAAACACGTCTACAAACTAGTTTTTTATAGTATCTAGGAGTTTGCTCTAGACAGGACAATCATGCCCTCGTGCTGTATTAAACATTGTGGTGTAAGAAAAAACAATAATCGACCCACATTGACTCATCACAGGTTGGTAACCACTTTTCATTATTTCAATATTTTAGGATTTTGTTTAATGTATTCAATTAAAGATATAGTTTTTAATCCCACGTAGGTTTATTAGTTTTATGAGCTGTTTTAATGTAGTTATTTGCTTTGTTTGACTTTGAGTGGTTTACATACGATTAAGGCCAATGATGTTCGAGATGCAATATTGATATTTATATGTTTACACGAAAAATATGTTAACATCATGTTTTCTTCATCAGATTTCCTGTAAATGAAAATTTGAGAATATAATATATAAATATATATATTGTATAATAATATATAATACATAAAATGTGGTATGTCTGCTTAATGCACTTCCATGAAACATCGTTCAACAGATCTCTAGGCGTAACGAGATTACCTGACTACGCAGAGCCTTTATGTTCTTTACTGGTTGGTATTTTATTTTAAATAAATATTAAAATATCGTTAAGTTCATCAGCGCGCATATAACCTACATCATATTATAATATATATATTTCAGTGGAAGTGGGAAGACAGGTAATAATTGATTGATTATTTTTCAGACTGGTCAAATCTATTCAAAAACTATTCTTGACTCACAACCTATACATTTCATTTTTTGTAATCTTATTTTCATTTAAATAGTTAATACCTGGAAGACCGAGTTTTGTTTGGTAGCTTTTGTAAAATCTTATTTTTTGTTGTAAAATTGCATATTTGCAGGAAATACAATTATGCAGTTGAACTTAAAATGTAAAACTGTATACGAAATTTCATCATTATCGTTGGAGCCGTTTCCGAGACTCAGATTATATATATACATAAATACAAGAATTGCTCGTTTAAAGGTATTAGATTCTGTGTAGAGACAGATTAAGAAAACTTTATGACACTACCCATTCCATCCTGAGGGTGTGGTAAGAGGCGATTAAAGAAGTAATCTAGGTAGATAACACCACTATGACAGAGGGAAAACTTGAAACAAAATTAGAATTAGAATAAGAATTTCTTGAAAGGGAAATTTGCCTACTATCCTAAGCTGGGCAGACAGGTTAGTATAGGGTTTCTAGGGGTCTCAGAGGGTTATGGCGGTTAGAGCCATATGCGGATACCGCACCGTGTCGACGGAGGTAGCGTGCGCGTTGGCCGAGACTCCCCCGTGGGATTTGGAGGTGGAAGTGCTCGCCGAAGTATATCGGCGAACGGCTGAGTTCCGGGCGGGAAGTGGCAGTCGGCCTCCGCCCGAAGAGGTACGCGAATGGCGTGAGGATGCTCGCCGAGCCACCATGGCTCGTTGGTCGTCCCGGCTGGAGGCTCCACGTGCTGGCTTTGCCACCGTGGAAGCGCTCCAGCTGGTCATCGTCGAGTGGGCAGGGCGGCAGCACGGGACCCTTTCCTTCCGACTGACGCAGGTCCTTTCCGGGCACGGCTGCTTCGGGAAGTACCTGCACTCAGTCGCTAGGAGGGAATTGAGTCCCGCCGTCACGACACCGTGCGACTGCAGTGAGGACTCGGCTCAGCACACGCTGGCAGTTTGCTCCGCCTGGGCGACGCAGCGTCGGGCCCTCACTGCAGTCATCGAAGGGGATCTCTCGCTACCGGCCGTTATACGCTCCATGGCCGGTAGCGACAGGAATTTTACCGCGGTCGTGACCTTCTGTGAGGACGTCATCTCGCAGAAGGAGGCAGCGGAGCGGGTCCGGCAGGACGATCTCCACTCGGACTTAATTCGCCGCCAGCGAACCGGGTGGGTTTTCCCCTCCACCCGCTGAGTGGCCCCCCGCGAGGAGGTCGCGTCCGCTTGTGCCTTGACGTTGCCTAATTGAGAGGTTGTTACCCAGAGGTGGTGCTTTTGCGGGCAGGCGCTAGGAGGGTTCTGGGTGTCTTAATAAACGCTGTTCGTGGAACCCTCCCACTTAAGGCGCAATATGGCACGCTGTGTAGTTTTAGTCGTTTCTATTTCGATACACCGCCCCACCGCCAGCCCCGGTGGGGAAACAGCCCTAGGGGGTTTCCACAAGCACAAAAAAATCGTTTCTTAGGGTTGGGAAATTCTGTAGGAGGTCCGTGCGTAGAAGTGGACAATAAATAAAAAAATGTTGAATAATCTTTATCGATAACAACCTGGTACAAAATTAAATTTAATGATTACCATGTTACAGATTCAACAAGAAAATTAAAAAAATATTGAATCTTCCTGTGAGATTCTGATTTTCGGAAAGTAAAGAGTTTAAACGACAAGGTCTGGAAACTTGATGGAACGCTTGCACTCTTCTCAGATATCATCAAGGTTCTTAAGAACAGAAATTAAATTAACACTGAAAAACACAACATAAATAACAGATTGTTACTTGTTAAATCCATTATTAAAACTTTTATTTATTTAAGGATCTGACACCGTGCAAAAAGAGGTAGCCAGTAAAGTTTCGTATAGAAACTATTTAATTTAGTGAATTTTGTTCAGAAATAAAGAAAAATAAATATTGAATAATAAATATATAAAGAATAAATATTTAAAACAGGTTATTTTTCACATTCGTTCTTATTTCGCTCGGTGTCAACACAATAAGTACCTACAAGATCCCAGAGTCGTCAGATCTACAAAACGTAAGAAAAGAACGACATGCATACTCGCTAGTTTGAATATGAAAGTGTTTTGGTTTGTTCTTTTGTATTGGGGCTAACAGGTCTTTGGATGCAGTTTATTAATTAACTGCTTACAAAAGGTTTTTAAATAAGTAGGTTAGGTTATAAGTATAGGTTTGGGCGGCCACTTGTGGTCTGTAAATAAAATGATTTAATAATCATTCTCCTTCCGGTATCTCAATTAATATGGGCTCGGCAGAAACATGATATTTCCAGTAGTATGTAGAAGAAGAATACATGCTGCTAGGGATTTTGCTAAGTTTTATATCCGGTCACCTGTCTGATATCAACCCTCTTTGGGGATGCTTTCGTTGTTTGTCTTCCGCCGGGTTCAAATTTTAGCACACAACAAACATCTAACTAGCCGGGCACAGATTAAATTATTCACTGCTGTTCAATATTGTAGTTAAATATCGATGTCAGTCATGTTCTCTAACAATACAACCCTAAAGGCAGTCATTTTATGCTCCAAGATTTATTGTAAATTATGCACGATAATTTTGTAGATATTTCTAGTCCATGTATTCCTATGTCAATTGGTGTTTGTATACTCTTTGATGTCAATGATTTAACTTTAGTCCATGAAGTTCTACTACTCTAGTTTTAAGTTCAAAGTGTAGTATAGTCTGTGGAGATTTTTGACAGTCCTGTCATGGTAATAAGTATTCTGTATCTGTGGTCTCGCGCCCTTCGAGAACGGACGACGACAGCGAATCAGCGACAAGTATGAATTTTCTTTGAATTATCCATCAAATTTCAGTGCTTGCCAGAGATTACACATTCGAATAGTGTCAAAGGTAATTATCGTTTGTAAATTATACCCAGTAGATTAGGTAAACCTTGTATGACAATACATTTCCTTCCTTATTGAGCGTGTTTGCGTTTGATCGTTCAAATCGTGAATTGGCTCTTGTTCTTACTAGAAAGGAGTGCGTTATATAACCTTGAATCACGGGACTTCAGTATTGATCAGTGGTTTTTTGTCGTAAGTAAATTCTCGTGAATGATCAGGTATGTACGGCGTATTGTTTTATTAATCGTAAAAGATTGCCCTAAATATGACGCAATGATTACAATGGAGGTTAGAAAATAGGTGATCTAAAATTTTTAATTTTTAACTTCGTATTAAAAATACAGTTATGTACATGGTTTAGTTTCTCATATGCATGCCGAGCATATCTTTTATAAAGCTAATTTTAAGAATGAAGCAATTACCAAGTAACTATCAGGGTTCTGTAAATGAGATTGTTTTATTAGTTACTCAGTTTTCCCATGTAATTACAAGCGTTATTTTCTTTACTCCCAACAATATAAGGTTACACTATTATCACATAAAATACGGTGTATATTAAGTCATGCCATTCATGTGAAAAACCTACAAAAGAGGTTTATAGTCACTTATATAATTCACTGTGAAAAGTAATTGTCCATGCTACATGTAAACAACAAATTTCTCTCACAACCTTGAACTATATAATAAGTACTATAAATAACATAATTATTTTGACTGACTGCCAAACCTTTTATCAACTAGAAAGGTGTATTGACATTGATTTAGATTTGCGGCACATATCTATATCATTCATCAAGGTCAACAAGTGTTTTCTAATCTTTAAAAAAAGATGCATTGATAATGTTGAATGTGTGTGCTCAAGGTGACAGAGTGCAGGGTCCCATATCCTCTTTCAGTTATTTTAAGGTTTTATCTAAATTACACCTATTTTCCTTTTTTTTTGACATACCTACTGTGTACATATGTAACCAAATAAAGTTAGCAATTTTGATTTAAACTATTTTATTTTTGAAACACTACATTCCCCTAACATCTTTGAATGTCTGAAATTTTGTTCTTTTATTTTATATATATCATACATTAATATTTTCTTATGTTTTGCAGATCTGACACTTATTAGGGACTAAATACACAAAAATAATAATGCATCGTGCAAGGGCAGTTTTCCAAATAACAAATAAAGCTGGCAATGGAGAACGATTTGCTTCATGGCTCCTTAACAAACCACAGGTAACAATTAATAAATATTATCTTAAACACGAAATATATGACAATTGAAACTAAATGTTTTAACATTAAAATTACAGCTGTCACTTAATTTGGAAATTAGTCATGTTTGTTGTCAGTAATAATTGTTTTCATTGGGTTTAATTATCTTCAATAATTTTAATACTGGTCAGGTTTGTGTTGTGGTTCACATTATGAGAATGCCATACATAATTTATGAGCAGTCAAATTTTTACATTGAAACATGGTATGGATTCTAAACTAATATATCTGTAGCTATAGCTTATTGATTTGGGTTGTAGTTTGTTTGTTTTGAAACCAAAAAAGCCATATAAAAGGTTTTTAATATTGAAAACATTTTATAAAAATTTTGTTCAGACTGCAATTTAAAAAATATTTTAAATTTAATTCACTCTTTTTCTGACAAAGAAGAACCACACATCTCAATAATAATAATAAAAAATAATTTATTATTATTATTAAGTGTGTGTACACTTAATAATAATAATAACATTTTCATTAATCCCAGATAATCAAATTATCTTATTCTGGGACATATAATACACTAAACCCAACTAAGCAACTAGAGAACTATGGGTTCTTAATGTGGGGTGGATTATTTAAAAGAAGCACTAGTCTATGAGATTGGTTATATAATCATAGTGTTTCTTGGTTAGAAAAAAAAAACGATAACAAAGTATCTCAGATTAAAACATTGATAAATATTAACCATAAAAACATGAAAAATAAGTTCAAGGTATTTTAACTTGACCATAAATTACTGTTTTTGTAGTGTTTTTGAATGATGTTAAAGGTCAGAATAAATATGTCACTTTAGATAGCAATTTCAATAATACAATTGTCAGACATAGATAGGTACATTAAAATATATTGGAAACACGTCATGATGACGCGTCATCATATGATTCACATGTGTATGTGTTTACCTATTTCCACCAGTAAAGTGGCTATATGGTATCTAAACACTTTTGAGTGTTTTTTTTGCCTTCTTTTTAACATTAAAACTAGTATAACGAATTCATATTAAAATTAATGAAATTCCTGCCGTCAATGCCTAGTGATTGTAAAGAGTCGTAATAATTTATGCTACACTTAATATTGTGTCAGTGTTTATTTTCAATGTTATTTCAAAAGAAAAAAAAGGAACCTTATAGGATCACTTTGTTGTCCATCTGTCTGTCAATACCTTTTTCTCAGGAATCCATGGATGCATCAAGTTGAAATTATTACCAAATACATAAGTCTGCGAACTTTTGAAGCTGTAAAAAAAAACAATCTTCTAAGTCAACACAATCAAAAGAAACAGTCATTTAAGCCTTAGATTTCATCAAATTTCAATTTGTAGGTAAATCAAAACCTATAGGGTACTTCCCATTGACCCAGAATCATTAAATTTGGTATGAAGCAAGGTTTTACAGCACAAGTAAAGGAAAAAATCCGAAAGTCGTTAATTTATTGTTATACCTGTCTGCCTGCCTGTGAGTCTGTGTGTCTGTCAAGATCCTTTTCCTCAGGAACCCGAAAAGGCATCAAGTTGAGAATTAACATCAAATATTTATGTCAGTGGTCCCTTGAAGCTGTAAATTAATCAAGCTTCTAAGTCAACGTAATCAAAAGATATGCTTATTAAGCCTTAGGTTTTAACAAATTTGAACATTTTGCAGGTAAATCAAAATCTATAGGGTACTGTACTTAAAATCATGAAATTTGGTAATGTTTATTCACCATTACACATACATATATGATCCAAACATTTTATTAATATATTAAGAGTCCATTGATCTCCTTTCCATAAAGATGGCCCTTATGGGTTTCACCGGTTCTTACAAAGGTAGACCATCAAGGCTGTTATAACTTTATCCTTTTGTCTGGCCTTGGCTGTTAATCTAAAGATGGACGAGACCTAGACTTTGAATTTTGGGTTCTCGCTTATTTACACAAAGACTTGAAAGTAATACATCATTCAGTTTCTGATCTTTGCTGTTATATGTGTAGGTGACCATTCACAATGATAGCATTTCAATTGCTTTATGTAGGTATACTGTTTTACAATTTGGCTTAGTTTATAATTACAGTTTAGTTGTAGTCTAATTTTTTACACACTATATTAGTTTGACCTGTTTCTATCTATCTATGTAACGGAATATTTTAACGTAGTTTACACCCATTAGCTTAAAATAATAATCTTGTAACCTTATTTTAAGGGTTCCGTTCCTCAAAACTCGCAAAGTTAGACTTGTACTCCGGTCTTTTTTAATAGTGACGTCTTATCAAATAACCTTGCGATAACATTGCGAACTGTGATTGAAGTTGATTGTTATCTAATCTTCTAATCCTCTATTACTTCTTTAAAAGGGGTGTAGAAATGATCAATAGCTACATAATTAACATAATTAGGTCTTAAGTTCCTTGATGTTTTTTATAATCATTTTCTAAGATGCAGAAAGCATTCTTCATGTTTAAGATTTGAATACGAGACTTTTGACTTTTGCAAACCTGAAAACCAAAAAAAAACTATTGATGGGCTGATTAGGCTAACTAATAATAGAGTCATATTCCTACGATCACTTATTTTTCACTGACTATTGTTAATATGAATATTCTACATGCTGCAAAAAATCACAACAATAATAATCTTATATTGAGCTTCTGTTGTGCATAGTTTGAAGTGGAGACGATGTTTTTAAAAGTCTGCTAGTCTGCCTTCTCTTTTGTATCTTTTAGATTTTCACTGTGTTCGATGCGAACGTAATGCTTGTTGTGTTGTCTTGTAGTGGTAGCAACCACAAGCTATGCTAAATAAATACTAGGGCTACTTAATTGGATAAGGATTAATGCTGTATTGCTTAAAATCGCTTCGTAAATAAGCCATTATTTCTCGTAAAAAGTAAATGATAAAAATCGCGGTCTTTTTTGTAGTACTTTTTAAGGTATACAATACTGTGGTAGATTATTTTGATCTATCTCGTAGGGTTCAGCCAGCGTTTGCAATGTAAACGCAAAAAAAATGTGTTTATTTACGACATCACATTAGAAACCTCTAAAGTTATCAGTGTTTCTCTACTATATTATGCATGTATTAAACATATAAACCTTCCTCTTGAATCACTCTATCTATTAAAAAAAACCGCATCAAATTCCGTTACGTAGTTTTAAAAATCTAAGCATACATAGGGACAGACGGACAGCAGGAAGCGACTTTGTTTTATACTATGTAGTGATGCATTAGGAAAGTACTAGATATGTATATCCAAAATAAAGAAAGTCTTATTTATAGATATATTTCTACAACTGATTTATAAATACTATGTTTCACATTAAAATATGTTTATAAATAATATTCATCCAACTCGACTGGCCTGTTGACCTAGTGGTTAGTGACCCTGACTGCTATGCCATAGGTCGTGGGTTCGATTCCCACCCGAGTCTGGGTGTTCTTTGTGTCCGTTGTTTGTATGTTTGTAAAGTCCCCCGCGACACAGGAGTAATTCCTAATGCGGGAGTTGTATTCTAAAAATAAAAAAAAGTTGTTATCACCATCTTGGGACAATATATACTTCTGTAAGGAATAAGTACATATTTTATGTCTTGTGGTTGAGATATAAACATTTAACACATATAAAAAGGTTTTGTAATATAACATGTCCTAGCTGCTTGTACATGGGACGCATTTCAGTGTATAGGAGCCAATCCCCTTAAACCAAATTGCAATATTAATATATTTTTAACCAACGAAAATACGGAAGAGGTTCTCAAGTCGACCCGTATATATTTTATTTTTTATGTATGACCACGCATAACTTTTTACAGGGTAGTCCGATTTTAATAATTATTTTTTTTTGTGATATACTTCGAAGTTCCAATTAAATTTCAAATAAATATTTCAACCTTAAAGATGGAAAAATAGAGTACAAATAATTGTTTACCCATTGTCTTTCACCTGTGAACCGATTTTGTTGAAGTTTAGCAAACATATGTAGTCCTAATGATACTACAACATGACGGAGACCTGTAGTTGATTGTTTTAGCCACTAAAAACCAAAAAACTAAAACATTTTTACAAAAAATTAAACCGACGAAAGAAGAAAGAAACTAAAAAGTGAAGAACTTGAGTTAGCACCAAACATACAAACAATTTTTTTGCAAAGTAATCTCCCCTTACTCAACTTACACTTACGTAAGTAAGTGTAAGTTGAGTAAGGGGAGATTGTTGTCAAGAAAAGGAAAAAGTGGTTTATAAGTCAGTTCTTATGGTTGTATGTTTTTTGGATTCCGATGTTGATGAAGGGCTTCGATTGATCTCTGATCTCTGTATGCAGTTGATGACGAAGTTGACGAGCGCTAAAAAACTAAACTACATTGTTTTGTAGTTATTTTTACAATAAAGTATAGAATTTTACATTCCAATGTTCACATTCAGGTGTAAAAATTTTCAACCAATGTTCATAGAATGGGCACTGGTTTTGTTCAAACACAATTGGATATTTGCCAGACGAAACGTATATGCCAGTCGCCAAGAAATATATTTATTTCAATTTCAATGAAAATGTTTAAAAACAGTCTATGGTATTTTAAATCCTGCCCTGTAGTGACCTAACTATATCACCATTGATCTTGAATTACTTAGTTAAGTGATTGTAGTTCAATTCTCGCTAATTCTTTTTTATTTTACACAGGCAGCCGCTGTGACAGTAAATGCCAATAGGCTAAAAAGTTCGACAGCGGCTGAACCCTTCCTCAATGGCTCCAGCTCAGCATACGTGGAGACCATGTACAATGCATGGTTAACAGACCCCAACTCTGTACATGCGGTAAGTTGAATAAGTTATAAGGTAAATTATATTTTTACTGAGAGAAATTAAATTGTTTGTTTGCTATTACTTGACCTACTGAATTAAAAAGAGGTCACGAACAAGATGTTGATTGCTAGTCGATTTGACTTATAATCCTTTTCTCAGTTTTCTGTTGTTTGTATTTAAAGAAAGGGTAATTTAAAAAAATAATTTAAGTACCGGGGATTGCGCGCGACTGCGCCACGGCAACAAAAGCACCGTGTTTTTGTTTCTTTTAAAATATCTGTAGTGCCTAAGCGTAATTACTCTTACCTGATTATGGGTCTATGTGTTCTAAAGAGTGACAATAAGTGTTATCTCCGCTTTTGATTAAGTATTAGTGAACGAAATCCACTTTACTTCGGAGGTTACGAGTCTTCACTTTTAAACCATCAAAACAACCGGTGAACATCATTAAATATCACGTAAACATGGCCTGGTGTGATCAAGAATCGAGTGATTAAGTGAAACAAATGAAATCCAAGTGCAACTTAGTGAAAGAAAAACCATTAGTGCAAGTCGTGATTGTTTCTCTAACCTATTGACGGTAGTTGGTGCACTCTTTTGAACGATGCACAATACTGCATTGGGAGATGTTCAACTCAAATGAATAGTACAATATATTTGTTCGATGACATCATCACCCGAGTGGCGTAGCGGTTTGGAGCGTAGCCGTTTACGTTAAGCAGCACGGAGTCGAGGGTTCGAAACTGGTCACGAACTTTAACCTTTTTGTTTGTAAAATGTTGTTTTTTATTTTAAATTTTAATCTGCGTATGACATTAGTATTATTATTTTCGTATAAATGAATGTATTAATGACTTCCAATTGTATCATGCTATATTGTGTTATATTGTAAATTTTTTTTTTTTTTGTGTTTTTACATAATTTAATTTGTGCACATTAGAAAATATTTTTTTTTTCCTAAATCAATAAACGAGTGTCTATTTTCTTTTAAAGAATTGAATGCATGTCTTAATTTGTAAGATGTTGACTGGATCCCACTTGTGGTCCCTTAGATTTACACAGTGATTCGTACTCGAATAATTGTAATACTCAGGAAGATTGTTTTTAAAGATTTTTTTTTTTTTTTTTTTTTTTTATTATTATTTAATTGTTTGTATTCTACATTTGCCTTTATTGCATTTTACAGAAAAAAATTAATAATTGAATTTTATGTTAGATATGATTTTTAGGACCGTAATCACGGTTAATTACACCTGTTATTTAAATTTATTAACCTTCAAAATTATTCAATTTTAATTAGCTATGTTATTATTTGTGTTGTGAATTATTTTTATTTTAGTTGAATTCCATTGTTGTCATCGTGATTTTTGTACTTCATTTTTTTTTTCTTTTTATTAATATTTTTATTGGTAAAATATGAGTTCCCCCTACGTAAGGGTAACGTGCCCTTATTGCCCTAACTCGGCGCGTACGTTTAGCTCACATGGGCTTAAAATTCACATTGGGCATAAACATAAGGAAGTGGCTCGTCCCCCTGCCGGTCCCACTTTCGCGCAGCAGTCCCTGCAACCCGACGATGATGGTATAGGTGCACCATCTCAGGTTTCACGGTCGCCGAACAATGTCCTTGATGGTCTGGGGTCACTCAGGAAATCTGTTAGGGTGCTAAGGCATGTGCCTAAGGGGGCGAGGAACCTCGCTGCTGGTAGATTGTGCGACATTGTAAGCAGATGTATTGAGACCAATGAAACAACAGATTGGTGTACACTGCTTACATTTTCGTATACTGCACTAAAAGTGCCCCTTATGGAGGGCTTCGGTAACCTTACGTCCAAGGTGAAGGCCAATTTAACATCCTGTTGCGTACCCGATGATGTCGAGATGGATGTGTCCTATAGAGCGTCCTCAGTCCAAAAGATGATCGAGTCAAGGGTGTTTGAGGGGGACGTGAGGGGGGCTGTACGCTTGTTGATGTCTGATGATATAATAGCACCGCCTGGTCCCGAAACTCTAGCTTCTTTGAGGTCCAAGCATCCATCCCCATCACGTCCACTAGCTTTTCCTCTGGCGCCGGACCGTTCCACTCCAATCTTAAAAGTTAAAAAGGAAGACGTAGTCCAGGCACTGGGCAGTTTTCATAATGGTTCGGCGGGTGGTTTGGATGGTATTCGTCCAGTTCATTTAAAAGAGCTGACCTCAAATTCTGCAGGGGACAACGGGCAGCGTTTACTTGAATCTCTGGTTGCCTTGTGTAACTTTCTTCTTGGTGGGCAATTAAATCCGGAAGTTTGTCCATACATGTACGGAGCGAGTCTGTGCGCGCTGTCAAAAAAAGATGGGGGTATTAGACCAATTGCAGTAGGGAGTATCTTCCGTCGTTTGGTAGCTAAGCTGGGGTGTCGTGCTGTCAGAGAGGATATGGCCGAATGCCTCCAGCCGCACCAGTTGGGTTTCGGAACCCAAATGGGCTGTGAAGCAGCAATACACGCAACACGTACATTTGTTACAGAGCCGGGGAACGCAGAATGTGTTGTAATAAAATTGGACTTAAAGAACGCGTTTAACTCAGTGGAAAGAGACGTACTCCTGGATGAGGTCAGTAGAAACATTCCTTCTCTTTATCCATTTCTTCACCAGGTTTATCAGTTCCCTTCTAACCTCTTCTTCGAGAATTCGTTAATACTTTCCCAGGTTGGCGCACAGCAGGGAGATCCACTTGGACCGCTTACTTTCAGCCTTGCGATCCACAAGGCAATCTTGTCTCTAAAATCTCCCCTTAATATATGGTACTTAGATGATGGTACTATCGGGGGAAAGCCAGAAGATGTGAGGGAAGATATCCTTACTTTGCTTCCCCTCTTTAAACACCTAGGTTTGGAGATTAACACAGATAAGTGCGAGTTTTTTCAATGCGGAGCCGACCCCTCTAATAATTTCTCTCTTTTCTCTTCCATTCTACCTGGCCTCAGGGAGCTGTCTCGTGAAACTTTTAATCTTCTGGGTTCACCTATTTTTCCTGAGGCAGTTCCCGAGGCTATTGAAGTCGGGAGACGTCTCCTTTTACTAGCTCAGAACCGTCTCACTTACGTCTCTGCGCACGTAGCCCTGGTTCTGCTGAGAATGTGTTTTGCGGTCCCGAAGATTACCTATCTTTTAAGGACGGCTCCTGTCTGGTTGTTCCCTCAAGATGTATCTTCCTTTGATAGCTCCTTGAAGTGTACGGTGGAAAGCATTTTGAATGTGTCGTTGAATGATACCCAGTGGAGCCAAGCCTCTTTGCCTGTACGGTCTGGTGGTCTGGGTGTGCGACGAGTGAGGGATGTGTGTCTGCCTGCTTTTCTCGCATCGGCGTATGGGGTTGTTGGTCTGGTCTCTAAAATTTTATCACCTGATGGAGGCAGGGCTATCATACCTTTTGCTGTTGAGGGAGTAGTGGAATGGAAGACGCTCTTTCCGAATGCACCCCTCCCTGAATCTTCAGAAAGGCAGCGTGCTTGGGACGAAGTGGGATACAAGTCTGAGCTCGAACAACTTGTCAGTGCGGCTGGGGGAGCGGATCTGGCCAGACTCAGAGCGGTGTCGAGGGTGGAGTCTGGAGCGTGGTTGCAGGCTTTGCCTTCCCCCTACTTTGGAACTCTCCTCGACAGTGACTCTTTGCGAGTGGCGGTGGCTCTCCGCCTGGGTTGCGATGTTTGTCAACCACACCTATGCATTTGCGGGTCCATGGTAGGGGCCAACGGTCATCATGCGTTGAGTTGCGGTCGATGCTCGGGGAGATTTCCTCGACACCACGCCCTAAACGACATTGTCCGGAGGGCCTTGGTCTCGGCAAATGTCCCATGCGTCTTGGAGCCACCAGGTCTCAGTCGCTCCGATGGCAAAAGACCGGATGGTTTGACGCTGGTTCCATGGCAGAGAGGGAGGAGTTTGGTGTGGGATGCTACGTGTGTCAATACTTTCGCGGTCTCTCATTTGACTCACACAACACGGACGGCTGGGGCTGCCGCTGAGAGTGCAGCTGCGAGAAAGCGGGAGAAATATGCCCCCCTGGGTGAAAATTATTTGTTTGTACCGCTAGCGTTCGAGACGTCGGGATGTTGGGGGTCTGATGCCCTTGCGTTCATCAGAGAGATCGGCCGTCGCCTCAGAGAGCGGGGATTTGACAGTCGCTCCGGGTCTTACTTGGCGCAAAGGTTGTCCATTGCCGTACAGCGGGGAAACGCGGCCTGTGTTATGAGCAGCTTTGCGCTGGGTGGGGATCGGGGTGGACTTTTTTAAATTTAAATATTTTTTGTTCAAAATTGTAAACCCATATGTAGATTGTTTAATAAATTCTATTCTAGTAAAAAAAAAAAAAAAAAATTTATTAAAAAAAATTTAAGTACCAAAAAAATATAGGCAGGACAGTTTAGAAGGTTACTCACAACCATCGAGATTTACGTGGGAGCCGTAGGTAGGTTGAACCTAGAGTAGTACCTATTAATTACTCGTTTTGTGATCGTGTCCATCGATTTTTTTTAAGATTATTTATTATTCCTGAAGATTGATTGGTCGAAAGCTGGGTGTAATAAATTTAATACATCTGGGGGTACGATAGGGCCGGCAAAGTCGAGTAAACAAAAAAACTGCCATCCTTTTCTTGAAGCCATTCAGGATGTTTTCGAGCTCCTTTTACTTAGTTGTGGATAAAGCTAGAAGCTTGAATTTATGGCACGCCACCATTGCGGCGGTAAGACCCTGGCAGAAGCAGGCCTGAGATGGTGGCGCGATGTGTTCCGCGCACGCCTCTGATGGAAGGGCGTCGAGGCCCCCTGCACGTTTTGGTGTGGCTGCCTATTCTTTAATAGGCGGCCAAGGTCTGCCGGGGTTCTCGGGGACTTCCTTCCTAGGGTATACCCGAGTCCCTTGCAAATAGACCCACTCATGTCGGAACACCGTCTAGTTTTAGTCGGTTCGATTCCGACATTCCACTTCGCCGCCAGCCCCGGTGAGGTGATGACCCGTGGGGGATTTTACACGATAAAAAAAAACAAAAAAGAAACTGAATTTACAGTAACGAAGAGGGTATAATAATATTTATTTATTTATTTATTTACACTTTATGCACATTTGGTACATAGGCGGACTTAATGCCTAAGGCATTCTCTACCAGTCAACCATAATACCTAGATATATTTCCAAATTTCATTTAATTTCAACCTGTAGTTTAAAAACTTGCTAGTCAAAGTTTCTTAATTTTGTCACTGACTCATTCACTCACCAATCATAAAAATTCTAAGGTACCGACACACAAGCTTCAAATTTGAATATAGTTAGTGTTCAGCCTAAGGAAAAACTAAAACATACCTACTTACTGTAATTTCAGTCCCGTGTAGCAAGTAACTTTTCAACCTTAAATAATAGATATGAGATTACAAAGTTACTTTTGCGGTTCATACAATTTATTGTCACTTACACTACTTAAATAGTAGGTACATTAAGTCACCGATGAACGATATTTCCTTTAGTATACCCACCTACAAAAAGAAATAGGATCCCATCAAAAACATAACATATAAAAAAATGCAAGTCTCGCAACCCAGTATTTCTACGGCAAAAGTGGTGAGATCTAATTGTTACCTAATTAGTTAGCTAACAACACTTTATAGTGACTGTATTATATTAAACATCTTTATTTCTTGTATAAATAGAATGACTTGGCAATCGCACACGGCAATAGTGTCTACATACAACAAAATCTACCTAATACGAGCGCTGTGAGCGTTTTATTTTTTATATGTATGTGAGTATGCACACATTTGTTATCATGGCATAGCCAAGACGTTCTAATAAAGATGTCTTATTTTAAAACGTTCACTAAACAATGTTGAAAGTTAAATAATTAGGTAACAATTAGATCACACCTCATTTAGCAGTAGAAAAACTGCTTTGCGAGACTTGCATTTTTTACATGTTATGTTTCTAATAGGATTTCATATTACTATAAACAAAGTTTTTCACGTTAGAAGACGGTTATAAAGAAAATATTGTTGTGACAACTACTTGACTGATAACACGTGCTGATAAATAACAAATCAATATTTATATGCTGTGTGTAGACGAGGCCCAGACAGTTCTATACTATATTAGATAGATAGATATTACTTTTCATAACAACTGTTTACCAAAACGGTCATGTTAGGATATCAGCAGATTATTACAAAAAGTGTTACACAAAAAGTTGTGTCAAAAGGTTTTTTTTTTATAATAATTATAATACACAACAATAATAATAATAATATTGATTTTTAAGAATGTAGTTACATAGTGATGGTATTTTAAAATTAGGAGACCTTACATTTATCATTACAATGGTACGAAAATGATTAACAAGGCATATTACTTACAAGTAGTAAGTAGAGTAAGTAAAAGCTAATAATTGATAAATAATAACACATTAATTTAAAATAAATGTCACATATCAGTATACATTCAACTATTAAATTATTAATTTGTCTTCTTTATATGTCCTAAATTCTTTTAAATTATAGATACATTTTTCTGCGAGCCACAATGTAAGAACCTCTTGAACGGTTATAAGAACCTCTTGAACGGTCCTGCACGGGCTAGTTTGATATAAGCTATCACATAGCCCGTGCTCGCGGTTTCGTTTCCGTTAATGTAGATTCTCTCAATCAAGTCAGGTATCCCTCCGGGGAACCAGGTATCCTTACGGGGAACAGTAGGTACTTTTTTCTGGATGATGTGCTTTTATGTACAACATGTTCTGACAACGTTCGTGAAAGCGTAAAAAAGTAACATGCAAACTTCCATTCGCATTTATATGTATTAGTCAGGATTATCGGCTTATCGCTCATTTCGCGGGCGCGTGCTAGTGCCGCGGCCAACTTCGTCTAGCTGAGATAGTATGCATATTTTTGTATTACGCGCAATGTGAACTCATGTTCGACTCGTTGACTAGCGTTTTTCTAACATTATTATTTTCCTCATCTTGCGAAATAAAAAGGCTTAGCCTAATTCATGGGAATAGGCATAGATTTAACATTTTTATTGTAGGCGTGAAATCTCACTTTTAGTCCGATATGTTTATCGGACATTATGTATTTTATACGAAAGCTTAAACTCGTGATTATCCATGACTTTAAGCAGACAAATCGTGCAAGGCTAATTTGCGAGTGATTACTAACTGGAACCAGTTGTAACTCACTTGAAGCTGTACGACTCGGTAAAAAATGATACTCAAATGAATTGTTGACTGGGATCATTTTACGCCTACATCGTACTTGCTACGTAAACGTACCTACCTAATAGATGATACGGTAAATTTCTGAGCAAAAAACTGTGTCCTCGATTGTTTTAGAACTTGAAGATTGATCTCCATTGATATAATATAATTGAAGGCGTTTCATTTGGGTACACATCATTATTCACAATTTGGCACTGTGGTGGCGATGGCCATGATTTGGTTGAGCTATGCTGATTATTGAAAACAACTTACAACTGGTACCTACCCCCTTTCTAAATAAAAAAAAACTCACAGAAATCGGATGACGGTGTATAAGGCCTTAACTAAATTCAAAATCATTTATTCAATTAAGACACTAAGTGACATTTATGAACGTTAAATTGAAGCTACTGTTAAAAATCATAGATCGACGCAAACAGAGGCCACAGCATGTACTGGATTGTCGAGGTAAATTAGGTGAAAAACCCAAAATCTACTGCCTGTTTGTGTCGATCTATAACTTCCAGTTTCCGAAATGCGTAGAGCCTTATGAGAAGAATACTGGCAAAGAAACTCATGGCCACTCTTTTTAAAGATCTTCAGGTACAATTGTATTAGTGTTACATGAAAGGTAAACAGGATGCAAGCTGTTGCCAACTGAATTTCATTTTATTGAAATGCTCCTAAAGCTAATGTACAAACAAAATAACACAATGTTCAATCGTTGGACTTAGTTTATTTACTTTCTTTCTCTACAATTTACCACGATTTGTAATAGTGCAGATAGGTATCAATTGAACTATCGCGAAAGAAATTTATTGATCAAGCGCAAGCACCATTTATTTTCAAACACTATTTGCCGATAATATAATTGAAACATTACCTCAGGTCTGGATGCTTTCTTTTTAAACTTAAAACATTATGTTAAGGCGGGCACTTAAAATCGGCACTATGATCGTGATAATGAGTCGTACTTATTCTTCAATTCAGCATTGTTTATATTGCATATTCGCGGAGAACTGTCATTCTATGGTAAGTTTTGGCCCAGCTGCCAAGTTGATCGGGACTCGCCGTTGCTACCTTAGTAGCAACTTGCTGAAAATGAAATTAGTGTCTATTTTCAAGCACATATTGCACATGTGCTTGAAAAAGGCAACGTTTTTACGCGTAGACAAATATTTTATCTGCATCTGTTCGAAGTCCTACCAGATACAATTAGTTATTTTATGTATTTTTTATGAATCATATAAACTAATAAAAAATATATATATATATAAACTAATAAAATATATAGTAAGGCTGTACCCTTGGTAGTTCAGGTCCAATTAACAGGTTCCAGTATCCTATTTTTGGGTCAACTAACTTGCTGTATTTTCTGTTATTAAACTTAAAAGAAAAACATATATCTACATTTGGGCGAGTATGCGGTCGTGAACATGACACGTCATGTAGATCTTTGGACATCCTTATATAGATATAGAATCTATTAAATATTCTTTGCACAAAATAATATAAACAAGGGGAAATTCCCTTGTGGTCATTTAATACGGCAAATGGAGTCGCATACAATTAATGTTCAGTATACAAAAACTCATTATGACACGAGTGATCTTTACGTGGCACTAACTCTTAGTGTTTTTATTTTTCCATGTTAGTCAGATATCTAACGTCATTCAAAACTACATGCATACATAATTAAATATCAAATTGATAAGCTAGAAACAGATATACATACACATCTATCTAATGATGATGAACATTTAAATAGTGAGGTGACGTAAGTATATTATTTCTTTATAACGATATTGTTTTTTTTTTTATAAAACTAAACTCATCAGTTTTCGTAGTAAATACCATCTGTTTACCTTATATCTATTCTTATATTAAATCGTTATCTGTATCACCGAAAGTGATTCAGACTACCTATTAGAACTTGCGTAAAATTCTCGAGACAGGAAAACGTTATTAAATCTTTCAGAAACAACATGAGACTCGTTTCTATTTATTAAAGACTTTTGCATAAATTTTATTAGAATAGTGTTGTAGTATACCACATTTTGTAAATAAAGATTACTTTTATAAGCACAATGTTGGTATGTACGTAGTTGTAACAAGTCGTTGAACAAGCACAAAAAGCCATCGACTTTTATAGGCGATAATACAAACAAAGTTTTGTAGTCTCTCATATAATCTAACCAGGGCTTGTAAGAAAACGTACCGGAATCGTAGATTTTCGTGTCACCATAATTTAGTAATACATAGGCTGCACTAAAAGTATCGGGAATGGAATATTTCCACTATTCCTATCATATTAAAATCTTTTTAATTGAAAACTCCTTGGCTTTAAAAATCGAATACCATTTATTTATTTAAAAAAAAGATTCTCGATCTTCTCACAAGGTCTTCTCAAACTTGTTTAGTCGTTGAGAAAATGGAATTGACTCGAGAAAATTCAAGGGCGATGATTTATTATGACTTTCGAAGCGGTTTAACACAAAACCAGTGTGTTGACCGGATGATTTCTGCATTTGATGATGAAGCCCCATCCAAAACCACAATTTATCGCTGGTTTGCTGAATTTCAACGTGGACGTGTCAAGCTCAGTGATGATCCCCGTCAAGGTCGTCCAAAAACTGCAGTCACTTAAGAAAACGTTGATGCTGTGCGTAAGCTGATTGAGGAAGATCGACATGTGACATACCACGAAATTCAGGCAAATTTAGACATTGGCATGAGTTAAATACAAATAATCTTCCATGAACAATTAGGTGTAAAAAAGTTGTTTTCCCGATGGATACCGCATTTGCTCTGTGAAGAGCAAAAAGCGGCTCGCGTTACTTGGTGCGTCAGAACTCTCGAAAGATTCCACGCAGAATCCTCAAATGCTGTATACAACATTGTATCAGGTGACTAATCCTGGATATACGCATACGAACCCGAAACAAAAAACCAGTCACGTGTTTGGGTGTTCGAAAATGAGTTAAAGCCAACTAAAATTGTTCGTTCACGGAGTGTTGCAAAAAAAATGGTGGCCACGTTTGTCTCCAAAACCGGCCATGTTGCGACTATTCCTCTTGAGGGACAAAGAACGGTTAATGCAGAATGGTATGCTAGCATTTGTTTGCCACAGGTCGTTTCCGAACTCCGTAAAGAGAACTGCAACCGCCGCATCATCCTCCATCACGACAATGCGAGTTCTCACACCGCGCACAGAACAAAAGAGTTTTTAGAGCAAGAAAACATAGAATTATTAGACCATCCGCCGTACAGTCCCGACCTAAGCCCTAATGATTTCTATACTTTCCCTAAAATAAAGAATAAATTGCGTGGTCAGAGATTTTCATCACCTGAAGAAGCTGTGGACGCCTACAAAACGGCCATTTTGGAGACCCCAACTTCCGAATGGGATGGTTGCTTCAATGATTGGTTCCATCGTATGGAAAATGTGTCAAATTTCGCGGAGAATACTTCGAAAAGCAATAAATACATTTTTAAATAGTAATGTTGTGTCACTTCCTTGATTCCCGAAATTTTCAGTGTAGCCCACGTAGAAGCACGTTACGGTAGTGTAATCACATGATATATACCTACTAATTGTTTATTTGAAATTTCTATATATTTAATACCCTAAAGGTGACATTGTGAAGACGTTTGTTTGTCATGCCTTAAGCGCTTGACAGATAAGGGTGAACGTCACGTTGATAGAGTATACCCTGAATTACTATCGTGGAAGGTAACTTCCAAAGGCTACTTGAAAATGACTTGAGAAATTCGTTGCTATCACTTCTAAAAAGTTATCACAATTGAGTAATGAAAATTAAATGAGTCATAAAATCTACTCCTCACTCGACACTGATTTATTGTTGCAGTCATGGGATGCGTTCTTCCGGAATGCGACGAACGGCGCACAACCTGGTGCGGCTTACACTCCCCCGCCGAACCTCGCTCCTTACTCCAAGAACGAAGTTCCCCTCAACTCACTAGTGCCGGCCGGCGGCGGAATGCCATCCATTGCCGCAGGTTGGTTAGATGAATGGTGTTGGTTCAATAAAGGACTTTACAATGTATCAATATTTTTATATTGTTTATCTCGCCTAGGCAAAGTTGTACATCATTTATCATTTCTACCTGAAAACAATAATTGTGAATCAGATACTTATTTTTTTCCTGCCATAAAAAACTCTTATCTGTTTGGGAACAATGAAATGATAAAATTTATAAGATAAGAGAGATAATATTAATATCAGGCGTAAAACATTATGAGTAATTTCCACAGGGTCGCCGATTAACGAAAAGATCATTGATGACCATCTCGCTGTACAGGCCATCATTCGGAGTTACCAGGTGAAGAATATTCCATTTATGTTATTTTAAACCCTTTTTTGTATGTTATTATTGTTTTGCACATTTTATTCCCTCAACGTCGTTTTTGCCACTTGTCTTATTCCTTGTTTGAATTCCCATTCGAGAGATTCATTATTTTTAACTTATTGCGTTAGGTAGATGCTACACATTCGCTTTAAGTATATTAAATAAAGTTGGTAGTATTCTAGCAATTACGAATGTAGGTCGCGCTAACATTAATAATGTAGATAGGCACAATGGACTTACGACCTTTGTATTTCGATTTTTTGTTGAGCCAACACAAAACGGTTGAAAACAAGATTTTTTTTTTGTTTTCATACACTACACTTTTCAAATAATTTCATTTTGTGCAGTCTAGATATTTAGGGCTAACAAGAAAAAATTGTCATTGTAACTGCATGTGAACAAATTGGCATAGCGGTTTCAATACCAAATTTTGAACAAGTCCTAATTGATTCAGCACACGATCTAGTGATTACACGAGCACATACATAGTATGAAATAATCACTAGATCGTAGATGTTTATGATTTGGGCTAAAATGTGACGTGGTGGCGGGTGCGTGACAGGCTCGCGGTCACCTGGCGGCCGACGTGGACCCGCTCGGCATCACGACAGCCGACCTGCCGGATCTAGGCATGCGCGCGCCGCGCTCCGAGCTCATCATGAGGAAATATTTCAATTTCGGTACGCAGGAGACTAAATGAGAAATGTCGTTGATTTGAAGGCAATCACAATCGTATCGTTTCGTTATTTATTTCAACATTGCATTGCGTGTCACTGATTGTTGTGTTTCGTAATCAGCGATTTTATAACACACATACATATTTACAAAGTCATGCTTATGTGAGAGAGTATCCAAATGTTACAGAAATATGTTATGCAGTTAACGTTAAGTAGCTTAATAACACGCAAAACACTGAAGTATGCTAGATCTAACTGTAATCACTTTTTAATCACAATAATACTGACGCTCGGTTTCAGAAAGGCTGATCAACGCAAGTATTAACTAATCGTAGCCATGTCAAATATCTTGTCAAGGATGTATTAAGTTGCTGAAAGCATGATTAGGCACTTTGATTTGATCATCGGATCAGTTAACAGAGCTGTCAAATTTTATCTCAAATGCCATTCGAACGTTTAATGAAATTGATCATATAATTTTTTTTTTATCAACCTTTTAGAAACTCGAACTGATTCGACACCACGACCACTGTTAACTTGACAGCGCTGTTAATTGAACAATATTTTAATCAGCCTTCCAGAAACCGGGTGTTAGTAGTTTCCAATAAAGTTACGTTCTTAAAGTTGTGTGTAATGTATAACTTTTGTAGTTAACACATATTCGACTTCACTGCTTGTGAAATAGTGACTTACGTAACGAAATTGTACCTTCATATGCATGTGTGTGATAAACTCCCGCTGTCGGTTGATATCTCAGTTTTTGTTGCTGTAGTGTTTGATTTTAAGCAGACTTAGCAATCCCAAATAATCACACATAACATCAAAACTTGCATTAACTTCGTCATAACCTTACAAATTACATTCATAAAATATATATTTCTGTATCCACAATAATATCACTTAATTATAAACGTTATGTTGGTGCTCACTAACCGGACCGACCGAAAATGCTAGTCTCAAAACGTGGCAAAATACAACCTGAATAAAAATAACAAATAGTAAAAAAAAAAATTCTCTGTTGTGTGTAACAAAACTTTTTATATTAAAATAATGCACGTTCTGGGCGCTCAACGGTATAAATTCTCTTAAAATCTATTATAAATTCTTTTTCTTATTCCTCCGCTACCTTTACTGCCTAAAGTGCATAATAATCTGAACTGAATATAAGTGCCTTAACTTTCCTATGAATTCTATAAAATGTACTAATATGAATATATTATTATTATTAAAATACAAAACATCATAAATTTAAATTCTTAGATCTTAAAAAATGCATCAAATGTATAGTATATATAAAATATATATATCGCTTTATATAAATAATGGGTGTATGGCAGTTACTTGACGCCTTTGTTACTATGATTGTTTTTTACATTCGATGTAGTCACGTGGTCACCTAGTGGCGCACTTAGATCCATTGGGGATCTCAACTGGGGACCCAGCGTCCAGTGGCGAATGGCATGGCGGTTTACGTGCCTTCGCTAGCGAGGCTGTCATTAGAGAACACGTCAGATTCGGTATGAGTTGCCAAAATCTATCTCGTATTGCTATTGGATTACACTGATGTCAACTGGACAACACCCGATAGCTACTCAGCTATGTTCATAATTGTAAATAGCGACTGTCCAGTTGATATCATACTAAAAGATTGAGCAATACAGCACTATTACTTACTATGCAGTTATGTAGGGGTTAGTTTCGGTCTCACTCCCCGCACAGGCTATTTTGCGATACTTCTCGCAACACGCGTTTTACACTTAATTTTTCTTGTATAATATGTAGTTAGAGGCTTTCTGGTGCTTGGTTTGTAGATAAACATGTAGATACTGTGACATCTGAGATGGGTTTGTTAACCTCTTACGAAAGTTATATTGTTCAGGATTTTACACGATTGGTCAATTTATATATATACCAATTAATGTATATAATTGAGACTAGCTTTTTGAAAATTGCGGTCATAAATATTTAAACTTATTCTTTAATTGAACGAATGTTTTCCGACTCATTAGTACGTATGAATTAGGTACATCTATAGGTACATACAAATATTGTAATATCAAATTATCAGCTTTTTACTAAGCGCATATGGATGTTTATACGCTACTTTAAAAAAAAACTTTGAAAAAAATTTTGACTGTCTGTTTGTTCAGAAGTGAGATTAGCCATCTTCGAAATGGTAGAACCGATTTTCACGGGTTCTCACTGGCAGATCGCTGATGTTATAGAGTAACTTAGGCTACTTTTATTTTGGGAAAAGAATTAAGTTTCCACCCAAAAAATAAACATACAGGCGAACGAGGCCGCGACGCGGGCATAGCTAGTATATATTATACATACAATACAAAGGTGGAAAATGAAATGTTGAAAACTAATCGCTTGATACTCATGTTCCTATTAGATATATTAATCGGGATTTAATCACGATAATAACTACAAGGTACAACAACTAATTTGGTTCTCCGACGGTTTGATCGAACTGCACCAATCGTGGTCACGGGTGGACTGACCAACCAAATAAGATATTGTAATTGTTATCGCGATAAGTCCCAATTTAGACATCTAATATGTAGTCGCGAAAGTTTAAAAATCATCATATTCCTTTACTAGATGAATAGCTGAAAAACACCAAGTCTTATGTTGTAAGTAGGCAATCAGATTTTTATTGAAACCAGTGTTTTATCAACGTTTTATAGTGACCCAGTAGGTACGGGTACGGTTCGATCGATATCCGCTTTCTATAAAACAAAATCAACATGTAGGTTGTGTACACATTATTTCAGAATGCAAAATATCTTAAAGACAAATATCAATAGATCTACTTTTTAAATTATTATATTTATCTAAACTAAATAATATTCATAGATAACAAATAGGTGCATTCTTACTGTACAAAGTACAAGTAATAAAATATTGAAACAGATGTACTAATTAATATTTTCCACCCCCAGTTCAAATGATTAGTATCTTTGTAAATATGTATTTTTGCGGGTGAACGGAGCATTCACATAAAATTGATTGTCAGACTGTGTTCAACTGGAATACTAAAAGAATAACATTTAATTGTAACCTGACACTTTTATATTACAACATTAACAATTAAAAAATAACATTGTAATTTAAAAATGTCAGGCTAAAATTAAATGTTATTCTTTATGTTTGCCTGTTGGACTTAGAACACGAACACAGTCAGTAGAAATAATAAAGAAAAAATAGGTTTTTAAACATTCACAAACATTTCTTTAGGGATAAATAGTTGGAATAATAAAGTTCATGAAAAGCGGTTAGGGACAGTGGAATGGTTAGAATTTTGGCCATCGTATCTTGACCCTTTACATGATATGTCCCTTTGTAACTAGTTTTCATAGTGTATTGTTCTACTTACATAACATTTTGTTGCTGAAGGTAATGCCCCTCAGTATGTTAAAGACTAATACATTATTACTATTTTATATTATACACGACGTGAATTATTCCTATATTGTTTGATTTGAATGGCCTGTTGGTCTAGTGGTTAGTGAATTGTATGAATTAGTGAGATTTTCATCTTCAGTATCACCTACAATGTTAAAAATTTAGTGAAAGTACCACACTGTATTGATATATGTATTTTTCTATTATCTTGTATCTACATTATATTCATCATGACCTATGTGACCTTGATTATAATTACTACAAAAAGTCAAAAGACACAAAAATTTACTTTTATGAAATATATGCATTTTTTTAAACATATCATGTTTTAAGATCGCAAACAAGCACACAGTTTCAATTATGGTAAGCGATTATCCTACTCGACAGAAGAATCGCAATACTACAACTAACCACGCTCTTTGTAGAGTGAATGCCCCAGCCGGGAAGCTCCGATCCAAATAGAAATTTGCTGTGCTATACATAGTTGTATTAATATTCCGAGCAAATTAACTTTGTTTGCAAGATATGATTAGTTCCTCGTTAGGTACCTATGCTTACATAACTCAACAACGTAATGACAAACTCTTCATTTCAATTGTATAACTCACTTCGGCTTCGAATAATAACATTTAAATATGAGATCAACAATACTGTATCCATAATGCTATAATATTCTAACTGGCTGTTATAGGTCCATGTTTTATTTAACATATTAAATCTCTAAAGCTTGTTTACAATAAATAAAATTTTAGGTTAGTATAATTATATTTCTCATTTTCAAGACAATGCAAATCAGGCTTTATATTATGTGATATAAATATGTATTTATTTTTCGCTTTTTTTTATTGATTTTAAACTACTAACCGAAGGAACGGCAATTGCATTATTACACGCTAAACCAGTATGTTGTGCACTAAAAAACAGATCCGAGGACACCACATAGCGAATCTCGACCCGTTGGAAATAGCAAACTACCCATTGTCCGGTAAAAACCCACGGGAGGTGATTCACAACAGCTACAGGTTTGGTAAGGAGACATGAGAACCTGAAATACAGAAAGCACCATCCGCCGCTCGTTGTACCGTATACGTAGTTATGGCGGCAAAGCACTTTCCTTCTCTATCTCCTATCTGCAACACGATTTATATAAAACAAAACCTGTTCTTTAGTAATATGCTATAAGAAAAGGGTTTATAGCTGCTATTGGTTGCCAGTCTGCAATTTGACACCTAGATGCACAAAACCACATAAGAATTTCTTTAATCACGTAGTTGCAGTCGGATGATCGGACTATTTATGAACAGAATTACAAGAGCATAGAGATCTTTATTCACTATTTTATTTTATTATTTGTTCTTTTTTTTGTTTTGTTTAAATATCTGTTCGTAAATCACCGAGAAGGCTGGTAGCCATAACTACAAGATCACATTATGAACCGTGACTGTGGTGCACAAGGTCCTCGGCTCGGCACGGTTGCTCATAATCAGTATTAGTGTGTTTATGGATTGCACGTCACATGGTTTAAGTAATGTTTTTGCTTGCACGATATTTATATCATCTATCATTTAGCATGAAAGCACGGCCGTATAATTAGTTATGTATAATCTCACAAAACTCTTAATAGATTGTGCTATAATTATGGTTAAATTTAGAAGATACGAGGCATTTTTGATATCAAGTTGTGTAGATGCTGCCTATAGTTTACTTCATTCTGTGGGTGTTGGACTGTAGCCAGTGACTAGCTCTGTCTATTATAGAATAACTATGTTAAAAATCTAGATCATTCTCGACCACAACAATGATATCACTTCTGTTTTTATGCACGACTACAGTTTTACTTTACAGTATTTGTACATAGAAATGTCTGTACATAGTTGTGAAGTTATCATTTCCATTCTGGGATAATCCTAATATTTACTTAAAAATACATACACCTTGTAATGAATTAATAATATCTACTAGTAAAGGGATATGATAAAACTTTCAACTTGCTTCGTTGTGTGCTTTTGCCTAAAGGGTAAATTGATCTCGCTGTATAAGTAAATGTAATGTTGCATAATGGACGCATTTAAGAATTAAACTGATTTCGGATTTTACGTTCGTACTCTGATTTCAAATTTATGGTTTATAGATGAGGCTGACATGGACAGGGTTTTTAAATTGCCATCTACCACATTCATTGGCGAGAAAGAGAAAGCGCTGCCGTTAAGGTAAATTATAAATATATGCTCTTTTTATTGTTTCCAAAACGAAAAAAAGAATATAGTAGGGGAGGCCTTTTTACTGCTCACGGCACCGGACAGGAAACCCTTGTCTGGTCCGGGGCCGTTGTGAAGAAGAAAACCTGCAAAAAATTCTAGATAGTGGAAGGGTTAGTCCGTCAGTCGATCACTGGGTAAGACGGTGAGGATTTTTTTACAAACTTACAATTAACGGACATAATGTACATCTAGGTTAATACGTCTGTGTTATTTTAGTTTATTACATTACGATATTTCGTTGTGTTCGTGTAAAATCCCCCAGCTACTATCATCGGTAATAGGTATTACACGCTGAGCAGATTTTACAAAACCTTTTAGAATAGAAATAAATATATCTTTAATTTTTAAAATAGAAATAAGTATACCCATGTTCTGCCAAGTTAAAGTAATAACTTTAAGTAAATGATACGATTTCATGCCCTAAAATGTATGTTTTTTCTTTATGATTTAAAACTGCTCTCTCGAGAAGCAGTGAAACTCTCTCAAACTGCTCTTATTCGAGAGCAGTTTCTATTTTTAATTTAGAGGATGTATAAACATGAATAATATTAAATCGATCTGACTAAAATAAATACGATTTATTTATCTCCGGTAATTTTTGATAAAATTTGTCTTATCAATATTGTTTGGGGCCTTAACCTTGTTTGTCATACATGGTCATAGTCTAGTGTTTATTGTGTTGCGATAAAACCCACAGTTGATTGTTATTGGTTTATTATTTGCAACAAAAACAAGTTTAACGGGTTTTTTTACAAATGCCTTACCATACTCATTTCTATTCTAAAAGTGCCTGTAAGATCTACTCAGCGTGTATGATCTACTACCGATGGTACCTGTTGGATTTTACACGGACGCAACAAAATGTCGGAATGAAATCGACTAAAACAACACAGATGTATTAACTTAGATGTACATTATGTCCGTTAATTGTACGTTTGTAAAAAAATCCTCATCGTCTGACACAGTGCTCGATTTACGGGCTAACCCTTCCACTATACACTTTTTAGAGGTTTTCTTTTTCACAACGGCCCCGGAAAGACGAGGGTTTTCTGTCCGATGCCGTCAGGGGTTAGGGTTGCTCTTGGGATTTTTCTTCTAGATTACACCCCAGATATACAGTGAAAAATTAGTACACAACGCAATAATAGGATGAGTTGTAGAGAAAACAAATAGATTATTTTTGTTTTTCTACAACTCGTCATATATGTGAGTAGTTGTGGCTAGTTAGATAAAGTATATTATATAGCTATTTGTTATAATCACTGTATAATATTCAAGAAGTTTTCCATGTGTTTTTCAAAATGCATTTACCGTTTCAGGGAGATCCTCGATCGTTTAGAGCAGGCGTACTGTAACAATATTGGTATTGAGTTCATGTTTATCAATTCTTTGGAACAATGCAATTGGATCAGACAACGCATGGAGCCCCCTAATGTAACGAAAATGAGCAACGACCAGAAGAGATTAATTCTTGCTCGTCTCACCAGATCTACCGGGTAAGGCTTTTCTCACCTATTAGATCTATATTAATTAGAAATACTGTTATGATGATGTAGTGACATCACTGGTGTTACAACCACTTATCATTAGACGAGAAACATGTCTCGTCTAATGATAAGAAACGACCGGTAAAGAAGAAAAGGTCAAACTTCAATTTGCAAGGATTTAAGAGAGAACATTTTTACAAATCAATTTATTATACTAAACCCAAAATCCCCCCCATTTTGGGTTTAGGTAAATCCTTGCAAATTGAAGTTTGACCTTTTCTTCTTTACCGGTCGTTTACCTTGACGAGTTGTGGGAAAATATTAAACGCAAAAACTATAACTTGCGTCTCTCAGGTAACGCCTCCTTACTTGTTTTGATATTTTTAGTCTGATACTAAATGCCTTTTTCTTTTTACTTTTATCTTACACGAAAACTACCCATTATTCTTTTATCTATTATCGATTTTGTGCATCCAAAGGTTGCCTGTAAGAGATTGCTCAAAATTATTCTGTCTCATTAACACAGTTTTGTACGTAAATATCATTTATCGTTAGTTGCGGTAATAGGAATTGGTAGTGATTTGCATGAATGATAAATTGCTACAGACATGATTCCCGCTATACGTTTATATCTAAAATATTTTGATTAAATACACTGACACAATAAGTCACACATGCAGCGTTTTTAGGATACTATTTCTAAGGAGAGTAAACATAATATTAATACTACACATTAAATGAAACACAAATTTAAACATAAGAACTGTTATGGAACGTATCAATTTTATATAAATATTATGGGCTGGCAACACCCTTCCCTTCCTTGATTCGGTCATGGACGTTGCAACAACGCTGGATATTTTATTTACCAAATATCGCCGCCTTCCTGCATAATAAGAACCAGTAAAGAAAGAAAGAGGGATCGAAAATTTGTATTTGTATTTAGGCAGAAACATGAAATATATATGAATATGGCTGGAAACGGCCGCCCACGTTATTCTGGAGTGGGAGGGACTTATTAGGGGAGATAGGTTTTTTATAAAATTTTTGTACTAGTTCAATTTCGTGTCATAAGAAAAGTCAATGACAAGGTTTATATATTGTTCGTGAAATCACGAATTATGCTGTCAGGGATTGGCACATACATTCATGTTTGAAATTGCAGAATGAGTTTCCTGATAGTCTGACTAATTAACAATCAGTTATAGTGATATATTTTTTTGCGATGGAGAATTCCAGTGTCACGTGTTAGAGACGTTTACGATCATAGGCGTCGAAGTCACAACTTTACTGAACGCTATGACAGAGACTGAAATTAAGCTTTCCATATATATATAGCCTTTACTCTTAATACTACGGGACTAACAGGATAGTTCTACGCTTCTTTATTAAAAAATTTAAGGAAGCTATCGAAGGAAAAATAAATAAATATAAAATTAAATAAATAATTTAAAAAATAAGTAAATGACAAAAATATCTTAGTGTTCAATTGCCCACTCAATCCTCAAACTCTCTGACCTCGTAGCATTATCAATGTCATAAGTCGTCAATTTGCAGACTCAATAAGTAGCATTGTTATAGTAGGTTGTCTTCCTGCTCTATCTGGCACTCCATTCATTAAAAAAATATTGCTTTTATGATCGGTTTCTATGATATTCAATTTATTGTGAGGGTAGATATATATTATATTGTATAAGAAGCCTACGTATGTAAGTACCATAATATACGCTAGATTAATAATATTTATTACTAACCAAATAACTATTTGCTTAGTAATAGAAATAAAGTATGATTACGTAATTTTCGCTATTGGAAAACTGTGCAATATAAAATGCACCTGACAGCAATGTATACACAGATGAAAGAGGGGGCCTCTTTCATCTGTGTATACATTGCATACATTTTCATTCATATCAATAATAGAGATAAGTGCAGTATAATCCAATACTTATATATATATATTATATTATATTAATATTTATAAATATGTCTGGCAATTATCAACAGAAAATTGACGTCGTCGTCGTTATGGATTAAAAAATTGACAAAATAAGACTTTTGAAATTTCGTCTTTACCTCTTAAATATTATCTTGCCCTGTACTAATTATAATTGATATTTACCGGAATCTACCGTATTCAACCAAAATATTTCCAGTTGAGTTTTCTCCCTGCAATTAAAATGATCTTGTGATGTTCTCGATCTCTACTTCATTTTGCTGAATTGAAAACTACAAAAATACATTTTATTGTGTGATGGTAAGCATTTTTACAGTTGAGTTGCATAGTAAAAACTGTGTTATCTATTTTTCCCTCCTTAGAAGTATTTTTTTTAAATTTATATTGCACCAATATCCGTCTGAAAACGGTAGAGCGCAAATTCACTAATCAGCAGAAATACGAACCTCCTTATTGAACTCTTGTATAAAGTTTGGGTACTTCGCTAGTAAAAAAAGAAAAATAGATATAATTGAAAATTGAAAAGTATCTCGTCTCCAAAAACCGCTCTATATAAATCGAAGTCTTCATGAAGCGTATATCCTCTAGTATATTGTAAAAAACTGGAGATGAACCGAACATCCGGTAGCTATCCGATACTCGCTCAATATTCCTCCGGTATTATCCGGTCGCAAAAGTTTTTAAGTCACAAATATAATCGCCATATTTTCATTTACAACAAAATGAATAGTACCTGTACTGCATTGCGGATGTTAAGCGGCGGTAGCGTAATGGCTAAGGCGTCGGACTTGGATAGGGGGGAAACGAGCAGACGGGTCTCCTGATGTTAAGTGACTGCTGCCGCCCACGGGCACCTGCAACTCAAGAGAAACAAGTGCGTTGCCGGCCTTTAAGGTGGGAGTAGGGGCGGGGGAAGAGGGGAACGAAGGGGGAAGAGGGGTAGAGTGTAGGGTTAGGGCCTCCGGTAACCTCACTCACTCGGCGAAAAACAATGCAAGCATTGCTTCACTGGCAGTTTTCTGTGAGGCCAGTTTTATGCCGAAGTGTGGCTCTCCCACGTTACTAGTATTCTTTGAAAAACATTGTGAATAAACAACAATTTACCTGCATTAAGAGTAAACAAACGGTTTCGCTTCTCTTCATAGACAACTAGCTTTACATTTTGTCACTTAATTCAGGTATACCGGGGAATAGTACTTTTTTCTGAATGAAAAATTGGACGTGACGTGCAGTAACGTTGTCAGCTTCAAAAATATCTTGCGTTGTTTGCACTGCTGCAGGGGTGCATCATTCATATAAATGATATCAAAATTGGTTAAGTCTGGACATTGTCAGCTGTTAAGTCTGACCACCAAGTGTTCTGTTTTTACTAGAGGTGTAACATCTATAATAAAACATATGTAACACAATATTGATTTGGCTGCTATATTCTATAATACACCACCGTTCTTATATGAAAGCCGATATAGGAACGGTTTCACGGCGTTACGTTTCCAATATTTTTTGGACGTTTTAATATACAAAAACACATCAAAAACGATGTTTTGTATATTAAAACTTGAATAACTCGTATACTACTACTGCAGCGTGTCACAGTTATTGACAAACAATAGTAGCACATCACCCGTGCCTTAACTTACATCATATTTTACTTTGCAGATTTGAGAATTTCCTGGCGAAGAAATGGTCTTCAGAGAAGCGTTTCGGCTTGGAAGGTTGCGAGATTTTGATTCCTGCTATGAAACAAGTCATTGACGTCTCCACTAAGCTTGGTGTTGAGTCAATCATCATGGGCATGCCTCATAGAGGTAAGTGCAAACTTACAATCTTTAGCCAACTTAACTGTACTGTACTGTAACTAATATTGGGATACTGTGATTTCCATACTAAGTATAAAGGCCAGACATGACTAGTTTTCATTATACAGCCGACTCAATTCATACGCCAACTTTGTTCTGTTTCTAGTTTTCTGGATTACCTTATAGTGGAGCACATTAATAAACTTCATGGAGTTCAAGCTTCTGTTACTGTTTACTATAAAGAGCAGGAAAAGTTGTAGCCATCTTGTGATATACAGTTCAGTTTCTTTTCTAGGTTAAATAGAGCGTTTTATTGATGTTCATTTTTCATTGTCATTCGAATCGCAGTTATTGGGATTGGTACTTCCTTTTTAGCATTAAGAATGAGTTTATTTTCATAAATAATATGCTTACCTGCCATTACGTAATGTAATTTATTTTGGCTAATATTACTAATTATTTTTCTCTCAAACTTATTTATGATCATGAATATGGAAAAACCTTTGTACAAGATCCGTGTCGGCTGGTATATCCCTATTAAAACCCTAGATAATTACGGTTATAATAATGATAGTTGTTTTCTAAAGGTCGTCTGAACGTCTTGGCTAATGTTTGCCGCAAGCCACTTCACCAACTATTTACCCAGTTTGCTGGCCTTGAAGCCGAAGATGACGTAAGTTTTTCAAAATGTTTTCTTTTTTGGACTGAAAGTTAATATAAAGCATGCGCATCTCATCAGAGGTGTTAGAGTTACTTTGCAATTGATCTTAATATTATTATTATTCGATAACTTTAAAAAAGTGTTTGGTATAATCTTTATGGTATTACGGAAATGTGTTGCGTATTACATATAATATACATAGCTATGGTGATTTTATTTTCTAGAAAGATTAGAGATTGTAAGTAAAACTGTTATGATTTTATGAAACGAATTTATCAGTTAACTATTTTGTAAATTAGCCTTTCAAGGACGTCAATGATTGATGTAATAAGTTGTTTTATCAACTGTTCAATAGGTATCCTAAATAACAAATACATACACAAGTCACTAGTGCAATGATTTACTGCCACAATTGATAGACAAAACCACAATCCATAATTGGTAAACACTTTGTATGGTCTTGTGATCGCTAATGCGTAGATGTACAATGTATAATTATAGATTTAAATTTTAAGCCATTTATTACACAACATATTAACAAATAAATTATTAGCCATTTATTACATAACGTTTTAAGACAAGTATTTTACACTTACGTTTACGACTTACTTAGCGTGGCGGTCGAGCATTCTACTGCTAAGTGGGGGTTCGTTGGTTCGAGCCCCACTCAGTTCAGATATATGCATACATAAATCTATATGCACTGGTCTGAGTGTTTCTATGTGTAATATACAAGTATTAACAAAATATTTCTGTATTTACTAAAAAAAGTTTAAACACTCAAGCTTCTAATCCCCAAGTGATTAGAGGCACGGCAATAGGCTTGCCCCCTATTGAAACATAATTATTCACCGGGCGTTCTACCAGGCACTTTACGAATGGGAAAATTGGGTGTATATTGAAAGGGAAAGGTAGGTAACAAGGGGCGGTAATGGTAGGAAAGGGATAACGATTGGGGAGTGTTAGCAATAGCTCGCGCAGGTCAGGGTCGCATACCTGGATGTTTGTTACACTTTCATTCAAAAACGGCTGAACGGATCTGGATGAAATTTGGCACAGTGATAGATTATAGTCTGGATTAGCACATAGGCTTTTATCCCGAAAAAATGCACTTTTCCCGTGGGATAGATTTCACCAATATTTATACGCGAACGAAATCGCGGGAAACAACTAGTTATAATTATAAATGAAGATAATGTAGAAAGACTATCTCAATGCTATAAAAGTACCTATCGAGGTGCCAATAAATTAAACTACAGGTGGATATAAATCAGGTAGCCAAGGCTTACCAGGAATGGTTAAGGCACGCCACAGATTAAAACTGGACAAATCGGTTTGGTTCCCAAGTCGTGCCGTTGACAATTGGAAGAGCCATGGGTTTTAGTTCAGTCGAAGTCAACTATTTTCTTATTGGATAAATAAAATCTTAAAATAAAATTGCAATGATTTTATTATATATTACAAATAATTCTTCATGCATTTACTGTCATCGTTATCGTACATAGATGTATACTCAATCGCTCATGTACATATTAATGTATACTCAACAATAAACGAGTTAATTTTGCATAACAGGGTTCTGGTGATGTAAAATATCACTTGGGTACCTACATTGAGCGTTTGAACCGCGTGACAAATAAGAACATTCGCTTGGCTGTATGCGCCAACCCCTCACACTTGGAGGCTGTTGATCCCGTCGTGCAGGGCAAGACTAGGGCGGAGCAATTTTACAGAGGCGATAATGAGGGCAAGAAGGTATGAATGTCTATATTATAGTTACCATATTTAATAATTTAACTATATTTTGGGACTAAAAGAATGCAGATCTTTTGTCACAAAATAATGAAAAGAAAAAACAGGAACGAATCTTGTCTTTGTACACGATGTCTGTCATCTCTAAAAGAAAATACGTGTGCGTGTTAATGAACGTTCATGCTACATTGAAATTATGCTTTACGTGATGAGACTACTTAGAGGAAAAAACTATACCCTGGCTTAAATTACCGATAGCAGTTTAACTATAAATTTGCCTTTGTTGATGCCATGGTAAAAGTGTGTTCTAGTGTTTGCTTGTGATCGTTAGAACTTGGGTTCGATTCCTGGGGCCCGGCAAATTCCGTTCAGGTTTTTTATATTATTACTTCAATATAAAACTAAATAACAAATTTGGATTGCTACACCATATTTTGATAATGCTTAAACTTCAACGTGCACGCGCACGTTGAAGTTCGTACGCTTCGTACACTTGTTTTTTAAGCTCGTATTTAATATTTAATACATTGTCTGCTCCAGGTCATGTCTATCCTGCTGCACGGTGACGCAGCGTTCGCTGGGCAGGGCGTCGTGTTCGAAACCATGCACTTGTCGGACTTGCCCGCCTACACCACACACGGAACTATCCATATCGTCGCTAACAACCAGATCGGATTCACCACCGACCCCAGGCACTCGCGATCTTCGGCCTACTGTACAGGTTCGTTTTACAGATTATGTACTGGTGACGGTCGAGACGGTGTTTATTGGACTAACATATCAATTTTAAATTATACATATATTATTATTGTCTGGTTTGAAATCAATTTATAAAAATGCCTCACTGGAAGACAGGCTGAAAGAGAAGTAAAGATGGATGGATAATTTTATTTAGTACCGAAGGCCCTAAACCTTCCCTTTCCCCTCTTCCCCCCATTTCCCCGACGCACTCGAGTGGCCCTCGAGTTGCAGGTGCCCGTGGGCGTCGGTAGTCACACTATAAATTTCCAGACGTGGCTCGCGTGGTGAACGCGCCGATCTTCCACGTGAACGGCGACAACCCCGAGGCGGTGATGCACGTGTGCAACGTGGCGGCCGAGTGGCGCTCCACCTTCCACAAGGACGTGGTCATCGACATCGTCAGCTACCGCCGCAACGGACACAACGAGGTCGACGAGCCCATGTTCACGCAGCCGCTCATGTACCAGAAGATCCGCAACACCAAGCCCGGTCGGTACACGCACTACTGCAAACTTACATTCTCTCGTTTGTTTACATTACATCGTGGCTTTTGCGTGCCAAAGAAAATTGACAAGGAAGCAATTATCTTAAAAAAACACCTTCCTTTTAATAATAATGCGCATGGGCAGTCTATTAGAGTCAAATTACCACGAAAAGCCAAGACAAGATTGAAACCTGATTTTAGTCGGTAATTATCTATTGGACAGATAGTTTTATTTTTATCGATTGACGGCGGATACATATCTAATTGTTTATGTTAATAACGGCATTTATGTGTGCCTTGTTCATTATATTAGCGACTGTTTCATGTAGCCAATATCCTAATCACTTTTGCAGCAGCCATTTAATCATAGCGTAACAGATAAAACAGGTCTTGTTTTGGAATGATAATAATAGCTGCGTCTATTTCTTTCAGTTTTAGAGAAATACGCCGATCAGCTCATCTCCGAGGGTGTGGTGACCGCCGAAGAAGTTAAGGATGTGAAAGACAAGTACGATAAAATTTGTGAAGATGCGTATAATCAGGCTAAACAGGAAACTCACATCAAGTACAAGGACTGGCTAGACTCGCCCTGGTCTGGCTTTTTCGAGGGCAAGGATCCACTAAAGGTAAACACACATTAGATTTTTTTTTAATTATATTTTATTACAGCTGCAGCAATGTATCGTTGTTATAAAAAAATTACAAACTTTTATGTTTAATGAAATTGATTTTAAGTCAGTGTGATATTTAACATGAAATATATAATGTCCACCAGATGTCCACAACGGGAGTGGTCGAAGAGACTCTCGTCCACATCGGCAGACGGTTCTCGTCGCCACCTCCTAACGCCGCCGAATTCGAGATCCACAAAGGTCTGCTGCGTATCCTGAAGGCTCGCATGGAGATGGTGGACAACCGCACCGTGGACTGGGCGCTGGCCGAGGCGATGGCCTTCGGTTCCTTGCTGAAGGAGGGCATTCACGTACGGTTGTCTGGTGAAGACGTCGAACGTGGTACATTCTCTCATAGGTAACTACTACACACTACTTATATTAAAATATTCCTATTTTTCTTTATTACAAGTACATATTTAATGATTATTACAGACATCATGTGCTTCACCACCAGAAGGTAGACAAGGCCACTTACTGCCCGCTGGCTCACCTCTACCCTGACCAGGCCCCCTATACTGTGTGCAACAGTTCACTCTCTGAATATGGTAAGCAAATTTTACGGCTTCGTAGCATGTCTAATTAGGTAAGTAGTATAGAGGGTGATTTAGTTCATCTGTTAAAATGATTATGGATGAACCTACCTGGGCACCTAGGTACACAACACACAAATAAAATAAAGGAGTAACTAATTACAATAGGGTACTTGACTATAATAACTGATATTTTTTTTGGTGGGAAGCTTTCCGCTTACAAGCTCAAATGGAACCAGATTTATATTAAAGAACAAAAAATTAAAATTTTCACCCGTAAGTCACGTGATTTGATACACAAATCACAAAGTGAAACGTCTTTAGACTCGGACAAACATTTTTTGATATTTATGACATAAGTGTTTTTGTTTATAATTTTCGTAATTCTACACTTTTCCAGAAATTAATAAGGTTTTTTACATTGATAAAATAATAGATGTTGGTTATAACAAAGCAAACTGTATATTTGCCGAAGATGAATTCATTTATGATACGTAATTTATTTACGACTAAGTAACCCAGATTTTTGTTATGTGGAAATTAGAAATACAAAGACACTCCTGTAAGTATATTATTTATATATGTTCTTTGTAAATTTTTCTCTTTCTAATATTGTATTGTAGTGTATTCATAGTAGTAATAATGTCACTATATCAAAATATGTATGTTTTGTACTAGTTTAACTGTTGTAATGATACTGACGCACTTGTGGTGATACTGATTATTTTTATTTCAGATCTTCAAGAGTTTCTTAGGGGGATAGTGCTATAGGATATGTTTAGTTGAATCAATTGTTTGTACTGTGAAGTATGAAATATGCCAAGAACATAAAAGTTCGATAATGTTGCGTTGTTTTGTTTGAGTAAAATAACGTCATTCGAGCCAACTGTTTGTACTGTGAAGTGTAAAGTATGCCCAGAACATAAAGTTCGATAAAGTTGTGTTATTTTTTTTGAGTATAATAACTTCATTCGAGTCATTTGACGCTAGGTATCCTTTTCGCGGCAATTTAAATAAATGAGGAGCTTTGTTTTTTTTATTAAAAGTACGCAAATATTTTTTATAACCTTCACGTTGGCAATTAAGCAGTATTAAATAGTTTCTTCAAAATAGTCAAGTATCCTATAATGTGTACACCATAACTTCTCACAGAAATGTAAATATATATTTTTGGACTTGGTTTGGTATTTATATAATAGCGAAGAGATTTTATTTTTTAGAAATGGGTTATGAATTTTGATCAGTAAATATATTTTATAATTAATTTATAATCGAGTGATCGATCTGATCGACGAGCGAACTCAAATATGCAGGCGTGCTGGGCTTCGAGGTGGGCTACTCCGTGACCAACCCCAACGCGCTGGTGCTGTGGGAGGCGCAGTTCGGCGACTTCAACAACGTGGCGCAGTGCATCATCGACCAGTTCATCTCCAGCGGACAGTCCAAGTGGGTGCGCCAGTCCGGCATCGTGCTGCTGCAGCCGCACGGCATGGAGGGCATGGGGCCCGAGCACTCCTCCGCGCGCCTCGAGAGGTTCCTGCAGATGAGCGCCGACGACCCCGATTACATGCCACCAGAAAGCACGGACTATGAAGGTATGTTTTGTCGCTTACGAATTAGTAGTATTTCATTTTGTTAGTATTTATCTATCTAATAACTTTAAAAATTCTAGTTTATACTACCTATATACATATATATTTTGTGTATCTCGGGGAGGGCTCAAACGATTTGGATCTAATTTTATATTTACAAAAAGTTTTACTTTATAAGTTTATCTACGTAGTGTCTTAAAAATGCGATTTTGCAAAAAAAAACTCAGCTTAGAAATTCTTGGTTTCGAATGCCATTCTTTAAACAATACTAGGCAATCTATGGCAAAAAAGAGGATCTCAGTCATATCTTACTCGATTTTCAGTCATATCTTACTCGATTTTCAGTCAAATCTTACTCGATTTTCAGTCATATCTTACTCGATTTTCACTTTTTTTTTTTAATCTGGGGTAGCGCGTGCATGTAACATCAATAACAAATGACTGAGATAGTTTTTTTTTCATTTTCAATTTGAAGTAGCTCGATCGAGTTTTCAAGTACCGTTTGGCATGGTCGAAAAATGACATCGCCCGCTAAGCACAAAATTATTATAAGTTTTCAATGATTGTGTACCTGTTCGGAAGGCTATTTTCGCATCACTTAGAATACATTTACAAAATGTGAGTATTCAATTAGTTATATGTGAAATTTGGAGTGCTAATTGTTATTTTAATAAACAAATAGTCATTTGTTTCTTCTACTTATGTTATGTCTAACATAAGTAGATTTTACATTTTTTTAAATTTGTATAAAATTACCAGCAACAAATCTGTGAAGATTACATGACGATAGGACCATTAGTTTTCGAGATATTTCAAAAAACCATATCTTCGAAAACTGCATATTTTTCGGACGCCATTTTGGGGGTGTTAAATAATAATAATGCATACGCCCAATGCAGAATTATAAAATATAGGCCTCGACGAAAAAATGTGTGCAAAATTAATCTATTTGGACGACGGGAACTGGCTCAAATAGCAATAAACATTTAAGCAAGTTATAATAAATAATAAAATAAAAAGAAAAATAGTCTCTCGTTAACAAATAAGTACTTTTTTGATAAAAAAAAAATTGTATGTTCAAGAGCATAGAACACGTATTCTTCTAAAGTTTCACGTTCATTAGAGCTTTCTTTCCAAAAAAATAAATTTTTGGCGATTTTTTCGCATTCAAACGATAATTTGACAATGTTCCGAACTCAAACATGGGATGAAAGTCAGGACCATGTTCCTGATATACTAACGAACAAGTTTTACTGTGTTAAAACCTGTGCATAATTACGTACGCGTTTTTTCTAATTCCACTGGCTTATTGTAAGTTTCGCATTAAACGAATGTAATTAAAACTTGTAAAAGTTACTTTAAAATGAATTACGATGTTAACTAATTGTGTTCCAAAACCCCGAATTTATAAAAGAAATAGTCGATATTATTATAGATATAAGTAAAAGTTTGTATCGGTTCAGTCCGCCAGCTGCACGACGCCAACTGGATCGTGGCGAACTGCTCGACGCCGGCGTCGCTGTTCCACATCCTGCGGCGCCAGATCGCGCTGCCCTTCCGCAAGCCGCTCATCCTCATGACGCCCAAGTCGCTGCTGCGCCACCCCGAGTGCCGCTCCTCCTTCGACGAGATGAAGGAAGGCACCATCTTTAAAAGGTACGCGACGTTCGTCTTTACGATTGTATACCTGTCTTTCTAATAACAGGATCGAATAGGTGATGTTCTAAGAAAGGGTAGTTAAGAGAAACCCAAAATGTTTACGCAATGACGGTAGAAGAAGAATACTCTAAAATGACGGTTTTTTGCATAAGACGACACTTTAAAAAAAGTTGAGCGGTATTACAGTAAAATACTATGTAGAGCTCGGAGTATTTTACTGTGAAACCACTCTATTTTCGAAGAATCAGCTCAAACAAAAGACTTTACTTCACAACGTAAACGAATCTTGGAAATCAATTTAAACCTACTTCTAATTGTCGTATGGTGTCGTAGGTGTCGTATTTATATGTTTATGTAGTTTGGATAACAATACTATAATTTGGCGTCTTAGAGCTGATCTGATGATTGAGCCAGGAGGTGGATATTGGAACTCATAAGTGGCTATTAGCAGGCCCTGGCCGTGTGAAGCCTGCCTCACTCCGCTCAGTAGGTATGAAGCTACAGGTACCTAGCAGAGCCGATGAGTCGTGCGAAATTCAGTGCTCTCACGCGCTACGTCGCTTCGTCCGTTCGTCACTTACGAATTTCGATAAATATATTACTTATTACACAATGCATAATACTAAAAATTACTTAACTAAAATGAAGGCAAACGCATATTGCATGGTATTTGGCTGTTATAATAATAACAAGGATCCGAAACTCAATGTAAAGTTAAGAAATGCACGTCTTAGTAGGTACCTACCAAATGCTGACTTTTGTTGTCCTAAATTATGTTTTCCGTATTTACGTAGTTAGATTATATTATTAATTATAATCAGTATAGTTATACTTACAAGTTCTGTTTACATGGTCAAGTTTATCTTTGATAAGTATATTTATTTATTGGGACCACAACAACTGATACACATCAATACAAATAAATAAAATTGAAGTGTCTGTTTGTAATGTCAAAATAATAGTTTTTTATTAGCTCATACAGTTATTTGCACGATACCTATGCCTAAAAATCAGTTTTTAAATTTTTTGTGTGTCTTTCTGTTTGTCCCGGTTAATCTCCGAGACAGGTGGATCGATTTCCACGGGACTTTAATTGGCAGATAACTGGTTTTATAAGGAGTAACTTAGGCTGCTTTTATTTTGGAAAAATAATTAGGGTTCCGCGCAAAATATGTAGACGCGAGCGAAGCCGCGCGGGAACTGCTAGTCTTCCATGTAAATAAATAAATTTAAAGTGTCCGTTTGTAATGTCACAATTACAGTTTTTCACTAAATGCATCTAAATGTTTACACGGTACTTAAGTATACCAAAAAAAAAATATTTTCACATTTTTGTGTGTCTGTCTGTTTGTTCCGGCTAATCTACGGAACGGGTGGACCCATTTCTACGGGACTTTCACTGCCAAATAGCTGGTGTTATGAGGAGTAACTTTGGACACTTTTATTTTGAAAAAAAAAATTAGGGTTCCGCGATTTGATTCGCATATACGTACCTAGCTAAAAACCTAAAAGAGATAGTTTCATTCCAAGGTTCACACTAACGTATGCCAAATGCATATCTCCTTAGAGATTAAAGTATCTAAGCAGAGATTATGAAATAAAATAGTTTTCTTTAATATAAGTTTCATCTACGTACTACTTAGTAAATACCTAGCCTAGGTTTATTTAAAACTTGATTTGTTCACAAAAGTAAAGTAATAGGCACATAACTGGTTATTAAATATTTAGATTAATTTCTTCTTACAGAAGACAACCCTAACGTCATCAGAACAGATAAGAGTTATGCGATAGAAAGAGAGGCAAGTTTTAGGTTAATATAACCTGTGGGTAATTAGCGGTGTGCGATCTGAATTGCACATTATTGTGTCGGAGCAAGAGTCGCTATTTATTTAAATGGTATTGCGAAGAGGTCCTTCTGTACTGGTACTATTAGGTATTCTGTGCTATTATTTAAACCCCTCGAGTTGAGGCTCATATGATTCGATTTGACGAATCTAACAGATTGAACTTGGTAACGATGGTCTGATAACGGAGCCAAGAGGTAGATAGTGAAACTTTTTAATTTTTAATATGGTTCGCTATTAAAGCGTGTTTTTCTTTTACTTATTTTTTAACTATAATTTATTTTAGAATCTATGTATCTTTTACTTGTTATCACAAATGCGAGAAGTTAACAAAGACGACAGTTATTTCGATATCATGTAACGTGCATATTCAATGTGACTGTATGTTTGTTCAGGCTGATACCCGACGATGGCCCGGCTGCACAAAGCCCACAGAATGTTCGCAAGTTGGTTTTCTGCTCGGGCCGCGTGTTCTACGATCTGCTCAAGCACCGCCGCGACAAGGGACTCGAGAAAGACATTGCTATCGCGAGGTAAGGGCCGCCGATCTTGATTTGTTTATAATACACACATAGCTGTTGTATCATAAACAAAATCACGTTAAATCATTAGCATCAATAGCAGATAACAGCATGTTACACGTTAGCATTTTTAATTTAAGTAACTGTTATCTCTTCTCACTTTCAATCGAGCTTATAAGATGTTCATATTGTTAACAGACTCGAGCAAATCTCTCCATTCCCATACGACTTGATCAAGGCTGAGATTGCGAAGTACCCTAACGCGCAGTTAGTGTGGAGCCAGGAAGAACACAAGAACAATGGCTCCTGGAGCTACATCGAGCCACGCTTCAGGACGTTATTGCAGAACCAGAAACAGATACAGTACGTAATTTAATTTTTTATAATTATTACTTTAATAACTAGTAATAAAAAGAAAGTGTTTCTTCTAATTAACCCTGCCCGGAAGAAGAAAATAGAGGCCCTACTTGTATGGTTTCAAGCATTTGTTATTAATTCAACGATTTAATAGTCGGACCTAATGGTCATTACTACAAAGACTAGCTTGATCATGCCCATTTATATCTAAATAGTAGTGAAGTAGATACTTGAGAATATTAAACACTACTGCTAGGATATTTTCTTGTTCTCAGTTTTTTATTTCTATCATCAATGTCCTGGGTGAATGAGCTAAAATATTACTATTGTTTCTAAGGTTTCTTTTGATACTCTTGTCATAGACATTTTAATGCGAAGAAGCAAAATTATGATACAATCAGGATTTAGCTTATACATTATGCTGCTTGAGTTTTAAGTTGATGCCATTAAGTTTTGCATGAAATTCACAACATATGTGCGCTTTCTTATAACCTTTCCTATTCCTGTATGTATTTTCATATATCACCTTTTTTGAGGTATACTAACAAAGGTCTCGGCATAACATAATTGGCTATTGGTTCCAGGCCAAAGTCCCAATCTCAAGGGGGCAGTTGGTTTAGCCAACTTTTCGGCCGGGACGAGAAGCCCGCCTCGCAATCTGTCGATGATACAGAGACTGTGCCGCGCACCATTAGGTGAGATAACGGCAATCATGGCTGTCATTACTGTCCCACCCCCCCAAAAGCCAATTATTCCTGTTCCCAATATAACAATGACTCTTTCTGCTTTGCTTTATATGTCACCGTAAGATTGTGATCATCGTTAGTTTATAACCAATCTCGCGATATTATAAACTGATTGACTTATTTATGAACTGCAGCCACCATTTACAATTTGACGTATTACGTCTTGATAGTTTATAATCTATCAATGGCAAATCGTCAGTTGGTTAGGTGCTGTTCATAATATTTTGTCAGTTTATAAACTAACGATGTTCACAATCTTACGGTGACATGTAAATATGTCTAATTCACGGCATGAACATTCATTCGAATGATATAATAATATAACATACAAAAAATATTTACAGTCTATTTCAGTTGTGCACTGTATTCTTGACCGTAATAAATAGGGTTGAGAAACAATGAAAAACGGAATTTAATTTTCAAAAAGAGTTCGATTTATCGATAAAAGATATCGAAAATTCCTCAGTAGACTAGAAATTCTAAAGTCGACATAGAATCGTGAGTTTGGTTTTAAGAACACCTAAATTCTATTCTATGACTTAACACTTCTTTACATTTCTTAATTTTTGCTTTTACCTCGTTTTATATCTTTCATAAATTTCAATGACTCATAGTAATTTGTGTATATGACACGTTGATAAAACTCAAGCAGCATATTCGATGACGAGGAACAGTATCAGTACGTAGGTGTAACACGGCGGATGGTTGTTGCAGCTACAACGGGCGCGCGACTGCCGCGTCGCCGGCCACGGGCTCCAAGGCCGCGCACAACAAGGAGCTGAGGAACCTCCTCGAAGAGTTCTGCGTCTTATAAACGAATACAATGTCGCACATAGCCTGAACGTCACTCACGCCTGCAGCACGCGAGTCTGCCGAACTAATGTATCATTGATTTCATTAACATTCACGATCACCGTTCGCGGGTACACACCCTCGGAGATAGAATATACCCGAAAAACGATTATTGAAATAAAATTGTAAAATATACTAGATTACGCCATATTAAACACATGTAATAGAATCTTGAATAATTACGTATTTTTTTCGAAATGGAAATTGTCTATGATTAATTATTAAAAAAAATATCGAACGATAGTTTATTATTGTAATTACTATTATTTGTTCAGATATGTTCTTACCCTCAGTATTTTGTTGTAATTCTCTTCAACATTAGGTAGAGTAATTAGATAAATTCTTATTTATTTATTGAATGTAGAATACGTGTCCTGTAGTACCTACATTATTTATTGTTATTGTTAAAGCAATATGTCGTAGTATCACGTAGTCTCCACTCGTTAAAAGGTTGCGTATTAGGAGGTAATAATTATTCAGTAAAATCTTACATTATTGCAAATTAGCGACATACGCTGGTTGTATTATTTTTGTGTACATAAAATGTTTTATTTTTTTATTATGTATTATTAGGTTTGTCGTTAACGGATTATTATGTTAATACGTTCCGTTTACTAGTCTGCGGATACGTATTTATAAACACGATATTACATCATAGAATACTATTCGCACTTGGTGAGAAACGCTACATTACATTTCAGTCACTATGGTCTTTCAGTATTTCATTAATACCAATACAATAACTACCTAGAGTCAAACGAGTACTAAACGAGAAATTGGTAGGTTTTGTAAAAATAATATGAAGTAACAAGATCATACCTGCCGTTAACGTCTCATCCTATTGGTACTATTATTAAGAATGCTTTTAAAAGATAATTTTAGAATATTTTAGAAGATATCCTATGTAACATTTGCTTATTTGCGAATATAAAGAGCTACCTACGTACTAAATGCACACTATTAATGTTAAAAAGTTATGTTGCAAGTGCGGTTGTTACCATAACAGTAGCTTTGAAGACTCGTTTAACGATATTGTACATGAGATATTATTAGTTAGCGATGTAACTTGTAACTGGGCACCAGTTCTAAAGTAATTGCACCTTAGTACATAAAATGTATGTAATAAATAGTAAGCGTCACAGAGGTCGTTTTGCTTTGCAACCTTCTGGTCCCTACGCATAGGTTTAGTTCGCTCATAGTTACCGTCGTTCTAAACGACAAAATGTAAGGAGTAACACCAACATCCAATGCTTTGTATAAACCAACGCATATTTAGTCTTGACCCTAGTAAATCTTCGATTGTATGTATTTACCTAATACGTAGCATTAAATAATATTCATTATTGAAATGTCATTGTTTTATTGCATGCCCATATTTTTACGATATATTCATTTATGGTTGTAATACCTAATAACTCCATCGCCGCTTCCAGGCATGAATCACGACTTAATATGTGTTGTGAAGTTTATGCTAATCCGTCCAGCTGTTTCAGCAACAATGAAAGTAACAAACACACTAAGTTGAATACACGTGCACTAGTGATGTAACGAATATTCGTATTCGCGAATATTCGCATATTTTTGATATTCACATTAGCATTTGTATCCGCAAGAAACGAACGATGGACGTGTGAATGATATTACAACTATAAGATGTTTTGAAAATAAATAGTAGTTTTGATGTAGGCAATTAACCATTCGAACGCCACGGTCGCCTATATCCGATAAATGAAAACGTGCCCACGACGCGTCGCGACGCTACCGACGGCAATGACTGACAAAACAATTTTGCACTACAAAAGAAACATAAAAATAACTTGTTTTTTTTCGCTATTATTTAAAACTACAATGATCTATTATTTTTATAGTTTTCAAAGGTAAAACAATTAATTTCAATTAACAGTAGAAAAACGATAATTAAAAACATCGAAATGCAATATTTGACTTGCTCACCACTCTAAAGTTGGCAACAACAGACAGCTAGTGATGGGTAAGAGAGAAAACTATGTCTGAATGTTATCGAAAGATTTACTCAAAAAAAATAGTTTTGTTGCTCAAACAATTTTCCATTCCCTATATGTTTTTTTGAGCTTTTATTTAGTTTCACCTGTCTCGGCATCTTGGCCTTAATCAAATGTTTTGAGTTAAATTTGTCCCACTTCTAGAATAATAATTGAATGTATATAATGACTGAATTTGAATGTTGAATTGAATTATTGAATGTACATGTGTAAGTAGTATTAAGGCATTCCTTAACCCATCTTAACAGTAGCACATGGTTAAGCTTTTATTAGCTCAGAAATAAAGGTAACAAAAACAATCATACATCATAATTATGGAAAAAGGTGGTGTAATTAGTGTACAAATCATTGACAAAAAAAAAATTGTAAACAATATCATTGTAAATTGCCTATCGAATCGAAGAGGAGGTAGGGGCGGCAAAATTTAACTAGCCTACAGGATGAAAGGTAAAGGTTATGTCTAAGGTTGCGGGGTAGAGAGGAAAGTGGGATCATCATGAGTTCTACTATCCTATGGCCGATGAACCGCGTTAATTAAGCATTGTGTCATGCAGATATATTATGTGTATATTTTTTTTAGGAAATTATCGTAGAAATTGATAAGAAAATATAAAAGTCGGTTAAGCTAAATCATTACTTTGAACTATATTTCTAATAAAAATAAAAACGTTACATGTAAATAAATGTAAAGCCTTTCCTTGACGACAGTCGAGCACAATAGCAGGTACTATCTATGGAGCACGGAATGACCTCAGAATCCCCAGAGGGTAACCCCACTCTTATTGTTTCGTATTTACTGTATTAACAATATAATATATGTAAGTATAGGCAACTTACATGATATTTAAACAAAATAAGTAAAATTTTCCTAATTTTCTTTCTGGTCGAGATTCCAACCTGGTTCTAATAAAACCATCTCTAAGTAGCGTCAATTACACTTTATGAGGGCTCTGTTAGCAGTTTAACGCATCTTTTTAACACATTGTGTGTACCAATGTCCAAGCTCTTTCTTTTGAAATAATTTGAAGGCCCTCATTAAAAATCTCTGAACCGGCCCGAAACTCGTGCCACATAATAATTTTGGTGTAGTCTCTAACAGATAAGATAATTTTTGGTAGTTTAAATATTCTGCGTTTAGTGTTAGGTACTACCAGCTTGTTAAGTTTTCATTATTCGCAATGTCAGCTTGAATGTGGTCCCTTTCATGAAACATACAATAGGTTTTCTAGGTGAGTAAAAAAAGTATTCCTTTCGATAACAGATTCTACAACAGCCCTCATATTTTCGGGTATTTCAGCGTTAAAAAACGTCTTTTACTTGATTAGGAACCAAATCGGAAGGCATGCTTTTACCACGTACCTAGTTGACAAGTAATTGCAAATTTCTGATGAAGTAACAACAACAGTAAAGCCGAAAAGCAAACACTTCGGTTTGTTTTCAAAACCATAATATCGTTTGCTTTTGGGGTATTTTTCATATGAGGTACTTTTTCAAATAGGATTTCAGTAGTTACGATTGGAATCGAATCTTTGATTGAAATATTGTTGATCTCTTCAAAAACAATCGCATATAATATCTGAATCGGATGGATCTTTTCCATAAGGTATTTTTTACTTTCAGGTCGTTCTTGACAAATAAAATAAATTTAAAGACGTCTCTTATAGTTAGTATCTGCCGATCGTCAAGTTCTTTATGGGATCCCGATATAGCACAAGTAGTGTCAGCACGCCTCGAACTTATTATTTAAAAATCATATAGCTATAAATAAAAAAATTAAAAAACCCCCGACACAAAATGATAAAAATAGTACGAACGGCCATCTTGGATTTGAAATGTATCATAGTGTATAGTATTCTAATAGCCAAGCCCTTTGATTTGATACCCATATTGAGGGACTTGTGAAAAAATATGTAATCCGCCATTTTGTGGCGGCGGCCATATAGAACCGATTTTCATCAAACATAGCTAAGAACACTCCCGACTAATTCACCATTCAAACAAAAAAAAAAAAACAAAATCAAAATCGGTTCATCCGTTCGGGAGCAACGATGCCACAGACAGACACACACCCACGTCAAACTTATAACACCCCGTCGTTTCTGCGTCGGGGGTTAAAAATCGCTTTTAACACAATCGCAACTGTACTATTATAGCATTAAAATTACTTCAATTACAAAGAAAACACTTACGAGTCAAGTCAAGAAAGTCCTCAAAACAAGTTAAAAATTAAGGGAATTTGCAGGTTGATACCTACCTAATAAATTGGAAGCCACCGGTAACGTGATACTTTGAGTACCTATGTATTACACCTAAAGAGAACAAAAAGTATATTTTTTATTTAGTTCAGGAATTGGTACTAAGGGCAGCGAAATGTTTCAATGAAAATAAAACTTTTTCAAAATTTTGAAGACCGGTAGAAACCTAAAGATATAGTTTTATTTTATTTTTTAAAACTATTTTGGTAATCTACGATCAATTATATTATTTGAGAGATCTTGCGCAAAGAAAAGCCAAAAAAAGAAAATATTCGGTACAATAATAAAATACCTATATTATTCTTAGTTGCCTGGGATGGGTTGAGTTTACGGTGAAATAATTGATGCTTAATTACACGTATACATATCATTCAAAAACTTGACCTGTGTAACAGAATCTTTTAACGTTATTTTCATCAACTTTAAAAAGCTTAGAGTGCATGACATCAAATGTTACAAATAGTTACTTGGTGGCTATTTATAAAAGTAGAGTTATTATAAAAATATAGAAAAAAGGATTCTTTTTTTTTTAATGTGTGGAAACCCCCACGGGTCGTCACCCACCGGGGCTAAGCGGTAGGGTGGTATGTCGGACTCGAACCGACTAGCGACTAAAACCACACGGTGTTCCGTCACAGTCCATATTACCAGGGCCTCAGGTGTACCCTTGTAACAAAATTCCTGTGAACCCTGGCAGACTTGGCCGCTTGTGACAACAGGTGACCCCACTGTGTTGTGTGGGATTTTATCCCCTGTCAGTAAGAGAGGCACGCGCGGCTCACGGCGCAACCGTTTCGGGAGAAAAAAGAAACTACACTTTTTTACAATCAAATTAATTAGCTAGTTAATAATTTAATTGTTATTTTAAACTTAGTAATTGTTTTTTTAATAAAATAAACCAGTGGACTTTATATCGCTATAGAACAAAGTCTTCACATTTAAAACTATATCTAATAACTAAACTTAACTAACTTTAATTAAATTAAGCAATTAAAAAAAAAAACAAAAAAAAAAAAACTATATCTACTTTTTAGCTCGGTCCGCTATTAAAGAGTGTTTTTTTTTAATTATTAAATTATATTTTTTTTTGTAAACGATTTAATATACATTTCATTTAAATCAGCACTTAATCACAGCGCCCTTGACGAGTACGTACCTACGCGGCAAACATATGTACGTAGCTCTCTTGGAGCAGTTTCAAGATTCTATCTTAAACTACTCTCATTTCAGCCCACAAAGCAGTCTTTGCTCGCTATTTATAAATTGCTTGGCTAGCGTTCAACGCGCGGACCACACGAAAAGGTGCGAAGATTAAAGATGGTATCAGTTACAAGTGCGTTGTGCACGTCATGTCACATAACCAACACTTCAAAGACTTGCGCTCGCTTGAGTGAATGTCGCGTATAAATGTGACATGTTTATAAAGGTAGGTAGCGCCTTGGTAAGAGGAGGGCATTAAAGATTTAAAATAAAAACATTTGACGAACTTTTTATTAAAGCGCGGCAAAGTGGTAGCTTCAAACAGCCAGTACTTGTAAACCACTCTATATGTCTGGGAATTGGGAATAGTTGCTGTCCTGCGAATATTCTGGAAATCCTTGCATCCTTGCAGAACTGGACATAAGCGACCGGCTATCATCTCTGTGTCTTCGCAGAATCCTGAACTACTTCGGTCGCATCACGAGGAAAGAAGGCAACAATCTTGAAAGATTGATGATCACATTTAAGTTTGATGGGAAAGACACAGAGGCCGAAGCCCGTTACGCTGGTCCAACCAAGTCCGCTCCAACCTTGACACCACGGTCCATACTGCTCTACATACAGCCTAAGACAGACAAAGCTGGCGGACTTTCACACATGCCAAGATCCAGAAAAGAGGTCACGACCCTCAGAATTGAGGAAACCGACACAAGGTATTAGTATTCCTAAATGTGTTACCTACTAGGTGTTATGAATCCTGAACATAAACGTTACTTTATTCTACTACTATCAGTTCCCGCGCGGCCTCGCTCGCGTGTACATATTTATATATTTTGCGCGAAACCCTAATCTTTTTTCCAAAATAAAAGTAGCCTAAGTTACTCCTTATAACACCAGCTATATGTCAGTGAAAGCCCCGTGGAAATCGGTCCACCCGTCCCGGAGATTAGCTGGAACAAAGAGACACAACAATTTTTAAAACTGATTCTTAGGCATGGGAATCGTGCAAATAAGTGTATGAGCTTAAAAAAACTATTATTTTGACATTACAAACAGACAATTTTATTTATTTGTATTGATATTGATTATAATCGTCCTAGATTTATTTCTCTATAGATAATATAACTGTAAATTAGTCTAGGAATTTTTTGATTCGGTTTAGTAGTTCCAAAAATGTCCATACATACAAATAAATATTAACTTGTTAAAAAGCCAGCATAAATTTACGTATTTTTTACTTAGATATTGTAAAAGTCAGTTAAAATATACACAAGACATAACCTCTAAACTTTATCAGAAATACAATAACATAAAAAAAAATAATGACGATGACAGTTCGTCTTTGGATTCTTGATGCCATTCCTTAGAAAATACATTTTTTTTAAGTTCTCTGTAAGGAAGTTTACGAGTAATTTATTAATTACTAATAGTAAGTTACTAAAGTACCTGGATTATCAGTTACATAACAAACCTTATCGATAAGGCGGCTCCATTTCGAGCAGTAATCTGCTGTATTCTACCAGTCTCATAAAAATTTCGTTTTATTTTCAAGTGTAGTAGATATAATTGCTAGTGTTGTACAGAGTAGTTACATAGAAGTCGCTTGTGTTTCTTTTAATTAATTATATTTAAATCTAACTCGAAGTATTCGTGATTCGAACAACCATGTTGTTTTTTTTATGGTATAGGGGGCTAACGAGCAGACGGGTCACCTGATGGTAAATGACTACCGCCGCCCATGGGCACCTGCAACTCAAGAGTCACAAGTGCGTTGCCGGCCTTTAAGTTGGCAGTAGGGGAAGGGGGGAATATGGGAGAGAGGGAAAGGGAAGGGTTAGGGCCTCCGATAACCTCACTCACTCGGCGAAAAGCAATGCAAGCATTGCTTCACTGGGATGTTGCAAGGTATAAGGTACCCCGGGCAGAGATAAGATAATAAATCAAAATTATTTATTTCAAGTAAACCCATTGTCGGTATTTTTGAATTGTCAGGAGTAGGAGTCAGTCAGTATAAGTCGGTCGTAAAGCCAGTTGCCTGTTCAGATACGTAGATCCTATGGAGATCCTAGGTAGAATAGTTACCCCGGGTCCAATATAATAATTATAATATTATGCCACATGAATGAAACAAAAGGACAAATAAAACGTTTCTTACACAGTATTACAGGACAATATAAGTATATGAGGTATTTCCTAAGGTATTTTAAATTTAAATCCTACAAAAATATAGAGAATATTCCTGAATGAAAATCTAAACGAATAAGACTTGAGCAGGATTACGCTCGCATCATGCGGCATTAGGCCATTACATTTATTTGATGCAGTGCAAATGTGTGCCCGTAGCGACTTAAACGTTCCGCAAAGAGGTTTCTCTTTAAACTAAAATGTCATCCGTGGAGACTACAATCCGCACAAGTATCACAGTACTTTGTTGTTACTCCCGAGGTTTAGTCCTTTGTTTTCTAAAACCTCCCCAGCTCCTTTAATACTTTGTAATGGCGGGACAAATTCTGTGTGTCTTGCGCGCTGTCTGCTATGAGTGACTTGAGATGAGTACCTACTCGTGTATGAGGATTATTCCACCGTCCGTTTTATGCAGACGTGTGACCGACCTCTAACTTAAACATTTCAGTTGCAGTGCTTTACACTGAAGAATTAATTTATGTTGCGAAATGTTCTTGTGTATAGATATTTTCTTTGGCATATAGGTACCTACTACAGAACGACGTGATGGACAATAATTTGTGTAGTTTCGTTCTGTGTACATATTTATAAACTATAGGTATATATATTATAGGTAGTGTGTGTAATTTCTACAAAATAGTTACATATTTTATATACATATATACGTAAATAGATTGCCCTTGAATGGTTGTTAGTGGCCATCCATAAATTACGTCACAAGAATTTCATGATTTTTGACCCCCCACCCGTCCTTGTCTTAGGTGGTCACTTGTGGGACCCAGCCCCCCTCCCTGGTGTGACGTCACATATTTTTCAATTTCACATACCTGAACTGAAAAGAGCAGTTCTAATTTTTTTTATAAAAGTGTAGCAACGTGTCTAGTCTTTCGTTTACAGGTAATGTTTTGTTTAATTTCAATTTTTCAATTTTACAGGGCTCATCAATGGGTATGTCGGCATCGAATTGGCTAAAAACACAGACTGTGAACCTGGGTGACAAATGAAATTAAGAGGTGTAACGCCCCGTTTTTTTTTCTGTTAAAGACCTTTTTTCTTTTTTTTTATCGTGTGGAAACCCCCACGAGTCATCACCTCACCGGAGCTAATGGTAAAGTGGTATGTCGGAATCGAACCGACTAAAACCACACGCTGTTCCGTCACAAGTGGGTCTATTGCAGGGGAACCCGGGTATACCCTAGGAAGGAGTCCTCCGGGAACCCCTGCAGACCTTGGCCGCCTTCAGCAGGCGACCACATCATGGGGTACGGGGGGCCTAACCCCCCTCCAGATCAGAGAGGTGCGCGTGGAACACGTCGCGCCACCGTCTCGGGTCTGCTTCTGCAAGGGTAACGGTCAGCCCGACCCGTTACCCCCAGGCCAGCGCTCATGGGGGCCGGAGATCATTTTGCGCTCTCCGGCGCCTGGTGCGTCTTCTGCGGGATGGGAGAGTCCTCTCCCGTTGCCGTTCCGCCGCCTCTTTAGCCAACATCACCTCCTCGCAAAACAAGGCGGCGGAATCCCACGCACTCTCACTTTGGACCATGGACAGAACCATGGTCTCTAGCGACAGGCTTCCCACCCCATCTGTTAAAGACCTAGGTGTATGTGATTTTGGCGCAGAAATCTACCTGGTCAACTAGCAAAAAGCAACGCATATCTATTATCATGTTTGAATATTTTTGTCTAACGATAAAATGGAAATATATCTTTAAAAATTTGAATATGAATGTATTAAATAATTATCAGTCATAAGTAGTGTTGCCAAATGTCGCATTTCACGGGACGTCCCGTATTTCAGGCATAATTTGAAATGTTCCGCCGATACTGACTGTCCGGTATTTCAACCGTGCTCGCTCGATTTAAAAAAGATTCAGATTTCAGATATTCTGTCAGTTGTCAAAATCCTTACTGAAATGCATGGAATTTGCAAGAAGATCGAGCAAAGTAAAAAGGATAACTTTTTAGAAGTGAAGCGAGAGACATAATGCGTTGATTAAGCGCAAACTATTTTACAATAACTTCTTAGACTATAATGTTATCACTATATGATTTTTCAGAAAGTAACCTTCTCCCCAAGGAATTTTTAAACTTTCACCAATAAATTACAACCATTTCCAAGAAGCTGCCGAACTTTTCACGATAGATGAATTCTATATTAATGTATATGGATTACTTATACGAAGAATTCCAAATGTTCAAAAGAAGCCTGCACATTGCTGGTACGTCTTTTGATGACAAAAGTATGGGTGCGATTGAGAAGTGGAACAATATAACAGAAGGGTTGTCCAATCCAAATAAAATTATTTCTTTCATTTAAGTGTTTGTTTAGTTAGAACCTAGTTTGAACTTCTTCGTAGAAGTTCGTTTTACAAAGGTTTGCAGTGGAGTCATGTACGAAATAAATTTCCCCTAACGTACTAACTTAATAAACAGCGAAATGATGACCTTTTTAAAGATGATGATTTTTGTATTTTTTTTCAGATATGTTAAATCGACCATTAATATGTTAAAACTTAAACTTTCGGCAGTAAAATACTCGAAAAAATAAATAATCTCGAGAAAATCATTTTCATTTTCATTTGCCCCAATAAAAAACTGAAATCTGTCCATTTTAGCATTTGTCTCTTATAGGGTAAACAAATCTGGTAACCCTAGTCATAGGTAACCACGCCTGCTATGAAATGAGGCTACATCCCGCAGAGTTAACTTAGCTCTAAAAGAAAAAGACCTGAAAAGATTTATAGAGAAACGCAGACACGTAGGCCCCTAAGCAGTATTTCATCCTTTGTAACCATTAACACAAAAAGTGTAGTAGCTCGTTGGTTGCGTGCGTTACTCACATACAAGGACTATCTTTAATCTTGCGTCTTCTCGCTGTTTGTTATTCAGAAAGAGTTATTTTTTAAACGTAAACACGGTAAATATAACGCTCTAAACATTGCGAAAAATATACTAAGGTTCACTTTTAAGATGATAATTTTAGCTTATTATTTTCCTTTAAGTAAGAGGGAACATTTTTTACTTATGAGTTTTTTCTCGAGTTCATTAAAATTTTCTTATTACTTTAGATATCGTTAAGCTATATTACCTAATTACAAAATAGGTACCTATTTTGTAATTAGGTAATATAGCTTAGCTGTGTTAGGTATATTGATACCAATAATATAAGGGTATTTCTAGTATTTGAGCATTTCTATAACACTTAAGTGGTAGGTTTCAAACCTCCATATTATGCTACAGTGACAGTTCTCCATCAGGCCAGCCGTAACCTGGTTTGGCATCTTCGTGGTATAAAGTAAGCTTTAAATGAAAATTTATTCGTCGAATACACAATTACAAGTAGATAAGCATCTGTTAACCTTTTTCTTTATAGCAGTACGCAGTCACGGCTGAAATCACAACACAATAGATACACGGTACACAGCGGTTGTGGAGGCTTTGTAAAAACAACTACGTACGTAGGCGCCTTTGTAGACGCATTGGAGCATACATATGAATCGCTTTTATGTAGAAAAAAAGTGCGGACACCAGCATACACTATGTTAGTATATACTCGTATGTAGCAATCTATTAAAAGATTCCTATAAGGTGGATGGGTTTTATTTTCACTCTATTGTTATCATAATGAAATACATATATATATATATATATATATATATATATAAATATATTGTATAGGTACCTAAAAGTTTACTGGTAATATGTCCGCAATGTAGTGAGAAGTGTAACTGAAGCAAGCAGATAATGATAACAATATAAAGTACAAATATGACATTTGCGTAGGGGTCATAGGGGATTGTTTGAGTGACACAGTGAGTCTGAGAATAATTGTACCTAGCAGTCTTGTTGCGGGAATTGTCTATTGAATACGTATACATTTACTTATATGAGAATGTAACCGATTTCAATGATTTACCTCATCAATTTTAGATTTCATATAAATGTGGAAACAATATTTTATATTAATAACTCCATACTTAAATCTATTCCTTTGAATATCAAGAGATAAATAGGGTTAAATAAAATCCCGAGTCGTCATCATATGTCTACATATTCTAAATGTGTATTTAGCGACTCCATAAAACACCAAAATTGTCCTTTTTGGGTTCCGACTAAGCCATGGAATCTAATGCAAAACAGCTTGTTTCGTTGTCTTGCGAAAACATCGCGTCGCGTCGTGAGAATGTCCCGCAAATGGAATAGATTTTGTTACTTGACGTGTTATGTATATGCGTTATTTACGTATCTCTAACCTGTATAAGATACGTAAATAACGTATCTTAAAAGAAAACGTACCCATGGACGGTAGAAAGCGGGTCTTTTCGTATGAGACAAGTTATTAAATTTTTCAAAACTCTATTGTCGTAATAAAGTTACGAAGTTAAAAATAACATAAATATGTTTGAAACAATTTTACCAAGAGTACGCAGAATTGCGAGCGTACGTCCAGCTTTACAGCTCAAGTCGAACTGCGCTCTACACTTTTTTTTTGTTTGATATAGGTATTGTGACTGTTGGTCGCAGATGGCCTTACACGGACTGTCGGTGAGGGTTCTCAATCGGTCTTATTAAGCAACGTTGCCCAAGGGCACTGGGGTACGGACCTCGGCTTGGAGCGTTGCTGACAAACTAGGGCAACTTAGACCCACATTTAAAAAGTTAACGCGGCGCGATTTCAGGCCTCGGCCACGGGGATCGTGGACGATTAGTGTTAGCTTCGCGAGCTGTGTACGCTCAACGTTGCGAGTGTTATTGGATCATCTAGCTCTCCGAGAGCCTGTTTTGGTCTACCTGTACGTGATATTTGTCTAGGTGTATAATTTACAGCCGCAACCAATAGTGGGTTGGGGTGAGTAGGAGCAGAGTCAAAGTAGCTAAGGGAGCACTGTTTTATGAATTGCCTGATGGTAGCTCTAGGTCGATGTGTAGATCGATATTGCGCACATACGACGGTGCTCCCACTATTTTGTAATGTTTGTAGCCTATGAATCCTATGTTCCCTTGAGTTTGCGAAAACTATACCACCAAATGTCACAGTGGGTCTAACACAAGCCCTGACGTCTCGCTCACAAGCCCACACGGACTAAGCATTCCCCTCTTTGGTTAAGCGTCTTTTTTTTTAATGTGATTATTGCATAAAGAAAATCTATGTCAGTATTTATGAATTGATTCACAAACAAAATCGACTAAATTCGTTACACAAATCCAATAACATTATAAAAATATACGTGTGACAATATGGACACGCCGTCATACATATGTAAAGGACGAAGGAAACCGGTATTGATCTCATGGAAAACAAGGTTTTATGTGACATGAACGTTGAAAATACGTGTAGTTTACAAGTTTTAGTAAAAAAACGAATTATTTCTGAGAGGTAAGTACAGGCAACTTCTGGTGGAATTGGAGTTGTCGGTTTGGGGAAGTAGGGGAGAGTGGGTAACAATCGATCACTGTTTTTCTTATACAGTTACATTGATTTAGAAGCTTGATTTTTTTACAGTTTCAAGGGACAGACAAGTATTTGATGTTAATTTCAACTTGATACCTCCTCGCGTTCCAGAGGAACTTTCTTGACGGACCGATAGACAGACAGACGGATAACGAAGTGATCCTATAAGGGTACCATTTTTTTTTGAGGAACGGAACCTTAAAAAGAAGGTCCCTTAAAAAAGAGTCTGAGATTTCAAGCTATTTATCTTTGAACAAATATGACTTAATAAAAAAGTAAAGTATACAAAAAGTCTCGTATTTTAAATTTTGTAGTTTCTAGTTATTTTAACTTTGTTACTTGTTCAATATTATTATAAACAGGCGAGTGAAACTGTTATCCTGTCTACATTATGTTGTTTGGTAGTTGTGACATGATATAGATCCCCTCGCCGTAGGGGTAAGTATGCCAGCGACATTTATCCCTATAGTTTAACAACAAAGGAGTCAGATTTGTTACGTTATAATGTCGCAGCTCAAAGGGGCACCTTTGTTTCAAGCTCGTAACGGTGTGACACGTATGGGGGCGAATTTCTTTGATGTTGTTTTTTATTTCGTTTGTTCAGCTAATTCGATGTTGCCGTCACGACGCGCAGCAAAGCGTGTTCCGGAGTTAGCGGTAATTCTCTTTACGCTGTATGTATGGAACTACATCAATAAGTGTTGCATATTAAAAATACCTTTACATACCATACCGTAAAGGTATTTTTAAAATGCGATGTTTAAAGGGTCAAAGTAAGGGTTTTTAATAGACCCCTGCCAAGCACTCCGGGGATGTAGACGTGACGGGGATGTAGAAGAATGATGTAAGTTTGGAAAGGATCAAAACTTTATTTTGTCGCCAATATATTTTAAATGTGTTTTACAATTCGTACGAGTAATGACGAAAATAGAACCCCTATTTTCTACCTACACCATTAGTTTTACTACGCTAACTATCCTTTAACTTTTTGGACCACGAAACTTTCCTTTATTAAGAGGTGATGTATTGTGTTTATTGCGTATAAATAACGGAGTAATTTATCTATAATATGTATGTATTTAGTAATATATAAGTATGTTTATCAGCAGTCTGGTTACCATAGTACAGGCTCTGCCAAGTGTAGGATCAGACGGCCTTGTGTAAGATGTGTCAAGTTATTATTATTCATGTAATGTAGTATATGACTGGTCCTGAAAGAGAGCGGAAGCGGTGTTTTCCCATCGCGCTAAAGTTATTAGAGAAAAAGATAGGCTGTAACAGGTTTCTGCTCAAATTGGAGCCGTCTTCCTGGGCAATATCTCCATCTACAGAAGCACATGATTAGATTACTGAAATATCAATAATGGATATTATTTAGAAAAAGAATATTGCAAGCTTAAAGCTTTCCAGCAAATTTGATATTTCGAACTTATAGGGGGTCACACTGAAAGTTTTTAGAAAATAAAAAACGGAATAATGAAATAGAAGCCTGTTAATATTTTTATTGCTTTTCGAAATAGTCTCCGTTCTTTTCTAAGCACCATCGCATGCAACGGACCCATTGACTGAAGCAGTGAGCCCACTCTTCTTTAAGGATCTCTTCCACGCCTTTTTCAAACGCAGCCACCAGCACCTTCATAAAACGAATTCCTCTAAGTTTATTTTTATTTTCGTAAATAAATAAAAGTCACAAGGTGCCAGGTCGGGACTGTAAGGAAGACGACTGACTAGCTCTGCACCTTCGATAGACAAATATTCCATAGTCCGTCTGGCGAAGTGAGCTGAAGCGTTGTCGTGGTGGCGGAGGATCCTGCTTCTAGTCGACCACTTTCCAAGACAACTGGTAGACAATGACTGACATACCAATCTGCAGTAACAGTCCTTTTATCTTCTAGAATGATGCTTGCGAAATGACCTATCCGTCCAAAGAATGAGGCAATCATTTTTTTCCCTTGACTTTTGCCCATCTTTACTTTTGTCGGCAAATCTTCGAATGGAAACATCCATTGCGCAGACTGTCTTTTGGTTTCGGATTCGTAACAATATATCCAGCTTTCATCATCTGTGACGATGTTATATACAGCATTCGAGTCACCTCCGTCATACTTTTCAAGCATTGAGCGACACCAATCCAAACGACAGCTTTTTTGATCTTCCGTTAAATTATGAGGTATCCATCTAGTACAAAGTTTTCTGACGCCTAAATGTTCATGTAAGATTTTTGGTCTTTAGTAAAATCCATTTCGATGCACGCCATACACTTTTTAAATTGCCGCCAATTTGTAAAAACAAATGACAAATGAAATCATTAAACATCTACAGATTTCCAAAGAGTTCCTAATTCGATTTTTAAATAAAATTTTCATCGGCTGCTTTTCTTACTGGCTAAACACTTTCAATGTGACCTACGTACATTTTGCGAAAGAAATACATTCTACTCTAAGGTGCTCACTTTACAAGTTTGCAGTCCTTTAATAAGATGTTAAAGAATTTAAGATAAAAAGTTGCGATTCAATACTTTTATCAAAGCGTTACCGCGGCAGAAACCTGTTCACCTTCTGGGTAAGACTGCACGACGCAAGGAGTTCGAGTGTTTGAAACTTTCATGATTTACGACGACTGGATAAAGTCATTATTATACACTACCTTTACTTGGGAATATATCGTTTTGACTAAAGAATTAGGGACTTATACCTTTTTGTTTCTGAACTTTGCAATTTTGTGGGTAGACTAAAAGAAAATGTACACACACAAAGTGCTATTCTGTGACTGATAATAGTACACTACACTACATTTTATTTCGTTTATTATTCATTTATTCATAGTCGGGTATACCTACGGTCGGTAGAAATATTTTAGATAGAGCGATTATATTCTATCATGTGGATATCTTTACGCATTACGAGTTATTTAGTCAGTCAGTCAGTCGCATTACCATAAATAATTCTCTTGGAGATTCTGTGTACTGAAGATCCTCGTCGATAATTCAAGGTTTGAATAATTCAGCAGTCATTTTAGGATAATTCCCAAATTGAAGGTTTCGCGGTTACGCGTCGGCTTTAACGAAGTAAAGTTTTCCTTCATTTCTTTGTCGCATTCCAGAACCGGAAAGTGTATATGTTGCTTAGATACAGTCGTATCTTGTACAAATGAAAGCTAATCGGAAGGTACGACACAACGGACCTCTAGCTAAAATAATTGTCAACTATTAAAAACAAAAATCTTAGAGAATATTTTAATGTGCACTGCAGAAGCAACTTTATGATAAAAACTTGTCAGCACTCAACATGGCTTATTACACGAAAATAGCAGTGAACCTTATTTGTTAGACAAGGACGAATCTAAATCAAAATAGATTTCAACTCTGTAGACGTTGATGAGATCAGAATTTCGATTGAAAAGACTTAAATTAAATGTTAAGGGAAAATTATGTCGTTGAGGAGAGATCTAATTAAAAGCGTAAAAGGTTTTGTGTTCCTCACAAAAAGACAAAAAGACTACAAAGGTTGACGTCAATAGCGATTTGATAAAAGTATTAAATTTCAGTTACTTTTTATCTTTCCCTTTCGATCTTGATTTAACGTCCTTTGAGGTCATTACTGAGGCTCACCGGAATGGCTTCGCCTAATGAAGTCGTGAAAGAAAATTGAGTTTAGTTAAAGGGGCGAATTTAATTCGATTTCAAACTTTTTGAATGAATGTCGCAGTTAAGGACGGCGGCATCATGAAACCGGCAAAATAAGATGGAAGCGAAAAATGGAAGTCTGACTTGACTTTCGTGGTTAATTAAAATAAATTATTCACTGGCCTCTTAAATAGATTGCTGGGCGGCTCCATTACAAATCGTTTCAAGTTAATTTGTGATTCCGGAAGAGATATCTAATGGTGATGATTAAGTAATCATCATAATAATGGCATTTGTAAGCGTGTTAACGTTAACTATGCATAGCAAGGTTGCAGGTAATGATGACGGGATTCAGTGGCTTGTTAAACAATCATATTGTTGGCATTAGCGTGCCTGAAATGCATTACAATGACAAAAAAATATCACTTAACGATAAAGTACATACATATATAGAGTAACGATGTGCATATTATTATGTTGTTCTCTCAGTCTGTTCGTTAATTCCGCCACAGTTATTGATCCTTGTCATTTCCAATAACGTAGCGTGTTAGTTCTGGCACACAATAGATATGAATACTAGTAGGTAGTTGTGTTCGCAAACTAAACTTTTTATTTAGCATCAAGCATAACTGGGATAGATTCTTAATAAGTCGTGTATTTTTAGATTTCAGTAGTTGTTATTAAACAGCTAAACTCGCATCGAGTTTCCCACGAACAAGTCATTTACAAATGCGTCTAACGGGTAAGCAAGCACGTCTGAAGTTCCCAGTGGCACGCGAACTTCCGACGTTTTAACTAGCACAAAGCCGTTAAGCCCGCATTGATTTTATAAACGGAAAGTACGGAAAGTAAAGCTAACCTTCTAAGAATGTCGAGACTTCACAAAACTTAGATAGCCTAAGGAAAGTCGTTTGTAACAAGCACTTTCTCAGAGCGTTACTTTCTTTGGGATATTACAACTTTACTTAGGTACTACCTTAATACTTAGTAGATTGTAGTTACTGTTGTGTATGCGTTTAGTTCTACGCGAGTGCCACAATTATATCGACAATGGGCATCTTTATTTAGATAATGTGAGTCAAGAGTTGACAAGCTAAATTCTTTAAAAAGTTCTCAGATTCAAGGAGGAAGGAAGGAGGAAGTTTTTATTTGTGAAATCCATTGGAATTACCTAAAACAAACTTTACTTTTATATTAAATTTGACATTCTATTTCACTTTCACGATTCATTTGTGAAAATTTTCTGTAAAAACCGGTATATGCGGGGTGAATTTTTAATTCATGTAAATAAGCTGATAAAAGATCAGGACTTTCAATAAGATAGATTTCCCTTTAAGTGAAAGACTCTTATTTTAGTTCATTATATTTATGTTCTCGTTTTATACTCACATAGTCTGGAGGTAGTGTGGTGGTAGGTAGCTGTCCACACGTGACTGTGTGCATCACAGTATAGATTTGAGTTACAAAAGTAAAAGAACTGACGAAAAATAGACTTGGGCATAGCGCGAGGCTTGTTCATATTAGGTGTGGGCGTTATTTCACGTCACTAGTTACAGTAGCTAGCTAATTAACATGTAACCGCATAACTAGTGTCAAGCCAAATAAATCACCAGTGATTTTTGTGACCACGTTATTTTCGCTATAACGCATACGATCCTAGTAACTATTACAAGTTGAGACGTCGTTTTGTTGATGCGTCATAGAAACGGAGTTTCAAGTTAAATGTTACAATGAGAACTCGTTGCGCGATTCACTTGCTGTTTCTTTTACACTCAGGTGTAATTAGTATATGATGTATAAAAACAACGTAAGTTTTACTACAATGCATATAATTTTGATGTATATGTTTATGATTTTAGAGATTAGTATGGACTCTTTTGACGTGACAACGTCTTATAAATTGGTTTGCCGGGTGACACTTCAAGAAACTGCGTTACGCTCCGCTCACGTTATGCGCTCACAATGAGAGCGAGTGAGAGGCACGCGTTTTAAATATAATTCTTTGTATAAATAAATGTTTTAAATTGTTACTATTATTTCATCCTTCTTCCGAAAGTACCACTATACGAATGAATATTCACATTAAAATTATTTTACCACTCAAAGTCGTTGTCACGTAAAACTTTCGCCCGTATACCGACTTTACAGGCAACCAATTTTTTATATTGAATTTATTTTAAAATAATGTGTTACTAATTGTTTTTATATTGAATTTATTTTAAAATAACGTGCTTCTGTTAGAAGAATCGAGTTAAACACAAATATTTGTTTTACTTATTGACGAATGATTTTATTAATTGAGATCTTTCTCTTTTTAAAGGTTTTTAGAGTCTAGTTTTCTAAAAATCTCAGCAGTTGTTAGAACCAGCAAATGTTTTCACATAAATACTTTGATAGTTTATACAAATCCAAAAAAAAAAACGCAAAATTAGTTATTTCGTTTATTTTTAATTTTACACAGTTTTATTTTCAATCACTTTAAATATAATCGATTGAACTTCTAAATAAGCTGGTATTAACATTTTTATAATAATCATAGTTAAACAAACAAATAAATAGACCATTCATATTCAATGACTGCATTCAATGAATGGTCTATTTATTTGTCCTAAGCCTGAATAAATTATAAAGGTAAGTCATTTGATTTAGACGTTTACTGATGTAACTAAAAGCATATAACAGTAGCTTCGACTTGAGACGTTACGAGTTACGACATGACTACGTTCCCTGCGTAGCGTAGCCGTACTAAGTAAGTAGCCGCAAACTGAGACGAGACTAGTTACGAAAATCACGTGTAGTCGTAACTAGTTACGCCTTTAAAGTAACTAGACACGTTACGTTTCGTGAAATTCACGTAATAAATCGTATAATATGGAATCTAAACCTTAATCTCAACCACTACGACTATTTAAGCTATTATTCCATCCGTTCCCTGTGTATATAATTAGGAATATATATGGGAAATATTTTTTTATTTCATAATATTGAAATGCCAATTAGTAGTATTATGACTAGGGGATTCGATCTCGGCTATTTTTACTAATCCCGGAATGCCGGTATAATCCCGGGATTGTATACAGAAAAAAGTAGTAGTTCTACAAGTTGTTACAGAAAGGTGTGGCAGATACTTTAGGAACGTTATGTGTAGCCGAGAAATAGGTGAATTGAGTAGAATTCATTTCAGACATCAAATTATTTCGCCTGAATTAGGAATGTAACATCCTAAAGTATAGGAAAATATTAAAATCAACATTAAAAAGGAATGATTTGACAATAGCTGGGCTTGACGTCACGCCTTAATATTTCTTAAAATGAACTGTCCTCCTTATTACTGTATTTGATACTAGGCACTATAATTATATATATGGCATAAAAGTCGCCTAATGATTTATTTTTAAGTTTTACTTTAGTTTCATAAAAAATACAAAAGACACTGTTAAGAGATTTTTAGACATGAGAACAAATGTAACAAAGCATAAAAATGATGTAGCTCTAATGCCAATACTAAATTTCAGACGTTTATTGCGCTTGTTATAAAATGTAATTTGAAAGACTAGACTTCACTTCATTATTTCTAGGCAGCAGGCTCTACGCTACACATACTTACAATGTAACAAGTTTTAACAATGCACTTTCAGAATTTAGCCCCACTCTGCCCCACTCCTCCCTATTCCGAACGGTTATAAAACTTTCTAACTTGTTATTTTTAGTTGATTCAATGCTGTTGAGAACACGAGTTGTCAGGGATAAATTACTATGTTACAAGCACATGCCTAGTTTTAACAGGAATGAATTGCAATACACTATGACAAATGCAATTTATATTTTGAGTAATTCTTTTTATGGGTATCACTTCTTGTGTAGTCGTTATTTAAAAATGTATATTTCAGAACAGTTTATCTTTGTTAGGTATCGTGTTTACATTTAGTGTGTCGGAATAGCGTTCATTTGATTGTTTCTCCCCACGTTTTACCGTTCCAGATAATCATTAAACGGGTTTACTTATGTTGTATTGTAGTATTTCTGGAGAATGAAATGCTTTTATGAAATAGCGATTAATGCGACAATTTTTCTTTTATGCAACTAAAGAAGAAATCTGGCGGTCCACCTGGTAGTATGCGGTTACTTAATAATATGACCAGTGGCGAACCCTGGGATCCAAAATAGAGCACGCCCGTAAGATTTTTTTTTGACACCGCAAGCCAATTTGACTGTAAAAATAATTTTATTACATCTGAGTGAAATGACGATTAACGTTTTAATTATTCTATTTTGAAAATGCTTAACCGAAGAAAATTCTTGCTCCCTGGAAGAACCTAAAAGAAATAGAGGCACACAGGAGAGGCCTCTTGAAGTTTTATTTTAATTTTAATGAATTCTAGCACCGTGGGTCACACATTACTAGTATTCTTGTTAAGGGTATTACCTTGCTCAATGACCTTGAAGATTTGATCACTGTAATAGTTTTTGTTACTTTGGCGCCGCCTACCGCCAAACGACCATACTACAAAAATAAGAACTGCAGATTAAGCAAGAACACAGATGTGTCGCAGAGTTGTTATTGTTTTTGCCTATTTCATTCGCTCTCTGAGAGAATTAATTAACATTTTGTTCCTCTAGTTTTTGTAGTCTTGTACTCTCTCTAATTGAGCACGGGTGCTACTACATGACATCTTCTGAAGGTCTGATGATTACCAGGTAAGTGCTTATCGGTTCACAGTAACGGAAATAGTTAGGATGACCTAGCTTTTAAAATTTATCTAATTGAGCACGGGTGCTACTACATGATACATTCTGAAGGTCTTATGATGACTAGGTAAGTGCTTATCGGTTCTCAGTAACGGAAATTGTTAGGATAACCTAGCTTTCAACATTTACTTAATTGTGCACGGGTGTTACTACATAACACATTCTGAAGGTCTGATGATAACCAGGTAAGTGCTTATCAATAAACATATTTTCTGCCATAAAGAACTTGTAAAAAATGCTTGCGGTAAAATCTCAACATTTTGTAGACTGTTACAGAAATGGCTTTGACATTCTGTATGGTTACCAACGACATGTAAGTGTACAGCTTGATGTCCTTAAAAAGTTTCTGAGTGCTAAAATCTAAAGGGGAATACTCTGCCAACTGAGCTACCTAGACTGTCGCGGGTTCAAGTCCCGTCCTGGTTGTTAACTTTTTCCGATTTAAATTTATAAGAAAAAGTTATCATGGTTTTTTTTTAAATTTTTTGAACATTATTTTTTGATTAGAGTACCAACCAAAAAACAATGATTAATATTTTTTTTGTTTTATCGTGTATAGATATTGATAAAAAATCGTAATAATTTATGGTATTTCTAATATATCTAAAAATACCACAGTGGAAGCAAACAGAATAAATTACATTGCGGTATTTCCGGACCAATACGACCTTCAAACCTTCAAGAAAAGAGCGTACTCCTATCTCAAAGGCCGGCAACGCACTTGTGACTTTTGAGTTGCAGGTGTCCATGGGCGTTGGTAGTCACTTACCATCAGATGACCCGTCTGCTCGTTTGCCAACTATAATAAAAAAAAAAAAACATACTGGTATAATTTGCTCTGCCCCCTCATCAACTATCATACTAGACAGATCATATGTTGCTGTTGACGCCTGAAGTTCCTGATTTCGTAATTCGGGTTTATTAATTACTTTAAAATACTAACTTCATACATGGTAATAAGCAACATACCACAGAAAAACAAAAGTGAGATACTTTAGTTTTTCTGTAACTAGGTATTTTTTCTCAAAATGAAGACGTCATTTTCACAGTCAACTTAATCTCCATGAGCCCTTTCAAATGAGTCCAAATACGAAGGTTCTACGTAGTGCCATCACTGAGATCCTATACCCACCTTCGGAGTCCACCATCAGGTAGGCGACATCATCAGTCACCAAGGTCTCCATGAGACCCTTCGAATGAGACCAAACACGATGGTTCTACGTAGTGCCGTCACTGAGATCTTATGCCCACCTTCGGAGTCAACCATCAGGTAGGTGACATCATCAGTCACCAAGGTCTACATGAGACTTTTCAAATGAGTCCAAACACGATGGTTCTACGTAGTGCCATCACTGAGATCCTATACCCACCTTCGGAGTCCACCATCAGGTAGGTGACATCAAGAGGCACCAAGGTCTCCATGATCCTTTTCAAATGAGTTCAAACACGATGGTTCTACGTAGTACCATCACTGAGATCCTTTACCCACCTTCGGAGTCTACCATCAGGTAGGTGACATCATCAGTCATTTAGGTCTCAATACTCCCTTAAACGAAATTCTCAAGATAGCTAAGGCTGGATTTGACCAATTGTGGGAACCGAGATCAAGTTCAACTAAATTGCCTTTTCACATTTTACTGGATGAATATCATTGAATAAAATGTGAGTACCTAGTTTAGTTGAACAGATTACCCCGGCCTCGCTTCACCTTACATTTATCCTTATATTTAGGCATAATCTAAATCAAGCTTATTCTATGACAGGTTCCTAAAACAAAACGAAATTAGAAACTACTTTACATATATTTACAATCTTAATATCTATTCTTATTTTGCGCTATATTTATATTTGTACTATTTGCAATATGATTTCATTCAAAAATCATACAACACGAGAACTTTTAGATTTAATTTGGAAAAAATAACGCGCGTATAGCCCACCCGCCACAAGAGTCATTGAGACACTGATGTATCGCGTTTGGACTATGCGTCACAGGCCTTTGCGGGGGTGCTCCAGCGAAACTTCACCGGTACCCCACTGGTGAAGTTTCGGGTTTTTAGTTATTATTAAAAATATTAAATGATATTGGAATAAAAAAAACAATACGAATTGTGAAATACGTCATTACATATTCTTTGGTACAAAATTCATGTCGAACTATTTACCCATTCCTGAGAAAAATTACAGTTTAGGTTGAAAAAGGACCTGTTTACTGATATTTTTTAACAAAATTTGGGAAAGATTATTAAAATTTTAAACAATAAAATGTATTTGTGATAACCTTAAGTACACTATATATTATTTATATGGAAAACGCACAAAGGGATTCATCTACAATCTCTTTTAAACATATGGTGTTTTTAGAATTTGAGCGAGGTAATCCCCTTAACCCCTCCAGCTAAGCTGAATGCTTGTGTTGGGAGTGGGTTCACGTCGGTAGTGCACTGGGTGGGGTTCAAACCCGCAACCACTTGAGGCAAGTCCAACGCCTTAGCCATTACGCTACCGCCGTTTTATTTTCATTAATAAAATCTATTGACTCGAAAATAATAGGTATAAGCAAATTCATTGGTTTTTTATGTCTGTCTGATTTGATTAGCATAAACAGCGAATAAGAGCTAATGCTTCTGTTGGAAAATCTAAATGATGTTTGGCAAAAAATTATTGTTCAAAAACTGGAAATAGCACAATTTAAGAACTTCAGAATAATTTCAAAACATATTTATACTTACTAAGCATTACTTGAATAAAGAGTCGTCTGTATTTAGAATAATATAATGTACCTTATTTTCGCCAATTAATTTCTGAACATACACTTTAAAAAGAAATTTAAAAGAAATTGTTGATTGTGATTTCTATCACATTTGAGTACATTTTATTTTCGAATATTTAAAATTTACGACAGTTAATTGTTTATTTTCACACGCACGCATGATCACAAGCATAACACACACAATCACACAACCCATGTTGCACCGAACAAGTTAAAACAATCACGTGACGCATCTGTACGAACTTTACCTAAAATCTCGGCTTTATATCCATAACAAATTAAATAAATGCGAAAATTTAAATACTCGTATTGTCGGCTTGTAGGAGCGGCACACCACTGAATATAATATGTATTACGCCAAAAGGACCTGATAGTGGCGAGAAATTCATAAACAACTAACACCAGGCCATCTGTCACACTGATTTGCGATTAGAGAGGCACTCCGCGAGAAGGAGGGCAAGAATGTTGGTCTTTCTCAAATTGACGGGATTACCTCGCCATTGGAACACATAGTAATAGGCATTGACAGATACTTATAGCAACATATCTATATAAGTCGAATACACAGTATGGTATTAGTAGTTTAAATACTTTATCATACTCTCAGTACAAATAAAAATATTTTAACAGTAATATTTGTAGGGTGGAAGTACTTTCGAAGTCGCGAGACTTTATTTTAAGAAGAGATTAAATTTGTTCCCTCTTCGATCATTCGAATTTGGCGCGAGTAGTGTTCCCGTTTTCTCGACCAATGGGCGTCCGCGTTACCGCGCTGCGATTGGCATGAGCGTGAGACTACGAGGATAGCGCCACCGACCGGAAGAAAATAGTAACGAAATAAAAAGTTGTCTTCGAAAATTTGCTTTTTTAACTGTAATTGTGGGGGTTTACCGGTGATCACTGAGTGTTCATTGAGATCAGACAACATACAGTGAAGTAAAGTTATGCCAGCCACCTTAGCAGAGAAATCACGCAGCCTCGAACCTTGGACGTTAGACGGGTTAGAGGGTTTTCTACTTCGTACTGAATTTGTTAGTGATTGGAGGGGAGAGACATTCTCTCTAGGCATCTCCGTGAGAACTTCAGTTAGTGTCCTCTTTCTTTATATCACAAATACAGTCCATTTCTCTCAAAGAGTGTTCATAGCATGTGGTTATCGTACGCCACAAGATTACATAGAACAATATAGTTTTTATTCAAATTAAATTGAAGTACCATTATCAGAGTTCTCCTTAATTTTACGAAATAACAAAATTAACAACATTTTGAATATCGAAAATATTGACGTTCAAATCCGATACTGAAGATATCGCTTAAAAGCTTACATATGAAGGCTTGCTGCAGTGAAACAGGTGGCTGCGGTGTCTTTGCGAGCTATAAACTGTGTTCTATGCGCTTCTGCAATGGACACATTTTACTCTCTTTATCGTCTGATAAACTCCGACAGTCCTTTGTTCTCTTGGCTGTTCTTGAAAATTTAAAAGCGGTCCTTGCAGTAAATTCGCATTGAACTCGAAGCCTCGGACGAGATACTGGGCCGATGAATAAATTATTTTCAAATGTATACTATTTTTGAACATCTACACGCGGACTCAGTAAGCAGGAATAAATTAGTCCTCATTCTTTGAAAAATACTTTCTATATGCGCGACAACTTCATTAAAACATTCTTATTGTAAGAGTTAACTTCCTCGTTAGGTTCCGGGGTCGGACAATACCATTACCATTTCGAGAAACTCGGTTATGTTTGCTATGTTTTCGGAAATCATTAGTCCCAAATGGTGTATAATAACAATAATTCATGTAACTTATACGACATATAAGGGACATCATTTGCATCGGCCAGAATAAATAGTAGGCAACTTAACATTTATGATGATCTTAAATGTGAACATTACCTCTAATGAGTTCTTTGTAAAATTTGACATTATATTTCATTTACCTACATAATAATATTAATTATGTCGAAGAATGTCTAGCGAGACAGGAGGAAACCTTGTTAAGCCTACAGACATACCCAAAAGGTAAAGACACCAAACTTTCTACACAAAAGATCTTTAAGATTTTTTGGAACGGAGGTTTTGTTCGCCACGTGTCACTGTTATGTGTTATGCGTATGAAATATACTCGCTAACAGAATCTACTAAAATACGCTGAACTAATTATAACTCAATTCATTTAAGCTGGTGTTTATTATACTAACTTTTAAACTTTCGGGTTCCATGATATAATTATGTATTTACACGGGAATGATGTGATGTTGTTGATGAAATTCAATCCAGTGATTGTACCCGCTTCGAGTGCATGTTCTGCAATCGCTGATTTGCTAATCTGTGGGTTGTTCACAGCAGCGATATGTTCTTTGACCCTTTCAGTAATAGCAGGCCAGGCCCACTCCACTAAATAGGTATGAAGCTACAGGTACCTAGCAACTTCGATGAGTCGGGCGAAATTCAGTGGGCTGCCACGCGCCGGCCAGGTAGCACGTTACTTCGATACTAACTCACGCGCTACCTACGGCGCTTCGTCCGTTCGTCGCTAACGAATTACGATAATTATATTGCCTATTACACAATACATAATACTAAAAATTACTTAACTAAAATGAAGGCAAACGCATATTGCATGGTATTGGGCTGTTATAATAATAATAAGGATCCGAAACTCAATGTAAGGTAAAGAAATTCACGTCTACCTATAGCCCTATAGGTAATTAGTAGGTACCTACCAAATGCTGACTTTTGTTGTCCTAAATTATGTTTCCCGTATTTACGTAGTTAGATTATATTATTAATTATAATCAGTATAGTTATACTATATACTTACAAGTTCTGTTTACAAGGTCAAGTTTAGCTTTGATAAGTATATTTATTTATTAGGACCACAACAACTGATACACATCTTCTATACAAATAAATAAATTTGAAGTGTCCGTTTGTAATGTCATAATGACAGTTTTTAACCAAATTCATATGAATGTTTACACTTTACACACTACTTATGTACCAAAAAAATATTTTTCACATTTTTGTCTGTCTGTCTGTTTGTTCCGGTTAATCTATGGAACGGGTGGACCGATTTCCACGGGATTTCGCTGGCAGATAGCTGGTGTTATAAGGAGTAACTTAGTCAAATTTAGCTTTGATAAGTATATTTATTTATTAAGACCACAACAACTGATATACATCTTCTGTATTTAAAGTGTCCGTTTCTAATATCATAATGACAGTTTTTAGTAAATGCATCTGAATGTTTGCACGGTACATTTGGTTTACAAAAAAAAAAAACCACATTTTTGTCTGTCTGTCGGTCTGTTTGTTCCGCTAATCTCTGGAACGGGTGGACCGATTTCCACGGGACTTTCACTGGCAGATAGCTGGTGTTATAACTTAGGATACTTTTATTTTGAAAAAGAATTAGGGCTCCGCGATTTGATTCGCATATACCTTACTTTTTTTTTATCGTGTGGAAACCCCCTCAGGTCATCACCCCACCGGGGCTGCCAGTGAAGTGGTATGTAGGAATCGAACCGACTAAAACCACACGGTGTTCCGTCATAAATTAGTCTATTGCAAGGGACTCGGGTATACCCTAGGAAGGCAGTCCCCGAGAACCCCGGCAGACCTTGGCCGCCTTCTAAACAAACCTTACCTTGCTCCACTTCCAGTGTACAGAGGCGCGCGCGGAACAGGGCGCGCCACCGTCTCAGGCCTGCACGCATATACTTACCTAGCTAAACACCTAAAAGAGATAGTTTCATTCCAAGGTACACAATAACGTATGCCAAATGCCTATCTTCTTAAGAGATTAAAGTATCTATACAGAGATTGTGAAATAAAACAGTTTTCTTTAATATACCTAAGTTTCATCTACGTAGGTACTGCTAAGTAAATACCTAGCCTAGGTTTATTTAAAACTTCATTTGTTCACAAAAGTAAAGTAATAGGCACATAACTGGTTATTAAATATTTAGATTAATTCTTCTCACAGAAGACAACCCTAACGTCATCTGAACAGATAAGAGTTATGCAATAGAAAGAGAGGCAAGTTTTAGGTTAATATAGCCTGTTGGTAATTAGCGGTGTGCGATCTGAATTGCACATTATTGTGTCGGAGCAAGAGTCGCTATTTATTTAAATGGTATTGCGAAGAGGTCCTTCTGTACTGGTACTATTATGTATTCTGTGGTAATCGTCCGCTTTGTTTGGCTTATGTAGGAACTACATGAAGTTTGTAACGGCAAGACATCCTTCGGTGTACCCACGATGTTTTATACCTTTACGTCTGGTGTGTATAGTGTCGGAATAGAGTATTTCTTTAACACGGAGCCGATCTTGTCCGTTAGTCATTTGACATATAGCATGTAGGCTGGTTGTCTGTTCACCTCCGGAAGCCTGCGTCTTATTGTCGGTTGCTTCCATCTTCCATTCACCTGATATCGTTTACTTTTGAGTACCTTTTGAACATGATCCAGCTTTCGCTCATAATGTTCAGGGTCACAAAGATCGTAAGCTAGGAGGAAGAAGGGTAGGGATGATGATGAGACGTGGCGTGTAGGTACTTATCCGTATGAGTAGGCTTGCGGTACACAAACTGCGATAAGGACCCGTCTGATCTCACAGTTACTTTAACATCAAAAAATGACAACGACCTATCCGCCTCCATTTCATATGTCAACCTACCTTAGGATGAATAGAGTTGAGATACATATTGATCTACTTCCTGTTTATTGCCTTTGATGTTTATCAAGAATCGTTTATTATGTCACTAAGATGGCAAAAAAGCTGTATGAAATACATGACGATTTGGCGACGCATCTTCAAGTGGCGGCGACGACAGTAATGGTGGCCAAAATATGACTGGTTTAGATGTAGTCGAGCCTATATTTATACTTGTGTAACTAAATCTGAGGCCTTGGGAATTTTTCAGACACTGTAGCAACAAGTATCATCGAGGGCATCCCAGATCATACCACCATGCCATAAAAGATATAATAGACAAAGCGTTAAGGTTCTCAACATTTGTTAATAGGATAATATAATTAAAGATAATAAAAAACTTAATTACAATAAATAACAATTTATTGTCACAGTAGTTACGTATTTGTCGTGGCCTTTGCTATTTTGTTTTCATCGATAAAAAGTATATTAGCTATGCAACCAAGTTTGAAGAGTCGTGATAAAAGATTGGTATACAAATAATCGCCGAAAATAAATGACAGTGACACTATCTTAACAGTTACTGGCTACTCAGCTTCGAACGAGTATCCAATGAATAGTAGGAAAATGTTTGCTTAAACTTATTTTGAATGTAATTTTGTGACAGTGAAATCCCAGTAAAAAGCCTAGTGAGATAGTTGCTTGTGTCTGTGCCGTCCAATGTATAGGATGATAAGGACCAATACTCACTGCGGGTTGCTCTGTTTGGAAATGTATTTAGCTTACGTCACGAAGGCAATATTCTACGGCCCCTATTTACTTGCCATTGTTGCTTGCTGTACATGAATATTATGGAATCCTCTTGACACTTCGTCGCCTTAGTGCTTATTTGTCCTATCGACCAAATTTATCGAAAATTAACTTTAAATGCAGTATTGTTAAGACTTAAATTTCACACTTGTTGGTTGAATTTAAAACCTTTTGCTTTTGAAACAGCAAAAAAGCCATTTGAATTTTATTTGTGACACGATACTGTAATGAAAATTTTGTGCTTATTTATTTTACGTCCAGTTTTTGTTTAATATCCTACGTCGTCGTAAGAGGCGTTGAGTGCTTGAGTGTCCTATGTCCACTGTCGACCAATCACAGCTCACGACGCCATGTCACTTTGTGCTATCTCAAAGGAGGTAGTGTCCTAACTCCACAATCGTAGTTTTATTTGTTAATTTTTGTTTTATCTCCATAGAAAATCTGTGAAATAAGGTATATTTAGTTTCATCTATAGATAAAAATTATAACAATGCATTGGTAACTCTGTATTGAGAAAGACTTTGAAATCTTGAAACTATGTCCTTTTTTTTTAAGAGAGCAAAAAACTCTTCGTCCTGTAAAAATCAACCAATTTTAGATAGGACAAATAAGCACTTAGGCGACGTCTTACTTACTTGGTAATAAAGCTCGTGCAGTTTATTAAAAGAGAATGATGATCTACAGACTAAATATTTAGTTAAAAGGATAAAAATATACGATTTCTCCGACTGTCATGATTATATCTCGAACATTTGCATAAAATTGTTATAAAATCGGATGAGAAATTAATATATAGTTCCAGAACGTAACCGAGAGAACTCGTTTACGTAACCTGATTTAAAGAAAACACAGATATGCATTTTTCCTGTATTTTACGAAGCACTTAACGAAAACAGCAGTTTCGATTTATCCTACTCACTTACTAGGTATTATAAAACAACTTTAAAATGTTTTAACACATCTAAATCATACGTTACGTTACGCTATATTTTATCTAATATAAATTTGTATTAGAAAGCACCTAATTTATTACCTAACACTGTCCTCAAATCGGACGTGACAGGTTTAATTTTGAAATTGTGCACGTTCACGTGTTCAGTTTGCTATACCACCTTTATGTGGAGATTTTGGGTGGGAAAAAAGAAAGGTTGGCAAGAAAGGAAGGAAAAGGGTATTATTTATACGGATGAATGGGGGATGTAAGCAAGAAAAGGTCAGGGTCGCATACCTGTAGCTCGAACTGACTATTTCCGGGAAGTTTAAGCTCTCTTACTTTATAAAACACCTATTAATACCAAATAAAACACTTATTAACTCCAAAACGAAACAAATTGCAATGGAACAAAATAATTTTGAAAGGAGCTATACAATTTATTCATATTATCTTTACCTTATTATTCAGACTAACATAAATAATTTTAAAATATTCGAAAGACTAACCGCCCGTGTAAGTTACCGTCCGGTTACAAACGCCGTAACATAAACTAAATATGTTTCCGCTTTAAGCCCATAATACTACCCGTATTTACCTGCGACCATCTTTATTTCTTCACTCGGAAGGATATTTAGTATGCCTCGGCCCACCATTCACATTTATTTATTGTTAAAGCGCTGGTATCATAAAGTCAAAATAAGCGAGGTTCAGAAATATGTATTCATTATACATATAAATATCCAGATTCACGCAATATTTAAGTACTAAGTTTTAATAAACATGATTGGATTTTATATACCGATCATATCATAAACAATAAAATAATATATGTTAGGTCATTTTCTTGATAGAGATATTCTATAAAGATAACGGTTTTTGTGTATAAATATAATGCAAGAATGTAACAGATGAATGCAGTTTAGCTTATTGTCGTCTATGAGAAATTGTGGGCCTTTATCGCACCCGCTGCTAGCATTAAAATCTGTAGTTGGGATAGGGATATGCAGTTTTTACTCCTTGTTGTGTTTTTGCTTGCTAGCTCAAATAGTCATAGATCGGCCTTAAGTTCCGGCAGTGACTTGTCAGTAATATCGTGTTCTGTGTTCCTGTTTTTTACATAAATGTCTTGGCAGTAATTTATATGCGGTGCAATGGCATCACTTACATTCCATACATTTACCTAATTAACCAAATGTACCTGAATTAATTCATGGTGGTATTACTTGCTGCACTCCTCAGTCGGCCGCCTCCTTTTTGAGCTATGCTCTACATTTTATTGGTGGATAAATATTACTTTTTTTTATAACTAAGTATAAGTTACGACACTGACGATTGTAAAGAAATATGATATGACATGTAAATTATGTTCTACCAAAAACTGTGAATCTGTAGATTTCATATTTTTAATTCTATAAATTTAATTGAATTGATATGTTTATAAACTACTCAGAATCTTAATTTATTATTAATATCTTAAAAATTATTTAATATCCCGAAAATTATATCCTACTTGCTGTGTTACGTTGCTTTTTACTTGCTACGTTCATTATGGATAATAACGAAAAAAAAATATTGATGATGGCGTAGTGCCCGGCGCTTTGCCCGCCTCAACCCGTCTTGTGCTATAAAAAGGGGTTTAAAATTGCAGCAGTGCAGCTGGTCGATCGTCAGCTTACTTTAAGGTTGTCCCGCGTAACAAAGTAGTTGTACGTCCGTAACGTAAGATTTTTATGTATAGTCTATGTATGATGGCTACACAGTGTCTAATGCCTAGTCTACGTGATGACTGTTATTATTATTATTATATATTTTTATAAATCATTGTAAATAAAATAAAGGTTTTAAGATAATTTTGTAAAGTAGTGTTTTTGATTTTTATCGATAAAAAAATCATAATAAACAATGTATACAGGAATAATTATTTTCTTTATACCGCGAATAGAACTTGAAATTAATATTTTTATAATAAGGAACTTCGTTCCTATCTGGTGTCCCACGACACCACACAGTTTTTTTTAATACATCATTATAATGAATGAATGTTCGGCCTGTCGAGTCTTTTTTTTTTTTCTAAAAGGCCAAGTTGAAATTTACGTTTTCATTGTCAACAGGAAAGTGGTAAAATATTTAACAATTAGGCTCATATCGGTCTCACGTAACTTTTTATAATGGGCACTTTATTTGTATTCAATTATGATCTTGTGTTCACAGGATTTTAAACTCATTCTGGGCCTTTTGAAATACAGTAATAAAAATTGGACGGAATTACAAGTAGTGTTATTTTTGGATGTGTGTATAATATGGAATTATGGTTGTCGCTTCTTGAAAATTATTATTATGTTTCTGAAATCAAAAAGTTGAACAAAAGGCTCTTTTCGTAATTCTGTGCAGCCTGTACGATAACTAATTCAGTGTGAATGTGTCAGTAAATCGGTACAACATTGAACACTGTCATTCACGAGTCAAGTTAATTATAGCTCACTGTGTCGTGAATTATGAAAGGTCATTGATCCTCCGTCTGAGAATGTTTCCGCGAAGTTGGAGGTCACACGGGACTGCAATGAAATGTCTGCAGGATACTGTTGTTGCATTGGACCAGTGTTGTCTGAACCAAACAGATCAAAAAATTTTAAGGTTTTCTAAAGCCGAATATTTACGAAAGACTAGTTAATTTCAGAATTTAACCATAAAATATGTTTTTTTTTTGCAGGATAGCTAGATAGACGAATAGTTTTAAAGCAAAAGGCATATTTGTAAACCATTACGCCGCGCCGTCAGAGAAATACGAGTGTTTTTAAATGTTTTAAGGAAATACAGAGTTGAAATTGTTTTCTGTTAAGCCTTTTTTTAGGTACACTTTGTTTTAAAATTTAAGTGATAAGTGATAGCTACAATGCTTGTTTGATATTAAAAAAGTATCAATAGATATTTACATTCTTTCATTACATAAATTTAAACAATCTCTCTCAGGCGAGTCTGCGTTTCCGTATCTGTATAAATCTGTGCATCCGTAAGTCTCATAAATAGGTAGGTCGCTATTTTATAACGAAGTATCTGGGAGACCGAGCTTCGTTCGGTAGCTTTTTGTAAAATCGTAATTTTTTTAAAATATACTTTTTGTAAAATTGCGCATTTACAAGAAATACAACTGTGCAGTTGAACTTAAAATGGAAAACTGTATCTGTATACAAAATTTCATCAAAATCGTTAGAGCCGTTTCCAAGATACCCGAAATATAAATACTTACATAAATAAATAAATACATACATACAAGAATTGCTCGTTCAAAATAATGGATGAATTGACATCAGAATCGGTATCTACGTATGTATCTTTGTATCTGGGAATTAGCTGTAGCCAAATGCAAAGTGATGGCGAGAGTGGGGTGGCATATTTACGCATTTTGTTTGAAAATAAATAATCGATATATAAAAAAACTTTAGTAAAAAAATATTTGTAGCAGCGAGGCAGCCCTATTGCCGTGTTTATTCACATAGATCGTGAGTTACGACTCACCTAACAGCTAGAAAACAACTACAAAACTAAGCATCATTTAAGCAGGTTTAAGAGTTGGCTACCGCACTTTGAAATCAGAAGTATGTTTTAGTGAGTATCTTAATTAAATTAATCCAAAAAGTTAAAGAAATTGTCAGTTGGGGTATTTATAGCTTCTAGTAAGAAACGTAAGCGTAAAAAGTTGGCTTGCTTAAATTACGTATTTAATTTTTTTTTAATTAACTTAATTATTTTATATTTTGCACAGTACCTAAGTGCAATTCTTAGAATTATAGGATCAAATGCTCTGCGAAGATTGATACATTTTTTTGTAGAATATCTTCCCTCAAAACAAACTTAGGGAAGCACGATTTTTATTGTAGGATATTTTTTTACTGTAACAGTAAAACACCTTATGGCTTTATCGTCATAATCAACGATTTTTAAACAATGTTTTTGCAAATGCCAATGATTGACGTCTTTTTGCCACAGCAAATGTAACAATAAGGAATATAATCAATGGTATCTTAAGATAAACAATTACAATACATGTTAATGAATATCTACAGACAATAAAAAAGTTATAAGACGTGAAGTGTTTATGAATATGAATGAATATCAAGACAGGTAGATAATAATAATCCTATTTTTTTATATAATAATGTATTTAAAAATGTAATTTATATGTATTTAAATGTTAATAAAGACAATAATAATAGCTTGGTTACTGTACCCGATACCGGGGGGACACTATTTTTCATACAAATTTTTAAATAATTTTTTTTATTATCTGAATGTATTTAAAAAAGTAATTTATTTGTATATTTAAGTGAATAAAGAGAATAATAATAATAACTTCACACATCTTCGTCTTACTTTTAAATAGATTCAATTAGCTTAAAGATCGAATTAAAATAAAGTCACTAGATCTTTAGTCCAACAGTCAGAAACAGGGGTACAATATCTCTAAGGAGCTGAACTTGAACTTCGGAATATAAATTATTTTGATACTTGTGAAGAACGTTTCTAAACCGCAAAAAAGACATAACCCGATTCATATATGGCTTAATTCGTGAGAGAGCCATGCTTTGGCACGTATGGGCCGGCTCGACCGGAGTGATACCACGGCCTCACAGAAAAGCGGCAGTGAAGCAATGCTTGCATTGCTTTTCGCCGCGTGAGTGAGGTCACCGGAGGCCCTAACCTTTCCCTCTCCCCATCTTCCCCCTTTCTCCACGCTTCTCTCCTCTTCCCTCTTAAAGGCAGGCAACGCACTTGTGACTCTTGAGTTGCAGGTGCCCATGGGCGGCGGTAGTCATTTACCATCAGGTGACCCGTCTGCTCGTTTACCCCCTATATCATAAAAAAAAAACCACCAAACTGAAGATCACATTTAGGTATATAAGACAACTCTGTATGCTATGCAATGTACAAACTACTTATTAAAATAAAACTTATTATTATTATTATATTATCACTGAAATACTATATTTTAAACCACCAGTACTGTAGTGTATCTTTGGTGTATCCCAAGTTTAATATAAAAGGTGCACGTCTCAGACGTCATATTTTATCGTTTATGAGCAGGTGTAAGCACACGTAATATACGATGAAGGAAAGGGCCCAGTTTGACAAATGATTCTGATACAATATATGACGAGCAACACGTTAGCAATTTAAAAATGATAATGGTGTTGAAGACAGTATTTACCAAAAATACACAACAATTACACTAAACAGCAACACAACAGTTACAATAAACTTGTAAATTGCACTAGAATGTCCACAATAATTTAAACTTTAGCGTGCGTATGTATAATTATGTTTTTACAGGTTCGCATTCACATGTTAAAGCGACTGTACGGATTTGGATGATTTGGAGGATTTAGCACACCTATAGACTGTGTCCTAAATTATTAATAGACTCAAAGTAACTGAGACACATGCAAATGATTATTTACTTTACTATATTTTATAAAATATTTTGAACTTTATAACCGATGAGAAAACGGAGGAGGTTCTCAAGTCAACCCGTATATTTTTTAATTTTTTTATGTATGACCACGCATAACTTTTTACAATCGGAGTACGATTTCAAAAATTGTTTTTTTATTGGAGAAGGCTTACTTCGAAGTTGGTTGGTAAGAGTTTTAAATACCTAGGTAATTATAATTATATTTTGGCCATGAACCATTTAACAAAAAGTTAAACGCCAAAAAAAATTAAAGGCACCTATGCTGACGACAATATTTAGGTTAGGTTATTGTTTAGGTATTAGAATAATGTAGGAGTTAAGTTATATTAACATTTTTTTTTCGCTTTTCTGTTCTTTCGTCGGCTTCTTTTTTTGTTAAAAGTTTGTGTGGTACACATTCATTGGCCTATAATCGAACTCGAGGTTGTTTATAAGAATAAATAATGTCGGTGTCTCTTAGAATCTGACCCAAAGCCCATTAAGTTTAATAGCGATCTGCACCGTATCAAGATAGAGCAGTCCTGCCCTGAATTAGTGCTAGACACTGGAATCGATTGCAAATTCTAGTGGAACAAATAACTTCATTCGGACGGAAATTACATGAATCTTTTACGAAGCTTGCTCCGTTGTTGCAGTTGAAATTTAGATATCTGCTCAAATATAGTTATGTAACATAACCATCTTATTTTCGAAAACATCATATAGCTTTAACTAAGCTACCCGCAGAAATATAATTTATGTATTAATAGGTCCTCTATGTTATAGTGAATGATAGCAAATTTTTACAAGTGGAAGCGATAGGTATATAAAAAATCCAAATCTGCTCCAGGCAACAGTTGGATAAAAAGAGATTAAAATGACATGAGGAGTAGCAGCGTACAGTTTATTGAATATGCTGGGAAAAATATATACTTAACTACATTTGTGATTCTTTCAAAGTTATCTAATGAAACAATTATTGCAACAAAATATACAACCTTACATGTAATATATGTAAAATTAATATATCATTCATGTCTGAAACTATCTCTCTTTAAATGCACTTATAATGGTTTATCTCTACATTATCTTGGGCTGACTGTAAGAGAATGCCTCATTTCGTAAGATGTTCTTAAGAATTTACAGCCAGCTAGCTTCATAACGTCATGATTGTATACAGAAATACAAGATGTAATTTATTATTAAGGTCAATCGATTTACTTTTAAGGTCAACCGACCTTAAATTAAATGTACCTAAATCGCTCTGCCATGTTCTGGAAACTATAGGATGCGCTTATAAGATAACTAGCTGTGCCCGCGACTTCGTCCGCGTGGAATAGTATATTTATATCGAATCAACAGCCTAAAAAATAAGTTTCAAGCTCTAAATATGACGATACTTCCATACAACTTTTCATCCCCACCTTTCAACCCCTTACGCCCCTTTTTTCGCATTAAAAGTAGCTTATATCCTTTCTCAGGCTCTAGAATATCTGTGTACCAAATTTCATTTAAATCGGTTCACTAGTTTAGGCGTGGCTCGACAGAAAGACAGAGTTACTTTCGCATTTATAATATTTCATAATGAGTGGGATATTTTGTATACTCACCGACGAGTTTATTAAACAGACAAAATCCAATTACGTCCGAATATTCCTGTTATAATATGTTTTTGATTGATTCAGATCTAAACTGCAACAGTTTAGTTTTAGTTGTGTTGTGTAATATCACTAATATCGTATCAGTAGATGTGTAACGAAAAAAGAATATGGACCACAGAGCTCCATGTCCCGGTAACTGCGTTAAAAATTTATACAAAAATATCGACAACCATGCACTGAGTTATTACTAGCGTACATAATATCTCGATACAACCATGTTGTATTTTAAACTAAACTTTTTATTCATGTTCTGTATTCAACCTTGCGTGTTAGCTACGTAATTAGATTAGTGTGTATATGCAAACATCAATATTACTGTTAACCCTTTAAAAGTCATCGTGTATTTACGTCGGGAGGTGCATGAGGCCGGAAGTTGACTGCAGTGCAGTGGGGCCTCGGTAAAATTTATGACCTGGCCTGGTAGCCGGGGACACAGAGTGATCGTGTCGACTTCCTCGATCCCTAATAAATAACTGCAGTCAACTTTCGCAACGTAGGTGCAAAGCGGCATATTGTTAATTTTTCGTGGCCAAAGTGCAGACAGCGCCATTTGATTGAATTCTTGATTATTTAATAACATTATCGGAGTGTAGCTATTTCAAAGTACATATCAATAATATCTCCAAAAACTTCCTAGTTAACTACATACATCTAAATGTTTAATTTCATTCAATGTTTAATGTTTTTCAATTGAATGTTTTGCAATGACTCATTTAATATTCGATGAAGGGTAGTGAAATTGAGATATCTAAGAGTTCCGTGAAATTTACGTTTCACTGATTTAAAACACTGTTTTAGTGAATGTTTGTGACTATTTTGTAAAAATTCTATCAGATACTAATATACTAAATCAGACATATTTCATTTCACATCTAGTACTGTGAAAACATTGGCATGAGATACATATTACTCAACTATAGTAAAATGATCAATTAATGAATATGCTATCTAATAAAAAATCGTTAAGCCATCATTAGTACAATTGAGTTTATATATTCTAGGTGTGTAATATACCTATATATTAACATTATAAAACGTGCAAGAGAATCTATCTGCTTTACATTTACGCATCTAAGAATACATTTGTCGATACTGTTTATTCTGTTTACGTAATTCCAGTTAGTAACGCGTTGTTATTGTGTGTTATAGGTTCGAAGCGTTTCTGGTGTTCAGTGTTATTTTTTTATTTGGGAGTGTTGACACTGTAAACAGACGAATCCACAGTAGAGCAGATAAAATAGAGTACAAAGATAACAAGATAATTCCACCCGAAGTTTTCTATTGTAAGTTTAAGTGGACTAAGAGACACGAGTTGGGTGAGACAATTTAATCTTGTCGGCTTCATGGTCCCTCCGACCGGAGGATAGTTTTTAAACGGTTAGAGTTTCTTTGTCATCTATCTAGCGCAAGTCTAATTCGTTTTTAAAAACTTTTAACTACTTTGCTGACGGTTAATTAAAAGAGTCTCACTACGAGACTCGTTAGGCAGGCTCTTTGTGAATGTTGGCGTACGCATGCGGGTAGCTTAATTTTGAAATGTGTTAGTTGTGCCTATTGCATTAACTTTATGCTAGTTGAAGCATATAATTTCAGTTGTACATATTCAATTTTACAAAGTAAAAAGAATGGTAAAAAGAAGTAACTTTGTGTCTTATTTCGGCCCATTAAAAAAGGAACTTGTGTTGGATTCGAACTTGTGTCGAACCTTCGAGGGTATAATAATCCTTTGCATTCATTCGTTCTTATCTTCCAAAATATGTATATTGAGATTCCTATTAATCTAATAATTTTACTTAATGAAATTTTTTTCTATTTAAGTATGCAAACATTAGGAGTTGATCCTCATTCAGTTCTTTTTTGCCGTGACTTCAGTGGAAATCTTGGATCAAACCAGCGTCTGTATACCAGAGTTAAAATTGTGCCTGTATGCACATTGCGATCGTAGACGAAATTTAGCAGAAGTATAGCGCCTTTTACTCCTTATTATGTTTACTTACCATTAACTGTTTAGTCACCTAAATTCATTGGTGGACTGTACTTTCATTTCATTCAGTAGACTTTCATACAAGCCAACAACAAAAATTCGCCGATGCCTTTACTATTTGTTAAAATAAAAAGGTTTTTTTTTTAGATAAAAGGTGTGTGTGTAATACATGTTTGTATGTATGCAATGGATATCAGTAATGTTAGATTAGTGAGAGCGCAGGGACTCGACTACGCCGTCGCGTCGCTCGGAAAGAATGTAGCGGAAAATAATCCACCAGGAAACTCTATTAAGTTAGCAAACGGTGCTTAGTCGGGATTAAATTTAGATTGAAACTATCTGCTAAAGTGGCCACCCGTTTAACTTTACTTTTGTTTTAAACTAGTTTATTAAAATTGATTCTACCTTGTAAAATTAATGTAGAATTCCCAGTCGTGTTAACGTTCTATTAAAACAGCGGTAGTTAAGGATCGTCAGCGTTGAATTGAAGTTAATTAATGAGGATAGTGGAAAAGATGTCCTTGAAGTTGACTTTAAACTATTCTTCTTTTTCTAAGGTATACATATTATATAGTAGGGAAATGCATGTTGCAGAATACTTTACAAAAATTAAACAATGGGCGGTCGGGTGGACGGATGAATGTAATGTAATCACAACGGAAAGTAATGTCTGAAGTTAATTTGTGTGAATTTGGAGTTCACGCAAATTAACTTCACACATTACTTATAAAGTGTAAGTTATAAGCAAGTGTTCAAAGTGCCGATGTTAAACATGTTTTAACAGAAAATAAGAGTAGATCCACATCTCATATCATACATACAACTGAAGGCGTCCAACAAAGCGTTCAACAAGCCTTGTAGGAAGCCTTTTATGTAGGAAATTAAGCAGGAACGAATTTCTATCCTTATAATTATTATCGATAGCCAAGTATAATTTATAACGAGTAGGTAATAAATAATGCTACACTAATATTATACTTGAAAAGATATATATGTAGTAATTACTTATCAAAAAGTGGGGTGCGTGACAAGGTGCTAAGGCAAATGAGCCTACGAAATAATTTATTGTAAGAAAGTAAACGATATTGAGAATAAATGTTTTAATTGTCTGACCTCAATAGGTGCTTCGAACAATTTAGCAGGGTCCTGTAGATGAGTCGAGTTTTTAAAACTTTTATTTAGCACATAGATAAAGCACTTATCTAGTATTAGCAACTCGCCCTGGCTTCGCACGGGTAGCAGCGCATACATGCGTATATTTTTTACCAGCCATAGTTAATAGATAGTTTGAAGAGGAATAATTCCGTAATACATTGATTTCATATAAGTAACTAAGATTTTTTCAAACATCTTCAACAATAGTAGTCATATTTCAGCAAATATATACATAACCTTAATAAATTATACACATAAACCTTCCTCATGAATCACTCTATCCATTAGTGAAAACTGTATGAAAATCCGTTTCGGGCTTTAGAAGTTTATCGCGAACAGACAGTCTGTCTGTTGTTATCTGTTTTAGTTCATTGTTTTAACAGGGAAATTCAAACTATCAATTTTGTCTAGTCAGTTTGTTGTAAGTGCCTATGGGTGTCTTATATGCCATATCGGTGTGTCAATTTATCTAAAACTATCCAGGCAATCTTAAAAAGTTATTACAAGCAAAATTTATAGTTTTATATTTAGCAACTCTATTTTGATGTGTACTATGCCATTAATAAATGAGTACGTGTTATCAGCATAATATATATAGTTAAGCTGGTTATCTCAGGTGCAGGAGTAACCGCCAGGCGCGGCGAGGGAGGCTAAAGAGACTGATTAATTAGACCCTACGCACAAACCCTTTGAATTATTCCCATATAAACGGCGGAAAGCTTCTTAACGGCCATGTTCAAGATTCTTAGTAGCCTCACCTTTGGTTTATTGCAAACCAGGTGCCTACATTAAATTACTCATAAAACTAGACCATGTGATATCTAGATGGCAATAGTTTTGAATCAGAAGCCTCAGTGTCAAAATGATTTAAGTTCTGACACATAAATGCTATTAAATGTAAAGATGCTATTTTATTACAGAAAAGTCCCTGAAAGTGAATGACATCTAAAGTTATAACAATGATAACTTCACAGATCTCACACACGGCCGTCTGATCTCAAACTTGGCAGAGCCTGTACTATGGTAACCAGACTGCTGATAAACATACTTATATATTTCCAAATACACACATATGTTAGATAAATTACACCCAGACACAGAACAAATAATCATGCTCATGACACAGTTATTTGATCTGGGTGGGAATCGAACCCACGACCTCTGGCTCAGCAGTCAGGGTCACTAAGCACTAGACCAACAGGATATGATACCTCATCATTCCTCCTTCTATTAGTCACTCTACACACAAACTAAATACAGGAATTGAGATAGGAATGCTGCTATGGTTTGCGCATGTTGAAACGATAGGTAAAGATTAAGCTCCTGTGCGTGGGCGAGTCGGTGCAGGTAGGCCCCGAAAGATGTATATATACTAACCAGATGGGCAGAATATTGAAGAAGGGCCAAGTTAAAAGCATTCGTAACCGGCGAGCCTATATGAAAGGTCTGTTGAATGTGGAAGAGGCGCGAGGTGTATGTATATCTCCGCCTACCCCGGGCGGAAACAATATGACAATGTATTCGTATATGTATGACACTTTAAACGGAACAACTAATCTATTCCATTGCAGAACATATATGTCTTTTCCAGCGAAATAAATGAATTTTATTACTTTGTATTAAAACAATAATATTTGTGACTTGTAGTAATTTAATAATAGATTGGACATGTAGTATTGTCTACTTTTAAATTGAAATATTGGTAATAAAATAAATAAATAAAAATTAAAAAACGGTTTTTTGCTAGAGAGTTAGTAGTTGTACAATGCTGGTAATGAAACATGCATTGCTTACCTAATGCTTAGTATTTATTAGAATCTGGGATTCTTTTGCTCCAAAGCAACGAAAACATTTTTTGTTGTATTTAATAAATTTTAAAGCATGTTCGGTTTGGGTTTTTAATTAATTAGTATTATGTTTTAGCTCAATTTATATACACAAGTCTAGTATTAAACAGTTTGCCCTTCTCCACCCATTATTTATTCCTATATATTTTTAGCCAGTTAGAAACGCCATCGTATGTCTTCTGGGGACTCGCAGCAAATCTGGTTCTTTAAAAATATTTTCGATATATTTTTTTACAACTTCTTGGTAAACTACCTAACTGCTTTTCATGTGGCTGCCCCCACCCTACTCGTCACAAGAACAACAGTTTTGCAGTGGCAAAGAGAGATCTACGCCAATAGAGCTGGATGGTAGATGGTAGTCGTGGTATTTTCTTGGAGGCAGTAGGTGCTACTAACGTAGGCGTTGCGCACGTACTGTCCACGTGCGCAACGCCTACGGTTATAAATGGTGTATCCGCGTATCCGTATAACTCACCTTAAAATTATCAAGCTATTTTAAAAAGAAAACTTAGCATTTTATCAACTCGTTCGCACGTCACATTGTGGTTTGTTTGCATAATAATGGAACAAATTTGAATCCATATAAGATTAGGTAGCAGAAGCTGATATTCAATTACTTTCAGTTAGAACCGTTACAGCTACAAAGACTCAGCGGTCTCTTTGAAGTCAAATGCAAGAACATGTTACAGGCAGTGGCGATTTCTTGCAGCCTTATAGCATATTTCTATTATAATATGACACATTAGAGCTATTATATAAAAGCAAGAAGTATTTTAGTTTAAATCATAAAATACGTGAATAAGCTATTTCTTTTGAATACTGAGTTACGGATCATAACCAGAAACTTTTTTACACCAAATATCAAGATGAGCACGCTTATATTCTATTGCCTAAGCATATTGTGACCACAAGATACTTTGTTGCAGTTTTATTTTTTCTTCCTATTGTTTTACAAAAAACGGCACTAAATGCGAATGCTACTTCTGAATTTCGTAAATGTTACTTTTCAACGTATGATACGTAGGTACGAGTATAATATATGAAATATATTATATTATAAACAGATCATTTTCATTTCTCCAGTCATAATCATGACGTGTATATCGCTAGTATGTAAACGGTACATACATTTCATTTCCAATTCACTTTAAGTAGCGCCACTTAGCATGCGCAACTATTCGGGACTATGTCAAATAATGACATACAAATGTTTTATTATTTTCTAATAAATAAAGTAATTAAAGGTAAATAGAAAGACGAGAAATAGTTTTTTAAAGGAATTTGTTGGAAACAGTAAATAGAAAAATGGATATAATTATAAAAACCGGCTTTGAATGTATAAAACACAAGTTTTCAACCTCAAACTCTGTTTAAAGGAAATAAATTTGTTTTAGCTCAACATGTAAAAAATGTTGAAGAGCTACAAAATAATAGCAATAGTTATTTCATAAGAGCCCACATGATTCGTCAAACATCGGTGACATTAACACCCTTTAAAACAAGTTTAAAAGTAAGTACTCTCATAATGCGTTAAACGTAATGTGGGCTACATTACGTTGTAGTTTGTTCATTATGTTATTAATAATAGTAATTAAATGTGCTACATTATGTAGCACACTTAATTTAGTATTTTACGGTAGGCACGGTACTTTAACAAATTTTTGCAGTTCACAACACAACAACAATTATGACCCATTTCAAATTACAAACAAATTGTCGGAAATCTCAAAGTTTTGTTTTTTTTGCCTGATATGATAGACTATCCCGAATTGTTGCAGATTTCTGCCACGGCATGCGCTGCGATCGCGTTATATACCCCCATGCACTTCGCACAAAGCGAATACAAGTACAAAACGACTGACAAGTTAGTATCGAACATAACGAGCTATAGGTTCCTACCTACACATTGTTTCGCTTGTTTTTCCTAATGGTGTTGATAAAATGTTACTTCCATCTGAAAATCAGTGGCCCTGTCTTTAACTTTAGCTTAACTTCGCGAGTTTTCATAATTTACTTTTGATATTTCAAATACAATATAAACAGACATTTTAAAGATGTTCAAAACAGTCAAAATATATTGTATAATACAATATTTTGATACTTTTTTTAAAAGTATTTATTGATTTAATTAGCACTGAGTTAGTTGCACCCGATTTATGTAATAACGTGTAAAAAAACCGTAAAAACAAACTGATATTACAAGTTTTTAGACAACAATAACGAGCAAAAGATTTTTGAAGAAGCCATTATAATAATGACGCTTAAATAATGAATCAACGTAATGTGAAAGCAATGAAAGGAATTGGTATCGTAATAAAAACCTTAGTTCATTATCGACAGTAGGTTTCCCTCTCAATCCGGCTCGTTACTAAGACAGCGGCCTCATGAATTATGTACCACGATTCCACGAATAATGTAACTCCTGCGAAATATCTACTTGCATGTTTTAAACGCTGAGAATTTCTTCTTTTGATATTCGCCCGAATGGAGAACGATTTGAATGTTTTAGGACCGTGATGACGTAAGATATTTACATCTCACTTTGTTTTACGATCGCATAAAATCTATTGGTTTCTGTGGGTGAATATTTTCAATTTTATTGTACCACTTACTTTGACCGGTAGCATTTAAATCTTTATATTGTCGTGTTGCAACTGTTTAATATTGTTCAATTCAATAATTTGTTTAGAAGTTTAAATGCTATCTCCAGTACTCGGTAGAAATACTTACGTAAGTTTTATGTTCTACATGTAATGCTTCGCCACTAAATAAAAATACACAAAAAATATTTACAAAGAAAAGATTTTCGTGAGACATTAAAATTTTGGCTTAAAGATATTTAAGCCAAAATTTAAATGTTTCACGAGAAAAGGTCATATGAATTGTCATAACAGATAATAATAATATGTATTCAGCAGTGGTAGGCGGCAACTGATTTGATTTATTTATAAAATAGTACAACCACATCATACATATTAATACATTTGTAAATGTATTAATATAATTATAGAATATAATAATAATAACTTGACACATCTCACACACGGCCGTCTATGGTAACCAGACTGCTGATAAACATACTTAAATATATTTAATTATGTGTTTATACGGAATTAACGCGATCGCGAAATAGGTGTTACATTATATACCTCTGAATTGCCTGACGTTCCCGTATAAATACATAATTAAGTATATCATAGAACGCTAAAGTTTTAAAGTGAGTATACTTATATATTACTAAATACATACATAATATAAATAAATTACACCCAGATACAGAACAAATGATCACGCTCATCACACAATTATTAGTCCTGGTTGGGACTCAACCTCACGACCTCTGGTTCAGCAGTCAGTATCACTAACCACTAGACCAACAGGCCAGTTTATATATAGTTTTGTGTCTGATATGTATTACACTTGCGATGTACATAACATTGGCTAGTTACAGTGGAGTGCTAAATAAGAAAATAAAAATAACAATGAGCAAACAAATAACACAACCTAAAAAAATTAAACAAGCAGGTAGGATGTGTTAAGTTAATCATTTTAAATCGAAAACTAACATCAAAACTTCTTAAATTAGTTTTATGGATTTTCTCAGTAACCGAGTGAATAGTACTAAAATAAAAAATACGTACGATATAAAATCTTTAACTTTACACATTCCACCTGCTATTATGTGAAACAGATAAAAATACCTGGAAATTCAAACGGATAGTTTTTTTCAAAAAATGTTTTTGGAACTGCATGCTACAGTCATGCTCTTTCAGTGATTTATGTAAGTGTTCCATTGTCTGATACACCGTGTATAAAAGGTCTACCTATAATATTATTTTTTGTTAAAATGCAAGTTATTCAAAAAAACAATGGTTCTAAAAGTTCACGAATCTGAAATTTTGTCTTTCTCTGCGTTTCAAACAAGGTAAAGAATAATAAAATGGCTCTAAGTTCCATGTGGTTTTAAAGAAATATGTAAATACTTAATTCAATAATAAAACGTACAAAAATGCCGGGGACAACTTCTCGATAGCCTGCTACAGTAAAGTAATGAATGCATACGACAAAAAAAGATTCGATTGCAGTTCTGTTTAAAGTGCAGTTAACGCGAAGTTAACTGTACTGCAGTTTACGCAAAACGTTATTGTTTCCAAAATTTAGTGCCCAATACGCCCACGTAGCGTTGCACAAATTCTCATACAAAATTTTACCATCACGTTGACTGAATGATGAAAATATTCGTGCTCGCGCGGTGCGAAAGTTACTAATGTTGTTAAAAAAAGTACAACCTACTGTAACATTACTAAACTCATTCTTATCGAACATATAAATTATATCTGTATGTGTGCAATCACAGACAAAATAAAATCTGAATACAAATTTATTTTAGACGTCATACAATGTGACTAAATATGAATGATTATAAAGATACACACAATTGTCGAGGTGGGGTTACATTGGTGAACGGCCTGGGGAGGTCACAAGTCGTTTATTTCAATAAGACAGGCTTACCTGCCACCTTACTCGACCCTTTCCCTAGTGACGCGCCCGTGTGAGTTATGAGCTTTATTTATAATAATTAACGAATGAAATTTATTAGAGCTTTCATAGAATTACAAGCAATATAAATATAACAGCTGTAAGATTTTAATTTGGTTTATAAATTCTGTAATCACTAAATGGTGTCTTTAATTAATTGTCTTATTTGTTTCTTCTAAAACCCGACAAATTACAAGTGAAGTGGGCAATATGGTTTTAGAAATAATTTACTAGTCGATGAGAATAAAATAAGAATAGGAATGGTACGACGGCGATGCTATTTGGTTTATGCTTATCAATTTTAAAAGTATTTTAATACTATTTTTAATTATATTTTTATGGTATTCAAATATTTTTTTAACGTGGGAGAGCCACGCTTCGGCACGTATGGGCCGGCTCGACTCCGCTCGATACCACGGCCTTACAGAAAACCAGCAGTGAAGCAGTGAAGCAATGTTGCATTTCATTTCGCTGCGTGATTGAGGTTACCGGAGGCCCCTAACCCTTCCATTTCCCTTACTCCCATCCTTCCCCATGCCCATGGGCGGCGGTAATCATTTACCATCGGGTTGACCCGTCTGCTCGTTTGCCCGATATACCATAAAAAAAAAATTTGGTTTGAGTGTGCAATTAACATGAAACATTTTATTTTTAATGATAATAATAATATCCTGGAACTGTTATACATTGCTATCTAGACCCAACTGAGCAGAGCTTGTACTATGGGCTCTAGAATACCGATAAACATACATAAAAATTTTTTTTTTTGAATACGTACTCGCCCTAAGCAAATAAAAAAAACAAGCAAAGGACAGGACAAATGGCATTTAGAGTGTTCGAGGAGGACGGAAAACCTCTATTAAAAATAGCCAGGGGGAGTGGCCAGTTTCTACATACTAACAAAATTATGACATATAATACTATTGAGTACTTTAATTAATATGTAAATAGTAATTAGTTTTTGTGTGATATAAATAAAAATAAAACTATTCCTACTAATATTATTATTAAAATTCAAAAGTCTAACGGAAAGTCGAACTCAAAGACGGACTATAGATGAAAATAATATTAATGTTTTATTGATATTTCTGAACTGGCATTCCAAAGTTTAAATACGACGACTGAAACTCAATAAGATTGTTCCTATTCGACTGCCATAATACAAACACACACATATTTATAAATCAAATTTAAAACAAAGTGTCTGTAATACAAACTCATTTCATTTTCTTTCAATCCAATTCTTTTTGTAATTGTTATATTATATGTGGTTTATTTATATATGGTTTCAACTGAAAGTTTATGTACTTGTAAACCAGGCACTTTCAGTAAAAACTAAGCGATTGTTTAATGTGTCGATTGACTAACAAATGGAAACATTCTGCAAGGGTTCGTCAACAAGTCAAATGAGGTCAAGCTCTTTGTTTTTAAAGCAATTTCGCGATCAAAGTCCTCACCTCCATAAAAGGCTGTGCAAACATTGGAGCAATAATCGATTTAATGAAAGGGGAATCGAAGGGTCCCATGCGTTTGCGTTTCTAAATTTACGACTACCTCCTGGCATTTAATTGGAAAGTCGTGCCGCTATAAAAACGACTTGATGACCTAAATATTGAAATGGGAACTCTTTCAAATGAAACTGAATGCTAAATGGCGTCGGCTCGCGATCCCACGTTTACAAATGATGCTTTTACTTAAGACTTGCTCGGATACATGGATCGGCCGAGACTTATTTAAATAAAAGGGAAATAACTGAAGTTCCTTACAGTTTTATGTCTGTGAGCTTTTTGGCACCTGAGCTGTAAACTTGTAATACGTTGAAAACATTTTTGATGGCTCTAAGAATTTTCAATTTTCTCTTAAGGAAAATGACGTGAAATTTTGGTCGGATTCTCATTACCTCACCGAGTAGAAATTATATCCGATATTTTGTACAAATATTTTAATTGCACGTCTGTTTGGTAATTTTATAACCTTTCATAAAACGTCTTTGTGCTGGCGTATAAAACTCCGTTTGATTTACTGTTTACAAAATGTGTTAAGATTTTCATAGGAAATTAAATAGAAAAGAAAGGGTATATAATGAGTATTATATATGTAATGTGTATATACAGCTACAGTGCGAAACGAAAACGCTCCAGGTGCCAGAAATTTTGCTGAATCCTAACATTTTATGATAGTATAGTTAGAGTGTTCTTACTGTGAGTATTTTTAAGTATAGACACGTATTTGGAAGTCAGGTGTCACTTAAAAATGACTTAATAATTGAGTGAACAAACGTTTTTAAAATATGTGTACTAATATTATTTGTTTATTCCTTACTTTGTAGCGGGATTCGTTAGAGTTCATGAAATCGGATTTTTTAAACTTTTTCATCAAATTATGACTGATATTAGTTCTTTACATGTGTAGTATATCTATCTGGTAAATACCCACTTAATTCCCTGTCGGGTAAATATGAGATAAAAACCCGGGAAAATACCCAAATCTCTGGTTAATATTCTTCAAACCTCTATAAATTGCTGTTATTACAGTAAATATTTTTCGAACCTCACTACTCTGCTGTCGTGAACCCACTCTTTTTTGTTTTTTGTGCCTGTGGAATCCCCCTCGGGCCGTCACCCCACCGGGGTTTTCGGTGGAGCGGTGTGTCGGAATCGAACCGACTAAAACCACACGGTGTGCCGTACTGCGCCTTAAGTAGGAGGAATCCGGGAACAGTTTTTATTAAGACATCCGGACCCCCCCTAGCGCCTGCCCGCATAAGTGCGGGCACCACCTCCGGGTAAAAACTTAAAATTTCTCAATTAGACGACGTCCAGGCACACGCGGACGCCGCCTCCTCGCGGGGGGGCCACTATAGCGGGTGGAGGGGAAAACCCGTCCCGTCCACCCGCGGCCACACTCAGGGCGGCATGAGGCGCTGGTAAGCGCGCCTTCGCCGCCCGGTTCGCCGGCGGCGAATTAAGTCCGAGTAGAGGTCATCCTCCTGGACCCTTTCCGCCGCCTCCTTCTGTGAGATGACTTCCTCACAAAAGGTCGCGATCGCAGCAAAATTCCTGTCGCTACCGGCCATGGAGCGTATGACGGCCGGTAGTGAGAGATCCTCTCCGATGACTGCAGTGAGGGCCCGGCGCTGCGTTGCCCAAGCAGAGCAGACCGCTAGCGTGTGCTGAGCCGAGTTCTCACTGCAATCGCAGTGGTGACAGACGGGACTCAATTCCCTCCTAGCGACCGAGTGCAGGTACTTTCCGAAGCAGCCGTGCCGAAAGAACCTGCATCAGTCGGAAGGAAAGGGTCCCGTACTGTCGCCCTGCCCACTCGAAGATGACCGGCTGGAGTGCCTCCACGGCGGCAAAGCCAGCACGTGGAGCCTCCAGCCGGGACGACCAACGAGCCATGGTGGCTCGGCGAGCGGCCTTACGCCATTACCTCTTCGGGCGGAGGCCGACTGCCGCTTCCCGCCCGGAACTCAGCCGTTCGCCGATATACTTCGGCGAGCACTTCCGCCTCCAAATCCCACGGGGGAGTCGTCCGGTCCGTCGATACGGTGCGGTATCCGCGTGTGGCTCTAACCGCCATAACCCTCTGAGGGCGCCAGAGGCGCGCCCTATTCTAGGCGGTCAGAGCCTCCGCCCAGTCGTGAACCCACTTCTAACACAAGCATTTCGCTTAGCTGGAGGGGTTAACAAGAATACTAGTAATGTGTGGTCCACGTTGGTAGTATTCTTTAAAAAAAAAGATACTTACTCGCTCATCTACTGACACTGATTACGAAATATAGAAAACTATTTGAACTATGAAGATAAAATTTGACAATAACGACTAGATTTAGGGGGTCTAAGGGCAAGCTTGCTTGTATGAAAGTACTTATTTTTTTTTTGTACTAGAGACCTGATATTTGGCAAGGAGGCAGTTTATAGTTAGCACACGTCAATTTAGATTTGGTAGTTTATAGGTAGCACATGTTGGAGTTTAAGACAGGGCCGGATTAAGGAGGTCTAAGGACTTTCGCAAGTTTAAGTCTTTGGTTTTTTTGTACTAGAGACCTGAAATTTTGCGGGGAAATATTTTATAGGTATGACATGTTAGCCAAACAGGAATTTCAGGAAAGGGCCGGTTTAAAGGGGTCTAAGGTCTCTCTAAAATTTGTATGAAAGTCCTTGCTTTTGTGTACTAGAGACCTGAAATCAGGAAGATACAGACAGGCAGGAAGATAGTTTACAGGCAGCACACGTCACCTATAGTAGCTAGCTAGCTAGCTCGCTGTATAAAAAAGGTGACCCAGCGGACATCGGAAACTATCGGCCAATAAGTATCATGCCTTGTCTATACAAATTATTTGCCGCTTGTCTACTAGGAAGAATATCCTCAGATATTGACACACATCAGCCGATCGAGCAAGCAGAATTTAGAAGTGGCTTCAGTACGACAGATCACATTCAAGTAGTTGACCAAGTGATAGAAAAATATTTAGAGTTCCGCAGGCCATTATATATAGTTTTTATAGACTATAGAAAAGCCTTTGACTCTATATCACGCGAAAGTATCTGGAAGGCGCTAGAAACACAAAACATAAATCAGAAATACGTAAATGTTTTGAAATACATCTATACCAACAGTGTAAGTAGAGTCAAATTAGATCGTACAGGCAAAAAAATAAAGATTAATAAAGGTGAAAGACAAGGTGACCCGTTTTCCCCAAAACTTTTATTGCAGTCCTACAACATATAATGCAAGACTTACTATGGTCTACACAAGGCATCAACTTAAATGGGAATTTCTTAAGTCACCTCAGGTTCACTGACGACATTATAGTAGAGGAGCCCATTAAGGGATTTTTTGAATTTACTCCTGCGCGGCAGATTATTATAAGGGGGGTTAATTACACGCTGACAAGTGTACATTTTGATAATCTAACCTGTAGAAGCTCCCCTCACTAGTGAAACGGATACATCGCATGAACTCTTTTTCTTTCTAGCATCTAATCTTCAAAATCCAATAGGTCCCAACGACGCTCGAGTAAATACCCATTTAGCATCGTCGGCTCCCCTTCTATTATTTTGTTCTCGGAAAGTCCACAACAATTGAACATCATGATAAACGACCTACACCAGGCCAGTATAAAAGTAGGACTTTTATACTGGCATTGACAAAATTGACAAAACAAAAGTCATGACTAATTGCCACATGTCACCCATTACAGTAAATAACACGCCCCTCGAATACGTACAAAAGTACGTTTATCTAGGTAAACAGATCTCCTTCAATAAGGATAGAAATATAGTAGAAGTAGAAAGGAGAATAGCATTTACTTGGAATAAATACTGGGCTCTTAAGGAAATATTCAAATCAAAGCTACCACTGTCAACTAAAAAAAATGTATTGGACTCAGAAATACTCCCCTATCTCACCTACGGTTGTCAAACTTGATCGTACGATCTCAAAACCAGAAATAAAATTCAGTCTACTCAAAAAAGAATGGAGAGGAGTTACGTAGGCAGAAAATTAAAACACAAGGTGAGAAATGTGGATATTCGTAAGAAAACACAGATAACAGACGCTTTACATTTCTCATTACAAAGAAAGTGGAAATGGGCAGAACACGTGGCCAGATATAGCGACAACAGGTGGACTACAAGATCACTACAGTGGGTTGGGCCACGAGGCTCTTGGGCGAGAGGACAACCATGTGTTAGATGGACAGACGAGATAGTTGCAACGGAGATGGCTAGATATGGGAAAAGATAGAGAAAAGTGGAACGCCTTGGAGGAGGCTTTTACCCCATACAAACGGTTAATAGTAATTAAGTAACCTGTAACTTATATAATGTTATTTAGAATTTCAAATTTAACATTCTTTTGTAAATTAAAATTAGTCTTTATTATTATATTCATTCCTTACTTGAGTTTGTTACAGGTTTCAAATCTTATATAGTTGGAAATGGTTTTGTATGGAATTGAAATAAAGCTTTTATTATTATTATTACACGTCACCTAAGAAAGGATTAAACCTGAAAGACTGCCTAACATACTTGTATATTACTAAATACGTACATAATTTACATATCATAATTTTATTATTATTATTATGAAATGGAATACGCGTTGTCTTCCAACTCACCTGATGGAAAGTGACGATGAAGACAAAGATGGTACATGCCTATCCCAGAGAAACCTATGCACTCTACAATTGGAACGTTCCAGGTTTATTATTGACTGAAAAAATAGTCACAGGCAGCTCATTTCACACCTTGACGGCTCGAACCAAAAAGGAGCTGTCAAAGCGTTTAGTTCAACTTTTTGGTGTTTCGCCAACGAAAGGATGAAACCCCTGTGTTTGCCTGCGAAAAATTACATCCAGACACAGAACAAATGATCGTGCTCAGATTGTGATGCAGAAGGCAATGTCGTTGGTTAACAATTTACGCATGGCATTAAAATGTCAAAAACGCAATTCTATTTCACTATCAAACCACTTTAGACAATGTGAAATGAACCATCAACATCGTATGACACATCAACATTGTATAAAATGATTTCACCCATGTTCAGGGAATTTACCCGGCTATTTTCCCGATAAATTCCCAATTATTAACCCAACGGGTACTTTCTGCTGCCCATCTCCACGTATGTTTTAAAACTGATTCATAGTTACATACATATCTATATGAAACAGGTAATCTTACTATTTCTTTTAAATATCATCTAAATGAATTCAGAAAACTGTTTGGTTAAAAGATTCCCACTATTGTTGCGCTCATAGATAAAAAAATGTACTAAAGTAGTTGAGCTTTACAAATAAGTCTGCTTGTGACTTATAAAATTTGTAAAGGAATTTCCTGTTCGCCTGGACAACGATAGTAAGAAAACTACGGGCGAGACTCATTTTTTAAAGAAATGAAATGAACAGTCGCCACAAAGAGCCGGATAATAAAATAAAGGTTCTTTCCCTCTCTCGTAAATCTTTCTAACAAACGAATAGAATAGGGAACGAAAATGGTACAATCTTTAACTTTCTGACAGTTTAATAAGATAATAAAAATATAACCACGAGAACGAAATTAATATCTCCACACTTTTTGCAGCTTGCTTAGAGGTTTGCCCTTAGGAATTCTACAAAAACAATATTTAAATTTGAAATATTAAGATAGCATTGCGTTCTCGCTTAAGTTTTAATATGAAATACTTAATTATTTTGTCTTTTCTGTTAGTAAAGATCTTAAAATTCATTTGTTCGGAATATTATGTTGAAAGCTATAGGTAGTCTTTTCTCAATTAGCCAGTGCGAATTACCCCCAAGTTAAGATTCATTAAAGTTTAAAATTTCCTACAGCGTACTTTGAAAGTTGTTAGTCTTTAAAAGTGATTGGTGGTAGTACAAGAACTTAAAGTAGTCACCAATTGCAAAGATCGATCATGATATTAACAGTACGTGAAAAGTAATTTAAGGAGTTCACTAGCGGGTGATTTATCTGTTGTTATCTTTGGCTATGTTTTCCACCTTAGACATCACACAAAACTATTTAGGTGTGTAAAATCTACAAAGGGAAACCATAATTACAAATGACACATAAAAGAAAAGTACAAACACAACTTGCAGAGAACATTTATGTCATGTCAGCTTAGATCGGAAGCCGTTGTGTACATTGGGTGTGGCCGGTTACGACGCTGTACCTCTGTGACCAAACAAACCAACGATAGAAATGGACATTTTAAAAGGTATGATGGCGAGTCTAGGATTATAGAGTTTTTTTTATGTGATAGGAGGCAAATGAGCAGACGTGTCACCTGATGATAAGAGACTAGACAAGTGCGTTGCCGGCCTTTAAGGTGGGAGTAGGAGAAGTCACAGTTCTTATTCTCGTACTATGTGCCGTGGGAGAGCCATGCTTCGGTACGTATGGGCCGGCTCGACCGGAGTGATAAGGCCTCACAGAAAACCGGTAGTGAAGCAATGCTTGCATTGCTTTTCACCGAGTGAGTGAGGTTACTGGAGGCCCTAACCCTTCCCTCTGTTCCCCGCAACTTATTCCCCCCTTCCCCTATCCCACCTTAACGGTCGGCAGCGTACTTGTGACTCTTGAGTTGCAGGTGCCCATGGGGGCGATGGTCATTTACCATCAGGTGACCCGTCTGCTCGTTTGCCCCCAATAACATAAAAGAAAAATAATGTCCTATTTAATTTTTGACACGTTGTTATTGACGAGTGTGTCCATCAGGTTATTTGCAATGTAGATAAAATGCAACTTGTAAAGGGGGTCTGCAACTTCGTATTTAACAATGAAGTTAGTGATTTTAAAATAATACAGCTTTAGTACAGCGTAGTTGTCACATTTAGGCACAGATCGACAAATTTAGCTCTATCATGTTTTAATTGTTTGTTAAATTACCTTTTTGTTTTTCAAGTAATGAAATATAACGAGATAACACTGTTGTTCCGTGATTGGAATGTTGCTTCTGTTAATAAGATTACATTGAATAACATAATAATACCATTAGAATTTCCGGTTTATTGAAAGTTGACTGAATTTCAAGTTTTTTATATAAATATTTATACTAGCTGGATCTCGACAACAGTGCCACTTAACGGCTCCGACTAGGACGTATTTTTTATGGAAATTTGTTACACAACAAGAATCCTGAAGTATGTATATCTTCTGAACCCTTCCAAAAATATTTGTCTGTTTTTAATCAATATTGGCTAAGAATAAAACTTTGAAGTTTATCCACAGAACCAAATGAACACAGTAATATTTTTGAATACGAATTCAAAACACTGCTTATTTTGACCTAACTAATAGAAATAAAATACTAATATAATAAAAAAAACATACTAACGTTTAGAATACAGACACGGAAGTCAAGTAGTATTGCGCTGCATGCTATAAAATGGTAATCCAGGTTATGATTGGCACTAGTAAAATTTTCACAGCACCCGTGTCGGTGCGGTCGGCTGCTGCCACGCCGCGATAGGTCAGTTTAATCGGATTCTTTATTCATGAGACCACTGCACCGCTGCGGTATTCAAAATTATACTTCGCATATTAAGCGGAATTAACACCAATGTATTATATTGAAGTGGAGCTCAATTTACGCAAGCAATTATGTTCAACGAAGGCTTACATAAGCGTGTGAATCTCGATACACTTGTCAACCCTAACTGCAACTAAAACGAGATTAGTTATCCATGTAAATCTAAAGAGAATTCTTTGTACGCATTTTTCAGAAAATTTCGGGAACGTTGGTACGTGAAATTTAGAATACTTAAAGTTTATGTATAGAAGAAGTGCATAAAGCTAAAATTTTGTGTTACAAATGTAAAATCTAATTACGTGAAAACAGCTAGATCAAGTTACACGCGTCCAGTATATATGTTCACCTGTCATGGTACGTAAGTCTATACAATGACAGCTTAAGTTATACAGGCATAAGTTATACATATATACTAATGGCCGCTGAGTAGACGGGAGAAAGATTCTCTGCTTACGATTCAATGCTTGCTTATCTGTAATGTATGCCAAGTGACAGTGACGGGATTATAGAAAAAGGGCTTGTATCAATTTGATAAAAAAATTTGCTTCTCATTTATTTTAATTAAGATTTAATATACGTGAATTTAAAAAAAAATGAGAGTAAGATATTGATTTGTGCGAGAAGCTCTAAAAAGATGTTTCTCAATTTTAAAAAACAACACTGTTTATTTTCTAAAATACTGTTTTTTTTACTCTCCGACTTTAATATACTTTATTTCTCATACAAAAAGTTGGCAACCCTTGTTGCAGTTCATATTTTTTCATCAGTTTATAATAGCGCGAGTATGAATTCAGATTCAATTCAGAATCAAACGGTGAAATCTACCATAGATATCATTATGAACATTTTTACTATTACAACGAAAGTCTACAATTACAGGAGTATTAGAGACAAAAGGTATCTGCCTGCTATCTGTAACTGTTTGTATCTTATGAGAGCCCTTTAATCGGCAACACGTTTTATGATATGCGCTCCAATTTAATACTTTTGTATAACATATTATCTTATTCAAAAGTATTAAATAACAAATAACTATGTACCTACTCGAATAAATACCCCAATCCGTGCCGCTCTCAATATGTTAATTTCAGTCGCTCTTGCTATATTATTTTCTACCCTTATTATAGATGGTCATAATTTAATTTCGTGTTTTAAGAAAATCCTATAGGTAGGCACCATGTCAAACATATTGTGTGAGAGATGCAGCCTACTACAAATGAATACGCGGGCAGTCCACACCTACAAAGTTCGTCACCTTTCATAAATGTTATGGGTTCATTATTTACAGTTTAATAGACTACATTTATTACAACATCCACCCTGGCCAAACACTCTAAACCTGATGTAGTACAATTTGTATATAACATTGTATAGAATATATATAAGCAACATTAATTATTATTTGTGTTAAGAAGATAACTATTATTTATTATTAGCACAGCCACGCGGCGAGTAAAGAATAAACACCTAAAGTATTTTTAAATTACATTGACAAAATAAGTAATAACTAAAATAATTATTGAGACTTATTTTTAAAGGATTTAACAGATCACTAACATCTAGCAATAACGCAATTTAACATAACAAATACATTTATCAATAACAAAACACGTCCACTGTACAATAAGTTCGATTTGGCATTTTGTTTTTATTTACGAAGAATATCGTTCAGGGCGTGCGTGCTGAGTCCAGTGTTACCAACCCTACTGTTTTAACAGTAGATTTGATGTTTTTACATTGATCCCGCTGTTTTCTGTTTCATTCTTAACTTTTACTGTTATTCAATTAGCGTTCAGCGCCACGTATGTACACGTACACTATACAAATATTTTTTGTTAACCACTTAAATGTATAGTTTTGAAATATAACGCAACCAAATTACGCAACAGAATATCGACTGCAACATTACAACTAAAGGAGCATTACACACTAAATCCGAATAACCGATTGCTATTCATTTGAAACCACAGAAAGGTACATGAAGAAATTTAACAAAAAATATGTATGATTTCAAAAAGAAAAAATTGTCTGAAAATACTTAAGATGAAAATAATTTTACTTTGATTTTTGTTTTTTATTATGTTGTAATCAATATTATAATATAACAATACATGTGAGTCCTACTACCTAATAAAAGTAGGTAATTGTTTTAATTATATGAGGAAAGTATGAAATCTACCTTTTTTCACTTTACCTACTGTTTTCTCCTGTTTTTTATTGGTGAACTGCTGTTTTTTAGTTTTTTGGGGTTGGCAGCACTGGTGCTGACACTTATACCGGCCACGGGACGCTAAATTGGTAGGTATATAAAATGCGACCTCGAGCGAGTGATGTAGCACTGCTTTAGTGTTATCAGTAAAAAAATGTTGCTTTGTGTTATTACTTATTACTAATAATTTAATGAATTTCGGCCTTATGGCCGACCCCTAGTATTTATAATTCTTTTTAAGTTACGATACTTAAAACTGACGAAGTAAGTAGTTTTGATGAACTAAAAGACTATTTATGGAAAATAAAATGGTGTGGTGCCTGATATAGGCGCGATAGGTCTGTTCGCCCCTTGAGAAAGAGCCCCGTTGGGCGCGAAATTAGTAGAGTATTCTCAAAATACACACATGGACAGAACCGCATGTCATCGATAAATATAATATCTTGTATTAGATCTTAAAAGTAAAGTTATCCTGAAACTAGTCCAGTGCTCGTCTTCTAAATGTCAACTCTACGTCAATCTAGTTTTATCGTGGGAGAGCCATGCTTCGGCACGTATGGGTCGGGTCGACCGGAGTGATACCACGGCCTCACAGAAAACCGGCAGTGAAGCAATGCTTGCATTGCTTTTCACCAAGTGAGTGAGGTTACCGGAGGCCCTAACCCTTCCCCCCCTCTACCACCCTCCCCTCTTCCACCCTTCCTTCCACCCTTCCCCTACTCCCACCTTAAAGACCGGCAACGCACTTGTGACTCTTGAGTTGCAGGCGCCCATGGGCGGCGGTAGTAATTAACCATCAGGTGACCCGTCTGCTCGTTTGCTCCATACACCATAAAAAAGTAGGCAATGGGACTGCCGACAGAAGTGAAAACATAACTTCATAATGTATTTGCACAACACACACAGACACACACACATGTATATATATAATTAGGTTAAAAAAAATTAAATTAAACAAAGAAATCATAAAATAAAATAATCTCTCTCTCTCTCTCTCTCCCTCCCTCTCTCCCTCCCTCTCCATGTCTCTCTAACGCTGTACATGTAAATATAAGAAACTCGCCACCGTCTTACGAATTTTCGATCTCGTCATAAAAATATTTTTTTAAATATATGACACTCGGACACATTTTCCATACATTTTAGATCAGGGTCACGTGTCCTGACGTGAGTTTAACATTTTTTACCCATCCCAAAAATTGCACAACGCCGCTAAAGAAGTTTTCACTTCAAAAAATGTATCTTCCAATAGAAACCGTATTAAGAAATCATTATACTTACGTAAGGTAAGATACTTTCTGGAAGTAGCTTCTGATGCAAGATTATTGAATATTTAAGGTTTATAAAGTATTCATTAATTGTCTACACTAGTCTAAAGTACATGCGTGTGTGCAATATTTACAATCGGAGCGATACATTGGAATAGATTTTCTTTATGTTAATGTTAGTTAGCTCAGCGATCATATGGTAAAAAGAAGTTGTTCTTGAAAAATAATATATATTATGTAAAACTAATGAAACATACCACCTATATAACTATGTATATAGTTACAAGACAACCAACCGTGATTTGAAATTGCGTTTACGAATCATATCTAGCTATGTCTTTATGAAGGTAAACCAATTTCTAATGCAAACATTTAGTTTAGGTACTAGTCTGTGGTACCAATAATCACTCAGACAGTTGAGAGACAGTGGAGACCGGAAGTGCTTTAGGTATCTGACCGCCGTTAAATATCTTATGTAGTTTAGTTAGTGTTCATAGTCTTTCGAAGATATAACTTTTCTTGCACCTTCAGTGTTTTCCAACCAGAAAAGGCGTAGAGGTTGGTAACTATTTACCTTTAGGCCACTGCTTGCTGTGTTAAAGTTATATACTTCAAACTAGTACTAAATACTACCCCTAAGAATACTGAACTATAAACTTGAAACTTTTTTATTTCTTCAACACAAAATTACATGATCAAGAAAAAATGACATTCCGTATCATCTACTGTATTCAATTGTGATGATAAATATACATAATTTTTTTTTAATGTGACAAACGAGCAGACGGTTCACTTGATGGTGACTACCGCTAATGTACGGTCCCATGGGCACTTGCAATTTAAGAGTCATAAGTGCGTTGCCTACCTTTAAGGTGGGAACCCCTTTAAGTAGGGGAAGGGGGGGAAGCGAGGGAGAGGGAGAGGGAAGTTTTTTTTGTGCGTGTGGAAACCCCCTCGGGCCGTCACCCCACCGGGGTTTTCGGTGGGGCAGTGTGTCGGAATCGAACCGACTAAAACTACACGGTGTGCCGTACTGCTGTTTACATATATGCGGACGAAGTACAGATTTATATTTCCTGCAAACCTCATATTTTCAAAACTGCTATAACGGAGTTAAATAATGATTCAAAACGTATAACTGATTGGGCATAGAAGAATTGCTTAGTACTTAACCCCATTAAAACAAATTATATGGTTTTCGGTACAAAACACCAGTTAGATTCTTTACCTGGGTCGCTAAACATAACGCTAATGGAGAAACCAGTTGAAAAAGTTTTCGAGGCTCGAAACCTAGAATTATGGGTAGATTCTGCCCTTAGATTTGAAAAACATATAGCTAAGGCAGCTCAGAACTGTTTCTATCGATTAAAGGTCTTATATAGAATGAGGCCTTACTTATCTGAAGAACTTCGCATACAACTCGTGGAATCGTTTATGGACTCCGTCTACTAGCTAGAACTAACCGGGTTATACAGGGAGGGTGCAAAATGCTTGTGCGCGATTTTGCTTCACAGTCCCACCTAGAAGCCATATTACACCGTTTCTCAACCAACATGCAATTCTGAAAATGAAGTCACGGCGAAAACTACACCTGGCCAGCCTCCTCTTTGGTGTGATCAAATATAAGGAACCATCATACTTGTATAACAAGCTTGGTTGGGTCACGAGTAGTAGAGACACTCACACTGTTCTGCAGCATTTAGATGTAGTTTTCGATATGCAGCATCAAAAATTTGGAATAACTTGCCTCCACCTTTGAGGCAATTTAAAAGTCGACACGTCTGCGAAGCTTTCTCTTGAATGCACAGCGTGAATTGGGTAGCGTTGATCAGGATATTTCTATAGTTTGATATGTAATCCTAATCTTAGTAAAGATGTACTACATGTCTCGTTTAAGGTCTTAGTTTTTGTGTATGAACTTGTGCGTTTCGAAGTAATTAATAAGTATAAGAACTTTTGATTCCGAACATTCTTTATTTTTTTAACATATAATAAGTGAATATAAGATATACATATACATATTTATATATCCCTATACACAATATTTATTTACCTATATAACATATTTCTGGTGGTCACTAAACGCTCACACACATTACACATCTACACCTGACAAATATTATTAAATGGGCATTTAGTAATCCCGACGTACGTGGGAAACAGGTTACAGATGAAAAACAGCGTCCAGCATTTCGCTAGACATGAAGCTGATCTGGACGCCTTTTTAGACAGGCCGTGGGACGCATAGGTACACGGTACCATAATTATTTTAGCTGTATGTAGTATTTATAAGTTAATTCTTGTTCTTTGTTACTTGTATTTTTTGCGGAGGTGGAGGGGAAAACCCATCAGCGCGCTTCCGCCGCTCGGTTTGCCAGCGGCGAATTAGGTCCGAGTGGAGATCGTCCTCCCGGACCCTTTCCTCCGCCTAATTTTGCGAGATGACGTCCTCACGGAAGGTCGCGACCGCGGTAAAACTCCTGTCGCTACCAGCCATGGTGCGTATGATGGCCGGTAGCGAGAGGTCCCCTCCGATGACTGCAGTGAGGGCCTGACGCTGCGTCGCCCAGGCGGAGCAAACCGCCAGCGTGTGCTGAGCCGAGTCCTCACTGCAGTCGCAGTGGTGACAGGCGGGACTCAGTTCCCTCCTAGCGACCGAGTGCAGGTACTTCCCGAAGCAGCCGTGCCCGGAAAGAACCTGCATCAGTCGGAAGGAAAGGGTCCCTTGCTGCCGCCCTGCCCACTCGACGATGACCGGCTGGAGCGCCTCCACGGTGGCAAAGTCAGCACGTGGAGCCTCCAGCCGTGACCACTAACGAGCCATGGTGGCTCGGCGAGCGGCCTCAGGCCATTCGTTTACCTCTTCGGGCGGGGCCCGACTGCCGCTTCCCGCCCGGAACTCAGCCGTTCACCGATATACTTTGGCGAGCACTTCCGCCTTCAAATCCCACGGGGGAGTCCCAGCCAACGCGCACACCGCCTCCGTCGACACGGTGCGGTATCCGCGCATGGCTCTAACCGCCATAACCCTCTGAGGGCGCCAGAGGCGCGCCCTATTCTGGGCGGTCAGAGCTCCCACCCACACCGGTGCACCGTACAGTGCCATTGACGCTGGGTCCACCCAAATTGGGCAAGAGCCGCCCAAGGGCGGACGCAGCGCCGACCAGTTTCGGAGCAAGCTGTCGGAAGTGTTCGTCGAAGAGCCACCTGCCATCGAGGATCAGGCCCAGATACATTATGTGGCCCTGAACCGGTACGAGGACCGAGTTAACCACGATAGAGGCGCCAGGGGGCGGACCTCGACGGGGCCCATGGAATAAAAGGGCCTCCGTCTTATCCAGGGCCACCCGCAAACCAAGCGCCCTACATGCACCCGACCACCAGAGAGACTCCCCTGGTAGCCAGGCGCGCTGCCTCCTGAAAGTTCACCCCCCGGGCTGTGACCAAAGTGTCATCGGCGTAACAGATTATGCCGAGCCCGGGAGGGAAGTCTCCTCGAAGGGCCCAGTCGTACCCCATGTTCCACAGGAGTGGTCCAAGGACAGACCCCTGCGGAACACCGTACGACATGGGCCGACGACTTAAAACTCCATCTCGGTCCTCGTACATGACGGTACGCTCCTCTAAATAGTCTGCCACTAGCCGCCTCAGGTACCCTGGCACTCCATGATACTGGAGTGCTTCCCTGATGAAGCTGAATGGCAGACTATTAAACGCGTTGGCGATGTCCAACGACACCGCCAACAGCACGCCGCCACAGCTCACTACCTCTTCGGTCAAGGCCCTCAGGCGCAACACAGCACCGATCGTCGAACGCCCCACTCCAAAACCGAATTGGGCGTCCGACAAATCGAGGCCGACCTCGCACAGGTGCCGGACGATGCGGACAGAGAGGACCCTGTCAAACAATTTACCCGCCTCGTCCAGCAACACGATGGGCCTGTAGACCGCGACCGAGTCAGTAGGCCGTCCCGGCTTTCTTAAAAGGACCAGCTTCCCGCTCTTCCAGCAGTCAGGGAAACGCCCGGACGCTAAGCAAGCGTCGAACACCTCCCTGAGGCGGTCGGACATGTGGTCGACGGCAAGGGCCAACACTCAGGCAGGGATCCCGTCTGGCCCGGGGGCGGTGTTCTTGGAACGAATACGTAGAACAGCCGCCCCTAACTCCGCCTCCGTGAAGGGTTAGAGCCTCCGGTAACCTCACTCACTCTTCACTGAGTCACACAATGCAAACGTTGCTATGAGGCCGGTTTTCTGTGAGACCTTGGTATTACTCCGGTCGAGCCGGCCGATACGTGCCGAAGGATGGCTCTCCCACTTAGATAGTGTCAATTAAACATAAAATACATTTTATGATATAAGTACTCGTTTATATAGTTACTCAAGTGACTAACATTATGAATATCACTTTAAGTTCGCAAAGGGTAGCCCCCGAAAGGAGAAGTACATAGATACATACATAAATTGCCTACAGAAATGAATTATGTAATATAACACGATTTAAAACAGAGCACCATCGTGGTACACACTCAAAATAAATTATTGTGGAAAATTTGTTTTAGACATTTACACGAATTCGTTATTTTTAATTGTATTATTTTTAATTAATTGTATGATTAATAATACTGTAAGTACCATAGATCATAAACAATTCTACTATTAAAGTTAATTAAGCTAGGCACTGTGGTCGGTTCTGTTTACGACAGATTCAATAGGTGGAAGTTCAAGTCGTCTGTTGCTGACCTTACAAGGCCGAGTTCCCAATTTCCTACACCCCATTTATTCTATCAACTTGGTTTTGATTTCGGATTGCAGTATCAAAACATTAATAATGACACTTATCTGCACAGACACATACATAATGTAGGCTCGGGGTCGGCGAGTAGACGTGGTCCGATTTACTTCAATTTGAGTTCATGGCGTGTGGCGATGCGGTGGATTCTGAAAATTTAATGCTACGGGTCTCTCGTTACTCTGTGTCAATGTTCGGCACCCTGTTCATATGAAGGTATATTTATATTGCTTCCTCGGTTCTGGTAGAGGCAGAATGTACTGCATTTTCTATGTACCGGATTAATAGTCAATGCCTCGGTATGAAAGTTTACGTGTTATGTTATGTTTACCCTAATCTTCGTGCGGTTTTGCTTTTCATGTGTAGATGTGTGTGAACGTACGTGACGCCTGGAGCTTGCTTAAAGCAAGCTCCAGGCGTCACGTTGCTTCCTTATGTAGTTCATTATATTTTATGTTTACAATGTATTTATGCTTTTATAATATTAAGGTGTATGCAAAAGGTGAGATTTCATCTAAACGAAACGTAACTTTACTTGTAAAATTATACTCAGAAAGTGAGAATCTGTAGACTATTGTAAAAAGTATTTACCAAAGAAATTACAATATTTGCAGTCTATTTTTGGAGGTAAAAATAGTAAAATTTCGAGAAACTTGTTTTACGTTACTGTGAAAGCTTGTTTTCTGGGAGTTTCCTTGGCCCACCCTGTTAGCTATAAAATCATCTATATGAGAACAATAGCTAATAGCCACATTTCGGTTATACTAAGCAAATTACTGACTTACTTTTTCATCACTCTTGACGACGGCGACAGTTCAAATAGAAAAATAAGTTACATAAAATATAATGAGTTGTCTTTCCTTAGTAATATGAACTTTGTAAGCGTTACTAATACGGATAGCTACGACATCACACTTTCTTTCATTTTATGCTTAGATCTTAGATAAATACAGTTTGCCTACAGTAATGCACGGATACAATTCGTGTCCGTCGTCATACATTATTATTAATTCCCATAGTTTGACCATTCATCTAAATAATAAACATAAAATGAATCCTATAAACTATATCTCCTAATACGGTATAGTAATGCAGGTATAGCAAAAGTGTCGTGTGTCGTATTACAGTCGTAATCGAAGAGCTCTATTCGAAATAAAAACTCTACAAAATGAATAGAGATTCCAAATAAGAGAATAAAATACGGGGAAAAGCCTATTTTGTCCATCCAGCCGGTGAGGCAATGTTCATCGAAGTTTCCAACTCCTTTTTTATTTGCGTCCTGCAGCAGAGTAGATATAGATTCCTGCTGTTGGCATGTATTCGTGTCGCTTAGATACCCATTGGTTAGGGATGTACGGAAGGCTGTCTTTTTATCTCTCGTAGGGAACTCTTCAAATGAGTTTCGATACTCACCATTATAATCATAGGCTTATGTATGTGGCAGTTGTTTATTTACCAGACAATACTGCTGTTATACTTCCATTGTAGTAGTAGTCCCGATGCCCACCGATTGCCACTAGCTAAACTATTATTTGATTATCTGATCAATGATTGATCTGATGTTGTTGATGTACTAAGAATATATTATTCTAAATAGTAATATCAAATCAAATGAAACCAAAATCATTTATTTCAATTAAACCCATTATAGGTATTTTCGAATTGTCTGGAGTAGTAGTCAGTCAGACTAAGTCAGTCGTGAAGCTAGTTACCTGTTCCAATACCTAGATCCTGTGCAGAAGATCAGGCAAGAAACTCCAAGGACACTCTTTTTCAACATGTTTTTTACAAGTCTCTGGTTACATCCCACTATCCTACTAATATTATATGTAAATGTGAAAGTTTGGATGGATGGATGGATGGATGGATTTCACGCAAAAACCACGGAACCGATTGCGATGAAACTTGGTATGTAGATAGCTGGAGACCTAGATTAACGCAAAGGCTACTTTTACTGATATTCCCACGGGATCGGGACTTACGTCATTCACAAATTAAATGTGAGGACAATGTAAAGTATTGATCTAAACTATAAACAGTCCCGCAAATTACCATATGTAAGTAATAGCAGTTCGGAGATGACCAGCCCCGACCAACGGCACTCGTTCGTGATGTCTTCGATAATAAGAGAAATAATATTATTTTAGTGGTATTTATAAATAATTATAATAAATTCTAATTAAGTTTACATTAAAATAGACACTTTTATATTGTATCATTTTTGACGTGCTGTGGATATTTCCAGCCCAGCCGATGTCAGAAGTGTCAGTCTTCTATTATCTTCTCTTTTCTTTTTTAATCCTACAGTTTCATACAATACAAAATAAAGCTCGAATTGACATAGGTATCATTTCACATTCCATTCTAATATTTATTCCAGAGAGGGTGGAATTGGAATATAGTGGGGAACAGCGCATGTTTTGTGACTGTTGCGAAAACAATTCGAAATGATTGCATAGAGACGAGGTTTTGTATTCCGAGAAGTGCGGAGCCCAATACTAGCTATTGTCTCTTTGGCACTCACTTTACGGGCTAATTGATTCTCTTTCATCGTGTGGAACAAGAAAACGCTGTTAGACTTTACGGTGCATTGTTCGTTAATTGAACTTGTTTCAACTGCAATGCGTTTGCAGGGCGCCCCGTAAACCACCAAGGCTTCTCCCTGTTTTCTATGTAAACCAGGCTAATTGAATTTAAGTAGTTTGCCTTTTGCATGAGGTAAATAAATTATTAGGAATCTAGCGCTATTTCAACTTGCAAGTATTTTTATAAAGTTGTTCACAAAAACTTTTATTCAATTAGTAGTACTATAGGTTAAACATGGAAAATTATATTTGGATGGAGATCAGAAACTACCTAGGTATGATTTCCATCCAAATATGATTTTTGGTATCTAGATCCATTTTACTCCTTAGGATTAGAAATATAAAACAGTCGTGTGTTAAAAAATAAACATTTTAGAAACGTCGAATTGCTTTACTACTACTTTAGGTGTTATTTGTGAAGTAAAACCTTAGCTATCAAACGTGTTTTAGTTACTGTTACATCAGTAATTTGATGTTGACTCAGTTTTTCTCTGAATAGAAAAAAACCGACGTTCACACTGAACTTCTATTTACTGAAGGAATCCAACTTGCTGTAGGTTGAAGATACTTCCAGCAATAAACGGTTTAGATAAGTGTGGAGTTATTTGTCCTAGTCATACAATCTTTTGTTATTAGCCGGGTCCACATCAGACAATCCAAAATGGATCTGCGATCCAGGATATAGATGCCTGGCTCGTGGATCGTACTAAACCGATCCAGTTTGTTGAAACTTGCGATCCTGAACTACGCTCCAAGCGATCCATAGGCGATCAGAGACCGCATTTTTTTCTTTAGGTCTTCACTTTTTTTGCCCATTTTATAAGATATCTGACGCCAAGCATCGTCTTTTACATCTCTATTAGTGTAACATAAATAGGTTGGTCACATAAACATTTCTACTACTTATTAAACGCTGACTTTGCGAGACTTCCATGGCTGATCTCGTGAACGTCCACACCGCGCGCTCCACGCAAGTGAGGTGTCTTTGAGGCAAGCCAAAAAGCCGACCAAAAACGGATCAACCGCGGCAAGGAGCGGGCGCTCCAACGCAGGTGGATAGCGCGCGCGGCGCGGCACATCCCCACACCGCCCGCGCATTTGGATCGCGCTCTTGTCGCGTGCGATCGGAGCGCGGTGGATCGTCCAGCGTGACATATGAAAATAAATAATGTGTATATCGACTCCCCCGTGGAATAAGTAGGTAATCGAAAAATACAAATTTTACAGGAAAAATGATTTACTGTTTTTGTTGAATAACTTTCTAACCTGTGGGAGCATTGAAGTCATCGACACGTCAAATGACAGCAAATTTTTTATGAAATGTAATTTTGCCATCAGCTTTAAATTATATGCTTCCTATAATCTGCAATATGAAAAAACTAATCTTACAGTTTCGAGAAAATTTTTACCATTCTGTAAAAGTAAGTTACGGGATTATTGTGGTAAATTTATTAAGATTGTTGATTTATAATAGCATACTGTTGACTTTTATAACGTTATTTTTATTACCGCGAGTGAACGTAATATATCATATCCAAATTATTCTAGTAATTTTAAATTGGCAAAAAAGACTGTACAGATAAAATACAGTGTTGTTTCAGGAAACTTGACAACAACTTTTTTAAATAACCATTCAATGCAAAAAAACGTTTGAAGAATAATAAGCCAAGGTTTTTTATGAAAATAATTTATATTATAATTTTTATTGTATAAAACACAAGTTGCAATTAACGTTTTACAAATTTTAGCCATAATAAACTATATCAACAGAATATAAGTGACCATTTATTAAAAATTAAATGAGATCAACGATAAATTAAACAAAATCACTGTAAAATTCTAAATAAGAAACATAAACTGAAAAATCAACAATTATCCTCTTCATTTTGGTCTGTTGCGTCCGCATTATCACTAAACGGTAAGCATTTAGAAATGGAATGATTAAATCTGGGGATTGCGCCAGTTTTACATAACCTCAATAGTTCTGTGTGTAAAGCTTTACTGATTGGAATGGGCTAGTGGTATCAATGCTGCAACTCAATATTACCTGGAACAATAGGTGCACCTTGTGTCCGTTTACGTCCTCGGTGTCTAGTATTTAAAGTAAATTATGGATTGGTATCAACTTCGGAATACGCGTCTTAAAAATTGTATTTAAAAAAGAGCTTATTTTCCTTCGAATGTATTCTTTTAACCCCCATTACTTATGTCCAGTGTATTACCTCTCCATCTTTATCTCGCTGCCAATTAATGTCTACAAGTTGTTTAATTTCATAAATATCGGATTGTTCAAGTACTTTGACAGCATACTTTTCGCCAGTGACTTTAGAGTTCAAAATAATACTACATATTTAGTCGGGAGTATACACAACTTTATTCTTTACGTTTCTTCCAATGCATGCAAGTGACATCTGTGCTCTTCCTCTAAAGAAGTTTTAACTAAAGGATCAGCCTGATCAAATAAAGAACATGAAGGGTCCTTTTTTGATTTGAAAATTGAGTAGTTGTAATTTGTATTAAATACTGTTTCATATTGGCGTTTTGTGTCACTAATAACATTATTGTAATTTGCAAACCACTCCGTGTAAAAGCGATAAACTTTTGATGTACTTAATTTTTCTGAAAGATATTCTAGTTTAGATACTTTTGGAAACAGTTCAGTATGTACTTTAATACTAAACTCTGTAGCAGCACTCATTTTCCGCGGTCTGTAATTGTGAACTACGCTATTATCTATGAAACCCTCATCTGAATTTGCCTTCTCTAATGCTGTATGGGTGTGTACCCATACAGCGTTAGATAATTTGTTCTACGATTTGTAAAGTATTAATTAAAAATGTCTTACAAACAAATACGTCCTCATCATTTAGGGGCAAATTATATTTTAATGTTTGATTGTTTCTACGTTCTAATGTCATTCGTTTAATAGTGTCAGTCTTGACATGTTTACTTAAAAATAACCATTTTAATTTTCCGATCTATAAGACTATAAAAGTTATCAAATATGCGTTACCTGACAGACGAACAAAATTTTTTACCACAACCTTTTTTACACACGCATATGGGACCTAAAGATTTTTGATTTTTCCTAGTTAGTCTTTTTTTTTTGTGAGCTATAGGTGGTTCCTCCTGATTTCTCGTAATGCTTTCTTTATCATCTGTGCAGTTTACGTCAGAAAAATGTACTTCTATAGTAAAATTATGCTCCACTTCAATCTTGTCATCACCCCCATAATGAATCCTTTAGTATGCTTCCTGTCAGTGTCACATTAGTTTGACTAAAATTTTTGTTTTCCATGTTTTAAATAAATAAATTTAATACGAAATAGATGCGGTTATGCGTTTACCGGCAAGTACTGGAATTTATTCACAACAATAATCCGGTAATAGGAACTTACCGAATACCGAAAAGAAAAGTACTTATGTATTAATGTGTAATGACATTTTTCTCGTCATTAATGTGATCACAAATTTCCGTACAATAAAGTGGCTATTTCAAATATCTTCGTAACTATCAGTAGGAAAATTCTAAAAAAAAATCACAGTTATGTATTTCGGCCCATAGATGCTGATTTTAGCATAACAATAAAAAGTCCATAATAGCACATTACCGACTTATTGCAGGGGGACGTCGATATATATATATCTTTAAAAAGAAATAAATACCTACCTGACGTCCTATATCAAAGAAGTATTGTTATTTACAATGTCGCTTTTAATAAAACTAGCTATCTCCGGGTAATAATCAAAATAGATCTTCTGTCTAAAAAATTGCAAGGTGGTAAAGAAGGTACAAGAAAATAAGAAGGTTCCTATAAATCTCTACAAGACAAATATTAAGGTTAAACATATGTAGATAGGCAAACCCATTTCTATAAAGGTTTAAGGCTGTAAAAGGTTCAATAAATTCTGAATCTTTGGTATCTTCAAACTAATAATTACTTTACTTGAATGGTTAAAAAAAAAGTATTTTTAACGTTTTAATTAAATAATCCACTGAGCCTTATTATAATCTAACTGAGAAGGGTGAAAGCCAGAGTTTCATTTAGGTTTATAAGACGGTAAATCATGACTAAATCATGACATCGCTCTATACGAACAATAGATACGGACATAAATGTAACAAGGGGAAAGGTGGCCTACATTAGTCTTCCCGTGGTATAACGTTTGTTCGCCTGACAGCATTCATTAAGGCACAAAAGCGTTGTCTATAAGGTAGTTTCCGCGTTCGCGTCCTTCTTAACAAATTGGTATAGTAATGCTGGAAGCTCGGACAATGGCAGTGCTTCTAAACGGAACTACCGACAATGTACTTACTTTACCCGTCATCGGGCACAGCTATTAAAATCTGTATGAAAACAAAGGATTTGTTAAGTAAAAACTAGTCATATAAAACTCTGTAGTAAGATATTTGTAATCTTTCCAGTTTTGCGAGTACCTACTCAACGGTGTGGTCGCCTGCTGGTCTAGAGGCGGCTAAGCTCTGTATTGGTTCTCGATTTCCTTTCCAGGGTGTCAGTCCGTTCGCTTCCGACATACCATTAGTCTCGGTGAGTTGTACGAGCCGTGAACCCCCACGGCTTATACACTGGCTTCGATCTTATAAAGCACATATTGCAGAACTTTTGATCATTTTTTGAAAACACTTCATCAATCGTGTGTGTGTGCTCCAAGTGTCGTGTGTGAAGTGAAGTTTTAAGCTCATACAGTTATTTTCACCTACCTATGCCTAATCTCCGGAACGGGTGGACCGATTTCCACGGGACTTTCACTGGCAGATAGCTGGTGTTACAAGAAGTAACATAGGCTACCTTTATTTTGCGAAAATAATTAGGGTTGCGCGCAAAATATATACATATTTAGACGCCAGCGAAGCGGCGCGGGAACTGATAGTAATTAATAAATCAGTATACAAATTTCAGATAAAACGTGTGAAAGCTACCTGTAGATAAACATTACTAATTTACCTAGTATTTGGGATTCAAGGAGAAATGTAAGAAATTATTCAAATATTCAGATAAGTCTTGTGTCTTCTAAAACACAAATTAGGTTACTGTTCCTACTTCCTTCTTTTCTGACAACCGTATGCCCATTGTGGCAATTTATTTTTGTAATGCATAATTTCAGATTTTTATGCATCAAAAATAATATTTCGTAAATTTTGGTCAAATCACTCATTATCTGCGATAGCATTCGTGATAAAAAGCTTGTGCTACAATTTATATCAGAACTGGTTCTTAAAGGATTGCTCGTGCATAGTAAAAACATCGCGGAAATTACACTCAAAAGAATGTACGCCCTTAGTTAAAAGGCGATTGAATCTTTTTAAATGTACAAAATATGTGATAATTATTTTACAACAGGGTAAGAAAGAAAAACATGTTTTGTTGAAAATAATGTATATATTTTAATTCCAAATATTGATTGCTCTTACAATCGTGCTCTAAAATATCTGAAAACATAAAAACAACGTTAGTCTACAATATAGGTACAACAGTATGCCAAATATTGATAATCTTTTCAAAACTACAAAGATTGAAAGTTTAATAATAAGGTTAGATATTTAAAAAAATCGGGTCAGAAGTTAACAAAATAAAATTCATTATCAATATTTTTACAAAAAAATCGTCAACTTAAAACTACCATGCACACACATGCATAATCGTATTTGTGTATGTAATGTAAGGTGCGTCAGTGATGCTTATATACCTTTTATAAATATGAATTACTCTCTATTACATGCGACTAAATAAAAGACAAAATATTGAATTCCATTACCCAATTTTACAATAATACAAGCAATGCTGTAGAGTCCATAAAGACTCTTTAGAAAAGCGTCCTTTCCATATAACAAATTTGCAAAAGTTATTTCAAAGTCATGCCATTACTTTTATTTACAGTAAACAGCAAAAGACAGGATGAGTTTGGTTACTGGATGATGAATATTTAACTTAAGCGCTTAAAAACCTGTATGGAATTGCAAGCATTGCGTTACCAAAACACCACTGTATACCTATTAGTGTCATGCTTTATAGTTCATTAAGCAATACATACTATGAATTTGGCATTGAGTTACGTCACAAATATTCCAGTGAAAGTAATAATATTTAAATTTAGAAGTTCGCTTTTACAACGTATTAGAAATAAGAAACGGTGGTCGGCCACGAAATCAGCCGTCGATCTAAACGAGGCCCTTACCTCGAAGCTTAGGGCTGAAAAGTTTGTTAATTTAAAAGAATTTTGACTTCTTAATGGTATCCTCCTAGAGGGGACAAATTTTTTTGACACCAAAATATGATGCACGTTTTTTTACTTTATGTACAACTTTAAGAGTGACTTACATTAAAAACAGAATGGAAACATACATGTTACCTTTATATTAAAATATAATATTTTTTACAATTAAAGCCTATAAGACAAACGTCATAGATAATAGAATGACTAGTACGGTAATTATATGAACAACAATAGTCCAAAAAAGTTCGGTCTTTATAGAGTGTGTTTACATAATAATACAGTGTCCATAAAAATATATATAACGGGAGTGTTCAATTTTAGACGCAAAAAAGGTATATATAAAAAGATAGCCATTGTAAGGGGAGCCTCAGCAATGGCATATCCTACATAAGTTTATGTACTTTAGGCAATGCAAGTTTATGCGGGGACTTTAAATTTACACAAGTAAGTCCACACAGTAAAAGGCATCACAAGGTAGGTCAGTATACTCTCAATCTACACAATGGAAGGCTCCTTCCTAAATAATAGTTGACGAAAATAAGTAAGTACCTAGAAAAAGTTTATGAGCACAATGGTAGTCTACAGAATTATTGTAACGAATGTTTATATTTCATAATATTTAATTTCAATTACCAGCTGCTTGTAAAATTATTTTTCAAATACTCCGTTAAATAGTATGTCCTTATTTCTTATTAAGAAGAACACAAATGGATGATCAGCCTTGAAAGGTGTGGGATAAGCACTTCCAATTAGGTGAAATTCTGTAATAATTAAAATAAAACTGAAGGTATTCTTATGTAAATGGCCCAATTTTAGCCTGTATTCTATTTTAATCACGCTGACATGAGGACTCAAAAGGCTGAAAAATTATTGTGTTACCGAGGTATGACATTTGGTGTTTTTACTTGTATTGTTTAATTAATTGCAATAAGGTATAGTATCACAAGTAGGTAATTAGGTATATGATTTGAACGTAGTTATCAAATGAAGTAAGAGTTCTCTCCTTCAATAATGTTGGTATTACAAAACACAGTCAACCAAGTTGGAGTTAATTGACTATGTCCTTATAAGTACTCTGAAATCTTAAATAAATGAAATGAATTGACATTAAAAGTGATTGTTACAACATGTTTCTGTCTGCGTTTCAAGTACAAAAGAAAAAAATAGATTTTTTTGTACATAATACTTTTCATTTTATAATTCTTAACTTTTAAAATCACATACGGTTGAAAACTTTATCGATTACGCTGAAGACAAGTGATACAGGCTACTGTAACACAGCCTATTTTCTGTCACTATCATACATCAGTATACAAATTTTATATAAAACGGGAGAAAGCTATGTGTAAATAAAATTACTAATTTACTTAGTTTTTGGGATTCAAGCAGAAACGTTAATAATAATACGAATAATAACTTGATACATCCCACATACGGCCATCTGATCCCAAGCTAAGCAGAGCCTATATATGCTAACCAACTGCTGATAAACATACTTATACATACCTACCTAAAAATTAATTTCTAAATACATACAATATATTATAGATAAATGTCATCCAGACACAGAACAAATGCCCATCTCACAATTATTTGTGCTGGGTGGTAGGTAATCGGTCCCACGACCTCTGAAAATTATTTAATTATTTAGAATAATTTTGTGTTTTCTAAAACATATATAAATTTTAGTGTTCCTCCTTCCGTCTTTTCTAACAACCGTAAGCCCATAGTAGTAATTTATTTTATGAAAATTTTTAGATTGTAATGTATAAAAAATAATATTCCGTATATTTGTTCAATTTTGTGAAATCTGCGATAGCATTCGTGATAAATGGAATTTGATAAAAGGCTTGTGCTAAAACTTATATCAGAACTGGTCCTAAAAGGATTGCCTGCGTATTGTAAAAATAAAAATACTTCAACTACCTTTTTTTTATTCCGATAAACGAGCAGGTTTTTCAAGTTCAACACATTAGTACGTCTAATTTGTTGAAACTTGAAAACACTGAATACTTTATGTGTGTCTTACCTTGAAGAAAAGAAAACCCAAAGAAAAAAAATTGGTTGCCTGTAAAGTCGGTATACGGGCGAAAGTTTTACGTGACAACGACTTTGAGTGGTAAAATAATTTTAATGTGAATATTCATTCGTATAGTAGGAAGAAGGATGAAATAATAGTAACAATTTAAAACATTTATTTATACAAAGAATTATATTTAAAACGTGTGCCTCTCACTCGCTCTCATTGTGAGCGCATAACGTGAGCGGAGCGTAACGCAGTTTCTTGAAGTGTCACCCGGCAAACCAATTTATAAGACGTTGTCACGTCAAAAGTGCGAAAACGACACTCAAAAGAACGTACGCCATTAGTTGAAGGCGATTGAAACTTTTTGAAAGTACAAAATGTGATAATTATTCTATTAAAAGGTAAGAAAGAAAAACATGTTTTGTTGAAAATAATGTATGTATCTTAATTCCAAATATTGATGACTTTTCACTTTAAGCCATTTACAATTGTGCTCTAAAATATCTGAAAACATAAAAATGACGTTAGTTTACAATATAGGTACAACAGTATGCCAAATATTGACAATCTTTTCAAAACTAAGTACAAAGATTGAAAGTTAAATAATAAGGTTACAGAAATTAAAAAAAAATCATTAACAGTATCTTTACAAAAAAAGTAAACTTAATACTACCATGCACATACATGCATAATCGTATCTATAGCTTTATATTACATGCAAATATTATTTAAGGTTTACGTGTGACGGTGCGTCAGTGATGCTTATATATCTTTTATTTATATGAATTACTGTCTATTAAATGCGACTAAATAAAAGACAAAATATTGAATTCCATTACCCAATTTTACAATAATACAAGCAATGCTGTAGAGTCCATAAAGACTCTTTAGAAAAGCGTCCTTTCCATATAACAAATTTGCAAAAGTTATTTCAAAGTCATGCCATTACTTTTATTTACAGTAAACAGCAAAAGACAGGATGAGTTTGGTTACTGGATGATGAATATTTAACTTAAGCGCTTAAAAACCTGTATGGAATTGCGAGCATTGCGTTTCCAAAACACCACTGTGTACCTATTAGTGTCATGCTTTATAGTTCATCAAGCAATACATACTATGAATTTGGCATTGAGTTACGTCACAAATATTCCAGTGAAAGTAATAATATTTAAATTTAGAAGTTCGCTTTTACAACGTATTAGAAATAAGAACCGGTGGTCGGCCACGAAATCAGCCGTCGATCTAAACGAGGCCCTTACCTCGAAGCTTAGGGCTGAAAAGTTTGTTAATTTAAAAGAATTTTGACTTCTTAATGGTATCCTCCTAGAGGGGACAAATTTTTTTGACAGCAAAATATGATGCACGTTTTTTTACTTTATGTACAACTTTAAGAGTGACTTACATTAAAAACAGAATGGAAACATACATGTTACCTTTATATTAAAATATAATAATTTTTAAAATTAAAGCCTATAAGACAGACGTCATAGATAATAGAATGACTAGTACGGTAATTATATGAACAACAATAGTCCAAAAAAGTTCGGTCTTTATAGAGTGTGTTTACATAATAATACAGTGTCCATAAAAATATATAAAACGGGTGTGTTCAATGTTAACCGCAAAAAAGGTATATGTAAAAAGATAGCCATTGTAAGGGGAGCCTCAGCAATGGCATATCCTACATAAGTTTATGTACTTTAGGCAATGCTAGTTTATGCGGGGTCATTAAATTTACACAAATAAGTCCACACAGTAAAAGGCATCACAAGGTAGGTCAGTATACTCTCAATCTACACAATGGAAGGCTTCTTCCTAAATAATAGTTGACGAAAATAAGTAAGTACCTAGAAAAAGTTTATGAGCACAATGGTAGTCTACAGAATTATTGTAACGAATGTTTATATTTCATAATATTTAATTTCAATTACCAGCTGCTTTGAAAAATTATTTTTCAAATACTCCGTTAAATAGTATGTCCTTATTCCTTATTAAGAAGAACACAAATGGATGATCCGCCTCGAAAGGTGTGGGATAAGTACCTCCATATCCGTGAAATTCTGTAATAATTAAAATAATACTGGAGGTATTCTTATGTAAATGGACCACGTTTTAGCCTGTATTCTATTTTAATCACGCTGATATGAGGACTCAAAAGGCTGAAAAATTATTGTGTTACCGAGTTATGGCAATTGGTGTTTTTACTTGTATTGTTTAATTAATTGCAATAAGGTATAGTATCACAAGTAGGTAATTAGGTATATGATTTGAACGTAGTTATCAAACGAAGTAAGAGTTCTCTCCTTCAATAATTTTGGTATTACAAAACACAGTCAACCAAGTTGGAATTAATTGACTATGTCCTTATAAGTACTCTGAAATCTTAAATAAATGAAATTAATTGACATGAAAACTGACTGTTACAACATATTTCTGTCTGTGGTTCAAGTACAAAAGAAAAAAATAGATTTTTTTGTACATAATACTTTTCATTTTATAATTCTTAACTTTTAAAATCACATACGGTTGAAAACTTTATCGATTACGCTAAAGACAAGTGATACAGGCTACTGTAACACAGCCTATTTTCTGTCACTATCATACATCAGTATACAAATTTTATATAAAACGGGAGAAAGCTAGGTGTAAATAAAATTACTAATTTACTTAGTTTTTGGGATTCAAGGAGAAACGTTAATAATAATACGAATAATAACTTAATACATTTCACATACGGCCATCTGATCCCAAGCTAAGCAGACCCTATATTATGCTAACCAACTGCTGATAAACATACTTATACATACCTACCTAAAAATTAATTTCTAAATACATACAATATATTATAGATAAATGTCATCCAGACACAGAACAAATGCCCATCTCACAATTATTTGTGCTGGGTGGTAGGTAATCGGTCCTACGACCTCTGAAAATTATTTAATTATTTAGAATAATTTTGTGTTTTCTAAAACATATATAAATTTTAGTGTTCCTCCTTCCGTCTTTTCTAACAACCGTAAGCCCATAGTAGTAATTTATTTTATGAAAAATTTTAGATTGTAATGTATAAAAAATAATATTCCGTATATTTGTTCAATTTTGTGAAATCTGCGATAGCATTCGTGATAAATGGAATTTGATAAAAGGCTTGTGCTAAAACTTATATCAGAACTGGTCCTAAAAAGATTGCCTGCGTATTGTAAAAAAAGTGCGAAAACGACACTCAAAAGAACGTACGCCATTAGTTGAAGGCGATTGAAACTTTTTGAAAGTACAAAATGTGATAATTATTCTATTAAAAGGTAAGAAAGAAAAACATGTTTTGTTGAAAATAATGTATGTATCTTAATTCCAAATATTGATGACTTTTCACTTTAAGCCATTTACAATTGTGCTCTAAAATATCTGAAAACATAAAAATGACGTTAGTTTACAATATAGGTACAACAGTATGCCAAATATTAACAATCTTTTTAAAACTAAGTACAAAGATTGAAAGTTAAATAATAAGGTTACAGATTGTTGGAATAATGGTAAACACGACGCAAGCCTAAATTTAAAAAAGTAAAGTTGTTGCCTTTTTTCGCCGATAGTGGCGCTACTACTATCCGCTTCAACACCTTGTACTTTTTGGCAATATACGTTTGATAATTAATTCTTTATTTCGGTGTATTCATTTAAATTTCCTCAATAAAAAAAAAAATCATTAACAGTATCTTTACAAAAAAAGTAAACTTAATACTACCATGCACACACATGCATAATCGTATCTATAGCTTTATATTGCATGCAAATATTATTTAAGGTTTGCGTGCGACGGTGCGTTAGTGATGCTTATATATCTTTTATTCATATGAATTACTGTCTATTAAATGTGACTAAAAAAGAGACAAAATATTGAATTCCATTACCAAATTTTACAATAATACAAGCAATGCTGTAAAGTCCATAAAGACTCTTTAGAAAAGCGTCCTTTCCATATAACAAACTTGCCAAAGTTATTTCAAAGTCATGCCATTACTTTTATTTACAGTAAACAGCAAAAGACAGGATGAGTTTGGTTACTGGATGATGAATATTTAACTTAAGCGCTTAAAAACCTGTATGGAATTGCGAGCATTGCGTTTCCAAAACACCACTGTATACCTATTAGTGTCATGCTTTATAGTTCATCAAGCAATACATACTATGAATTTGGCATTGCGTTACGTCACGAATATTCCAGTGAAGGTAATAATGTTTAAATTTAGAAGTTCGCTTTTACACCGTATTAGAAATAAGAACGGGTGGTCGGCCACGAAATCAGCCGTCGATCTAAACGAGGCCCTGACCTCGAAGCTTAGGGCTGAAAAGTTCGTTAATTTATAAAAATTTTGACTTCTTAATTGTATCCTCCTAAAGGGGACAAATTTTTGGGACACCAAAATATGATACACGTTTTTTACTTTATGTAAAATTTTAGAAGTGATTTACATAAAGAACTGAATGGCAAAATAAATATTATCTTTATATTAAAATATAATATTTTTTACAATTAAAGTCATTAAGACAAACGTCATAGATAATAAAATGACTAGCACGATAATTCCATAAACAACAATAGTCCAAAAAAGTTCGGTCTATATAGAATGTATTTATATAATAAAACAGTGTCCATAAAAATATATAAAACGGATGTGTTGAATGTTAGACGCAAAAAAGGTATGTATAAAAAGATAGCCATTGTAAGGAGAGCCTAAGCAATGGCATATCCTACATAAGTGTATGTACTTTAGGCAATGCTAGGGCATCGCACGGTAGGTTAGCATACTCTCAACCTACATAATGGAAGGCTCCTAAATAATAGTTGACGAAAATAATTAAGTACCTAAAAAAAGTTTATGAGCACAATGGTAGTCTACAGAATTATTGTAACGAATGTTTATATTTCATAATATTTAATTTCAATTACCAGCTGCTTTCTAAAATTATTTTTCAAATACTCCGTTAAACAGTATGTCCTTATTCCTTATTAAGAAGAACACAAATGGATGATCCGCCTTGAAAGTTGTTTGAATATAAGACAAAACTTTAAATCCGTCAAATTCTGAAATAATTAAAATAATACTAAAGGTATTCTGATGTAAATGGACCACGTTTTAGCCTGTATTCTATTTTAATCACGCTGACATGAGGACTCAAAAGGCTGAAAAATTATTGTGTTACCGAGGTATGACATTTGGTGTTTTAACTTGTATTGTTTAATTAATTGCAGTAAGGTATAGTATCGCAAGTAAGTAATTAGGTATATCATTTGAACGTAGTTATCAAACGAAGTAAGAGTTCTCTCCTTCAATAATTTTGGTATTACAAAACACAGTCAACCAAGTTGGAATTAATTGACTATGTCCTTATAAGTACTCTGAAATCTTAAATAAATGAAATTAATTGACATTAAAACTGACTGTTACAACAAATTTCTGTCTGCGTTTCAAGTACAAAAGAAAACATAGAATTTTTTGTACATAATACTTTTCATTTTCTAATTCTTAACTTCTAAAATCACAGACGGTTGAAAACTTTATCGATTACGCTAAAGACAAGTTATACAGGCTACTGTAACATAACCTATTTTCTGTCACTATGGTACACCAGTATACAAATTTTATATAAAACGAAAAAAAGCTAGGTGTAGATAATATTACTAATTTACTTAGTTTTTGAGATTTAGGAGAAATGCTAAGAAATTAGTCAATTATTTAGATAATGTAGAAAATATTGACTAAGTTATTACATTTTTGGGTTTCTAGGAGAAACGTTAATAATAATACGAATAATAACTTGACACATCTCACACACGGCCATCTGATCCCAAGCTAGGCAGAGCCTGTATTATAGTAACCAGGCTGCTGATAAACATACTTATACATACATAAAATTCATTTCTAAATACATACAATATATTATGGACAAATGATATTCAGACACAGAACAAATGATCATGCTCATCACATAATTATTTGTCCTGGGTGGTATCGATCCCACGACCTCTGAAAATGACTTAATTATTCAGAAAAAAATTGTGTTTTCTAAAACATAAATAAATGTTACTCTTCCTACTTCCTTCTTTTCTAACAACCGTGAGCCCATTGTAGTAATTTATTTTATGCATAATTTTAGATTGTAATGTATAAAAAACTATATTATTTTGTTCAGTTTAGTGAAATCTGCGATAGCATTCGTGATAAATGGAATTTGATAAAAGGCTTGCGCTACAACTTATATCAGAACTGGTCCTAAAAGGATTGCTCGTGTATTGTAAAAAAAGTGCGAAAACGACACTCGAAAGAACGTACGCCATTAGTTGAAAGGCGATTGAAACTTTTTGAATGTACAAAATGTGATAATTATTCTACAAAAAGGTAAGAATAAAAAACATGTTGTATTGCAAAATAATGTATGTATATTAATATCCAATGTTGGTGACTTTTCACTTTAAGCCATTTACAAACGTGCTCTATAATATCTGAATATTTAAAAATCACGTTAGTCGACAATATTCTGCAGTGTGCTAAATATTGATAATGTTTTCAAAACTACAAAGATTGAAAGTTAAATAATAAGGTTAGAGATATTAAAAAAACGTAGATATTAAAAAAGTTACCAAAATAAAATTCATTAACAATATTTTTCCAAAAAAGTAAACTTAATACTACCATGTACACACATGCATAATCGTATCTTGAGCTTTATTGCTCCTACTTACCCTATGGACTCATGTGTAAAATAAAGAATTTGAATTTGTATTACATGCAAATATTATGTAAGGTTTATGTACCACGGTGCGTTGGTGATGCTTATATACTTTTTATTCATATGAATTACTGTCTTTTAAATGCAACTAAATAAGAGACAAAATATTGAAATCCTTTACCAAATTCTAAAGGTAAACAAGCAATGCTGTAAAGTCCATAAATACTCTTTAAAAAAGCGTCCTTTATGTAACAAATTTGCCAAAGTTATTTCAAAGTCATGCCATTACTTTTATTCACAGTTAACAGAAAGGGACAGGATGAGTTTGGTTACTGAATGGTGAATATTTAACTTAAAACCCGTATGGAATTCCGAGCATTGCGTTCTCAAAACAACCCCGTATACCCATTAGCGTCATGCTTTATGGTTCATCAAGCAATATATACTATCAATTTGGCATTGTGTTACGTCACGAATATTCCAGTGAAGGTAATAATGTTTAAATTTAGAAGTTCGCTTTTACACCGTATTAGAAATAAGAACGGGTGGCCACGAAATCAGCCGTCGATCTAAACGAGGCCCCGACCTCGAAGCTTAGGGCTGAAAAGTTCGTTAATTTATAAGAGTTTTGACTTCTTAATGGTATCCTCCTGAAAGGGACATATTTTCTTAGCACCAATATATGACGTACGTTTTTTTACTTTATGTAAAAATTTAGAAGTGACTTTCATTAAGAAGTGAATGGAAAAATACATTTTATTTTTATGTTGAAATATAATATTTTTTACAATGAAAGTCTACAAGACAAATGTCATAGATAATAGAATGACTGTCACGATGATTATATAAACAACAATAGTTCAAAAACGTTCGGTCTATCTAAAGTGGGTTTATATAATAATACAGTGTACATAAAAATAGATAAAAAGGGTGTGTTCAATGTTAGACGCAAAAAAAGTACATGTTAAAAAATAGGGATTGCAACGAGAGCCTCAGCAATGGCATATCTTACACATATTTATGTACTTTAGGCAATGCTAGTTTATGCGAGGGCATTAAATTTACACTATAGAAGTCCACACAGTAAAAGGCATCACAAGTTAGGTCAGTATACTCTCAATCTACACAATGGAAGGCTCCTTAATAATAGTTGACGAAAATAAGTAAGTACCTAAAAAAAGTTTATGAGCAAAATGGTAGTCTACAGAATTATTGTAACGAATGTGAATTTTATAATATTTTATTTCAATTGCCAGTTGCTATGTTAAATTATTTTACAAATAATCCGTTAAACAGTACGTCCTTATTCCTCATTAAGAAGAACACAAATGGATGATCCGCCTTGAAAGTTGATTGTAGTTTAACATTAGGAGCTCCAGGTCCGTGAAATTCTGTAATAATTAAAATAATACTGAAGGTATTCTGATGTTCACGCTGACATGAAGACTCAAAAGTCTGAAAAATTGTTGTGTTATCAACATTTGGTGTTTTAACTTGTATTATTTAATGAATTGCAGTACATGGGTCATACCGAAAGTTTTTAGAATAGGCCGGTAAGAAAAGCAGCCGATGAAAAATTTATTTGAATTTCGAATTAGGAACTCTTTTGGAATCTGTAGATGTTTAATGATTTCATGTCATTTGTTTTCACAAAATGGCCGCAATTTAAAAAGTGATAGACACTTTTTAAATTGTGCGTGCATCAAAATAGATTTGACTACAGAAAATTTTCGCTCAATGATTTATTACAAATTTCATTGCGGTCTGACGCAACAACAATGTTATGATATACTTCGATTGGCATTTCATTGTGAAACCCCATCTCGTGCCACTGTTTTTAAATGGTTTAATGAATTTAAACGTGGTCGAAGCAAACTTACTAATGATTCTCGAGAAGGACGTCCTTCTACAGCGACTACTGAAGATAACGTGAGTGCTGTACGGCTAATGATAAAAGCTGATAGAAAGGTGACATGTCAACATATTCGGGCAGCTTTAGGCATTGGTATGAGTCAAGTACAAAAAGTCTTACATGAACATTTAGGCGTCAGAAAGCTTTGTACTTGATGGATACCTGAACTTGACGGAAGATTAAAAAACGCAGTCGTTTATATTGGTGCCGCTCAATGCTTGAAAAGTATGACGGAGGTGACTCGAATGCTGTATATGACATCGTCACAGGTGGTGAAAGCTGGATATATTGTCACGAACCCGAAACGAAAAGCCATCTGCGCAATGGATGTTTCCGTTCAAAGATTTGCTGACAAAAGTAAAGAAGGCCAGGAGTCAAGTGAAAAAGAAGATTGCCACATTCTTTTGATGAACGGGTCCTTTCGCAACAATCATTTTAGAATATAAAAGGACTGTTACTGCTGATTCGTATGTCAGTCATTGTCTACCAGTTGTCTTGAAAAATGTTAGACAGCAGCGCTCAAGAAGCAGGATCCTCCTCCACCACTCCAACACAGCTCACTCCGCTAGACGGACTATAGAATATTTGTCTATCGAAGATGTGGAGCTAGTGAGTCATCCTCCTTACAGTCCTGACCTGGCACCTTGTGACTTCTATTCATTTCCATAAATAAAACATAAACTTAGAGGAATTCGTTTTATGAAGTCTGAAGATGCCGTGGCTGCGTTTGAAAGAGGCGTGGAAGAAATCCCTAAAGAAGAGTGGGCTAACCGCTTAAGTCAATGGTTCCATCGCATGCGACGGTGCTTAGAAAGGAACGGAGACTACTTCGTATTTCATTCCGTTTTTTATTTTCGAAAAACTTTCAGTGGAACCCCGTAAGATATAGTACAATGGTGATCGCAAGTAGGAATTTAATTTAAGCATAGTTATCAAAGTAAGAGCTCTCTTATAGAATAATTTTGTATTACAAAACATAGTCAAACAAGTTACAAATTAATTGACTATGTCCTTTTAAGTACTCTGAAATCTTAAATGAATGAAATTAACTGACGTGAAAACTGATTGTTACAACATGTTCTGTCTGCGTTTCAAGTACAAACGAAAAAAATAGGTTTTTTATACATAATACTTTTCATATTGTAATTCTTAAATTCTAAAATCACAGATGGTTGAAAACTTTATCGGTTGCGGTAAAGACAAGTGAAACAGTCTACTGTAACATAGCCTATTTTCTGTCTCTATGAAACATATGCCTTCACCACTGACTATTTTAGTAGAAGTATAACGGTAAGACGAAGGTGTGATGCTATGTAAATAAATAAGCAAATAGGCACATCAGCATCGTGGTCGAATTATGAACACACTAGCAGCGCCCCGCGGTTTCACCCGCGTAAGTCCCGATCCCGTGGGAATATTGGGATAAAAAGTAGCCTATATGTTAATCCAGGTCTCCAGCTGCCGATTGCGATGAAACGTACCAAGTTTCATCGCAAGCGGTTTAGTAGTTTTGCCGTGAAAGGGTAACAAACATCCATCCATCCAAACTTTCATATTTATAATATTAGTGGGATAAAATAATTGTGAGCAAGATACCTAAGATCCGAAAACTCCGTTAAATAAAATTATATTTTTCTCCATTAAGAGAAACACGAAAGGATGATCTGCGTCGAAAGTTGGTGTACCAAATATTGAACCAATGCCCCCTATGAATGCTGTAATAATATCAAACAAGTTTTCATGCAGTTTCGACAAAATTTGAACTTTTTATTTGCTTAATTAAAATAAAAAAATACAAATTATGTCTGAAACTGGACAAATATTAAAAATAAATAAGTACATTAAAATACAAAATTAAATGTATGCCTGATGTTTTTTATTGCGTCATCTTGTTGCCATCTTTGTTACAGTTATTAAACAAACTTTTTAGTATTTAAATTATGGGCATAAAGGGAGTCGCGCACCCAATTGCTCCTATTGTTTCACCCCGCATAGCTTAAGCAAACCCTTGAAAATCAAAATGGTGTGTATCGCCCCTTATTACAAAACATGTAAAAGTATGTTCAATTATTCTAAGAAACATACTAAACACATCCATATTAATAATTATTAGTTTTATCTTATAATTTCGTTGACAACTGACTGTTGGCGTACAAGGGAGCGTACGGGTGCTTTAAAAATATTTTCGCCCCGCTAGCAAGTGCTGGTTGGGTACCGTAATAAGGGGCGAAATAACCTTTTTAGGTAATGGGGTTAAAACTCAAGTCAATTTAAATTGGGTTTTTTCATTTATATATATGTCATACATTTATATTTTTTACTTAGGCGATCCTGGAACGTACTGTAAAACTTGCTATAATAAAGGTTACCAAGGCATTCGGCAACGTAAATCTTTTGCTTGGTGTGCAATTAATAATGTGGTGTATTAAAAATACAATCGTTTCGGGTATTCTTGTAAGCTCTTTGATCATTAGCACTGATAACGGTTTAGTAGGGAAATAAAAGAAACAAATAAATAATGGGAAACACGATACAAGCTTCCGACTGCAATAGTTTATTTTATAGTCTTTGATTGGTTATTTTTTATGTACCTACGTCAGCTTGTTTGATTTTGTTCAGATCTTTTTTCGAAGACAATTTTAATTTTTTTTTTTTGAATTGATACCTCCAAGTTAACGTATACATCTCTATTAATGTTGATTATTTTTGTTGGTAATATATACCTAAACGAAAACGAAAGAAAAGGCTGAAGTGAAAAAATGGTTTGACCTCCTTAAGTGGTCAAACTCTTTTGATTCAAACGTTCCCAGAAATGGTAACAGAAATTTCCAAGACGTTACCGTTAATTTAACAATTTTAATTAATGGCTTCAGGAAGAACAGCAGTGGGTATTTGATTGTTGTTAAAAATCAGAATAATGTTTTGGTTAATTTACACTATTAGTAGCAGGCCTCCAAATAGCTAGTGGCTTAACAGCTCTCATTATACCAAATCATCTACACAAATAAAGGGAAATAAATAGATGTCAATTTAGAACGGAATTAATGTTGACTTTATAAATAAGTAATGACGAATGAATTGTTGGCGATGAGAATAGTCTATACATTTTTTATAATTTAATTAAATGCATTAAATATGTAATTTTTATCATTTTATATGTTATTATCCTGGAACTAGCAATCTCAGCCAGGGATTTACTTTAACTAAATGTACCGACAATCTAGTCAAAGGAACCTGAGGAATAAAAGAGGATGGCGTAAGACCGCTTTTTGTTAGTTTTTAGAAATTGGTATTATCACGAAGATGATATTATTTTAATATATAAGTTAATTTTTCATTTTGTGAAATTTCTTTCACAAGTTACTCTTTTTGAATGTTAACGTAATAATTAAATAAAAACATGTATGTATGATTTCTAAAAAAGTGGTCTTACACCATCCTCCTTTATTCCTCAGGCTTATTTGAAGGTCAGGTGAGGGGTATACAATACACCTAAACATGCTTGTTTTAATAATAGTTGCAATAGGACAAGACACAGTCTTAATCGGTTAATATTATATGTATGACGGCCATGCCAAGCAATTAATTTAAACCCATTATTGATCAAACTAAGTGTCAATACGTTACAATTAACCAGGTACCTAATTTTGAAACACTCCGTTAAATAGAGTGTTTCTCTTCTCCATTAAGAAAAACACGAATGGATGGTCTGCATTGAAAGTAGGCGTTTGGTGTAGACTTTCCAAAACTATAATGAAATCTGTAATTGTAAAAAAAAAAATCGAATATTTTCCACATAAACAAACCACCTGTTCAAAACGATAAATAGGACAAAGAAAAAATTATACGAGCTTTAGAAGTTTAAGTTAGAATGATGAAATAAAATGAATAAACTAACAGGTAGAAATTTCGTACGTTACATAATATGTATAGTATCTATATTGATACATGTTTTAAGTTCATAATAAAGGTATCTCATGTCGGCTAGAATAACTGAAAATACAAGTAACGATTTACATATTATGGCCATTTTCTTTATTTCCGTGCACCGATGCATCATCTATGTGTTCGCGTCTTGTTATTGACCATGTTGTTTCAGGACCTTTGTGCTTAATACGTTAGGTTTAATTGAACAGTTCAATTTAGGAACCAGAAGTTCAAATGTATAAAGAAAAAAAACAGTCCATTTATATCCCTAGAAGGAAGTTGACATATAAGGTGCTTAACAAAATTTAATACAATATTTAATTTTTAGAGAAATACTTGTAAGAAGGAAATAATCTGAGCATCTTGTCGATTCTAGATGGAACTTTTACTGCGCGCAAGTTTGATTTCCAGCGACATTTATGTATGTACTCGTATATCAAGACATCACTGCAATTAATACAATTCAAAACTGCGCTAATAAAGGAGCTGCTATACTATCACGGAACAAGTTGGGGACTGTGGAACAAAACACGAGACTTTCTTACATTGTAGGTACCAATAGTTTTGACGGGCCTGTTGGTTTAAGTGGTTAGCGAACCTAACTGCTGAGCCAAAGGTCGTGCATTCGATTCCCACCCAGGATAAAAATTGTGTATCAACAGTTTGGTTGCCATAGTACAGGCTCTGCCTGGTTTGAGATCAGACGGCCCTGTGTTGGATGTCTCAAGTTCAGTGAAATATTTTGAAGCCCTTTATTTTGACTTCTGATCACTTGTAACGAGGTGTTTTTGTAACTTATGCATCATTTTTTATAACAATTTATTGAAAAAAAATACTTTTGTTTTACATTTCGTATCTATATATTATATATAATATCTCGTTTCCAGTACGTTTTAAGTCATATATGCTCAAAGCATTTCTGTTATCCATTAAATTACCTATAAAATGAGACCTGTTAAAAGTCACAAAATGCTTTTGTTTAACATAAAATGAAGGTCAAAGTTAAAAAAGAGCAGTTTTTTTTTACATTTAATAACATTGGAAGGAGCTTACGTAAAAGTCTGAAACTTCCTGAAATTGTAGCTTGTGATAATACTAAAAAGTGCTATAAATTTCAGCTAGATCGGTTTTAAAATTTTAACATTATTAACGATCATTTTATTTTTTTAGCCTTAATTGCAAAATGTGCCATTTTTTTTCTAAAATACTAAATCTAGTCGGAGTAGCTTAGAAAATTCAAAAAAAACATTTAAGTTTATGAAATCGTTGGAATTTTTAACCGATTTTATAACGACATTTTGAGGTATACCTTTTTAAAGGATTTTCTGTTAAGACATATCCGGCCATATAGTCATATATCCTGTCATTTCATTAGTTATTTCTTAGTTATTCTGCATATTAAGCAGTACAGGTAAAGGTATTATTTATTTTTATATATTATTTATTTACTTTTTACAAAGTAACTTATTGTTGTGATGACATTGTGTTGATGTATAACTTTTAAATTATAGTTTAAAAAAAAACGTTTTAAAACATTTTTTAAAGAATAACAATTTTTAATAATAATTTAATGAAATAAAGATTAATGCCATTACAGGAAACATTATAAACAGATTACAATTTGAATTTATCATGAATAAAAATGTATAACAACCCGAAACGACGGTTGAACTACGAAGCCTTTTATATGAATGGTTTTTCTCTCCTCTGTATTCTAGCCTCTTTATACTAATGACATTCGTGTATATTCTTATGTATTTATCACTTGTAAAGTTGTAAATAATCAAAGGTATCACAATATGTATAATGCAAAGAAAATACTTAACAAAAATAATACTGATTGCGTTTAAATATAAAATGTAAATATTGTTTGCACTGTGTTTATTAGTAGGTAATACAGTAAGCTTACAAATATAATAATTATTTAAAGCTTATTTTAAAGAGCATGCTTAGGCCAAGTGAGGCGCAACATAGGACCAGGTACCTAATTGCGGAAGACTCCATTAAACAGTATGTTGTTCTTCTCACTTAAGAACAATAAGAACGGATGATCCGCTACAAATGTAAGCGGTTCTGATACAATAGCGCTTAGATACGTTATACCGAAGGCTGAAATGGTGAAAATAATTATAAAAATAATTGCTAGACAACCACTTAGGATAAATATAAAAAGTTATTTTTTTTTTATTCCAGTATCAAATATTGGTTAATATCCGATTACATATGGCGTATTTAAGTTTATAACTTCACAGCAGTTAAAAACATACATAGAGAATAATTTCTTCCGTGAAATTTTAAATTTGTTTCAAATTATTGTAAGTATTGTACACGTATCGTAAAGTAGAGACCATGATTTGTTTTGTATGCTATGATTTTTATTGCGATGAATACTTCCAAAGATGCGTAAATGGAAAATATATGAATAAATCACTTTATGAAATATTTTTATTTATTTTTACATTGTCAAAAACTGAATTTAAAAATAAAATATGAATATTGTACAAAGTGAATTAAGAAGCAGAAATTATAATTTTTGGTACATTATGTTTAAAATGGTTAGTAACATACCTACATAATAAAAAAAAAATAGACAGTATTCAATATAAAAGAAAGGTTTTAAGATTTAATGAATGCACTTAATGTAATTGGTATTAGACAGAAAATGATTTTTATTTAAGGCAACTTTGTTGGTTCTTCAAAACTATATTCGATCATACCAGCCTGCTGAGGCCATAACAAAGTAAGTATATCGGGATCAATAGGAACAGTTTCTCCTACGGCTAGAAGAGACAGACCACCAATCCTCGTGCTTTCAGACCAACACGTCTTTAAGCGTACTGCCTTTTACGACTCGTAAATAGGATGACGGGCTGACCTTCCTACATTCAACATGTGAATAATGGCAATTATGGTAAAAACGAAAGCCGTCACGAATTTTAAACAAAAATATGAAGGTTGTTATTGGGGCAAGAGTACTCGTAGTTAGAATAATAATTACATTTCATTTATGAAGACCCCCGCGACAATTCCTGTGTCGCTCGTGGTGCGGGAGTTAATTATCTACTAAATGTGTCGTGATTTATTTTCCTTTGACATATGGAATAAAATAAGTATAATTTTGATGAGTTAAAAAGTTTGGAAAATATTTAGTTTACTTCGCAGAAACTGCTCGGACAAAGAAAAGAAACGTGAAACATGGGTGCGAATATGCTCCAGGATAGTATTGTTCACGCATTACAGATTATCATAATTATACACAATATGCTCCACTATATTCTATTGATAAATTTATATTAAGCTAATATTGTTACGATACCATATTTTCCACTCCAAGGCTAAAATTAAATGCAATAGTCCCAACTATATACTATGTTTTATATTAAATCTGTAGACGTGTGTATGACATTATTGTGCATGCATCTCGTACAATGTAAAAAAAACAGTGTGAAAGAATGTTTCTGTTATTAGTTTTTGTTTCCTCGCAATCAGGTTATTCTATCCATAGAAATGAAAATTTAAAGCTATCAACATCGATCGGCCCAAGAGTAACACTAGGTAATACACGTTTTTACATGATTTTCAAATTAAACAATAATGTTAAATGTTAATTCATTTGGTTAATTACATATTTATTATTGAATTTAATACACTCTAGAAAGCGACGATCGTCGTCTTTATTGAATGTACGGGAATGCGTACGAACAACACCCATCAGTGGTCGACAGAGAGCGTATTTTCTGAATCACGTTGTTAAGATCCGCAAAATAATGACTCTCGCTGATGTATTTCTTTATGTGATTATAAAGCTCGGTTTCAAGTGTGTTCCAAAGCCGCCCAAGGCTATAACCACAAGTTTTGACAAAGCTCAGGGCCATGCATTATTCCTTGAGGTACATATACCTTAGTATTGATTGCCTTTCCCATAGCCAACTTTATATCACTCTTTCACGTGTAAGCAATCCAAACAAGCTTTTTGTGTATCTTTCAGGTTTTTAGACCACTAACACAATATACAGAGAATAATTTTGTGATGTAGAAATATCCCCAGGCTTAGAGGACTCCCCGTTTCCGGATGTTCACGTACGCATATTATTTAGATTTTACGTTAGAACAGTTGGAGTTAGTGAAATGAATGTACGTACATTTGGAGTGGATTAGAATAAGCTATTTTATCTTTAAGACCCAATAAAATATTTAATTAAAAATCAAATGTAGCATCCGCAAAGCAAAAACCATTCGTCATGTAGTCCGAGGCATTCCTCATAACCCTTTTAATCATATTAACAGTACCTAAGTTCTGAAAATACCGTTAAAGAAGATAACTGTTTTGTCTTTCAAGAAGAACAGGAACGAGTGATCTGCATTAAATCGACGGGGAAGGGACATAGCCATTGGCAATTCTGTAAAAGTGAAAATAATACACCATATACCTACGTCCCATAACATATGAAATTGTTTCAAAATGAGAAAATTGTTATTACGAATATTGTTGTAACGTCTTACAATTAGAAATATCAAAAAAAATAATTTCCTTTCATTACAGTACTGCATCCTAGGAGAGTAAATTTTTGTTATTACTATTACATGCATACAGTTAAAAAAAACTCTAATGAAGGTAACCAATTAGATAGGTAAAAGCAGAAGCCATTCCTCGTAATAACTTCTAATTCATAGTACCTAAGACTGGAAAACACCACTGAAAAAAAGAATATTATTCTGCGTTAAGAAGAACAGGAACGGATGATTTGCGGCAAATTGTAAGAGAAGAAAATCAGTTACTCCGAACTCTGTAAAAGGGAAAATGATGTCTTGAGGAAAATGAAAACGAATTTCTCCTTTTGCCCTTTGGGTACACAGCTTTTAATTTCAGTTTTCAGTTTCAAGTCTCAAAATTAATTCAAAAGTAAGAATATATTTATAATAAACTGATTTCAATTTTATTTAACTGCAAAATACGCTGATCTGCGATGGGTAGCAACAGAACACTGTTGTTTAGAAATTCCTTCGTAAAAACAGAGGTAGGCCGAATGGCCTGTGCATTTGTTTTAATTTTTGCATTTAATTTGACGCGCCAATGTTTGTTTCTTAGATAGTAAATTGAAACAGTTGCTATGTTTTAATTAGTATTTTTAATTGAAATATGTCTTACGTGTATTGTACTCCTAACAAATAATGCTAACGAGCTTTGCACTAGAAGCCTGGGTCACATCAGTAGTTTTATATTTAACCCTCCAGTTAAGCTACATGCTTGTGTAACCCACTCCTAAGTGGGTTCACGTGTTCACGTTTACTCTGGGTGGGCTCCGCAATCACTTGATCACAAGTCTGACGCTTTACCCATTACGCTACCGCCCGGTTTGTTTTGTACAAGTACAGTACAAAGGTAACACCATTTTCTCTTTTATCGAACAATTGGTTTATGCTAACATTCAAGAAATTTGTTGACCTTTTGCTATATTCTAAAATATTGATTTAACAATTTTGGTTTTACACAAGCGTAACATGTACCAATATCGCACTGATATATGAACGAGACGCAACTCTGTTACGAATGACTAACCTTTTATTTTATTACTATATTGTTGCCTGGCATTTATGATCATAATTATATACAATAGATGTGGGATCGGCGCTCAAAAAATGGCACCACCTAAACTGTGCTAATATCAGTTGTACGCAGTTTTGCCAGACGCTTCGTGCCCATTCGAAGCTATAGCTTTAGAAATTTATTTTTATGATAACTCTAATGTTTTCAAGTCTAACAATGGCACTGTAACAAACGACAATTTAAAAAGTTACTTATTGTAAAATGCGTAGCTTGCGCACCTGCCCTTTCACTTATGCAAACACGTACCACGAGTTTACGCTCCTTTGTGGTAAGTAATAAATTACAGACGATAAACATTGACGTGTTTGTATTTGGTTTATTATTAGGGTTGCTTATTAAATGCATGCACGTAAAGTATGAAGTAATATAAGTTTTGTATATTTGCATATTTATTATATTAAAATAGCAAAAATTAAACAATGATTGAGTTATAAGAAAATAGGAATGAATAATTTTTTGAGTGTTTAAAACTTTAAAGAAATAACTTTTATTGCGTGTCTACGCGTTCCATTCCAAGTGCCTAGGCACACCCTACCGAAACAAAAATCGAAGCGAAAATCAAACAAATTCAAACAAAGATGACAATGGATCGGAAACAAATAAAGACTCACGTTTGCACAAGCTGTAGGTACTAATCTTGTCAGCTTATCTATCTCTAACAGAAATATTAACTTGCTAACGGCAAAGTAAAATTTAAATTTTGCACTTCCTTTATTGCTTACACCAGCAAGATTGATCCGTTTTTATGAGGAATATTATGCTTAAATTACCAAATTAATAGAATTAGCAAGTTTTAGTAAAGACCCCAAAGAAAAACTGTACGTGTACGTTAATAACATGTTTCCTTATCCTCCTTAAAAGTGCTCGATGATGTTCAAAATGTCGTAAAATAAGGTTTTGTGCAACTGTATATTGTAGTGAAAATTAGGACCTGCACCTAAGATTTAGGACGCATGAAACCATACATTTATGAAAATTTTAATTATATTGTACCTTTAAATCTAAGAATGGAATATTCCGTTAAACATTATTATATTTTTATATTTAAGTGCATAATAGAATGGCCTATCGGCCTTGAACTGGATGATATGAAATGATATTTTTCCCGAACGATTTGAGACGATCAATTCTGGAATACAACAATAAAATAATATACTTATACTATAGAAATAACAGTAACCTAATAATATTGATTGCATTAAATATTATATAAAACTAATAAGGAAAATGTACCAAAAATTATTCCCTGCTTAGAAAATGTGAGTCAGGATTGTTTTAAATATTTTATCGCACTGAGATTCTTAATTAGCATTTTGGACAATACTACTTTTCAAATAAAAAAATGTACTCACCGTTAGCGGCCGCTGCTTCCGTACCTTCCTCATTTACCTCAATAAAAGCTTTTTGAATAGCATTAGATATATACAATTTGCCTGATAACAGGATATTGTTTAATTTGGCTTCGTCGGGGGAAAATAACTTTTTAATGTTCATCTGCAATATTGCATCTCCCATCAATATATAGTCAACAAGTCATCAATATTCTCGGCTTAACCCAAGTCTTTTCTTAAGCTCATGGGCCTATATATGTATATATATAAATATAAAAGAACATACTTACTATTCATATATTTCGGTATACTTACATTCTTCAAAACCTCTTTGAGATCTGTTGTAGTCTCAATTTTAAATTTAGGCAGGGCTACATTAACTTCTTGGAAATCCATTTGCTCTAACGCATTGTTCCAAGCTGCAGGGTCGGCAAATTTCTGAATGAGGTCGTCAATACCATCAACTTTATTTGGGAGGGCCACAACAAGGGATGTTTCATCTCCTTCATAGGGTAATTCCAGGAACTGTAATCCAAACAGTTTTCTTGGTAAATATTAATACAAAAAGGGAATATTAAGACCGACTAAAAACATTTGATTTAAGTAACTTTTACCTTGGCATCTAATTCTTTACTTTCACCGTACTTGAAATTGCCAGATGTCATCATCGTCGGTACAAGTACAGTCTTGTCTTTAGTCACATGGAAGTCACGGTCCGTAGTACGCTCCTTGTCAAACGGGTTTTTCCATTTCCCCTAGAATAAAGTAAAAATAGTAATGAAGAATTTAAAAAAAAAGGTCATTTAGTAAGGGATTGTATTTTTTTAAGAAGCTGTACCAAATTCAATCATCCTTCATCTCTTAAGATGCAGTGATTTTTTTGTACATAGAAAATTATGACTAAATAATTTTCAGTACAAACCGGGCACAGCTCTACGATTGTTGGTCATCCTCCCAAGACAAGAACAGCACCTGTGCGCAAGATTATCAAATTCTTCCCCTCTCTCACACTTACTGAAGTTTATTTGAAGATCGATCATATTGCTTAAGCAACCCTTCGCTCCAATATTTATATGCTACAAAACTATTTTGGGTCATTAAGGCGTCAAAGGTGGCTCCAATTGGTTCGTATAATATAACACTCGTCTGCTGCGTCGCCAGTTGTATTTTTTGCTTGAACTTGGCTTGACACGCTGCATACATTACGTACATTCTAGGTCTTTACAGCCGATGAATATCGATAAGTTTGTTGTTGATTGTTTATATAGGGATTCGGCCTGGACCTTGCCATTCGGTCCGATCCCTATTGTGTGTCCCTATATATATATATATATATATATATATATATATATATGTCGTTACGAAACGTACGTAAACAGTCGAAACCGAATATAACGACATCGTTATATTCGGTTATATATATATAGGCCTGTTGTCGCCACTTCAAAAACTCTTATTTATTTTATTAAAAATAGGGACAAAGTATAATTGATAATAACACAGTTCACTATTTAATAAAAATAAGTTAATAGACATTATTTTGACTGGTTATACCGGTAACGCAATGGTATTGGTCGATTGATAAATATTAATGAATAGTGGGGTTATAAGAGGGTAGAAATAAGTTCAGAACTATTGACTCGAGTGCGAATAGAGGTACGAACAACTTGGCAGTTACTGTTAGTTAGTGATTTTCATAGTTTATATCAGGGGTTGTGAGACTGTTCTTATAAACGGAACGAACACTCGGACCCCATGTCCCTCGTCTCGACCCCAAATGGCTCAAAAATAGAATTGCCATTTAATATATACAGAGTGTTACAGAAAGATTTAGTGAAATTTTAGATGTGTTATGTGTAGCCGACAAATAGTTGATTTAGCTTCAAGAAAATTAATTAAGAAAAAAAGATTAAGTTTAAGTTTTCAGTTTCAAAATATAAATCACTACATATTATAAAACAAAGTCTCCCGCCGCGTCTGTCTGTCTGTCTGTCTGTTGGCGATAAACGGAAAAACTTCTGAACGGATTTTCATGCGGTTTTCACCAATGGATAGAGTGATTCAAGAGGAAGGTTTATATGTAGTATACATGCATATTATTATAGAGAAAAGTCGAGAAATTCAAAGATTTGTAATGTCATGTCGTAACAAACATACTTTTGTGCGCTTACATTGCAAACGCTGGCGAGATAGATCAAATTAATGTACTACGGAATTGTATATCTTAAAAAAGATCAATAAAAAAGTCCGGGATGGTATATGTTTATCTCCTAAGGATAACCCACAGTAACCATTTTTATCTTTTACATATTACAAAAAGAATTATGGGTTATTTATCAAACTATTTTAAACAATACAGTATTATTCCTTATCTAATTAAATATATTAGGTACGTTGTGCATTTCATGTAGATCAAAATTCCAGTTTACAGCATATAATAAAAATGAATATCTTAGAAGATATCAGAGATTTAAAAAACGGGGGCAGAGCGGCTGGCGGGCCGAACCTATTTTGATAATTCTTTTTTGTTAGATAGGGTACCTCAAGGGTGGTCCCATGTCAAGGAAGTCAGGATCTGATGATGGGAACCTGATAAAATTGAGAGAAATCCTTGAAAATTGTAGGAACGAATAGTGTTTCTGTTTACTTTTCATTACTTTATGAGGTTTTTGCGTTTAGAATCATCATCATATCATGTAGCTGAGCTAATGATGAAAAAAAAACATATTATAAAAATCTTCACTACATATCACTACATATTATAAAATCACTACATCACTACATATTATAAAACAAAGTCCCCCGCCGCGTCTGTCTGTCTGTTCGCGATAAACTGAAAAACTACTGAACGGATTTTCATGCGGCTTTCACTAATAGACAGAGTGATACATGAGGAAGGTTTAGGTGTATAATTTGTACCCGTGCGAAGCCGGGGCGGGTTGCTAGTATAATATATAAGTATTAAAGAGGGGCCCGTGGCTAAGTGGGAACCGAGTAGGTTAGCACATTATAAGGTTAAGTAATACTAGCCAGGTCAGTCTTAGGATGGGTGACCGTTCTTAACACATTGAGACCCCTCCGTTTCGTAGTTAGACTGAAAGCCGACCCCAAAACTTAGTTGGGAAAAAGCGCGGAGGATGATGATATAAGTATTAAAAATTCACAAATTTTTATATTTTCATAAAATTGTTAGCGCTTAATGTTATTCACAGGGTCTACTATACGACCATAACATATGACCATACCTTTCTGTAACATTGTGCATATTCTTTAACATAGTTATGCTTAAATACTTTACATTGATGTATTTCTATAGGTAATTAAAGCATGCAAATAAACATTTTTTTTTCGGTACAAACGTTAGGTGAAGTAATAAGTATGACACAACTTATTTGAGTTTTTTACATGATAGTATATCTACCTTGAAGTAAATAGCATTGACGAGAATAGCAACAGTATCGCCCTGAATAGACTTAGGATCCACCAGATTTTTTATACGTTTATTTGTGTGGTCTTCAACCTGAAAAAAATAATGATTGGTTTGCTTGATAGTATAATCTCTTAAGGTGATTTTTAAATCAAATAATAAATAGTATAACAGTTACCCATCCGTTGATTTCATTAGCAGCCTTATCAGGTTGTCCAAAGTTAATATTCTCGACTTCCGAATCAAATACAGCATACGAGACGGCGGCAAATTCATCATTTAGGGACAAACCTTGTCCAATGTATATTTTGTTAGCTTGTTTTAATTCAACTCCTTTTACATTTTTAAGTCTTTTGTTCACATCTGTAAAAACTTCCTTGGTCTGTAAATGATGCAAACTTGTTAAAATTTACACGTATGAAAAGACGTGTTACATATAAGTCCGTGTAACAACCAATGCACAACATGTTTATTACCCTTGTGCTACACATCTTTTTTAATATAATATATAATCAATGGATTAACATTGATCATCTCGAATTGCATATAATCAACCTTTAACACTTTTTTTAGTGTAAATATCTAGGTATCTACATATGTTTTGCAAATTTAAATTAAAAATTATATTTATTGTAATTACTTCATTTAATATACGCACCACATTATCGTTGGGGAAGCCGATGGTTTTTAAGATTTCGTCGTGTGTTTCATCAACCGAGCCTAAAGCTAGCTGTGCAAGAGGAGACAGGACCGAAAATGCTGACAGCACAAAGCTCTCGCTTTTCTCCTTCTTCGCCACTTCCTAGAATTTAATATTTTTCACGTTAGCTACGTAACATTAGAAACTATGTCCTAAAAGGTGTCTTTATTTGTTTATATAGGTAAGTATAAATATATTTAAACAATTTTTGTTCCTTCTATCAGATAAGTTGGTAAACTAGTTCAGGAACTGCCTGATAATAAGTAGTTCAGTAGCAAGAAGCAAAAAAATCTTTTTTGAAAAATTGAATGTAGAATTTTTTTGCAAAAATGGTGTCTTAGTGCCCAGAAAAAAACGGATGGTGATAACAAATTCAAAACTCGACTTGAAAACCTCTTCCGATTTTTCGTAGGTTAAAAAGCAGTGAAAACCCAAAACGATATTTGAAATCATTAAATAATCATTATTGTCCTTATAATCAGACAAATAAAAGTTTCCTGTAGTTTTGTATGTATTGTTGCGATCTTTAATGGTTATATGAAAGAGTTTTCTCAGTAAGGGATTTCACCTCTCACGCATGTTCTTATGTTCTTTAGAGAGAGGGATAGTAGATCAATAATTTAAATAATTTGTTTTGCATGAGGATTTGCCTTAAAATGTGTAATTTTTGTAGTCTAGGCGGTTATGTTTGGTATCAAGATGTTGTATGTAATTAGATTATCTATATGCTATGGAGTGCCTTAGCTTATTCCCGTAAAAATGAAAATCAAAATATCGTTACAATGTTGTAGGCATTTTTTAATATACCTTACCGGTGAGGTATACCTGAAACATCTTGGTGGTGAAGTGGTCATTTCCAGCCTTCAGTACCTTTTCCAATTCTGATTGTGCCATGACTACTGCCACAAGGGCACTTACTGGAGAAGAAATAATACACGGCTTTAGTAAAATTTTTGATATAATAGGTTCTGTTTCGATTCGGATTTGCAGCATATCAAGAATCGAGTTCAAAACACAAAAGAAGGGTGAAAGAGTGTGCCACTAAGCCCTTCCAGCAAGCTGCCAGAATTAATATCAAACAAGTATAAATTTATAATTATGTTGACGGGAATCCACGCGATCACGTATTTTATATTTTCTAATTTTTGTTTTTCTTATTAAACAACAAAATATTAGTACAGGTTATACAATTTCTATTTACAATTCATAGAAGTAGTTTCAATTAAAAATAAATATTTCTTTAAATCATCGCTAAAATTGTGCAAAGTCACCTCTATGTCGTGTGTATTGATGGTCCGTTTACTATAATACAGATAAAATTAAGTTCAACAATACAAAATATTCATTAATATACTGTTTTACAATAATACGTGGAATAAGCTTTCTAAAAATACAATAAATAATTACAAAATAAAAAAAATGGATTCTAAATATTTTATAACTTTTTTTGCATGGAAAAATTGAAAATTCCATGAATATACTTATTGAATGCAACTATAGTTCATTCAATCAGTTAAGGCAGTTTCTGAACAAATCTCAAACATCACCTTTAAAGTTTTCGGGATTCCCGGGATACTAGTTTTTGAGCAGTGACGAGTATGACGCGAGTTGATTGAAGTTAGCATGCTATTGTGATCACTTTCGTGGATTACGTGAAACGTGATTTTTGCTTAATCTTAACAATGGCAATAGGTAGACGATTGAAACGTTTGTACAAAAGCGCCTCTCTTGGTTCTTTTACAAAAGTATTTAATAAAATAGTGTTAAATCTTGCATGATAATACGAAAACTTTCGTGGAGTCTGACTCGCATTTAGCCGTTTTTGTCTTGAGCGGTCCCTTGACGATCATGCGGCAGCCGGCATGACATGCTGAATCATCATGCTGCATGAAGGACCTATTGAGAGTCGCTTATTCAGTCGATATAGATAGTACAGTGAAGAGGTCTTTTGCGCTGGTATGGAAATGCCATTGTTAAATGACATTTCCATACCAGTGATTGATAAAAAAAAAAATTATATATATAAAAGGAATTGTCAATCAACTGCCAGCACGTAGTTTGCATGTCATTCTCATCAATTAATACAATTAATCAAACAAATCAAATTACACATCCACCAGGTCTTTCATTTAACATGGTCACAAGGTGCATCTAATATATTTATTAATCAGCCCGCAAAATTAGGTCTTATAAATGCCAACATACGTTTGAACGCGACTGTACGGACAACAGCTTAGGTATAATACGTTCAATAAAGGAGGTCATCTATATGTATTAGTGATGTAACGAATCTCGATTTTTCATATTCGCGAATACGAATGCGAATATTTATTTCTAGTATTCGCAATTGCGAATGCGAATATTGACTTTTTAACTAAAGAGCAATCAAAATGTACGAATGGCTTGACATTTCGCATAGCCTTTTATTGATCCGAGGAACAAATTGTTTTTTTTTTAAAGATGTCATGTAGAAATTTTTTTTTGAATGATGGAGATTTGTTTTTGATGGTTAGAGAGAGAATGACCTAAGAATATTTAGTTACTCCACCGACCACCAACAAGTGTACCACTGAAAGAGTTTTTAGTAACGCTAGACTGCTTTACATACCTCAGTAAGTTTTTAGTTTATATTTCATTATTTTTAATTAGTAGAAAAAATGTGTACAAGTAGCGGGCTCAGTATCGCTTGTGAGTGACGTGCTATGTAAATGATCGACTTAGGATCGTCGATCATTTACACAGCACGTCTTTGAAACGGGTCCAAAGCGCCGAGGTGGTATCTAGGTGCTCAGCCCAGAGATGCCAGGTGTACTCCATATGGGGACGAAGTACCTCTTTGCCCTATTAAGCACACTGAGCTTTTTGGATGCCAGCTGGGTCTTGCCTTCTAGGTGACATTGACACTAGAAATGTCCACACCGAGGATCCCAATACTCTCTAAGATGATATGGATGTCTTAGAAGTGTGTGGGGCCACAATGAATTTTTTTTTTTGGCAGTGAACGGGCAGCCTTTTGTTTTGGTGGGGTTTAATAATCAAATTCACCTGGAAACGAGAGATAAGAAGCTGAAAACTCATATAAACATTATTTTGGCTTTCTAAATGTTGTCTCAAGTCTTATAAAATTTCATGTGCGTGTTGTCAGATGTTAAAGGTCAACGGTCATAAAATGCGTTTTTTTTCCTATTTTTGCTTTCTATGGCTGAAAAGATGTTGAAATCTATTATAAAACTGTAGAGCATAAAACTCTCTACTAATTTTGTTTTAAATTTTTATTCATGCATTTAACAATTTTTGCAATAGAGCGCGGAAAACAATAATGAAAGGCCAAGTACCTCGTATAAAGTTACTAACTCACTGTAATATATTTTAGCAAATCCTTTATTTAAATTTATTTTGCGTATCTCGAAAACGGCTCTAACGATTTGGATAAAAATTTATATTTTTCTTGAATAAAGGCAATGATCTTGTATATTTGACGACGTGGACTCGAGTTTTACGAGACTTTTGAGACAACATTTAGAATGCCAAAATAACAGTTTATATGAGTTTCCAGCTTATTGTCTCTCATTCGGAGGTTGACTCTTTGTTTTTGACTTAATTGACTGGTTTTTTTTTATTTCTTTATTTAAAATTAAGTTTTTTACAGTACAGTAAGTACAAACCAACTAATATATTATAATAATACACTCAAAGGCATATTTAACTGTCCACTCCTCTAAAACTGCACACCAATGTTAATAAACGTATGTTAAGGTTATTAGGTGTATTTGTTTAACTGGGTAGTTCTGCATTAAATAAAATAATTATACGTATTTTCTCGATGTCCGTTTTGTGTAACAGTAAATTTGTTTTGTGACATTGTGATTATTTTTTTAATTTACGAAGATTTTTGTAGACACCCCAAGGTGTAGTTTTCTTTATATCAATAAAATGCCACTGGACACAATCGGAGAAGTAAGGATACTGGCACTAGCAAACGGAGATTCAACACATAATGGACGGACTTCCAAATCGATTATAAGTAGTTATTGATGCCAGGAGACGAAATATCCATTATTAATGTGACAATTAAAATGCAGACCTTCTTTAAAATCAATATTTTAGTCATTGTTGTTTTTAGTAAGGAAACTCTAATTTCACATTTTTTACTTATTTTAAAATAAACTATTTTATATCTGACTCCCGTTCGATTATTTATGTAAACGGTTCACCTAATTTAGTATTGCATCAAAAACAATTAAATTTTAAAGCAGTTTTGAAGGAATCAACATGTAATAAGACTTATTACATGTGTGTGTGTATTAGTGGTCGGTTAATTGTGCCTCTGAGTGTATTATGTAATTAGGCTTATTAGATATTATTAATTTGATTAGGCCTTTCAAGTCCTTTTCTATAAAGATATTATTATGTATTATAATTATTTATTTAGTTTTGTTAATATTTTAATTAAAGTAACAAGAACAATTAAGAGAAGCTGTTTTCAATTTAGTGAACCTACTCAAGACCTCTCCTCCATTATTATTTATTCTAATATAACTAAAAAAAATATAAACGTTAGAAGATGAATTACTACATATAAATAATTTCTTTTTCGTTTGTCAGAAACATTCGCCAAACATTCGCATATTTTTCGCGAATGCGAATATTCGTTACATCACTAATATGTATGAATCCGTCGCTTTTTTGTTGCCATTCGAATTTTTTCCGACAACCAGCCGCTGTTTAAATGTTTTGATTTTTGATTATATTTACGTATATGCCAAACATACAAGCTGGATATTTTCACTATATATTATTGACTAAAAGCACAAATGTTTGGTTTACACCTACACATCTTTGGTTGAGCCAGTTTTTTGTATGTTGACGTCAAAGTTATGACACCGTCGTTTTGACTTTTAGTAACGATATTCAATAACGCATGTATGTACACTTTTGAAACTTTTGTGCGACAAGCAAAATTGAACTAAGATCAAATAGACAATAATTATTATTCCATGTTTAGAAGTCGCTCGGTACATGCAACAATGGCACTGCTGGACGGTAAGATGTCACGTGCGGTCGTAGTTATGCAATTTTAAACTAATTTCGATTACAAAGAGTGCATATTACAATGTCTTGGGTTGGAATGGCTTACCCTGTTACAGTGTTACAGGGTATTGAAAGGGTAACCTGTTTGTAACACATTACATTCCACCCGTTCGAGGGTGTAACATGTATCATAGGGTTTCTTTTTGAAGCACTTAAAAAAACCCCTTCAAAAACCCTTTCAACGAGTATTCGGCCGGTCCCTTCAAAACCCGATTATTCAGTTCCCATAACTAGCGTCTATTTATAGACACACGTATAATTAAAAAACTGGTTTGGTAGATGTTTTAATGTACTAAAATTTTAGATGCTTATTCTTAGGCGTATACATATAATCTCCTCTTTCATCGTTGGAAGTCAGTATTATAATTATGTTTTTCTTAGCATTTAAAACTATTCTTAATACCAATTATCATTAAAGTTAATAAAAAACAAAGACAATTATTTAGTAGTCTTGTAAGACGCAAGATAAAGAAGTTTCCTGTCAAAATTAGAACCGTCCGAATGGTGTGACTCAATCTGCAGAGATCGATTGAGGAAGGGATGGAACTTCAAACTGTCGTTGTGTTTGTAAAAACCGGTAATCGCGTATCATGACGCGATTCGAATGATAAAGCATTCTAACCTCATTGTATAAAAAGAATCTAAGTTGAAGGACAAGTTAACATAAGTCGTAATTTTAAAATTTGTTAAAAGGTTAAGGATTTAATAAAAGTTTACCATAAAATACTTTTGACTCAAAACATACATAAAACAAAGTAAACTATAAAAAATCTAAAAAAATATCACACCGACGAAAATAAAAATTGAAATGTAGATTTTAATAAGTCTTAATACCATTACCAAACTCTGAAACTCATGTTTTCATTTAACTTTTGTACCTACCTTATGTACATACATAATATATCTACATATATCAAATTATTACCGATATATAGCAACAAGATTTGAATACGATATTATAATTGCCTACACATTGTTAAATGATTACAAATAACTACAAGGAAAACCGGACGAATAACAAATAATGCTTCGGCTATTTGATGTCATGATGTCAGGGAATCCCAGTCTACCTTTACGACTCAGATCGGGTTTTGCTATTATACATAAGTGACGTCATTGTCCGTCCAACTCTCAACACTTAGGTAGATATATTAATTTATTTATTCGAGATGTTCACAGTGATATCTGAACAAAGATATGGTTTAAATTTTAATATTAAATGCAGTTCTAATGGAAAAGATTACATGTACTTGACCTTAATGTGTCTTTGAATTAAGATAAAAGTTAAAATATCTCGTTGATAACGATTCGAGTGCAAAGGTTATCTACCTACCTCCATAACACAAAACTATTAATGTATTGACGACATTTTAACGAAAAGAAAACTAACCGGAATTGATGATGAAAATAATGTTATTAAAGTTTTATGTTATCATTTTATTAAATAGTTAAAATATTTGAAAATATATTGAGATAAATATAACTCACAGCACAAAATTAGATTCATGGCTTACGGCAGTTCCTCAGTCGAACACTGAATGAATACTAACCGGTTATGGACGCAAACTTCTTTTAAATAATACAAGTTGTCGACCAAGTCACGATTTCAATGCTGAGGCAAAGCAAGATACGGGGACTGTAATTGGCATTCTAAATTAAGCGTTTCTCTGAATTAGTTTTGGTTAATTTTAAAAACAACGGAATGTTGTGAATTGTAAAATAATAGGTATTTTTAAATAAGTGAAAAATAATCTTATTTGATTTGAAATGGTGACAAGAAAATATGATTGATTTCTGCTTTATCGTACTGAAGTACTTACCTTAACTAATTGCTTTATGACAATGGTAATTATTTACGAGAATATAAATACTCAGTTCGTTTTTATAGTTACAAAAATATTTAGGTTATTTCGTGATACCATTTTACTGTTAGAATATTTCAGACTCGTACATAGAATAAAACGCAACAAGTTTGTGCTATTAAAATTGTTATTTCTGCACTTAATCACTAGGCTTGGTAAAATTTAGGATGATCATTTTAACAGCTCACCCCTATGAAGTTTCGTATATTTTTCTGATAAAATGTTCAATGATGGGTTTCGCCTATTTAGTGAATTGCCACGCATAACGAACAACCAGACTATTGAAAATCTATTTATAATAGGTATTAAATTTCTTCAAACAGTATAACTTAATATGTAGATATGCGATGTAAGGTAGAGCAAATATTGTCAGCTTTATTTATTCTGACAAAAAAGGAAAATCAAAAATTTGTTTCTATTGACTCCAAGATTGTAGCAACACTACAGAAAACATTAGGTACTGCAGGTGACTGAAGAAAATTCGTGGAACACACTAAAAATTATACATGAAGACTGGGAGCGAGACATCGTTTGTGAACAAAGAAATTTAATTTTAATGATTAAATTAAATTAAATTTTGGTAGCAGTGAATCTAATGATGATAGGTTATGCACCATTGTATTATTAATAAACATCTTTAAATTCTTATTCCGTTTCGTTTTTTCTGAATAGGCTGTCTGACCGAATAAAAATACGCATGCGAGCTTTTATAGTCACATTAATATATTATTCATTAATTTTTAAAAAATAGTTTGATTTGTATGATAATCTGACCATACAGCTAACCATGCAACTATTGACTCCAAGTTCTATGATAATGATAATCGATAATCGAATAGGTTCAATAACGATTAGACACTACTGTCAGCTGTCAAAATTAAAGTTTATTACGAGCAATTTGAAAGTTGTGAGTGTGAGCATATGCGTATGTGGGTAAGTTGGTATATTTATTATTCCTCGCTAAAGGTATGGAAACAATTTCCACCCTAAGGATCAACTGAGATTGAGTTGATCCATTTAAAAAGTGCTGGCGCATTTTGCCGCTTAATCTGAGTTCACCGTTAAGTAACAAATAGGTACGACATGCGTTGTGTGAGCTACTAAACGTTACCAACATCATTCTTTAGCTAGCCATAGGACGACCAGTGCTTGATATAGGTCTCTCTCAACAGCCCCCCTGCGAGGAGGCGGCGTCCGCGTGTGCCTGGACGTCACCTAATTGAGAGGTTATTTTACCCGAAGGTGGTGCCCGCGCTTTTGCGGGCAGGCGCTAGGAGGGTTCGGGATGTCTTAATAAAGCTGTTCCCGGATCCCTCCTACTTAAGGCGCAGTACGGCACACCGTGTGGTTTTAGTCGGTTCAATTCCGACACACCGCTCCGCCGAAAACCCCGGTGGGGTGACGGCCCGAAGGGGTTTCCACACGCACAAAAAAAAAAAAAAAAAAGGGCTCTCTCAACAACTTCCAAGAAGACCGCTTTGAGAAAATGTTTTTGTTTTTACCTTAGGTACATAAAATTTCCTATGACGGCAGTACCTTTCGTAATTTTAATAGTCAATCTTTGTTAAACACAAATTAATTAAGTTTCATTTTGTAATTGTGCAAATGGCTGTTGAAAATAGATTATGTCACTTCGGTTAGGTGTCCAATATTCTAAGTTATTACATTTATTTAGTTTTTAACAGTTTGCACAAACCATCCTGTGACTTAACTCATTCGGCAGTTTCTACTAGTCAACGAGGAAATGGGGTACGGGATATTTTTCCCACACAAAGGGAGGATCCTCCGACCAGGCTAAGGTGATCGTCTCTGACTAGAAAGAAGTCTGCAGAGGTGGTAATGATGCAATGGTTGAAGTAGTCGCCTACACGAGACAAAAGTTTGTGTAATAGTTGACTTACGTCTGGGTGTGCTTGGTGTACGTTGTTTAAATTTTTGGAAATTCACCCGTGACACAGACATTATTATAAGAGCGGAAGTACTCTTTAAAAAACATTCAATAATATTTCTGCAATGTAATAGTAATAGTAGAACAACTATAGCGCAATGTTTATCAGAAAACAATCAGGGAAAAAATCTAAACAATAATGTTGCTGAAGTCAGAGCGAATTGTGAGTTCCGACTTACCATAAATAGCCAAGAATAGATAAATTATGTACTTAAAAAAACCCATGGCCTTCATAAAGGATGCCCGCCTCAAGCATAGCAATAGCAATATTGAAGTTCAGTAGGTAAACACACATGTCTCGTGCCTGCTTTGTCTTCATATTTATCTTTTGATAAATTAGTACAAAATTACGAGTGGGGCGAGTGGGGCGAATGGGGCGAGTGGGGAGAAAGGGAGTAGAGAATCTAGGGAGGAAGAGTGGGAGAGTGAGAGTGGGGGCGAGTGGGGAGACTGGTAGTAGCGAATCTAGGAAGTGAGAGTGGGAGAGTGGGTCGAGCGAGGAGAGTGGGGCGAGTGGAGTGAGTGGGGAGAGTGGGGCGAGTGGGGCGAGTGGGGCGAGTGGGAAGAGTGGGGAGAGTGGGAGTAGAGAATCTAGGGAGGGAGAGTGAAAGACTGGGGCGAGTGGGGAGAGTGGGAGTAGGGAATGTAGGGAGGGAGAATGGGAGAGTGAGAGTGGGGGCGAGTGGGGTGATTGGGGCGATTGGGGAGAGTGGGGCGAGTGGGGCGAGTGTGGCGAGTGGGGTGAGTGGGGCAAGTGGGGCGAGTGGGGAGAGTGGGAGTAGAGAATCTAGGGAGGAAGAATGGGGCGAGTGAGGAGACTGGTAGTAGAGAATCTAGGGGGGAGAATGGGGCAAGTGGGGCGAGTGGGGAGAGTGGGAGTAGAGAATCTAGGGAGGAAGAATAGGGCGAGTGGGGAGACTGGTAGTAGAGAATCTAGGGAGGGAGAGTGGGAGAGTGGGTCGAGTGGGGAGAGTGGGATAGTGGGAGAGGGGGAGGGAGGGAGGGAGAGTGGGGAGAGTGGGTGAGTGAGTAGGAGAGTAATGTGACGTTTTAATTTCGTCGTATCTGTCGGCAGTCCCATGACTGCCTCTTTTTTATTTCTAATATATAATTATAGGTTTTCTCTAGTTTGTTGGGAATGAACTTAGTAAGTTGTAATATAGTAACGAATAGACGTAATAAATAATCTATTTACCACTATTTAGGTTCAATATTATATGCACAAATGTATCTGTAATTGTTTTGGTCATCCTCTACCAAATACTAGTTAAGTCTTGGTACTTATTAAATACTTCTACTGTATAAACGACAATACTTTCTAACTTTTTCTTTTGGCTATTGTATGATTTTTAATCAGTACTGCATAAATTACTCTCTTTGGATCAGCTTTTAAATAAAATATCACTTGGATTTGTTTTCTTTTTAGCATATTGTAATAACACCTCGTCATCTTCCTCTCCTAACAAAAGGCACATTTGGTAGCGTTGTACGACATTGTGTCTCGCGCGAACAAATGGAAACGACTGAATTCTTCAGCTGCGGTATGTGCGGTCTGCAGTCCGTCTCGGAATAGAAACGGCCGCGACCGCAGGCAACAATGCGGTTGACTGTAACTGCAGGCCGCAATGTCTTCTGCGGCTGCAGTCTGCAGTTCGTCTCGGATTTTTTCATTTCATTATAATTTAATGCAGAAGGCAGTCCTCCTCGGTACGTCATGTATTGTGAGGAGGTGAAAATGTCACCGTGAATATGAGCACGGGCGCATACAAATGGCTCTGAGGGATTTTTGGATTCGTCTGGCGCTTACAAATAGCATTAAAATAGTTTAAGTTTTAGTTTTAAAAGACTATAATTAAACTTAAGTTTTTTTTTTCTAAATTTAAATTATATTTGTGAGTTGTTTTTATTGAATATTTTTATTATTTATTATGGTTTTTGTCAACTTTTTGTTTCTTTGCATGCATTAGAGTTTAAATTACACCGTTTATTACGTTTTATTGCTAAATCGTTTTTATTTATTTTGCAAATATAGAGGGCAAGTATCCGTATCGAAAAGGATAGTGGCCCTATTTGTTTTTGCGGATAGTGGCCCTGGGGAAAACTAGGTATAAATTATTATTTAACGAGCAAAAACAAACTTACTTATTTCTTTTGCTACTTTTCCAACTTATTGTAATAATTTCAGTTGATGATTATGGCACAAAATGTTTTGAGAATTTCAATTATACTAAATCGAAATCAGATGAATGTGGTTGCATGAAACTTGTACAACATTACAACAACTATGTTAGGGATGTTGGTGGGGTTAGCACTCTTCTATGATTACAAGTGCCTCTCCTTAATAAATACTTAATAAAGGATCTTAATAAAAAATAAAGACTAACTGTAAGAAGAAGAATTTATAAAAAAAAAATTCTATCTTAAAAACTCATAGTGAGTCGTCTATTCCCGTATGAGGCAAGTATCCCTCGAACCATTTTTACCATTAGGCTACTATCCGCCACAGTAGGCAATTATCCCTTTTTTAGAGGTAAAAAAAAAACAGGATTTACTCAAAACCAATATTAATTATGTTTACAAAAAATAGGCTACTATAAAGGATTAAATACTTATGTTTTGATAAACGCATTGCATTTTACTTAGTAAGTACATATTTTTTTATTATTGAGCTGGTGGGGCAGCTATCCGGGTTTTACCCTACAGGGACCAATATACCGGTGGTTAGGGCTTCAAAGACAGGAACCTCCTCCCTATACTGACCGTGTCGAGGAGAACTGCCTTCTGCATCAGTCTCTGGATCCAGCCGTCTAACGCGAGCCTCTTAAGGTGTTGATCGAAGCTTTTAACTATTAATCTATGAGCAGATATGACAATCGGAACAATGATCGCCAAATCGACATTCCACATTGTTTTCCTTTTTCAACTTTCACGAGATTCTCGTCATGAGGAACAGCGATATCGACAATCAGTGCGCGGCGCTCTGATCGATCTATCACCACTATGTCAGGTTTATTGGCAACAATAGTTTTGTCAGTGATGATAGATTGATCCCAATACAATGTGGCACGACCGTTTTCGAGAACTGGGTCGGGCACATACCTGTAATATGGCACCTCTGAATGCTCCAGATTGTATCTAAGTTGTTGATGCACAATCCTGGCCACTTGGTTGTGTCTGTGTAAATACTCACCATAGGCAAGACGAGAACAACCAAAAATAATATGCCTGGTGAATTCACCAGGACGGTGGCATGCCCGACAGATGTCAATCGTCCCATCTTTCAGGATATATTTCCGATAGTTATTCATTATAACAACTTCGTCGGGAATTGCAAAGACAAAACCTTCGGTTTCTCCGAAAACCGACCAAGATCGTTAAGAGTCCACGACCCCCAAACTTTCGCGGGATATACAACCTCATTACTGATGAACGTGGGTTTAGCATTCGGAATGCAGTCAGCAGTGTACGGACTCTCCTGTCAAGGGCATCTAATTCGATCTGAGTCCATCTAAATATACCGAAGGAATACATCAAAACCGACATGACCCAACCGTTGCACGCACGAATTTTGTTACCCCCTGATAAAAAACTTTTTAGTACTTTTTTCAGGCGGCCAAAAAAAACGTCCCTGCAACCCTTGTTTCATATTAGATTCAGGTATTCCCAATGACTGTGATATATAGATAGATACTTGTAGGTTTCGGTGCCAGAGATCTGAGTTTTGTTGAATCTGAAAGTTCAACTCCTTTAGATTCTACTATCACACCTTTCTTTACATGCATGACTGCACACTTGTTCACACCAAATTCCACCTTAATAGAGTTACTAATGTTTTCAGTCACATTTAGTATCAATTGCAAATTAGTGGGGGCAATAAGTTTCAAATTGTCCACGCACAGAAGGTGAGATATATCTCGATTATCTCTCTACAACCTATAGCCTAGCCCTGAAACCTCTAACAGAGTACTGAGACTGTTCAAAGCCAGGCAGAAAGAACCACAAGGGACTCAGACTATCACCTTGAAATATACCCCGCTCAGTCTTTATTGGTGCATCGCTTGCCGCGATCTGCCGATATCCTGGATAGCAAAGCACCGTTCTTAATTATTCCATACATGACTTAAAAAGGGCAAAGAGTTGTATCAATTTTATACAACTCTAGCACTCTCAGAATCCACGTATGTGGATCCGAGTCACAGGCCTTCTTATAGTCTATAAAACATGTTGACAGACTCTTACGGTTACGACGCACCTGTTGACTAATGGCCATATCCATGATAAGGTGCTCTTTAGTCCCACGGGTCCCGCTTCTGCATCCATTATGAGAAATAGAAATGATCGAATTTTTATTTAAATGTGTAGTAATTTTGAGTGGCAGAATAGATGTTAGAAGCTTATACACGGTTGGCAGGCACGTAATAGGTCTATAGTTTTTGGGATCAATGGCACTACCGGATTTATAGAGTAAGTGGGTAATGCCAGTGGTCATAAAATGGGGTAATAACCCAGAATCTAATGTTTGGAATTGAGATGCCAAACGAGCATGCGAACTTTGGAACCATTTAAGCCAAGAGTTGTGCAGTCCGTCTGGTCCAGCTGATTTCCAGTTTGATAATGAACGAACTACACTACTTATGTCCTCTGTGGTTATGGCAATAGGTTCCATTTTTTGTATATTTTCGCATGACCGCTTAACATCTCGCATCCAATCACCTGGTGGTACGCCAAAATGTATTTGTAACATCATCATCCGGAAAGTGCCTATCACTCGCACATGGATCCTTTGCCCACGCATAAACTTTTGGCTATAGAAAGTCTATGCATTGTTGAGTTTTTGCGGACATTTTTGAGGACTAATGTTAGTCCCCAAAAATGCCTGTTTCACAAAGCGCATCACCTTTGGCCCTGTAGGTATTGCCTAATCGAAAACGAATTAGCTTACTAATGAGTGTCCTAGCCTCAGCAATACGACGCTCAAAATTTCACACTGCCAGGCTGGCACAGCAGGCTTGGGTTGAGTAGTAGTGGTATTTACATAAAAATACAGTGTGTATCACTAAGATTTCTAAATAATCAGACAATAGCGAATCCAGGGTGCGCTATATTTCTTTTATGCATAGGCAAACGGGATAAACGTGGTCTAATTTACTAATTTACAAACCTGTATTCCAGAATCGCATACTCCAAAACGCTCCTGAATCTTTCATTGTTTTGGGTGTTTACGGATATAGCCTCACTCTCCACAACTTCATCAACAGGTAGTAACTGTGGTGTGTCGTTTGTAACCAAACTCACAGTTTGCGATGAAGTAGGGACAATAAAGCTAGTCCGTACGTCACATCGTATCCTCTCAAATACGGTATCATTCAGCTGGTGGCAGCCCGTACCTGATCCGACAGTCGTTGTGCTGACACATTGACAGCTGGTTCAAGCTCCTGAAACAGATACACCAAACGTATTATTATTATATTTTAGGGTCGTATAGAAGTAGTTTTTAGGGTTCCGTACCTCGAAAGGAAAAAACGGAACCCTTGTAGGATCACTTTGTTGTCCGTCCGTCTGAACGTCTGTCTGTCTATCAAGACCCTTTTTCTCAGGAACGCGTAGAGGTATTAAGCTGGAATTCATATCAAATACTCAAGTCTACTGTTCCTTGGAGCTGTGAAGAAATCAAATTTTTAACCCAAAGCAATCAAAAGATACAGCCGTTTATGCCGTAAATTAACGACACTCGCAAGGGATTCAAAACCTACAGGGTACTTCCCGTGAACTCAGAATCTTGAAATTTGGTACGAAGCAACGTCATAAAGCACAGATAAAGGAAAAATTGCGAAAACAGTAAATTTTTTGTTACATCATATAATAAAAATATTTTATAGAACCCTCGGTGCGCGAGTCCGACTCGCACTTGGCCGGTTTTTTTTAAGGTAAGTTATAGGTAAGGCTGTCATATTGGTTTATAGAGCTAATATTTGTTCTATGACCTAACATAACAGCGGGTAAAATTCAAATTTCTCTCGAGCATTGGCATAACAAATGTGTAACTAATATAATATTGTGATAGTTACTGGTAAAATACAGCAAAAACTATATACCGTATGATGATTGATTGATATTATTTCAATGGATTACCACGTTATAGTTGAATATTATATGTATATGTTATAGACCAAGTGCTATATGAATAATGACAAGTGAAATTAGGCTCTGTGATTAATACTTCGTTATTTATCACATTGTCTGACCAAGAACATACATGGAAGGATCATGATCAGATGCTGGATAAAAAATAACTGTGCCCTTTAGAACAGTTTTTCTATTTAGTTTCAAATTTGTGATTTTACAAAATGGGACAGTTCATTTATAGGCAAGAACTAATTTCATTCAACAATTTATTTGTTTCGTTTTAAATATGATTGAAATGAGGATATTTATAACTTTTCTACATTTCATGTGATAGCACGAGGTCCGACACAAACTTGGCCCATTTTTACGCTATCGAAAACTTTTTAAACCAATTTATTATTCCTAACTAAATTTAAACACATAAGTTATTTATATTTTTGTAATCCCCTTTTAATTTCCTTTATTTTAATACCCTACTCGACCAGGTTTGGTTTTTTCTTTATTAACGTATTACTATTTCGCGCCAAATATCCGTCGCGAACATATTTAGATTTCTGTGGTCGCGAATCTAACGCCGAATATAACGATACTTAACTGTCGAAATCAATCTAGCTATTTGGAAACTACGAGGTAATAAAGAAATTTACAAACAAATATATAAACATATAACATACGCCCGAAAAACGTGACCCTTCTTTCGCAGTCGGGTAATAAAATCTTAATTTTTTAATACCTATTAACATAAAAATAGGTATACTTAGATTTATATCGCATGATAACGTTTAGGTACCAAAAGTGCCCCAATAGAACCCGTCCTATCTTAGTCGTAGGTACTTATTACCCTTGTGCGATGTTTTTGACGTGATAAAGTCTTATAAATCGATGAACGCCGGCTGCATGCACGAAAAAGCATGACTCATTGTCACGTTCCGCCTGAGCCGAGCGTGCAAGCGAGAGCGCGGAACAAACGATAGAGAGGCACGATCGGCCTACTTATGACGTTATCACTTAAAATTATAGTCCGTAAAACGACTTTACAGGCAACCAATTTTTGTAAAATTATCATTCTACAGAAAAAAATCTTTGTATACTTGAATAGCTAATCTGATCTGATATTTTGGATAAATAGAAAAGTGGCAAAACACTGCAACCTAAACTATATTTCTATAATTATAATATTCATTGCTTGTTGAAGTCCATATCGCAAGATATGGCTGCTTGATATTTGGAGCATGAAGATAGCAGTGCCATTAGGTATTACAGTTGGGGCATATCTGAAAAAATATTTATGTATATTACTTAGAATTACATTGCGTGACTGGAATAACAACAATACTACAGATGTTTTAAAATGTTTACTTACCACTATAACCCGGGCTATCTAAAAAGTCGCGTTAGTATCTAAACATAACGCGACTGAACAATCATCAAACGTGTTATTAAAGTACTTATTAGCTTGTTGTTTTCATTTGCCAAGGTTATCCACCTAAATATATACAGTGATAAGCACATAAATCGTTTACTATCAATAGGAGGAAAGTTTTAGACAATCCCACCACCCGACTACGGCCTCGCTTGTTTTCGGCTTTCAATATACGAGATAGGATTCAGGAACTCACGCCCTACGAATTAGCGGTAAGGTATATGTATGAGGCATATGTTTAACGTACATATATATTTAAAATAAACATATATATTTACGTATTAAAGTAAACTCAAAGCGTACTCTGAGTATTTGGAAAATTTGAGGAGTAAACCGGCAATTTCTTCTAAAATTCTTACAAACTCACATTTGTCAAGGACCGTTGTTTTATAGATATTATTCAAATCAAATACAATCATTTATTATGCATGTAATAAATGTCATAACTTTCTTAGTTTTTACATATACTTACCTCAACTTCTAAATTAGAAAGGACGTGTTATTGGTAATGTATTACTAGTATAACTATTAATTAATCTGTTTATAAAACACAATTAAACCTTAAGAGATTTAAAAGACCTTGTAACCTAGGTATTATACGGTTACAAATTCTTAACTTGTACTTTGTATTATTTATGTAATAGATAATTCCTACAATGTATGGTTAAGAATTAAACATAAGTATTCATTTATTTCCAATACAATAGAGTAATAAAATAATGCATATGATTAGTGTCGGTACTATTTACGAGTACTTAAAGGTCGAATACTCAAAGGCCACTCTGTGCCATGTTCCTACTATAACGATACCACAAGATTTGACAAGATGATAAACAAAGTTTTATAATTAAGTGGTCTTTGTCTATTTGGATATAAGAGACGTTATTAATATAAAATAGCTTTAACATTCCTATGTTATTATAATTAAATTGCCTAAAGTTATGTAATTACATATTAATTTACTTCAAAGTTAAATTCAGAAATATTTTGTGTCATAATCATAAAACAAATTATTGTATTGCATTAACCATAGATATAGATAACATAAGAGGCTGTACTACGCGTGCCGAAATTAGAGTCACAACGTCACAAGTCACATGTCAGTAAAACTAGAAAATCTAAACTGTACTGTAGTGTGTTATTGAAAAATTCGGCAACTGTACTCAGGCAGACAAAAGGTCAAGGCCAAAAGTTATTTTGTGCCCATATTTTAAATATAATTCATTTTAAAGTCAATTATTTTCAACTTAATATTTCATTTAAGAACGGGTATACTAATATACTAGGTATTTGTTATACATTAGGGTTTTTACTTTGCGATAAAAGGTGGTAAATATCCAATAAGGATGTCGAATATCGTAGTTTTTTAATACAGCCGCTTTTATAGTTTCTTTGTAAAATTTGGCATTAGCACTGTTAATTATTTGCAGCTTAAATCAATTCCTGGGTTATCAACGTCAGAAAAAGGGGATTAATTTTTTGTTGCTATTTATAAATTACTAGAACAGGTTAATAATGTGGGACATTTATTAACGATACTCGCTTCACTCGGGTGTATAATATGAGGTAATAATTTAACTAATGAAAAAAATAACATTGGCGAAGCTGCAATGTGCCAGTGTGGTATAATAGTAGTACGTTTCTAGGAAACTCTAGGAAGTTACTAGTCCTTTGAAAGTATAATGCAACTACACAATGGTCTTACGCGAAAAAAGTAAACGCTTGCAAACAAAAAGTAACGAACAAAACAAATGACGCTAATATACCCCATTAGCGTAATTTGTTGCGTTCGTTTGCCAGGTGCGATATAGGCTTATTTTACATACATTCCATTCATTTCATTCCCATTTCATTCCATCATTCTTATCATACATTCCATTGGTATATTTCTGAGTAATTAAGGTAAAGTTATGTATGCTAGGTATTGATATTATCATATCAACTGTTTCATTAACATTTTAGGTAACTAATATTGTATACTTTTGTATCATAATTTATTATTGCTACAAACCAAAAAGATAAAACATGTCACAGCGATAGCTAAGTGGCTGTTATTATGCGTTATAAATAAGGTATTTAGTTTATAAGTATTACGAATGTACCTATAATGAAGTAATTTCTTACAAAATAACTAATAGTTCAAACTCCGCTGGAGATAGATATAAAACGTCAAAGTCATTGTCTGTCAATATTGAATAAATTAAGTTTTCTCGTTTAATTGTGCATGTGCTTTTTACAGAAATGAAATGTACCCTTTCAAAATAACCCTTTAAACGCTTATGTGAAAGTGTAAAAGATTTCACGCGGTGACCAATATTTAACATATATTGGTGGTACTACAATGGCGAAGAACCTTATCGGCTTTTTTGCCAACGGTGAGCAAAGACACAACTGAAGAGCTGTTACAGTCCAGTAAAGTCCTTTAAAGAATTTCCAAGACATGTGCCCACAAGACGTAGACTTGGTTGACCTTACAGAAACACTGTATGAATCTATCTCTCTCTCTCTATGCAAATCTAATTCTTCAAATTCGTCACCCAATTACAGACTTCATGTCGATGAGTTGAGCGTATACAGAAATAAATACTTATGATCCTTAATTATCGTCAAAACCCCGGTCGTTCAATCGTTGGAAACCTGATGCATATATTCCGGTTTAGTTTATTTCTATATATTTTAATTTCATATAATCTAATCTAATCTAATCTAATTTATATAATCATACATTATACCAGAGAATTTCTCAAATCAGATTTAATATTCAATTTAGTGCCCGCAGGCACAGATTACTAAGTAGTTACTACGTAACAGATAAATCACTCCCTACAAAAACATCGATACCTACCGTTTTAACTACCTACTCTTTCCGGGCTTTAAAATGTGTGTAGGGTTACCTCTTCAATATTTTCAATATATTTTTTTATGTGGTATGTAAATGAATTACTTAACGCTTACTTTTCATTTCCAATGTTTTAGTATATAGATATCCTATACGTGTTATATGTTTATGTAAAGATTAATAAATAAACATCTTCCCTTTTCTAAAATCTAGATTATTAAAATGTACGGTGGCAAATTCTAAATTTTACAACTTTTTTTAATAAATCATTTGAGGGAAACAAAGGCAAATAGGTTTAAAAGAATCATTTTTTATAATTTCATAAATAGTGCTGCCAGGCTTTTTTCTCTTACTTTAAACAACCATATCAATTTTCACTATGAATTTTACACTATTTAAAGAATACCTATATATATAATATTATAGCGCGAGACTGTGTGTAAGATCCGCCGGCGGACAAGCGGACGGTAGGCATTTAGCTCGCGCAAGTACTTCGAGTGACATAGGCCTGCCGTAGGGCTAATACTACAAACCTATTTGCTCTTCAAATTTACAAAAATAATATCTCGTATTACAATTCTTTCACAAGGATGGGCCCGTCAATATAATAATATGGCAAGATCCAATAAATTATTGGACATTTGTGATCACAATTTCAATAGATTTATTGGTATTATGAAAGACATCCTCCATAGCGGTCTCGGTTTGAATACACACATCCCAGTAAGAGTGCCTGAGGCATTCAAACCTGACCTGATGCTTGGATATTAAATAGTATTAGAGATCGTTATGTATATTGTATGTTAATTGATTGATTTTCCTGTGTGTACGTACTATGTTCTTTCCGATTCACATCAGATCAATGTATTTAATATTTGTGTTTTTACGATTGCAATATGTTTTATGCATTAAAATAAAATACGCTATAACAACAGACATGTTGGTAGTATGGATGCACTGAATACGGTCGGTACGGAGAATAACGACATCATGATTAATGACGGTTTCTAATCACATTACTCTATAGTCCACGTTAATCTTAATCATGAGCAACGAAATTGTTGTAAATGGCGATGCAACTGCCGTATATATATATATATATATTGCCCAAGCTGGTATTATTCAGTGGTTTGAATAAGAGCTACGTGGCGAGGAACGATGGACTCGGATAAGCTCCTTCCAGTCACGTTCACGATAGACGTAGCAAGGTATTTAAAGAATATACATAGCAACTTGGGTAATTAAAAAATCGCAGATTTGTGCAAAATATTTTAGAGAATTATGCTAGCATGCAGAGTAGCAGCATGGAATAAAGAAATATTAATATTAATTAATAAAATAATACATAAATATATTTTTTTTCTTGATCTAACTGGATCAAAGGGATGATACAAAATGCACTAGCATTTTGGCTCGATAAATTTGTTCGCCTTGACAGAAGCAGTGACGTCTCCTTTTCTTCTATGGGGATCCGGCGATGCGTACCTACAGCAAATTTCATACCGAGACAAGATTGCAGTAACTCACATTTTGGCCACTCTATTTCTCCTAAAGAAAAAAATGAATTTCAGAAGTTCATATAATGTTTTAAAACTTACTTAACTCTCGAATTTTATCATACCTTGCCAAATCATTTTCAAGTAAACGGTAACCTCGGAACTTTTGTAGACTTATAGTTTTGTGTACTATTTTTCCCCTGTGAGAATTTTATGACCCAAGTGTACATGTTTTTTAAAAAAGAACGCGTGACGTGTTATAAAATTAATAATAAACAGAATGTGTTTATTATTATGCGACCCATTCAGACAGACAGACAAGCCTTCTACCTTATTATTTTAGCATAGCCGGCCAGGTGTTACTTAGACTGAAGTGTAAATGCAGTATATTTATATTTCTTCTGTACGTGTGTATGTGACTGAAATCCTCCTAAACGGATGGACCGATTTTAATGAAATTTTTTGTGTCTTCATGAGGATTCGAGATTGGTTTAGATTTACAATTGGACCCGGTAGATGGCCCTACGATAGGGTTACAGGAATAAGGACCGATTTTAATGAAATTTTTTGTGTATCTTCACGTGAATTCGAGAATGATTAAGATTTACAATTGAACCCGGTAGATGGCGCTGCGATAGGGTTACAGGAATAATGACCGATTTTAATGAAATTTTTTGTGTATCTTCACGTGGATTCGAGAAGGATTTAGATTTACAATTGGACCCGGTAGATGGCGTTGCGATAGGGTTATAGGAATAATGACCGATTTTAATGAAATTTTTTGTGTGTCTTCACGTGGATTCGAGAATGGTTTAGATTTACAATTGGACCCGGTAAATGGCGCTGCGATAGGGGTAGATAGGAAAATTTACTAATGCAGACGAAGTTGCACGGGACAGCTAGTATATATATATATATATATGACCCACGTACTCATGCTACAGGGCAGAGATCCCAAAATATGTAAGGTAATCCAGACTCTTAGACTAAACTCCGGTTATGTTGTAGTCAAAATACAGTGTTTTTGACAGATATAACTGAGATTTATATATCTGACAGTTTCCTTTCTATCGGGTTCCATTACGTCACTATCTGACCATATGGCAGGTTTTCTTAAGTGTTTTAATGACTCAGAGTTCCCAAGACAGGCAAGAACAAAATAGTTCTATTGCGACTCCTCTTTGTGAGTGTGAACAATTCTAGAAGAAATGTTTTTTTATTACGTTATGTAATATTATAGATAAAATAATAATTTAAAAATAAATATATATATATTCATATCGGGATGCCTGAACTTAAAAAATATTTTTTCCTGGAACCCTATCGCAGCGCCATCTACCGGGTCCAATTGTAAATCTAAACCATTCTCGAATCCACCTGAAGAAACATAAAATTTCATTAAAATCGGTCCAGCCGTATATATAAATATCCAAATTCAATTTCTAATAATTCTTTTTTGTGGTTAAGTTGGCACAACTGTTTTCTATATTGGCGCGAAGTTTGAGCAATATCTGTCATTTAGTTTGTTTTCAGTACTCGATTTTGTAAGCTCATGTCGAGAGTGTTTTGTGATTTTTATAATGGGTAAAAACATCGAACAAGGAGTTTGTCTCCAATTTTGCACTGCAAATAGAATTTTATGTTCAGAGTCGCTGAAAATGTAACACAAAGCATACGTTAAAACGACTTTATCAAAAACTCGTGCATATGAGTGGTACAGTGCATTCAAAAGCGGTCGAGATTTGTTGTGAGATAGATAGCCGCTGTATTTTCTCTGTCTCACGAATCGATTCCTACAATTTTAAACGATCGCTTAGGCATGAAACACGTTGCCGCTCGACTAGTCCCGAAAGATCTGAATTTTCTTCAAAAACTCAATCGCGTAAAAGTCGCTGAAGATATGCTAGAACGAGTCAATTCCAACCCTCCAACCGACTTTTTTTTCTCTTTCCAAAATTCAAATTACCACTTCGAGGTACCCGTTTTTAGTCGATAGACGATATCGAAGAGAATTCGCAGCGAGAACTGAAGTTGATTCAGGAAAATGCATTAAAAAAATGTTTTGATAACTGGATTATTCGCTGGCGTAAGTGTATTATTTCTGAAGTGGCCCCTACTTTGAAGGTGATATAATAAATTTGGAAGAATATTTAACATTTTGTGTTTTATTGATATATAATAATAAAGATCTGATAAAAACAAAATTTTTACTTCTTTTTAGTGACGCTCCCGACGTTCATCAAACAAAACTATGTAGCGTTTTAATAGTTGTGGTCTACTCTTTTATTATATCAAGAGATTGAAACCTCTGAAATATATTGTATAATAACGTTCTAGTACTACACACAACATAACTCGATGTTGAAATACCACCTATAATCTTAACATCATATATTATTTGCAAAGTGATCAAAGTTTGTAAGTTAACCAGACTGCTCGAACAAATTACAACTTTCAGGGCAATTAAAGAGATATTACTAAGAGGATCGGTCTGTCCACCATAGTTAGTGCTTTTAGGTAACAGTAGATTTGATAAATTATATGTTACATACATATTAGGACCTGCAATACTAATGTAGAAGTTTGTTAAAACGAGTTGATTGGCTGGTTAATCTGGGCGTAATCTACTAACGAGAAGAGGAAATCATAAATGGTTACGATTACCTAAATTAAGACGCACGCCATCTTTTGACAAAGAACGAAAGTACGAGTCCTCGAAAATTCCAGAGGAGTTTTGAGTTTTCGGGAAAGTTCACGAACTCTATGAGTTAACGTTCGAACTATACAGGGTGAATTTTTCAAGTGGGCGTGCTTTGGGCCAAATCCGAAACCATGATGAATTACGAGAAGTACTCAAAGGAGACTCGGTCCCTATTTTGAAGAAAACTAAAAGTGCATGTAATACCAAATGTTGAAAAATGAATATTCCTAGACAGGAATCAAACCCATCATGAGCCTATCACCGTCCACTGCTGAACGAAGGCCTCCCCCAAGGAGCGCCAGCTATCCCGGTCTTGGGCAATCCGCATCCATCCGCTGCCAGCCAACTTCTTTAGGTCGTCGGTCCATCGTGCCCTAGGGCGCTCTACACAACGTTTGCCTAATCGCGGTCTCAACTCTAGCACGTGTCGACTCCAGCGACCATCAGTCAGCCTGGAGACATGACCGGCCCACTTGCACTTGAGCATACTGATTCTATGTACGATGTCGGTCACTCTAGTTCTCTGCCGAATAACTTCATTTCAATTTAAATCCATTAATTTTGAAATAAATAATATATACCGTAGTATTACACCATTCGATAGTGTCGCTAATAAGAAACGAATTCTGGGATGAATACAACAAATATCCGGTCCGGTACGGTGACACTCACGTGCAGGCTGCCGCCGTGTGTGGCACTATAGATCAGCAGACTGGGATAGGATGCGAATCTTCTTTGCGTCCTACCCATGGAGGCAGGTCTGCTTTAAGCTGGATGATCCCAACGTCGTTGCCGATTCTGTCGCTGTGATGGTGGCCGATGTGAACGTTACCAACCTTTTTTTTGTTTTTTTTTATGGAATAGGGGCAAACGAGCAGACGGGTCACCTGATGATAAGTGACTACCGCCGCCTATGGGCACCTGCCTCTGGTAACCTCACTCACTCGGTGAAATCCAATTAAAGCATTGCTTAACTGCCGGTTTTCTGTTAGGCCGTGGTATCACTCCGGTCGAGCTAGCCCATTCGTGTCGAGGCATGGCTCTCCCACAATGGCCGAATGCAGCAGCAGTACGGGATATAAAGACCAGCGCATTAAAAAGGCAGCTCAACTTTGCCTCCAGGTCCTTCAAAAGAGACATTTCTAGGGCGAAGTCGGTGCAACAACAATATCGTGTTTTAAAACTATATTATGAAAAATTGTTTCTAAAAATTGTTTTTAAAGCGAGCGGAGCTGTTCAAATATACATTAGTACCTAGATATTAACATTCATGTCTTTATATTAACAATGTAATATTATATGTAACCTTTAATATTTTCTATTCAATGAACAGTATATGTATATAGAGAAAATAAAAAGAAAATCTTCATGCTTTTACCTTTACCAAATGTAGAGCCGATTAATGTTGCCTTCAAATGGTTCATTCGCTTTCAATTTCAAGGAAGAAAAAATTGACAATAGCTTCAGGCATATTGTTGAAAGTGAGTTGTACACAGGGTACACGTGTTTTTACAGCGGTAGCGGTACATTGCTGATGAGATTTTAACACAAGAAAGCGAAAAAACAACTGATGGAAAGTGCTTACCGAGGTCTGAAATTGGAAACGCGTTCGTCAGAGTCCGGAAATTGTTGGTTCGTCGAGGGCGGCTGAAGCTGACGGGTCACGTGAGCTCATTATCCTGTCACGTGGCGAGCTTCAATTGCTCCCCGTAAGATATCTCGTCGCGCCCTAGCGTTGTATCGTACATTGCAATGATACGGATGCGTGAAAACGTATGAAGTTATATTTTGGGGCTTTTCTTTATCAGCTCAATAATGCACTACAAAAAATATGTATAAGCGAACAAATATGGAGATGTAATTGATTTATTCAGATTTATGATATTACACCACATTTTCGCCAATTAGTCTTTTTTTATTAGATAAGTTATATCTTCAAAGTGATGCCATTGGTTTGGAAAAAACTCCAACCAAAAGGGTAGCAAAATAGCTAATGAAAATGTTAAATGGCACAATTTAATTGTCTTCACGTCGGTTGTACTTTTTAAAAGAGACGATTAATTTACTACTAAGTAACAAGGTAGTGGTTTCATGTTAATACTGGGACTGAATTCAAGTTTAGAACAAAATTCGATGTCTTAACGACAATGCTATATCTCCAACTAAAATGAGTTAGGAATGTAGATGATAAAATGGACACAACAATGGGACGGTACAGACCACCGTCCATCAAAATTTTCGTAAAAAGTTACCCAGATGGCTTGGTGGTGGCGGGAAGAATAGCCCGTGATTAAACCAAGGCCCATGCCTTTGGGAGGGCTTTCTCTATGGAAAGCCCTCACATTTATCTACGGTGCCCAACTCTGTAGAGGAAGAAGGTTTGCCCTCAAGTAATTGAGGGAATGTAGTTGGAAATGGTGATTAGAATGTAAGATAGCGAGTCAAGAAAATTATGATAGTGAACCACCGATTACCAGACTCACGACAATAGCTGTGATGTAGACAGATTCAAATTCAAATTCATTATCTTTATTTTATAAAATTGATCATAAATTATTCGAAATCGTCAATTGAAAATAAAATTATAATATTTTAAATACAATTGAAAAGTGCGAGTCTGACTCGCGCACCGAAGGCTTAGTAATCTGTGCCGAAGGTTCCGTAAGCAAACAAACTTTTATGTGGATAGTACGTCCGATTTTTGCCCGTCTGTTCCGAAGACAAACTTAACTTTGCGGTTGCAATGTACGACAAAGTCAACTTCCCAACCGTAAATATATATATATATATTTTTTTTTTGTACCTGGACTCCACGCGTCATCTTGCAACCTTCGTGGATTGATGATTAAACTTCTTTGACGCGAGAAGTGTTACTGGCAACTTCGTGCTCAAGATTCGAATAAGTCGTATTTTGAAATAGTTCAGGGAATCGAACCATGAAACAAGAGACTCTCACCTGTGAAGCCCTGGGAGACAGTTGTCCGTGCACACACGGAGCTTCAAGATATATTAATTGTTTGACTATGTTATTGCGAGTTACATTATTAATATCATTGTAATACTTTAAAGGTTTCAGTAAAAACCTAAGTTGCTCCGCGTAATCTTTTATTCCTCCTTCCCTAGAACTTAGATCCTTCTTTCCTGGTACGGCTCATCCTCTGAGTCACAGCAATATATATATTTCGTTTGCTTCTGCTAGGGTAACGGACAGCCCTACCCGTGGAGGTTGGAGATCGTTCTGCACTCTCTGGATCCTGGTGCGTCTTCTGCGGGATGGGAGAGTACTCATCCTCTCGAGAACTCTTTCCGCCGCCTGTTTAGCCAACATCACCTCCTCGCAAAATGAGACATAGACAGAACCGTGGTTTCCGGCGCATGGCTTCTCGCACCGATAGCCGTCGCGAGGTTGAGGCGCTGCTGCGCCCACGTTAAGCACTCCAGTCCGTAGACTGTAGTATCCTTGCGACAGCCTCCGCAGTGGTGGCACGCAGACGTTGGTTTTCGGCCTATACGACACAGGTACTTAACGTAGCAGCTGTGTTCGGTGAGTATCTGTGTCAGTCGGTAGGAGAGGTTGCTAGGTCGCCCCTACACAATTGTGGCGTGCCTTGCGGTCGGTCGCACGAGTCGAATTTTCCACTCGACCTTTAGGCCGTGGCGTAAAGCTCGTAGAGCTAAGTAAACTCTTTAAAAATATAAAAACCTCAATAAATCGCCGCTTTAATTTTATTTTTATAATTTATTTATTTTACATAGCCATTGTTGCAATACATTGGAACCCTGCCTCCTGTGGTAGGTGATAACCTGTGTTACAGGAGACAGAGCTTTAATGAAGGTAATATTTGGGAATGTTTCCAAAATATTAAGTCAATTTAGAAAGTCCATCGAATTCCAATTAAGTTGCGAGTCACAAAGTTGAGTAAGTTATTTTCTAATTCAAATTCGAGGGAGCCTTCCTTTATTCGTTTCAGAATTTCATCAGAGTGTGGGATATCACAAAACATTTATTTGATAGTGGTTAATTAGTTTTTACCAGTGGAGATAATCGATTACTTTCGCAAAAGACTGTTATCGCAAGTTAATATTTTCCAAGTTTTATTAATTATGTTATTACTTTTTAATTTAAAAGTTTACGGTTTTTGCAATGTAAAAAAAAACATTTATAAAACATGATGAACAATTCAAATATCTCGTAACCTGTAATGAGCATATTTATAGATAACAACAAGAACAAACAAATCTTTATCGACATAATAAATGTGTACATAGTAATTCCCTAACCCTTGTGCTAGTATAACTGTGTTACAGGAGCTAGAGTTCTTCCCATAGCTAAGGTTGCAGTCTATTATATGTACACTTCAATCTTTGCTGATTTATTGGTGAGTAAGCATAAATTTGTGACACCGACTTAGCTTGATACCGTTGTATTGTGAATGCGTCGGTCTCTTGTCCGCCGCGCGTGCTATGGCACGCAAACCTGTGTTGTCATATTTTTGGCAAAATAATATATTTGTTGCTGTAAACGTTCCACATGGACAATATGCTGAATATCGTTACAACACATGAAATACCTTGTACGGTGCTGAATAGTAGATATTCCAACATATACGCTTTGCGTGGTCTCCGGAGCTGCTGATCTTCGGATGCGAAGATGAACGGTTAAGGTTATTTTCCTTTTCGATATTGTGAGTATTGATTGGTTATACTCCTAAACTAGACTTTGACTATACAAAAACATAAAATAAAGTCAATCTCAGCACCATCTATTACTTAAAAACTGCACAGTGCTAATTAATATGTATTCATAAACAAATAAATAAAATTAGATACAAAAACAATAATAGAAAAAAAAATATTAACAATGAAACATGTCTCATGTGTGTGATTGTGTGTGTGTGTGTTTGTGTGTATGCGCGCATGTTTGTGTGTATGTGTATGCGTATTCTTTGCGTGTACATGGGTATGGGTGTGTGTGCATTTGTGCGTATGTGTTTGTGAGTAGATATATGTCTACAGATATCTGTAGACATATATCTACTCGTACGTGAGGGTCGACGCGTGTATACGTTTATTTTGTTTGTGTGTGTGTGTGTGTGTGTGTGTGTGTGTGTGTGTGTGTGTGTAATACTAAGTGAGCTACTTACTGCGAGTGACGACAAATCTCTAAAACAGCAAGTTACAAACGTTAATTTGAGTTACATACAATACAAAACGAGAAGCGTTTTAATATTTGAGCGACCTAATATTTGTTTTAGTGACAACGTTATGTACTGTTTGCCCAAGTACTTCGTCTGTCATAGAAAGCATTGTGGTTGCAGTTCTAACCTAACATAGACCTACCCATTATTGTTCAATTGACCTACCTTACTTACTAATATTAAATCGTTTCCAACTTAATATTAAAGTCACCCTCTGTATTTATAGTCGCTCACTTAGTAATACGCATCAAGCTTTTAGAAGCTGGGTTTGGTTTTTTTATGAATCAATATTAGTCATCAATTTAGTTAATTTTTCGCTAACCCAAATTCATACCGTTCAAGTTATAATTATTAAAACAGTATCTTACGTTTAGTCGCCAAGCACTTTTTTATTCTATCTCATTTTATTATTCCTGTTTGTTTTATATAAGATAAGACCTCCCTTGAGCCGTGTAATGCCCTTCGTGTAATATGTTCCCTATGTTTTAACTTCATAATCACTACACTATTAGTATAAAACCAAGTTTTTTTCTGCTGTCCGTCTGTCCCTATGTATGCTTCGATTTTTAAAACTACGCAACGGAATTTGATGCGGTTTTTTTTATAAGATAGAGTGATTCAAGAGGAAGGTTTATATGTACTAGAGATCGCGTGTTGGTCGAATTTCGACCATGGTTTATTTCATTGGCCAATATTACTTGACCTGTCATTGTATAGACTTTTGTACCATGATAGGTCAAAATATATACTGGACACTCATAGCTGTATGTACCCGTTTTTGCATTTTTTGTAACTTTGTAGCAAATATTGTTCAAAAATTTTAGCATTCGTCACTTCTTCTCTGTATAAACTATAAGTGTGCGAAATTTCATACTCCTCCGTCCGCCCAATTTTCGTAAAAAGGGATCCAAAGTTTTCGCTTCACGTATTAATATATAGATAATACATGCACAATATAGTAGAGAAACACTGATAACTTTAGAGGTTTCTAATGCGATGTCGTAAATAAACACATTTTTTTTGCGTTTACATTGCAAACGCTAGCTGAACCCTACGAGATAGATCAAAATAATTTACCACAGTATTGTACACCTGAAAAAGTCCGCGATGGTATATGTCTATCTCTTAAGGATAACCCACAATAACCATTTTTTATCCTTTACTTTTTACGAGAAATAATGCCTTATTTACGAAGCGATTTTAAGCAATACAGCATTAATCCTTATCCAATTAAGTACCTTAAATACATTGTGGATTTAATATAGATCAAAATGGCCCTTAACAGCATGTAATTTCAATGAATATTTTCGAAGATATTACAGATTTAAAATGCAGGGACATAGCGGTTGCGGTGGTACCGGCCAGAGGGCCGGACAATTTCCGGTAAAGATATATTTTGCAATGACCATTAATAAATCGCAGGGTCAAACTTTCAATGTTGCAGGCTTAGATTTGAGCATTGAGTGTTTTTCACATGGCTAATTATATATCGTAGAGTAACCTCTAAAGAAAACATGTTTGGTTTGTCTAATGACAAAAAAAGCTGTGAACGTTGTATATAAAGACTGTAACTGTATATATTGTTATATATTCTGTAATATATTTAGTATCATCATTGCACCCATGCGAAGCCGGGGCGGGTCGCTAGTACATCATAAAACCTTATTGTCTAGTAGAAATTAATTGTAAGAACTTTGAAAACATTATTATTTAACTGCATACGATACGAAGGTTCTAAAGGAAAAGATCAAAGCACATTTTCATAAAAGACTAATTGAAAGGGATGTCGGTAGCAATCTGATCTTGGAGAAGGAAAGTAGTCAAACAGGATCTAACAAAATGTGTAAGTAATTAAAACCAAGAATCCAAACAATAGCTAAGACAATCGACCGAAGACTTACAAACGACGCCGCTCTTAAGTTTCAATACGTTGATAGAATTAATTAGGTACACGTTTCACTTCTAGTTATTTTAGTAAAAAAATACGAACAGAGATAATTTAATTATATTGTAAACCGTTTTCGAGTCCATATATTTGAACTTTTTCAGGTCTATTAGTTGGGTACTGAAATTCAAACATTTGAGCACGGGGCACTATAATGATCCTTACTTACTTTCTGAAGTAAAAAGAAGAAAGACGTTTTTAGTCAGTCCATATTTGTAGAGATTTTCCATACTCTGTCTCACTCACCGATTTACCATTAAGGTCGAAAGTTTCTTTAGTATACAAAGTCCATTCAAATCCCTACATTCCTTTATTAAATTTATCTATCTAAATAAATCACAAAGTCAGAAATTTAATTAATCTCTTTATTCTACAAATTAGATAAGTCATTAAGAAGTTTGACCCTTTGGCAGACGTCCAAAGTTCGTATCAAACCTTTAGATATCTACAGACTCTCAATGTCAAGTAAATTGTGAAGTTTCTGCTTAATGTTCAGTAATGCTTATTTTGAAAGTAGACCATAAAAGAAAACTAATGCTGACTTAATATTATAAATGCGAATGTGAGTTTGTTCGTCTGTTACACGTTTACGCTTTAACTACTCAACCGATCATCATGAAATTTCATCAACATTTAATCTCAAATAAAGTACCCACTGTTTCCGGGACTTTTAGGGTTTCATTGACAAAATCTACATTCACGTGACAGAAGCCGCGGAAAAAAGCTAGTATTGGAAATAAAAAATACAGTTTTGTAGAGAGAAGCATAATCGGTCGATTACGTCATACTTAATATATCGTACATAAACTGTTACCTGTTACCTATGCCATAGTAACTATTTAGTAATCTGTGCCTATACTGACACTATTATAATAATAATTATTATCGGTTGTTACTTTTTACACAAAACTTTTTTATACGCATTTAGTAATATTGTAACGGACCATTTTATATTTATTTGCCTATTACTTAATATTAAGCTACTTACGGTTGTTCAGATATTTTTACAGTGATTCATCTGTATGAAAAGCGTCATGATAATTTTTTATATCTGTAGGGGTTGATTTCTCACTATCACATCGGCTCCGCGGGATGACATCAATTTGGAAGGATACTACAGCGACAAAACAATTGACTGTTCACGCAATGAATATGTTTAAATTTTTTTTATGCGTTAAACGAGCAGACGGGTCACCTGATGGTAAGCGACTACCGCCGCCCATGGGCACCTGCAACTCAAGAGTCACAATTGTGTTGCCGGCCTTTAAGGTGGGAGTAGGGGAAGGGGAGGACTGGGGGGAAGAGGGAGAGTGCGGTAGGGGGTGAAGAGGGGGAGAGGGCGGTAACCTCACTCACTCGGCGAAAAGCAATGCATTGCTTCACTGCCCGTTTTCAGTGAGGCCGTGGTATTACAACGGTCGAGCCGGTCCATACGTGCTGAAGCATGGCTCTCCCACAGTTAAATAGTCCAAATCTTACCGAATTCAACCTTTTATAGTCCAAAATAGTGACGCCAATTCCTACAGCCCATTCACTTGTTAGCCCGTCATTATCCGCGTTGTAACCGAGACCGGGTGATCCAAAAAAAATTTTTTTTTGCTCGCCGACTATTTGTACATGTGCTTTCGATGGTTGCCTCTTTACATGTGTTTACTGAGTATTACGTAGGTCTACTTGTGTGTAAGCGTTTTTCTTTTGCTTCCATTGAATAGTTTGTGATTCTGAAACATTAACTACTACTTTGACTTTGCACTGAAACTCGTTATCTTAATTAGTAACAAAGTAAATTTTACCATTTCTTTATAGAAGTAACAAAGCAATCTTATCCAACGTCACTTCGAAAACAATTTCCATAGATCTAAGTCGCAATTAATCTATCAGAGCAGATGTTGAGTGAGAACTAACTGAACAGTCCTGTCGCTGGCATCTGTGGAACACTCAGATGGGCAAACGCAGCGGGCAATAACCACGACCGTCACTTGCATATGCCATCGTTACTAGACAAGATTAGAAAACGAAGACGTGGCGCTAGGCATTAAACCTCATGTTTACAAATTGTATATTGTCTGTTATACATATTAATCATTTAATAAGACATTTATTAGTTATTATATATTTTTAGTAAATTTTAAAATGAACAGTAACCTATTTTCCTGATTTTAGTGTGCACGACAAACTAGCTTTTGATATGTCTGACAGAAAATAATGTATGTTTTGTTTTAACGTTAATCATAAAATTATACAAGTATAACAAGTACAAAAACTGTAGTTACATTATCATTGTTATCACCAAGTGTCTTAACAAAAAGTGTGCCAAGTGACTAAATTATTTTTTTTGTTTTCGTGGCAGGAAAACGCGTCTGAAGCTGAGAATGTACAATAAAATAGTATAAGTATGACAATTTTGTATTTTATTATTTATTAGCAGCACCCCGCGGTTTCACCCGATGGATGGATGGTTGTTACTCTTCCACGCAAAAACCACTAAAACGATTGCGATGATACTTGGTATGTATATAGCTGGACACCTGGACTAACGCATAGGCTTCTTTTTATCCCGATCTTCTCACGGGATCGGGACTTACGCGGGTGAAACCGCGGGGCGCTGCTAGTTTATAATATTAGTAGGACTAGCTGTTGCCTGTGACTTATTTTTATTCGCGTGGAAGTTTTGGTGCAATCTAGCCAAATTAATTCATTTTTCGTTCCGTAAGAACCTTCAAAAAGTATTAGAAAAGATTAAAAAAAAGATGAATGAGATCTGTTAATTCATTCTCAAGTTATAGCGTGATCAAGGGTATTAAGGATATATATATCGGAGTTGGTTGTCAAGTAAGATTGTGGGTAGTCAACTGAATTTGTTATGTTAATTTTACTATCAATTATTGTCTAATAAATCGGAATATAATTCATTGAGTACCTTCTCTGTGTACGCACTAATTGATTTTGGCAACTTATTCCGATATTTATAACCGATGGTTTTGTTCAAAACAATTGATGACACGTTTGTTTGATTTTAAATGATTTACTTTGTGAAACATTCATTCCGACAAATATTCTTGTATTATTTGATTACTTTATAATGTAAGTCTTATTAGATTTAGCACATTTTAGTGTTTTGGTATCAAGTAAACACGTGACGTACTTCCGTGCGCCATTGGACAGAGTTGTCGTGGAGGGGTTGCAAGGTGGGAGCGTTGTCCTATAAAAGAGCGTGCACTCGGTACGACAGGCAGTCGATCTTCGGATTCGACTCAATAAAGAGCTCCTTGCTCCCGACAAAACTGTCGGTTCAATTGGTACAGCGCTACTGTACGAGTATATTAACAAAGCTGTATTGGCATGCTAATAGCGAGCAATACACTTTGTGTTTGGGTGGATTATGCCGCTATACGAACTGTAACCGTGAGGGTTTGGGCGATTAACTAAATTGATTATAATTATTGTGTTTTGTTTTAATTTTAAGTGTAATAAAACCTTGTAATTGTTTATCAGTTCTTGTTTATCCCAATAAAATGGGAACTCCATATCTTGACGATATACCCCTCACCGCTCCTGATCCTTCATATATATATATTAATAATAGTATATATAAATATAATAAATAATATAATAGAAGCAAAGGAAGTAGTTCTTTAGTTACTAAGTTTAGAGTAAAAAAATACAGTATTAAACGTTCCTCTGCAAGTTATATGATCTATGACTGAACAAATACAGCTGGCTAACAACATGCTGACAGACCAGACAGCGACGTTGATATACAAGTTATCTGCAGTTTATTACAAATCCAAATGTGTTTAATTGTTCATATGTTAATTATTGTTGATTCGATGATTTCTTATATATATTCTTATATTCTTTATTGTACACAAAATAACAATTTTATAAGTACAGAAAGGAAAATAGCATGTACAAAGGCGAGCTTAACCCATAGTTGAGTTTTCTTCCAGCAAACCTTGGGAGTGAAGAGAGGATAGTAAAGAATAAAAAGAGGCAAAGTGTGTACGTTAAAGGGAATTGAATTAAAATAGAATTAATAACCACCTAAACTAATAATAAATAATGTATAACTACAGAATAACACGTACCTGTATGTTCGTAAAATAAATTTACATATATTACCACATATACACTAAATAATTTGTTAAACATATACATACATATATACAAATTAACAAGCTGATTATTGCTGAGACAGAAAAAAATCCTTGATTCTTTTCCTAAAAACAGTCAGGGAAGAGCTATCGCGGATAGAATGGGGAAGGGAATTCCACTGCCGTACCGCAGTAACAGTGAAAGAATTATCATAACAAGTAGAATTATGGGAAGGAATTAGAAGCAAAAGAGAAGATGAGGAGCGACAAGGTTTGCTCCTGGGAACAAGGTACTCGAAGCGCTCACGCAGATATGAAGGAAAGTTAGAATTGTGAAGAACCGAATAGAGTATTATTTCCTAAGTTTTCGGAAACTTTACGCCTTTACTATACAAGGAACACAAACTTTTCCACATTAATGACATGCCAGTTTTATTAAGATATAAAGACATGAGTCGTGGACTAGCAGGCGGGCTTCACCATGCCTCTCGCTGGACACCAAGATCATGTGTATGGTCCAGAGCTAGAGTGCGTGGGATTCCGCCGCCTCGTTGTGTGAGATAGTGATGCATGCCAAAGAAGCGGCGGAAAGGGAGATGGATAGAACTTATACTTTTCCGTCCCGCAGAAGACGCACCAAGCTCTGGAGAGCAAAACGATCTCCGACCTCTATGAGGGCGACGGACAGGGCTATCTGTCGCCTTAGCAGAAGCAGGTCTAAGACAGCGGCGTGACGTGCTCATTAAAGAACGAACGTGTTCGTGTAAATTACATTGGACAGGTACATCATGGTGGTCGCCTTGCTTAACAGGTGGCCAAGTCTGCCGGCGTTCATACGTATTTCCTTTCTAGGGTACACCTGAGGCCCCGGCAAGAGGTCCCAGTGACACAATGTGAGGTTTTAGTTGGTTCGAGGCCGACATACCATCTTACCGTCGGCCCAATGAAAACTAACCAGTCAAAACTAGTCGGGTATCCGTATAGGTATAGTAGAATTTATTTGTTAAAAAACTTCATGCACATTAGTACAAAGGCGGACTTATGTAATGCCCATGGTATGCACTACCACTCAACCTTGTTATGATGTAATGAAAAAAAAAGACTAAGGTATGTACGTGTACTGAATACAGTAACTTCTAATGTAGATGTATTTAAAATATAATAAAGGTCTTATGCAAAGACGCAGATCTACGTAATTATAGGAAAACATCTATTTAGTCGTAGATAAAACATTACTAGGGTAAACGACGTTATATGAAATAAGAGACTCCTAATTCAATATTCTCCTAGTTAAACTATGCTAAAATAAAGGCTATTACTGTGTATGGAGGAAAACACATATATTCGGGAGATTGATTAATAATTGACAATAAGGGCAGTAGGATTAATAATTTCTATACTATTTATGAACAATCATAATTCTCGAAATGTCAAGGCAGAAACTGTCAGCAAAACCAACCAGTACTTAGCTAAAGGGGGGCCTAGAAACAAAAACACTTACACCTTGTTGTTATTGTTTTTCTCTATGAGATAGTAGTTAAATTATAAATACCTATTAATATTCAGTACAACCATGATCGTGATCTTCTCCTATACCTAACTCACCGGTGGGCACAGGCGATCGGGACCAAGGGGGAGGCGTTGTCGGTCAGTTTGGACATAGCGAAGGCCTTTGATCGGGTCTGGCAGAAAGCGCTTTTCTCGAGGCTTCCTTCCTATGGGCTTCCCGAGAAATTATGCAACTGGATCACCAGTTTTCTCGCAGACAGAAGCATCAAGGTCGTTGTCGACAGTGCATGCTCCGACTTCAAGTCTGTGAATGCTGGTGTCCTACAAGGCTGTGTGCTGTTTCTTCTGCATGTCAATGTGTGTGAAGTGATGTGCTGCAAATCAGCAGCATTCATTGCTATGCCGATGATAGCACGAGTGATGCCTTGTATACCGGGCCGCGCTAACATTTCTCGGGAAAACGTCACTGAGAGTCGATCCAAACACTGTGCGGTTCTCCAGATTTTTTTTGCCTCGCACAACCAATCTCTGGAACAAATTGTCGCCTGCGGTATTTCCGGACCGATACGACCTTCAAACCTTCAAGAAAAGAGCGTTACTCCTATCTCAAAAGCCGGCAACGCACTTGTGACTCTTGAGTTGCAGGTGTCCATGGGCAACGGTAGTTACTTACCATCAGGTGACCCATCTGCTCGTTTGCTCCTTATAATATAAAAAAAAACCAACCTTTGTGTTCCTTCAAAGAAAATCAACGTAAAAACTGAACAGAATGAAAGAAATACAAAGAAGCTTCTGCGCTACAGTTCCATTTAAATTGTTTGTGACACAACTTTATTGCTATTAAAGAAAGTAAGTATTTAAATAGGACGCAAAGGGCGTGAGTGCGCGGTAGCGACCACTCGCCGGATAAGCTTATAAAACGTTGAATATGAAAATTTCCCCCACTTTCCAAATAAAAAAGGTAAGAGTTCATAAGCGATTACGTCATAACGGTTGAAAAATGACTTGGAATCCGACCACTTCACCGTTACCGTTGTACTCAAGATGAATTGTTAAAAATTGACGTCGAGATTAGAATGATTTTTATTGTTATGGCACATAGCTTGGTTGGTGTTGTGAGTGGAGTGTTTGAACATAATTATATTGCTACTTTATTAGAATTCCTGGAAAAGAGAGTTATAATCAAGGTATGGTTAGATTTAGCTGCTTTAGAATATATGACAAAAAGCTCAATGTAGTTATTCTACAGAAAAATGAATGATTAAAGAACAACTACAACATTAATGCTATTGTATTCCGCGTTGAAAAACTCGTAGTGCGCCCCTGGCCATATTGTTACCAGTTTCAGAGTTACGCTGCGGAAATCCTTGTTAGCCAAATACCCCGTATATATTGACAGTATTCTGTCTTGCATTATAATATCACATAATAATACTTTTTGTCTCAGTTAAGGAAAATAACTGTAAAGTGATAGCGACAAAATATGTTTCCAGTTACTACATTCACGAAGTCGCAGATAAAAAATAAATTACATTAACATTCTCGGGCAACCTGATATAGGAACGGTTTTGAAGTCCTGCTGGGGTTCCTGTAGACTTATTCCTAGATCGTACCGTACTAGCCGCCTCATTTTGTGAGGAGTTGATGTACGCCAAAGAGGCGGCGGAAAGGGAACAGGAGAGAACTACTAGTCTCCCGTCACGCAGAGGATGTACCAGGCGCCGTAGAGCACCTACGGCTTCAATGAGCGGTGGCCTTCAGCGCCGGAGTCTGGCACCGAAAGAGGAAAAATTATATCGAGACGGTGGCCGCGATGTAATCCATGCGCGCTTTTAAATTTGAAGGGGACACGGCTCTCAATTATGTCTGCGAGACTACCTCGCTTTATGGGAAGGTAGTCAAGTCTGTCGGGGATCCAGAGAGTTCCTACCTGAGCCCTCGGTCATACACACCTGTGACGGAACACCGTGTGGTTTTAATTGGTTCGATTCCGACATACTCAGTTCGCCGAGTATTAGCTTGGTGCGGTGCTACCCGAGGGGTATTCCACGCGTTAAAAAAAAATGATGATGTCACAATGGTATAAAAAAATTCACTCTCGTGGCTTCCCCTGTATGGTTTGTATTTCATACCAAATCACTTAATAGGTGCACAAGTACATCTGACACAATTCGGTGAAATGTTCTTTTCCTAGTTGAATTGCAAAGACATAGTTACAGTTTAAAAGGTATGTATAATTTTGATTCAGTAAATACCATTAAATTTGTTTTAATAATAAAAAAAATTGCTAGTGACATAAATAACTCATTATCACTTATCCCACTAATATTATAAATGTGAAAGTTTGGATGGATGGATGGATGGATGGATGGATGTTTGTTACTCTTTCACGCAAAAACCGCTGAACCGATTGCGATGAAACTTGGTATGTAGATAGCTGGAGACCTGGATTAACGCATAGGCTACTTTTTATCCCGATATTCCCACGGGATCGGGACTTTCGCCGGTGAAACCACGGGGCGCTGCTAGTATTTATTAATTTCGTTTATCATAATTGCACCAAAGAATCCTCGTTAAACGAATACCTAGTGTAATAATAAGTTGAGCCTGGAAGGACTCTCATCATTCCCATTCATCGCCCGGTTTGCCCATTTGTCTCGAAATTGTTTTTTTTAATAGCTTTATTTCCGGTATACTCTGAAATAATATTACTGGGACAAATTTGAGAATTCATGACGTAAAGGCGATGAAACACAATCTAGATGTTTATTACAACTAAGATGCTGTGTAATGCGGGATGGCAATGTTGATAAATGTTTTTCGATGTTGAGAATTTATGTATCTCTTTTTCATTTTGGTACTTGTTTTTTGTAATCTTGACCTTTAAATACAAAGCACAGGCAATACGGTAACTCTAGTGTTCATGTTCTTATAATAATTGACGGTATTGCTTGAAAGGTGGCTATGATTTTTGTGGCAATCAGCCTGCCTCTCCCGGCATTATGTCAGACGTCGGAGACACAGTAAGTCCGAAGGTCTACTTTAACCAGATGGTCCTGAAGAACCCAAACCGCCCGAGGTACCTAAAGTGAAGAAATTGGATTGGTTTCCCTTTGTCGTGAAATCTTAAGGAGATAATATGGAGAGAGTAAGTGGTAGATTTCTATCTCTACAGCTTCCTGAAATAAAGTTATGAATTAGAATAAAAAAAATCGTGAATGTTAATCATATTTATAAAATTTTTTAGGTTTTACTTATATGTGTATTTCGGGGATGCCTGACTGGTCTCGGACCTAACGGGAGTCCTTTATCAAGAAGTGAAGCATCGCTTCTTTAATGAAAAACTAAGAATACTTGCATGTAACGTGCAACGGAAATATGTGTAGGTATACATGTACCTAATCATGCAAATCCTCGTCAATATTAATATGGAATGGATGAAATATATCGACTATGTAACTAATATTAATAAATCCAACTCTTAGTAGTCCTCGACCATCGAAATATTACCTATAAGACACAATAACAATAGCATAATATATCTTAATGACCGCGAGTGGTTCAGATTATTAAACTTACGACATCCTACGTGATATGTTACTATCGCATTCTCTCAGCCATTAGTGTAGTCACAAATCATGTATAGATTGGTACATTTATCATGTTGGAATAAAGCGATAGTTGGTATATTGGACTAATCAACTAAACACAACATTCTATGCATACAATCGCATTAATATAGTTAGTCTACAGTAGACGAAATAAGACTCGTGTTTGGGAGGTTTCTCTCGGCTAACAATTTCGTAATTTCGCACCCAAAATTTCATTATTAGAATTTTTCAAAACTCCTCACAGAAATAAAAATAATTTATGCATCTCTGCAACACACTAAACACGAAGATTATAAATAAATGTGACGTTAATATTATTAAACCTTCTTCTTCTATAAATTTATGATTTCAATTTCCTGTTTAGTGAATTTTCGGCAGAATGATTGTCGCAGTTTCATTGAGAGAATTACTCTTATGTGCATAAGGACAACCCTCTCGAACTATTAGAGGAATCAATTTTTTTTTTAACTTTGTTTAAATTTTCACCACTTTTATTTATCAAATGTTCATGAATATATTTTTCAATTCGTCAATATTCTATGTTTGTAAAGATCAGTATAGGTTCCCACGACACGACGTCCTCAAACAGGGCCCTCTATATGGTAATGAAATGAACGAGTTATGAAGAAAAACATAGGGCCAATACTCTATACCGCCCCATCTATTGTGAGAGATTTTACCAGCGGTCAACGCTTCAGCACCACGACTTTGGGACCAATTTGCGTACCATCCCTTGCAAACACGTGATAGATGATATCGTACTTGAGAGACTAAGCTCAGTGTCTAGGGATAAATCATATCTTACTTGCTACAGTACAGAAAGAAACATCAGTTGTAATAGTCGTCACAAGACTGCAGTGACGGAAACGAAACAATTCGTTAACCAAATTAACCAATTCTGATAACGAATCTATTAAAAATTTATGAATCCATAATCGGTTTAATCATTTTGGTTTCATAATTTGAATATAATTGTATTACTATTTTCATTTTTTATTTATTTTATCATTTTTGTAGAATATCTGTTTTACAAAGATCTTAATGTATAAATATTGATGCACTATGTCCTATCAAATAAAGTGATGTACAAATTAACTTGAACATGGTTAGTGATACACTTAAATTATAGTTAGTATGTATCTAACCATAATTTAAGTACCTTACCTAAATAAGTTTATGTATCTAACCATAATTTTACATTTGAGTGCAATCAAAAATGTTTTAACTGTATTTTTAACATTTTACAAAAATCTTTTGTTTTTTTCGAAGAACTGTTCTGGTTTTATGTCGATTGCGCTTCTATTGTCAAAGACCAGAAATTACATTTTTTATATTTTTATGCATTTTCTGACAAAAACTGGTCGCCTATGAAATGTTAACTTTATTCGTCAATTTTCAAGTTCAATTTGTCAATTTCAAAATAAGATAAAAAAATTACCAACTAAAATTTGGCCACACTTTTCTGTCACACCTTGTATGTGTGTATAATGCAACAAAACAGAAAATAAATAATTCTTCAAGTAAACAACAACTACCTACTATAAAATACGTTAGTATTTGCAACATAGGCAAAGTAACATGAAAGGAAAAATCACTTGATAGGCATTATGCGTTAATTTTTAGAAACACTACACTGACGACATTTGCTTTTTTATTTAACTCCATTGTTAGTAAAAAGTTATTGTACGAGATGTCGTGTTAACACAATTCAATAAATGAATATGATGATTATCTCAAGGTCTATAATTACTTCAAATCAATAAATCCCTAAAAATAACCCTAAATATTTAAAATCCCTAAAACAATCTCATCCCACTTACAAACCCTTTAAATTTGGGGGAATACCGACGCTGTATCGCTGACAGATCAAGTCAAATGTGTTACGAATAAATATTTCAAGTAACACTTTCAATGTTCTTGTTAAATTTTCAAAATTTAAGATGATTAATTATTTTGTTTTTTGTATTTGCAAATAAATATGAATTTTAATGAAATCATTTTTGTTGGGTTATGTTGATATCAAACTTTCCCAATTATATGGTATTATTTCGATGATACTTTGACTTTGTAACGGCGATCTGTTTTATTATTCATATACGATAAATTGCTTTTTGAAGAGATTACATTTTAATGTTTTATTTATTACATTGACTGCTTTGGTTTACGAATAAGTTCACATTTATTTGAAAATATTTGAGTTTTCGATTTCATGTTAAAGTGCTATATTATTTTCTTTAGAACCTATGAAAAATTATTTAACGCAGAACATTGAGTTCTATCTTAATGGCATTGTAAAAAATAGTACACAAAAGCAAGTACGATGTGTGACTATGGATTTTTTTTTGTGGTGTGGGGGCAAACGAGCAGGTGGTTCACTTGTTGGTAAATGACTACCGCCGCCCATGGCCTACGCACTTGTAACTCAAGAGTCACAAGTGCGTTGCCGCCCTTTAAGGTAAGAGGGGGAGGGGGAAGAGTGGGAAGAGGGGAAAGACGGGAATAGGGGAGAGGAAGGGTTCGGGCCTCCGGTAACCTCACTCACGAAAAGCAATGCAAGCATTTTGTTTCACTACCGGTTATCTGTAAGGCCGTGATATCGAGCGGAGTCGAGCCGGCCCATACGTGCCGAAGCATGGTTCTCCCACGTCAAGATATTACAACCGCGACAATCGAAACTTCTGCACAGTCTTTGAATTCAGAAACTATAAACAGGCTGACACGAAACCAGGTAGCATCTTAAACTATGTATGTACATACATTTATATAGGTGTTAATCCACTTTATGGATATTTACTTCTAATACTTTTATTACTATGTCATTACGAAACTAATCCAGCTTATCGGACTAAGTGCCGGCTCAGACCTCACGTGGTACACAAAATAAGTACAGTTGGTTACGAAATTCCATGTGCAGACACTATTTTTTGGAACGCACTAAACACTAAAAGTAATACAAAGCTAGTCCTTGTATTATACAGGGTAGTCATTTGCTTAATACAAAAACGCGAATATGACTTTCCGAATCGTGTTCGTTGTCAGCATTACGGTATTGTACGATGTCTCGCCTGGTCTTTGAATACTTTAGAGGACGCCTACTAATTAAATCATTTTGATACAATTGTTGTAGCCGTAGTTATATGGTTTTTTGGGGCAATTATAACACCGAGTTGTTATACATTCCACGATACCAACAAATGCAGAATCTACCATTCGAATCTCAAACAAAGGAACAAAATTTGTAAATTTCAGTTTTTGGCTTGAGAGATTAAATTAATAATAAATGTAACAGTTAAACTTGCCCATCCTTTTCGTCTCCTTTCATTCCTTTCTTTTTCTCTAGTTCTTCACATAGTTGAAATAAATATTACTATAAATATTTTTAGTGTCCTTAATTATTTACCCAAATAACTGAAAAATATCCGAAACGAAATCGCAACAATAGTACCTTGCAATACGTTACGATTTTGGCAGCTACTGTCAAAGAGCAAACTTATAAATCATCCGAAAAACTACACAGCGAATAAATATGTTGCAGATAATGATGATCGATTGCGATTGAGCTTGATTTGTAGAAAAATAATTGAAGCAGCAAAAGAAAGATAATGAGGGGCCAAACATTGTTATACAAATATAATTCTTAATGATGCCGAGAGATAAGCCCGTGTAACACTAGTAAGCTGTTTTGACTTTATAGAGAACTATTGTACTGAGTTCCAGAGATCAGTGATTTATTTTCTAATGAGTTTTTTCAGTGTCCACTATAAATATTGACAGCTTTACTGCTCACTCAGACTCACAGCGGTTGCTTTTTCATATGTTCCCTTTAATTATTTAAATTATTATTTCTTAAAGTAATTTTTTTGAAATAAAATAATTTCCTCTGTTCCTCTTCTGTCTTGTGTCTAAAAAAATATTTTTTTTGTTATGAAGTTTATTACAAGTTATGGTATATTAAAAGGTTCGAAGTTTATTATATATCTAGTAGATGCTTCGTGTTTTAAGTAGTGACGATTCACGATATACCGTCGATAATGTAAAGTATTTGACAAGCTCAAAAAGTACCTATAATTCAGTATAAACTCACAAACACTGAAACTCGTTTTCACTTTAAAGTGATTAACTTTGCTATTCACACACAGTCTTTGAGTTACGATTTAATTATTCAAATCTTATATGACTTTTGTGATTAAATTCATTAGTATTTCCGAAGCAGGCGAGAAAGGAAACTGCACGCGTTGCAGTGCCAACTTATAGTTTCTACCAATTACACAAGTTTCATCGAATTTGCTAAGATTTCAGCATCGTGTGTTCCCACCTTAACATAGTTACGGAGCAAAACACTAATCATCATGCGATCTGTATTTCACTCACGTACCGCCGGAGCTGGCGCTCATGCAGCTAAAAGGAATAAAAATATGCATCTACCGATTTGCACTACATACCCGAAATAGAAATAAATTTTATATTTCATGATTTTTGAAATTTACGACACCGCTTTGTTGAAAAATAAATCCGAAATGTTCAACATTTCGGCATTTATAAAAAACATTTTGGTAAATTGATTTTTTTAGTATCGGATATTATATATGATAAATGAGTTTATTTTTGTAAATAGATTTTTTTATTGGACCACTTTTACTGACATTTTCAGGCAATCATCAGATTACCCCAGATTGTGAAATTTGGTAGCAATCGGATGTACAGTTTTTTTTTTGGTATTTAGTGCTACGGCGGATCGCTAGTTATTTATAAATGATGATGATACGGACGCTAATTACCGCTATATAACATATTTCCTAAATTTGAGTGCTCAGAATTAAGTTTTTAATTAATTTACATTGGTTGTGACTTAACATTTATTAAAAAATATTTATTATTTAAAGCAATTTCTTATTAGCATAATATTGCATCTCAGTTTTGGATATATTATGAACCTTATACACAGCTAAAAGGGGATACACACCTATATAAATACATGAAACCGTATAGTGTAAATAATGATACAGTTACGAGGGTTTTGCATTTCAATTATAGTAAGAGTATCTAATCTTTAAGAAAAAAGGCATTTGTTGACGAATAATACATACATGTTATTTTTTTTGCAAAAAAAGTTGGGAAAAGATCCACTGTGACCCAATTAGCTCACTTTGGATCGGTGCATCTGTGACGTGTGAGTGGATCAGTTGCGTTGTTGTTGATTCTGACATAACTATTTCGCCGAGTGCGCGGTGACGGGGTAATCTAAGAGGTTCCCACATGTAGAAATAATAAAAAGAATTAAATTATTCTTAGGAATTAATTTATTATCCTTACTGTTTTACTTACTTACATTGAATTGGTGAATAATTGAACTTTTCGTTTTATTATTTATATAATTATTGCAAAAAGTACTCTCTATTATCTTATCAATAAATTTAAATTAGCAGAAATGTTAAATAAGTTATTAAACATGTCACATATAATTATTATTTGAAATATCCGTGTTATAATTGTTCGCCAACAAATTGGCAGAATCATAACAAATTATAATCATTGTCAACTTGCTCAATAAAAGCAATATTTTTAGCCAAGCAAAAATTTGGCTGTTTTTGCAAAATGATACGATAGCAATACAGTTGTCTCCTAATAAATTGAAATATAATATGTACCTTTCGTCAAAATAGCATAGTTATTGTTTTGACAGGGAGATTTACCAGCTATAAGCTGCTAAAACCGCAGGGTCTGTGTAATCTGACTTTAGACGCTTGAGTTTGTCAGTCTAGAGAAGCTATTTATGATTACCGATATCCTTAAAATAGAATAAAATAAAGGTGTTTATCATACCAGCATTACTTACAAGTATAGCTTGGCACTTGGTAAACATTACAAATATGCCAAATTTGCAAGAGATAAATTATTAGGCTTTGATTGCCAATGGTTGGTATCATACCAAGTCAAGTCTCAAACACCGTTAGGCTAAAGTCTTTAACATAAGTCCATCTAACATAGTTACTTTTTCCCTAAGTGGAGACGTCCTACGGTTAGCCAGCACTACTCGCGTAGTAATGATTTTTTGGCTGGCGAGTTGCAAGCTTCTGGCCAAAGAAAAGTATTAAATATCATGATGAGTTGCCATTTGGTAGCTAATTGAAATCTCGGACATTGTTCTTGGTCGATATCAATGATAGGCTGTCTATCAGTACTGATTGCTATAGGAATGACATAATTAGGGACCCACGTTAAAACATTTTGACGTGGGTCGACGTGGAGACGCTCCTGTTGTTGTTCAGTATGATACTGATGGTGGCTGTAATGATGGAGTCAGGAGTGTTTGATTATATTGCTGTGCTAATGTTCAAGGTTTGGTTTTCTTTCAATCTCTTCCTATTAGCGGTGGATTAATAGTAGAAATTAATATGTGTATTTATGGTGACACATTCTGTAAAACAGTTACAATCAGTTCGAGTTACAGGTATACGACCTTGACCTGCTCGAGCTGTTGCTTACACTCCTCAATGGATTCCTATTAGAAATATACCTTTACTTCCATTACCTTCCCTGCTGACATTTTCCTTTCAATATGCTCATTGCATTTGTTCCTGGTCGATATCTATGATAGGCTGTCTATCAGTACTGATTGCTATAGGAATGACAGAATCAGGGAATGAGATGTCGGCACTACACGTACGTGTGTACTTGTAGTGCCGACATCTCTCGGTGTGGAACTAGACAAAAGCTGCGAACAGTTTGTGTCTGAAATACCGACCACTTTTACAGGAGTATCCGGCTAGGGCAAATGTTTAACACCTTATTAACGTGTTGAGATATTCGGTGTCAAGATCTTAAAACGACAGTCTCTAGCACTTTAACCAAATGGAAAATTAAATTTGGTATAAATAAAAGGTCTCAATAAAACGAGATAGTACTTCTCGGCATAGCAAAGGCTGGGCTTTTTACGTCTCAAAGCCGATTCCATGTGGAGTATTATTGTTACTTCTGGGCAGGAGCATCAACATGCCATCGTCTTTGGCAACGATATTGAGCTCGCAAGCAGAATTAAACTACTTAGCATACGCTTGGCAAAATTTGCTTGCTTGTATTAAGATACTCTAAGAAATACTTATGCTAATAAAAATGTGTTATGAAAACTGTTAAGAGCAGTGTAAAAATTAAACATGAAAATTATGTTTATTGTTCTCCTTTTCATAAAGCTGTAAAATAATTTAGAACACAAAAGTACGAAGTAGAAACCCGCTCAAATTGTTGAAGATTTGTAAATATGCAAAGTGTTCGGGTGAAACTAATTTGTTTTCCTAGGGATGAAATTAAAAAGTATGACAAGAGATACAAATTGCTTCACCGTCAATTTGCTCGTGTCTCGATTTCAAATCGTCATTTTGTTTGTTTTGATAAAAACTCATTTGTTAGTAAAACCTCAGTGTGCCATGCTTTATGAATTTCCCTTTCCCTTTTGTAAATTCTGCACAGTGATATTTCTTATTGAAGGAATAAAGCATAAAGAATATGCCATTAAAAGTGAAGTAGCTAATGAAGATTTTTTATGAGATAAAGGGTTTATTTTATTTAAATGATCAAATGAGGAAAGCAGTAACAATAATATCGTTGAAATTTAAAACAGCTGAAAACTGACAAAGAAGATTTTTTATAGAAATTATTGGGAAGTTCTTTATTACAGACATTGCAACGGGTATTGTGGTTTTAATTACTACATATGTAGGTCAACACTACATATGTATATCAAACAATTAGCAGACAGAAAGTGCACCGAGACCACAATTATCTGTTTGACTGTGGTTGAAATCAAGAGCATGTGTTTCTATAAAATGAATAAGTAAAAGTAAGCTGTAGACGTTATCATATATTTATTCGTGCCGAAACACCCTGTTCCGCTATAAATCTGTGCCGTCTTGAATATAGTTTGCATTATTATGCAAAGTCAAGTGCCGGAGACTGTGGTGTGTGAATAAGGAAAAGCTATGACAGATGCTTTTCAGAAGAAACCTCTAGCTCTTTGTTGTTCATTGATTAGATTTTTGTAAACTGTATTCTTTGGAGCCGATAAAATCTCATTTTTTAGTCATTGCTATTCTAGAGATATAATATATTATTATTCAGTATACAATAAAGGGAATGTCCCAGAAATATGCTCTTATCAATACTGTTTAGGCTTAACATTTTCATTTAGTTAAAGCGTAAAGTCAAACAATGGCAATTGCAGCACCAAACTTAGTTCACAGATGTTACATTTTTGGACGAGTTTATTTACTTAGTTTGTTAAAATGTGTGTATAAAAAAATATTATTTACTTTGTTCCCCACGGGTCTACACCTCACCAAGGTGAAGTGGTGTGTCGGAATCGAACTGACTAAAACCACACGTGTTCCGTTACAAGAGGGTCTATTGCAAGGGACTCGGGTATACCCTAAGAAGGAAGTTCCTTAGATACCCGGCAGAACTTGCCCGCCTCTTGATCAGCAGGTGGCCACACTATTGCGTGCTGAGATCTTGCCCCTTTTATGTCAGATAGGCGCTCGCAAATCTAGTCGTGCCACTGACACGGGCCTGCTTCTGCTAGGGTAACGCGCAGCTTCGCCCATTACCCTTGAATAAACGCTCATAGAGGTCGGAGATCATTCTGCGCTCTCCGACGCCTAGTATATACCTCCCGTAAGCATCGAATTGTTGAAAGTCTGTGAACTTAAGAAATCCAAAATAGGCCTAATTGTGTTCACCAGTTGATCATATAACAGAATACAATCTCCTTTATACTTACCACAATATTAGTGTCGAAAAAGTAGATGAAACAGATGAAAGACTACACTCTCACTTTTCTGATTGCAACTAAGATTTAGGAGTCTTAAAGTCAAGAATAGTAAATAACTTCAGGATTAATAAACTTCAATAGTAACAATAGCATTAAGTTCATAACAGAAGCTTCTAAACCAGAATATTACACAAAAGAATATAATCAACCCTCACGTACATAGTGAGGTAAGTACATACACAGTGTTTATCATACTATTGCCTCTGTATTTCTTATACTATTAGGTGCACTTTTTGGTTTTAAAGTGCAATGTAATTCTGAATTTTTACTTTAAAGATCTCAATCAGAATTAAATCTTGATGTGAAGTGGTATTTATAAAAAAGTGAAACTTCCACTAATTGAGGCCTACGTTGTCACAGATTATATAAATAGATTAAAACTTGTCAGCAACGATTTTTCATTGAATTTATAAGATTGTTTATCTGAACCTGCGACAATCGCTCCCAATGGAATTTTAACAAGTCTTTCAGTTGTTGGGTTGTCCACACTCCGTCCAGGTTCTCTAGAACACGTCTCTGGAGCATGTCCCATGCGTGCTCAATGGGATTGAGGTCTGGCGATAGTGCAGGTCACGGCAATACCCGGATGTTTTCCATTACCAAGTACTGTCTGGTCCTCTGAGCTGTGTGCGAACGCGCATTGTTATGCATCAGCGTGAAATCTGAGCCAAGACTTTGTGCAAATAGACGAACATAAGGCCCGAGGACATCTTCAGCGTAAGTTTCAGCGTTTATATTGCCATCTACAAAAACGAGCACAGTTCGTCTGTTCTTCATAATACCCGCCCATACCATCACTATGGAGCCACTGTAAGGCTGCACTTCCTGAACGGATGTTAGCCGTTCACGACGGTGCACTCTTACCCTTCTCGTATCAGGCCTAAATCCAAACCCGACTCATTTTTATCCCATTCCTCCTGGTCCATGTCAAGTGTTCCCTACACCAGTCGTTTCGACGAGCGCGATTCCCATGGCGTATAGGTGGGCACCTAATTGGGCATCGTGCTCGTAGGCCGTATTCATGCAGCCTATTTCTCATGGTTTGATGGCTAACAACAACACCGCTTGAAATTTCTAGCTTTAAACCTATCTTCCGGGCGGTTAACATCGGCTGACATCTTGCAGTCAGTTGTATGTATCGGTCCTGTCGAGCAGTTGTACTCCTTCCACGTCCTGGATGATGCTCAGCAGGATCCCCTGAATTAACATAACGCTGCCAAAGATGACAAATCACGTTCCTATTGAGACCAAAATGCCGAGAGACCTAGGATTGATTTTTTCCCGCTTGTAGCATTCCTACAGCTCTCTGCATTTCATCAGCAGTCAAATGGCTTCGCTCCATGACATAAAAAATTACTCACCACTCAATTTCAAAACAATGAATGTGAGATAAATACCAAATTTATCAGGTAACGAAAACACATGTAATCGGGAAAATATTATTATTAGCTTTTATTTTAATGAAATCAAAACACAATCGAAAAGTTTATATTTTTAAAATCAGCCAGTATATATTTCCGAGAACAAAAAAGATTGTATACCAATCTACTGTGCTAAGAAAAAAATTAAATATCAAAGAAAAAATAAAATAACATACAGTTTTTTGTAAATGATGCGTGTTGCTTAGACTTTTTTGATGTGTGTATTATAATTTGGAATTTATCCGGGAATTAACGAAATAGGTATTACATAGGATGCGCAGGCCGTGGTCATCGGTGGAGCCACCCTGTGACCACGGCCATTGCAACCTGGTCGAAACGTCGGGCAATTGAGAGTAATGGATGGAGGATGTAATACCTATTTCGTGATCGCGTTAATTGCCGTAAAAATACATAATTATGTCATGGAATGCAAAAGTTAAATATTTATATAATATTCGATAATCGGCAATGTACAGAAGTCGAGGTTCTTTTCGCAGCAGCGTCTTCTGACATAAACGTATCATTACATCCATCGTCGGGTTGGCTAAAGATATGTTAAACGAATAAAAGAAAAAAGGATTTATTTATTTTTATATTATATTGTACTGAGCAAAACATTTAAAGGCATTGTCTGCCTACAATGGGGATCAGTTTTTCAACAAAATGGTATGAAGTGGAGTGGTGTAACTTGCACAACGAGGAAACAGGTAACCTGTTCGTACCCTTTTTCACTTGCCTACGACTGAAACACTCCGTTGAAGAGTATATTATCGTGGTGCATTAAGTAAAAGACGAAAGGATGATCCGCATCGAAGGATTCGTAAAAAGGTTGGCCGACAGAAGTAGTAAAAGATACACCAAACTCTGTAACAATCAAATTTTGTATAGAAGTAGATATTCTAGTCTTAGGCTCAAATTATAGTACGAGGTCTATACTCTAAAAGTATAGTATACCTGTACGGTTTGCATTATATTAATTCAAAAAAAAAATGTAGATTGTAATACATGCCTGTAATACTTTTGGAATATCTGTTATAATTTTGGCTAAAGAGTTCACATTCATACAAGAGGTTCGAGTCACGTACCTCTGAGATTTCGTATTTCATATGTGTACCAAATATTATAGTCTAAGAGCCAGTGAACGGCAGACCACACATAATTTGGGAAAGCCTAAAATTTCCTCAGTGAGTCTGTTATACCTACCAACCATGAGGTGGGGGGCTAGCTAAGCGCGGTCGCAGTGGTCTCAGCTACACTCAGGTGCGACAGGTGTGAAAATTTTATGAACTAAAAAAGTATTTTAGGAAAGCTGCCTTTTAGATATGTCAAAATATACCATTATAGCTATTTAAAAAAAAGGCAGACGATTATCACGGTTCTTAAGTGGTGGCAGACATTTTGAAAATTTTAAAAGCAAAGTTTTTAGCTAGGTTAGCTTATACTTCTGAAGGCAGACCTTTACGTCGGTTCCTTTGACCTGGCAGACACACACGTGATAATTTATAGACTCTTAATTATCACTTGTTTGAAACTTCACATTATATCATAAGTAATCATAACGTTCTCAAAATTTCTAAGTTTGCTAACCCGCACAAACTAGGCCAGCGTGCTAAACTCTGGCTTAACGCTTCTCCAAATCTGCGATCGATCAATTTGGCCTTTTAAGATAATTTCTCAATTAAAAAAGAGGCAGTCATGGGACTGCCGACAGAAGTGCAAACTTAAACGATACGACGAACATAAAACGTCACATTACTCTCCTACTCACTCACTCACTCACTCGCACACTCGCCCACTCTGCCCACTCTGCCCACTCTCTGCACTCCGCCCACTCTCGCTATTCCGCCCACTCTCCCCACTCTGCCCACTCTCCCTTCCTCCCTCCCCCTCTCCCGTCCTCCCTTCCCCTCTCCCACTCTCCCTTCCTAGATTCCCTCCCTACCTCCATCTCTCTCTTACTCCCTCCCTCCCTCTCTCACTCCCTCCCTCTCTCTCTCACTCCCTCCCTCCCTCCCTCTCATTGTCTCTCTGACGCTGTACATGTAAATATAAGAAACTCACCTCCGTCTTAAGAATTTTCGATCTCGTCATAAAAGTAAGTATTTTTTTTTTAAATATATTACACTCGGACACATTTTCCATACATTTTCGATCAGGGTCCACGTGACCCTAATTCTGACGAAAGTTTAACATTTTTTACTTCAAAAGTATTTATACTTACTGTTGGCTGCAGCTGCTTCGGTACCCTTTTCGTCCACTTCTATGAAAGCTTTTTGAATAGCGTCACTCACATACAGGCCGTCAGCACCTTTTATAAGATTGTCAAGATGAGCTTCCCCTTCTACAAATAACTGCTTAATACTGATCTGAAAATGATTGAAGCTAATTGGTATTTTTTTGTTGTTTCTTTTAAGAACTCTTGTTTTAATCTTAACTTTTCACCAAATATACATATTTTTTTGTTTTTATTCGGTGGCTTATTAGTTAGACCGACCGTATGAATTAGTCGAAAATATTGAAGCAAAGCAATAACTCAACTCTGCTTAGTTTACACAAACGTACTATTGACCAGCCAACCTGACGTCAGAATGGCTAGTCACTTTGATATTCCTTACATTTTTTTAAATAATGAGGTATCAATTATTTAGTTGTAGGTAGCAAATAGCAATTTTTAACCACTACCACAATGCTAAATCAGACAGGTAATCAGCCATTCTGATGCACACAACGAAAACGATAATAGACCGTGATTTAGCAAACGCTAATGCTATTCGATTTTTCTCTAAAAATCTGATTGTTGTCTATATTTCTTTCACGAACGTCAAAGTGTTTGGCGTGTATTATTTAAGGGGCGATCATTAATTATGTGAGGTCTTTAGAAGGGAAGAGAGAGGGGAGAGATACACTTTGAAGTTGGAGAAGTAAGTTTCGTGTACTTAGTCTAAAATTTATTGTAAGTATAATTCCTCGTTATGGGTAGCCTACAAAAGTTGTAACGAATGCATTTAAGAGAAATTTTAATAATTATCAGTACGTCAATTACAAGCTGATTGATAAAATCGCCATTTTGTTTCGTTTTTTTACGAGGTGTTAACGTTTGCTCCATAACGCATGCTTCGTACAGAAAGGTTTTGACAAAAGTGTCACTTGTCTACCGTTTTAAAGTTCTTTACGTTTAGTCGCATGATATTTCCTTGGCCTATATCAATCCCATACATTTACTTTTCTATTCTACTGTCGTTATAGAAAATGAAAAGCTACTTGTCTAAGCCTGCTGTTCTGATATCGATCTCTGCCCATATCTAATAATTTTCTTTGCCAACGCTGTTATTTCACTTAAATCGATTTTTTTTTGCTAACGAGGTGGAAGATCCGCTGGGTGTCCCCCGCTCTTCGGGAGGCGAAGGGAAAGTCTGTCGGACTCTTACCAACCGGCTTGTATTTGTTCAGACGACGATTTCCCCAAAAGTTTGCCACCCGCCGGCCGCTTCCAAAGGTGGCCGAAGATCATTAAACACCCTTCGGCGCCCGGTGCGTCTGCTGCGGGCAGAGAGTCCACTTTCTCTCCCTTTCCACCGCCTCTTTTGCGGAGATCACCTCCTCACAGAAGGAGGCAACGGCGTTCTATGGGCTTTCGCTCTGAACTATGTCCAGAACTACAGTTGGGAGATAAAGACTACCCGCAACACCGATTGCCACGACGAGATCACGGCGCTGGCTAGCCCAGGCAGGGCATTCCGCCAGCGCCAGTGAAACGCCGTCTCGTTGGGGCAATCATCACAATGGTGGCCCTGTTCTCTGTCTCCAGCTACTCTCGTAGGACCGGTCTTACCGCTGTTATTGCGACGTGCCCTAAATTGGAAACATGGCCTAAGTAACTTTAACAAAGAACAACTAGTTTCCATCATTTTAAATGTTGTTTAATATTTACAGTTTGGCTATATTTCTTTATTTATTTTAAGATATGCATCTTATATTCATATTTGAACGGAAATTTTATTAGAAATTGCTAACCAAGAGTACTCGTAGTATACTTTAAGTATCATTATAACTATATTATTCTAATTATTTATGTGGCTTTAGTATTGTGGTTATGTGTTAAGGAAAAACTTTCGCCTATTTAATAGCATACTTAATAATACTTACTTTTTGGAGAAGTTTTTTAAGATCAGTTGTAGTTTCAATTTTAAACTTGGGTAAAGAGACGTGAACGTCGGTTGTATACATAATACTCCGTTCTTTCGAAAATGCTGCCGGATCTTTGAGTTTCTCAACTAGTGACTCAATACCATCCATTTGTTTAGGAAGTACGATGACAAAGGATGTTTCACCTCCTTCATATGACATTTCAAGTAGCTGAAACATATTATAAGATTAATTTAAGCTTCCAAATTTTGGGCTAAGTATTTACAATAACTAAAATGTAGCTCATAAAAATTGGATTTAAATTAGTGTATCTTTCATACAGAAATACCTTTTGATAAATTAAATTTAAAAAAAATAGGCCTTATATTTGTACCAAGAATACTTATTTATAAAAATTGAAATTTCATCCCTATATCTTTTATTCTTAATATGCATATATTTTATTTTATTCTATACAGTTTAGCTTCAGAAATACATTTTTTTATAATTTAAGGTTAATTATAAAAAAGGTATTAAGGTACAACTAAAACTTAGTTTTTAAATAGAATTTTCATTCTTTATGTGCTTTGAAGGATTATCCAATTATATTAACCATCGTTATTACCTTAGAGTCTAACTCATCACTTTCGCCGTATTTGAAACTATCAGATTGATGCATCATGGGTATTGTGACTGTTTTATCTTTAGTCACAAAAAAACTGCGGTCTTGCGTGCGCAACTTCTCAAAAGGAGTCTGCCAGTTCCCCTGTTTTAAAAATAAATTTGTGTATTAATTAGTTAAACCTAATGTTATAAATTTTACAATATTTATGAACAGGTGTTACCTTGAAGAAAATAGCGTTGACAAGAACAGCAGCAGTGTCATCAGTAAGTGTAGCGGGATCGACTAAGTTCTTAATGCGTTTATTTGTGTTAGCTTCGACCTGTAATGTTATTATATATTTTGAAGGTTATACATTTATATATTTAGAAAAATTATTTGAGTCACGGTCACTTATTCACGGTCATTTCTTACCGTCAAATAACACGAGTAAGAACGTGCTAAAACCTCATATTTTCTTCACTAAATAAGTTTACCGTTTTGAAATGTGAATATAGTAATACAAGAGTAAAGATACCCACCCATGTATTTATTTCATCAGCAGCGCCTCCTGAGTTCTGAAAATCTATATTTTGAACTTCTGAATTGAAAATTGTTTTTGATACGGTAGCAAAACCATCATCTAAAGTGTAACCGTTGCGAACATATACTTTGTTTGCCTGCTTCAGTTCAACGCCTTTCACTGATCGTAGTCTGGTATTTATATCGGAGAACACTACTTTTGTCTGCAACATAGACATAAATTAGAAGTGTTGATAAGGCCTGACAATTTTATTTTTCTTTATACCAAAATGATGTCGAGTACTAAGCACACGCTGCGTTGGAAGGTATGCATATATACGGTTACCTTTGGTGTAGTTTTTATGAGACGCTGCTTCCTTCAATGTTCATCGTGTTCATGAGTTATATAATAGGTTTTATTTTGAAGGAAATTGTTAAGTGCAAATAAACCGGGCTGTCTGCTGCACTCATACGGTTAGAAGGTCATTAGATTGGATTTTTGTTTGACTCACAATAACAATGTTTTAATTTGTAACCTTTACGGAATACAAACAGTTTACGGTGTGGATCATAATGTTTGTTTGTGCTTTAAACTATTTGCGATAAGTGCTATAGTTTTGTATTATAATTATTCATATAGGTATTATTATTGGTTTTTTTTAATTATATTACTTATTATATTCTATTATATTTGGTTTAAGTTTAGGACTTTTGGTTTTTATTTTGGTATTTTTGGTTTAAATTTAGAAGGGCGGACTTCTTAAGAAAGTAATGACTGGATCTGATGAAGGCATTTTTGGAAATTTATATAACATTAGAAGTATAAATATATTATTTTTGATTGGTCATAATACGTATAATTACTATCATTATCTTTCCTAATAAAATGTACCCTTTAACGCATGGTGATTTTACGGCCATCATGCGTAAAAGATGTGAGTGAGATTTTTCAGACAAATGGGAGTCCCCAATGCTGCGACATTCGATAAAACTCCAAAAGCAGTATGTTTACTAACACAATATTATTTAATTATTGTTACTAACATTATAATATGCGCTTGCCCAAAATAAAAAATATTATTATTATTGTTTTATTATTATCATTAATACTATTTATTGTATGTTTTCTGCAGATGTGTCGTATTCCGCTTTCTTTTAAAATAAATGTATTTTCTTTCTTTATTATTTTTTTTTTCTTTATTTGGGTAAATCAACAGTAACACAATACAGAGTTTGTGTACAGTTTTCTTAAAAATGTAATTTAGTTAATGTGTCACCAACACCATTTACCACAATTTTAAATGCAAACCACACTATTTCACAATTTTTTTATGATAACATTTAATAGCCAATGAAAAAATTAAACTATTGAGAATGACTCACCACATTGTCGTTGGGCATCCCTATAGCCGTTAGAATCTCGTCATGAGATGGCCCCACAGCTGCTAAAGCTAGTTGTGCAAGAGGAGACAGTACCGAAAACGCTGATAGTACAAAACTTTTATTTGCTTGGCTTTTCGAAACTTCCTGGAAATAAAAATACATTTTGTTCTTGTACTTAAGGTTCAATAAAAAATTCAATTGAAGGAAGTCTGAAATAATATGATAAAACTAATCCATTATTCCAATTTCACCTTATTTGCAGTCACAACTCTTCTTGTTCTGACTGAAAGTCCAGTCAAAATAATATAAATAATGATGTCAACTTACATGTAAGAATTTGGCTGTAAACTGGTCATTTCCATTTTTCAGTAGTTCTTGTATATTTGATTCCGACATCGCTGTTGTAACGAGAGCCAATACTGTACAAAACAGACGGAGGTTTTTATTTTTTGTTGCATATTATTGTTCTTCAAACATTATACCCACCTTTTTATAAAAATAATCCAAGCTATACCTGCTGTTAAAGGAAATATTATTATCCCGATACCACATGTACGCGGCGGATAGACTCAGCATAAAAAGTTAAAAGGCTAAAAGGTAGAGAGGTAGGTAAAGCTAAAATAGTATTAAATATAATTTTATGTCAAATACATTAACAAAGGCGATCACTTTTTGTATGGATGTTGGTTTTTTATTCCTAGTTAAATCCAACAGAGATCACATCACACTGCTATAAAAACAGCTAAATTATGGAAGTGGGAATTAGTTAAATAATTATTTTAGCTAGCTAAATGCTGGCTAAACAAGAGAAAACTAAAAGTTTTTTTGTGGGAGAGCCATGTATGCCATGCCTTCGGCACGTATGGGTCGGCTCGACTCCGCTCGTTACCACGGCCTCACAGAAAACTGGCAGTGAAGCAATACTTGCATTGCATTTCCCCGCGTGAGTGAGGTCACCGGAGGCCTTGACCCTTCCTTCTTCCTTATTCCCGTCCTTCCCCTCTCCCCCCTTTTCCCACTCTTCCCTCCTCCCCCATCTTCTCCTACTCCCACCTTAAAGGGCGGCAACGCACTTGTGACTCTCGAGTTGCAGGTGCCCATGGGCGGCGGTAGTCATTTACCATCAGGTGACCCGTCTGCTCGTTTGCCCCCTATAGCATAAAAAAAAGAAAGTTTTTTAATGCTACTAGATATTTTTATTAATGTGGTTTTAAAAACTAAATTGCCAAAACACTTATCTATAAAAAAATATATGCCATTTATTGTCACTACCGCGTCTCCTCGCTCTGGTGATACGTATTCGCAGCAAATAACACTGAATAACACCAACAACAATAACACTCATAGGTATTTTGATAAACAATATACTTAGATATACTACAACTTTATTTCTCCAAGTAACCTCTTATATCTAAAGATTACAATGATGAGTTTCCAAGTCTCATAGTTTCAAAACATTGCAAGGGAACAATATCCGTACCTATCAGTCCGTATGTAGTTAAATAATGCACTTTCGTCACGTCCTAAAAGGTGTCTCCTATCGTCTGTAAATAACGCTATAACGCTGATATCATGTCATATTCGTTATATCAATCTTATCAATGATAACAAACCGTCATTAAGTGCATGCAGACCGTCACACATTCATTCGTGTAGAACAAGTTGGTTGGACAAAATTATTTCTTATGATTTTCATTCCTAAATGAGGTTAAAAAGCATAGATTTACATCTCTCAGTACTTTTTGGAAGACGATTCGTTGCTTGAACGGGTATTGTTAAAAAAGTGCATACTAAATATATATGTTTTTGAACAATTTTACATTTAATGTACATACCAAAATCTTACTATAAAAACCAATAAGAAATAGATATTCTTCAAAAAAGTCAATTTTTGAAGAATATAATATATATAAAACTGTAATAGAAAAAAATAAAAATAAATTAGTTGTGCAAATAATTCGCAATTTTTTTTTTACCAGTTAGTGCTACATACTTGTGAGAATCATACACAATAGATTTTACAGATTGGACATGAGTGAACATGTAATTGAATGGACATTTTTTATCCATTAAATAAAAAAAAATGGTTCACAAACATTACTATTTTCTAAGCAATTAAATAAATAAAAATAGAGAATGAAGTTCCTGTCACAAAAATTAACTCAAAAGAAACTACTTACATTTACCTTCTACCTTACCTCCATGACAAAAACACTTGCACAAATATCTGTTATTGACATAAACAACGTTATCAAGTATGGAGTATAAGTTAATAATGTTAATAAGTTAGTAATGTATGTATTATTTTATGATGCCTACTGATGCTAAATTGTAGTTCCGAAAAGTTATAGCTGTATCTAATGTAAAGGCCTAATGAGTTCATATTAACTAATCGCTATAAGGAATTCAATAGTCATTTTTGTCCAGCTAACCTGTTTTACACGAATCACTGTGCGTCAGTGAGAACTGTCAACCTTGTCAATTTCGTTGTTGTTGGGCGGGGACAGCAAAAGTTTTGTTCGTATTGGGCCTCAAAATCGCGTATTTTATGTTAGCGCTCCATGCATTATATTTTAGTTTAGAGATATTCTAGAGGCATACTGTAATAGCCAAAGTCTTTAGTAGTTTATTAATAGAAGTTTTATTAACCGACGAAAAATGGAAGGAGGTTCTCAAGTCAACTCGTATATATTCTTCGTTGGTCAGCTGGACGCTGGGCTCGCAAAAAAATAGGCAATAGTGCCATCGTTTAGCGACAAATTTTGGTGCCTGTGTGTTTGCTTTACGCTCTTACGTGGATATACGCTCAATGTAGTGCTAGTTTGATGTCTTCTAAGAAGTTTTTCGCTGGTCGGCTGGAAAATGGGCAAGAGTGCCATCGTTCAGCAACATATTTTGGTGCGTGTATGGTTGTTTTACGCCGCTCCTACGTGGAGATACACTCAGTTTAGTGATAGCTTGATATCAGGCTAGGACCGTGTCGGTTTATTATTAACTAGCTAGAGCGAAATTTTTTTAGATATGGCAACAAATTAGCGACAAATTGTAGTGCTAATTAAGAATGGGAAAGTTAACTTTGTAGTGCTAGCTTGATATACCTCTCTTAACATGTTAGTTCCACGTATTACATTTTAAAATCCGGATTTTTATTTTTTACTAATTTTAAAATATCGAAATCTCGAAAGCGAATTCATATTACCACATACCTTATTACATTAGATTTTATTCACCTTAAATCATTCTAACTATGGTGATAAGTGACATGATAAGTGTTAAGAGTCTTTTTAGGACCAAATTACTTTTGCTAATGGTTTTTGTAATGTTTAATGACTGAATATTTGTTATGACAGAGTGAGAATAATAAATCAATCATTGCATTTCCACAAATATAGGAATCTACAATCTAATTCAAAACTCACCAAAATTAATAGAAAAAGCGGAACACCATGAAATACCAGTATAACATGTTGTTGGATGCTTTGATGTCACATTATTGACTTTGACATTGCTTTACTGCGTTATTGCACATAAAATTGCCACTATCTCTAAGTAGTATTGCTTTAATAATATAATCGTTGAATTTATACTGTTTATTTACCGAGTTTTGTATATAAAATTTGAGATGAAACGGATATCCGGCCACTATCCGGTATCCGGCCTATCCGACCTAAATTTACAATCCAGTCGGATATCGGATACTGGATATTAAATTTGGGTACTTTATTTAAATTGCATAACAAATACAATGGCCATATTTTCATTTACAACAAAATTAATTGTAAAATGATGGTAAATGAAAAACAAATTCTATTAAATAATGGACACTTTATTGAACACTTTTTATTGTATTTAATAATTCAATACGTTCTAAATTAATAATTTTATAGTGGTATAATATGTCGATAAGGCTATTTAATATAAATTTGTTACTATCTTAAGTAAGTTAAGTGTAACTCTATGATAGTGAGCAGACCGTAAATAAATTGTTTGTATAGAGAACAAGTGTGATTGGTTATAAAACTGCAAATACCTATCTAAAAACAAAACACCTTGACACGGAAACTCATAAAACAAAACAATTAAGATTAAAGTGACTTAAAAAACATAAAACAGTATTATATTACTGTTTGTTTTATAAATAAATTGGAAATGAATTTTAACTAATTAATGTCATAAATGCGAAAGTTAGTAATGTATGGTTGTTTGCATGTAATGCTTTCACGCCTTAAGTAGTCGGATACAGAAAAGTAGATGAAAAAAATAGTTTAAGTATAGTATAATATAGCACGGATAAATGACTTTTACGATAGCGAAGGCAAGGGCAAAAGATAATAAATTAATAAATTTCTCTGCATTAAGACGAAATAAACGGCTTTTCGGCTGTCTTTATAGACAATGTCAGGTAAGAAAAAAGTCTTCAGCTGTATACGTTATCGTGAATGTCCAAAGTGCAGTGTATTTTAAGATACACTGGTGTCTGTTGACATCCACCAAGCTAGTTGGTGTATGTCCGTTATTTATCCTTTTCGTCATGTTACGAACAACGCCAGAACGCCAGAACCGAATACTATTGTAAAATCACAATTTTTTTTCAAACATTTGTGAACCCGCCTTAATAAATTGCAGAACAAAACAGTCGAATGTGAATAGAAAAGTGTATGGCTTTCTCGCTTTTCGATGAAATATTGGTGGATGTTAAGATTCGCGTATATTGTAAATCGCTAAATCTAAAACTCACAGAATCACTTGGTGTATAAATAAACATTAACCAGTGTATGTTCGATTATTTATCTTGACTTTCATTGCAAATTAAAAACGTGTGTCCATAACATTATGGATTAGATATAGATTACATATAAGCGACTGATATTGTTTTATTTGAAATAAATAAATTACATTAAGTAGTCTTTTTTCCATGGAATTCACTTAGATCTCTTGTCAAATTAGTAGGCCGACTCTCGCTTGTGCATGTGCACTTACAACCTCTCGTGGAATGTTGAGGTGCTTGCAAAGTCGAGTGGCTTCAATTTAAGTTGGAACCTGCTTTGCCATGCCTCTTTGCTTGAACCCAAAATGGCGTAGAGCACATAGACTTTCGTGTAATTTACTTTAAGCCCCGAGGTATCGAAATATAATGTCATGGCATTAATATGAGAATCTGATATGTTTTCGGTTTATTAAAGTTCAGTAAGTAACAAATTACATCAACAAAGCAAAATAATAGGTAAATAAGCGCAACAAACAATAATTTGATCCAATGACGTGGATCAAATTATTGTTTGTTGCGCTCATGCCTCTATTGTATCGCCTCAATGTGATCATGACCTAATCAGATGATAACCTAGTATAGTATCAGGTCAGAATTTTGATAATAAAAGGCATTTCATTATTATATTTGTATATTATCGTACATATGCCTGCGTATTATGAATCGTGTGATAATCCATAATTTTATTAAAATATTATATTCTAATTTTTTTTTTTGAGATAGGGCGAAAATAAACGGGTCACCTGATGTTCTTCTGAGGTTCTACAAGTACGATAAAACTACATTTTTGTAAAGATTTGTGTTATCTACTGTATAGAAATAAAGATAAATAAAGATACACAGGAATTAGTCCTGTCTCAGGATATTATTGTTCATTTTACTGTTAAACAAATAAAGGGTGTATAAAAAGTAGTAGAATATCTATACAATGTGAATACATATATATAAACCTACTTTTGAAAATATTACATACATATATACATGCATAAACTGATGCCTTTTTTCCTTGTAAAATGTTTTTAAAATAATAAAATTGATTTGACACCACATATGTAACTAATTTTATAGTAAATTTACAAAGGAATTCACAAACTTATCATGTTGCAAATATCTTTAAGCTATGGTCATATTAAGAATATTAAATATAATAAATAATTTAAACCAAACAAGCAACTCTAAGGAATGTTAAAATCTGTGATGGAAATACTTATGCAATAAAGTATTAAATATTATTTAAACAAAAACTAATAATAAAAAAGGCTTATTTCATGTCATTTCATATTTTATTACAGATTTAGATATTTTTACACTGTGCCGATGAAAACACGTTTACTGTTTTAGACATAATAAATATTTTATTAAAAATGAAAGGTTGTGTATTTACTGAAGTATTATTTTTCGAATTATGAACAAGAGTCCATTAAAGTTAATGAAATATAAATATATAAATGTAAAACTCACTCAACAGGTAAATCTTCATTTTCTTAGACGTATGGTTACCGGGTTTTTCATAAGAACTGAGCATAATGCGGATGTGTTGCGCTTTTATATAAACTGTACATATATCATAACCAGTTTCGTGTAAACAAAAAATGCAAATGTTCTCTTTACTCACGAATAAGGAAAATGTAGTTAAATATGAATTCTTATTGATTTTTATAGAGACCGATACAAATTTGGTGTTTATAGAAACCAATATTGTGATTTTTTAATAGTTTTCGCATTATTTTGTACTAACAACCCACCCGGCTTCGCTTGGGTAGCAGAGACATCTTCAATAATCGTCATATTTCAATGAATTTACACAACATTTTAACAAATTATAAACCTAAAAATTTCTCACGAATTACTCTGTCTATTAGTGAAAACCGCATGAAAACCTGTTCAGTAGTTTTCAGTTTATAGTCGAACAGACAGACAGACAGAGGCGGCGGGGCACTTTGTTTTATAAAATCTAGTGATCACGGGACGCGTCATCATCTTCGTCTATCTAATTGTCACTTCCAATTGTATCCTGATGGACAGCCATATAGTTAGACGTAGCTAGATATTATTTTACCTTGTTATTACAACTCTTGAACAAGAAAATAGCTGGTCGGCAGAATACTTGATTCAATAATTAAATATTTGTATTGCTAGTAGTTTTCAGTTTATAGTCGAACAGACAGACAGACAGAGGCGGCGGGGCACTTTGTTTTATAAAATCTAGTGATCACGGGACGCGTCATCATCTTCGTCTATTTTCTAAATAATTGTCACTTCCAATTGTATCCTGATGTACAGCCATATAATTAGACGTAGCTAGATATTATTTTACCTTGTTATTACAACTCTTGAACAAGAAAATAGCTGGTCGGCAGAATACTTGATTCAATAATTAAATATTTGTATTGCTATCAATTCGTGAATATATAGGTACTATAAATATAACTTATTAGGGATTGCGACTGCGTTATTTTGCGTGTTTATTTTTCTTTTAGTACCTAGGTAAAGGGGAATTACTAACTATAGCGAACATGCTCTGTTTAGAATACTAATATTGCCAAGTAAATGCAAATGCACACCAGATCGCGAAAAAAAAACGAACTAGCTTCAAACGTACATGTAATGTAAAATACTATGCAGGCTTACCTAATGTTTTCTAAGCATATGTACTGTTCGGCAGCCGAATCGTACAAGGATTCCTTTTAATTTTTTTTGACTTTAGACCTGTTTGCTACTTTCTTGTCCCTACTTAAAATTAAAGTTGACGTTGAGAACAAGTCTCGGCAGTTTTTCAAGGAAGTTTTTTTGGACGTCATTTATATTGTCGTATCCTTTTAAAACTTTAGTGAAGTGGGAAATGGTCCTCATCTCTTAAGTGTGATCTTAGCTCAATTTTTCCTCAAGATGGCTTGCTCTTTTAAACATCTCTTTATGTTCTTGAACCTTAAAGTTCGTATTATTTGTGTATTGATAATCTTTAAATATATCGTCTGTCAAGGGTGGAAAGTCTATCTTCAGCAATCGATCATGTGCATAGAGACCTTAGAGATTCAACCTCCCACAAAATGGATTAGAGAAGTTCGGAAGAGCGGAAAGCTAGCCCAGCTAGCTCAGTGCTTAACCGGGCAGAGTTTATGCTTTTAGACATTTAATCGCCTTTGCACTAATTCTATTTAGGCCAATACTTGAATTCGAATCAAGGTTATCAATAATTTAACAAAGTTCAGTAACACTGCAGGGTTCTTATGTGCTGTTTATTTGTCCCAAATAGTTCTGCAAATCCTCTAATATACGAATATCATGATATTTGTCTGGTATTTGTTTAGCTAGTTCAGACAAAATAGTAGCAAAATCCGTTAGTCAGACAGTCCGGTGTAGTTGTTCGGGAGACGTATAAAGATATAAAGTGAATTATGTAATTGTTTAATTATATCAGTACGTCTCCATACAAGTCGGTTCATTTACAACTAATATTTGTCTTGAACATTGCTATTAGAAATATAAAATGTCAAACTATCAAGTGATTGAACTGTACTTGCATCAACGTCCGTGCACAAAAAAATTTTTGAAACAAATTTTTGTACTCCATTTTTATTCACGAAAAATATGAATAGGTCGAATTCAAAACCTCTTTTTTTCGTCGGTTAAATAGGTTTTCAGTTACCTATTATATATCACGTCTGTGTAGAAACATATCCTGATAATGACTTTTCCTTTTGGACGTAATTCGTACCGTTGATTTTGTACCTGGGATACTAAAAAATGTTCTATGTACACAATTTTTTTATTATTTATGTATTAAAATAAAATAAATATCCAAATAAATATCCACCACTATTTATGAATAGTTTGATGCAACCAATTTTCCATACACTTTCTCCAATGTGGCTCTGACACTTCCTCTACAGCCTGCTCGAACGCAGCTAGCGCATCTTCCGGTGATGAAAACTGTATCCTTTTAGTCGATTTTTATTTTAGCGAATATAAAGAAGTCACACGCTGCCTACAAAGCCTATGCCTACATTTGTATTGTGTGAGACTTATAAAGTACCATTATAATATGAATTCCAAATACTCACTATACCCAACCATTATTAAAATAGTTTAAAAAAGTTTTTTAACTTTTCTCTTATGTTGAATCCAGCTTGATCAGAGAATATTGCGATTCTGTGTTGTAGTATAGATGATTTCTTTGTATTAAGACTTACCTTGTCACTAAATATTGTAGTGTACCGAGCTTGTGGATGTGTTGCGTTCGGCTTGTGCTTCTTACTGGTATGTGAGTGAGTAGTTCATTCAAAAGTAGTTGTCAGATTTTGAATGTAAAATGCTGAGCTGTTTATCAGCTCTACTTCGAAAATGGTTCACTGGTTTAACGTTAACAACTTACTTCGTAGTGGAGAAAAAACTAAATATATACGGTTCACTACCTACATAGCTACTACTACTACTTCATATGGCAGAGTAAAGATTCCCGCTAAGAAGTTGTGGTATAATCTTTTATCAATAAACCATACTGCGTAATATCACAGGGTATGCTGTCTGGGAGTAACAACATATAGCCAGGGTTTAAGATACATTGAGTAGTTCAACACTTTGGCCACCTATCAAAAATCTGGCAGCTTCACCTTTAAGGAAGATCTGCAGATTTCTATGGGAGAGTATGAGCATGAGAGGTAGCCATGTAGTCTCTCCAGACACCGATTCAGGACGGGTAACTAACTACCACTGCTGTAACATGCTCTGAGATCGGTTGTCAGATTGTAACTTTCATTTCTTTTATTATAGTTTTTATGGAAAATTACGTTTATTTTCAGAAAGTCACCTGTGTAGATAAACTTTAAAAGCTGTAACTTTATGTAAATACAAAATTTGATCCAAATCATTTCGGAAATACACGAAATAAAATTATAAAGATATATATGTATATATATGGAACGAGCAATTGATATTAAATATACAAGAATTGCTCGTTTAAAGTTATTAGATGTAATATTCCGTCATCGGTAATAGACAGCATCAGAGGCTCCTTTCGCAACAGCGACTTCCGACATCTGTATCAATATATCCTGTTAGCGTAATCTGTTAATTTCATATTTAAACTTTATTTTAATTGAATAGTTGAGGACCAGAAATTACCCACACACTGCGCTAATTGGCTGATTCAACGATGAATAGCCTAATTAGATGGCGCTCAAACCATTCTCGTATTCCCTAATCGCTTCACGTTTTTTCCAAAAAAAGAACTAATTAACCGCTAAGTGGTCAATGTTGTTGAAAACGTTATTATGGACGAAAAGTAAAAGCAAGCTTCAAGAAGTAAGGGTCGCCGGTGTCCACTGTAAATGAGCTTCTCCTGTCAAGTAAAACGGCATAATAGTGGACGAGCAATTGGGTGAGTCTTCTGAAAATTCTTACTAGCCAACGTCCAAACCGTCCAAAGTAGGTATTCTTTTCATATTTCGCTTTCTCCACAACTTTAATGAGGGTAGTGAAATAAATGTAAAATGAATATAATAAAACAATGATTTATTTTTATGTTATATTTTACTGAGCAAAATACGGATACGTGGTCTTGAACCAAAAGGTATAAAGTAGAGTGATGTAACTTGCAGAACAAGAAAACAGGTAACCCGTTCATACGCATTTTGCCTACAATCGAAACACTCCGTTGAAGAGAATGATATCGTGGTGCATTAAGTAAAAAACGAACGGATGATCAGCATCGAACGATTGGTAAAACGGTTCATAACAACTTTCCAATGTTATAGCAAACACTGTAACAAATAAATTTTGTATATAAGTAAATATTCTAGTCTTAGGACCAAAATATGGTACAAGGTCGAGTGAATTAATGCGATAGTGTATTTAATACGTATGACATACCTTTGATTTGCTTGACGTTTCGATCAGGTTGCACTGGTCGTGGTCACAGGCTGACTAGCTCAGTACGCCCACTGTCGTCGAATCCGTGACATTGAAGGTTCTTCATCAACCCGCATGTTTTTGATATATTCGTATCAACATGTGCCGTACATACATACTATGTTAACAGTGTCTGTTAGTAAACTGTTCTGTAAGTAAACTAAAATGTCTCTATTCTTCTGTTTTTATCACAGGATTCCACGCTGTAGATAATTTAAAACCATCTTCCCAGTTGAAAGTTTTATGCTTATTAACTTCAGTAGCTTCACGTACACCTCTTGAGTAAAAGTGACATTCGGCACTTGTGTACGGTGAAATTCAACCCAGTGATTGGTGCATGTTCTGCAACCGCTGATTTAATCGTCTGTCAGTTCTTCGCAGCAGCTTCTTTGACACTTTCAGCAACAGTCGACTTCGTTTGGCCTATGTAGAAACTACCGCAGTTGCAGCCTCTTGTATAGACATCTGCAGTTTGTAAAGGCAATACATCCTTCGGTGTACCCACCATGTTTTAAACTTTTTTGCCTGGTGCGTATACTGTCGGGACAGAGTATTACTTTAACACGGACCCGATCTTATCTGTAACTCTCTTGACTTAGGGCATGTAAACTGGTTGTCTGTTCACTTCTGAATGTTAAATTGGGAAGATGGTTTTAAATTATCTACAGCGTGGAATCCAGTCATAAAAACATGCACTATTAGTATAGTATGTGAGGGTACATGGCGAAATGAATTTACCAAATATATAGAAAATGTGCGGTTGGATGAAGAACCTTCTACTTTACGCATTCGACGACGGAAGGCGTGCACCAATAAGCCACTGAGCATGTGACCACGGCCAATGTAACCTGGTCGAAACGTCAGGCAAATCAAAGGTGTGTAATATCTATTAAAAACGTGATTGCGTTAATTTTCGTCAACATAATTATATTATCATGGAACGTGAAAGTTTAAAAGTTAGTACGAGGACTATACTCTTATAGTGTGGTAAACTACAACAAGCTTGCATTACATTATAAAAAAATATATATGTATTCTGTACTAGAAGCCTGTGGTACTTTTAGAATATCTGCCATAAACATTGATACACAAGGTTCGAATTACGTACCACTGACTTGAATATTATTTATAGCTTGATTCAGATTGTTCCGTAAAATTCTCAAATATTTTTAAGGCACTCGCACTAGCTAGACCAGTAAGATAAACTCTGGCTTAACCCTTAACCGACATTGAGCAGATGGGCTGCCACCGATCAAGATCGATTTGGCCTTTTAAGGCCATTCCCAGAGTAAAATAAATATTTATACTTACTGTTGGCTGCAGCTGCTTCGGTCCCTTTTTCGTCCACTTCTATGAAAGCTTTTTGAATAGCGTCACTCACATACATGTTTGATGCATTTCTTATAAGTTTGTGAAGATCCCCTTCTATAAATAATCGCTTAATATTGATCTGAAAAATGTTAGATGCTGATGTGTATTTTTTTTATTTGTTGTTTTTTTTTTGCTATATTTGTTTAATTTTTAACTTTTCTTAAGATCGGCATATATGCGGCGGCGCTTTAAATATGTTCCCTAATCGCGCATCTTGATTTCATGTGCGTATCAGAAATTAATTATAAATCCGTTTAACAGCCAATTAAACAGCAAGGAAAATCGCACTACACAAGGTGGTGGTCCCAATCCAAGCCCTCTCAAATTAAGAGGAAACCATGCTTTCCCATGGAACAGTTTATACCTAGGTTGGAAATCTACGTTTGCTCATCCTACTAATATTATAAACGTCAAAAGTTTGTGAGGATGTATGGATACATGGATGTTTGCGACTCTTTCAAGCAAGAATTATGGAACCGATTGCAATGAAACTTGGTATGTAGATAACTGGAGACCTGGATGAATACATAGACTACTTTTATCTCGTTATTCCTACGGCACCGGGACTTACGCGGGTGAAACGGTGGGGCGCAACTAGTATCCAATAAATATCTTTAACGATAAGGATATTTCATTGAAATAAAAAAACATGACTTAAAGAACTTTAAGAAAGAACAACTAGCTCCAATTCTTTTATAAATTGTTTAATATTTACAGTTTGTTTATATATCTTCATTTATGTTAATTTAAATTATTTTAACGGAAATTTTATTAGAAATTGCTGACCGAGAGCGATTGTAGTATATTTTGAGTATTATAATTATAGTTATTTATGTAGCTTCAGTACTGTGATTGCGAGTTAAACAAATTAATATTTTAACACTGAATAGAAATATATTTTTATTAAAAAAATTATTAAGTTGTACAAAATAAGAACTTTCATCTATTTAATAGCCACAGTCGTATACATAATAATACTTACTTTTTGAAGAACTGTTTTAAGATTAGTTGTAGTTTCAATTTTAAACTTGGGTAAAGAGACGTGAACGTCGGTTGTATACATAATACTCCGTTCTTTCGAAAATGCTGCTGGATCTTTGAGTTTCTCAATAAGCGACTCGATACCATCGTATTGTTTAGGAAGCACGACGACAAAGGATGTTTCGCCTCCTTCATATGACATTTCAAGAAGCTGAAACACATTATAAGATATATTTAAGCTTTCAAATTTTGGGCCAAGTGTTTATGACAACAAAAATTTTGCTCATACAATTTGATTTTTAATTGTTGTATTTTTATTCATTCAATTTTAGGTTTTGATATACCTACGAAATTTAAAAAAAAATAGGCCTAGTATTTTAATACTCTATTTTATTTTATATTCTTATATATTTTATTCTCTTCTTTTATATTGTCTGTCGTAGTTTAGTTCTTGATATACAAAATTAGAATTAAAAATAATTTACCCTTTTTTTAATTTACCTTTTTAAATAATTTATTTTATTTTAATAATTTTTTTTTAATATATTTAAAACAACTAAAACATAGCTTATACAGTTTGAATTTAAATCCAATTTTGGACTTTTAAATGTATGTTTATAGTACACACGCTACTACATATACATGTAGTAGCGTCATGTAGTAGGCATGCGAGCCGCTAATAACCTGTTTTCATTGACGTGCTTTGACCCTTACCTTAGCATCTAATTCATTACTTTCGCCGTATTTGAATCTATCGGATTGATGCATCGTGGGTATTGTGACTTTTGTATCCTTAGTCACAAAAAAATCACGGTCTACCGTGCGAGACTTCTCAAAGGGAGTTTGCCAGTTTCCCTGTTTTAAAAATAAATTAGAAAATTTACGAGTTGAACTTACTGTTAGAAATATTGAAATATTTATGGACAGGTGTTACCTTAAAGAAAATAGCGTTGACAAGAACAGCAACAGTGTCATCAGTAAGTATAGAGGGGTCGACTAAGTTCTTGATGCGTTCATTTGTGTTAGCTTCGACCTGAAATGAGTTATCATATATTTTAAAGGTTATAAATTTATATATTAAGAACCCCAAAAGAGTACAATTATTTCAGTATTTTGAAATTTTACTTCGGTATAAAATGTAACTCTGATAACGAAAAATCCTTGAAAAATAGAGATTATACATTTTTGATGTTACGGACTATACTTATTCACGGGCATTAGTAAGAACGTGCTAAAACCTAATATTTTCTTCACTAAATAAGTTTACTGTTTTGAAATGTGAATGTAGTAATACAAGTAATACAATACCCATGTATTTATTTCATCAGCAGCTCCTTGTGAGTTATTAAAATCGATATTTTGGACTTCTGAATTGAAAATGGTTTTTGAAATGGTCGCAAATTCGTTGTTCAATAAATAACCGCTTCCAACATATACTTTGTTTGCCTGCTTCAGTTCAATGCCTTTCACTGATCGTATTCTTGTATTCACATCGGAAAATACTTCTTCGGTCTAAAATATATACACGGTGATTTAAATCACAATTTTCGATAAGGTCTTACATTTTTTTTATATCAAGAATTATGACGAGCACACGTTCCGATGGATGGTATGCCGTTACCGGTGGTGTAGTTTTTGTATGGTGGAGTACCTCTCCAATCCGGTGGAAATCTACCGTGCCCTGCTATCTTCAATGTTCATCGTAATTGTGAGTTGTACATTTGCTTTTGTTTTCAAGAAAGGAAACAATGTTGTAAACTTAACAATACATTTCACATTTTTTTTTATGATAATACTATTTACATAGGCCAATGAAAGAATAAGATAATGACTCACCACCTTATCGTTGGGCATCCCTATAGCTGTTAGGATCTCACCATGAGAAGGCTCCACAGACGCTAAAGCTAGTTGTGCAAGAGGAGATAGTACCGAAAAAGCTGATAATACAAAACTATTACCTTCTTGGCTTTTCGAAACTTCCTGGAAACAAAACTACATTTTATTCTTGAATAATATGTACACAAGGTTCAATAAATTATTTTATTTTATTCCACAGTTAATCCATTGGAGGAAGTCTGGAATAATATGTTAATAATTATTTCAATATCACGTCATTTGCAGTCATACTTAACTTTTTCCTTTCAAAGTCTGAAAGTCCAGTCAAAACAATTGAAGTAATGCTGACAACTTACGTATAAGAATTTGGCCGTAAACTTGTCATTTCCATTTTTCAGGAGCTCTTGTAAATTTGATTCCGACATCGCTGTTGCAACGAGAGCCACTACTGTAGTGTGACAGACAGAGGTTTATTTTTCGTTATTATTGTTCGTCAAACAAAAATCTATCATCTCAAGTTCAGTTTAAATCATTTCGAGATCATGAAAATCGATATTGTAGCATGAATTGTTTTTTTATGATATAGAAGGCAAACGAGCAAACGGGTCACCCAATGGTAAGTGACTACCGCCGCCCATGGGCTCTTGCAACTCATGAGTCACAAGTGCGTTGCCGACCTTTAAGGTGAGAGTAAGGGAGGGGGATAGGGAGTGAGGGAGGGAGAGGGAAAAGGGGGGGAGAGGGAAGGGTTTGGGCCTCCAGTAACCTCACTCACTCGGCGAAAAACAATTGTTTGCAACAGAAGCGAGTAATCTTATATTATATATTGATCCAGATTCCTAATGCACGTCCTTAAAATGAAGCTAAAAACCATACACGAATATTAGCATAGTCGCACTCTTCACTCGTTACACGTGAGGTAACGTTTGCCGCTGAAGTACTTCACGAGCCTCTGTGTTATATTTATTTTTTAAATTACCGTTTGTGCTGTCAAATTGTTAAAAAAATATACTACAAAAATGATTAGAGTTTGAACATCACATTTCATAAGTAAATATTTACTTCCTAATGTATGTGTACACAATATTACAAAATATCAAATTAATAAAATAGCGATGGCAATACTAGGGACATTGCGAGAGACATGAATTATATTTACCCATTAGCGCATTCTATTAGTATGTTTTTGTTTGTCAGTAGAATTACTTTTAATTTGCCAAATTATTTGTAATATAGTGTTAAGTTTTTTTGGAACAAATAATGATTATTATTAATTTATAGGTAAGTAGGTGTCGAAGATTAGAAAAATGCTTAATACTTATGACCGCGAAATTGCGTTCATTGAAGTATTCGGCCTGGAGGATTTTTAACTTATTATTACTACTCCTAACCAATAGAACTAGAAAAAATTAAGTACGTACTCCGTCGTCGTTACGAGACAAAAAAAACATTGTTACTACCGATATAATACGTGACTTTTTCTGTGGTAATTAATCTTGTGACAGCAAATATATTTTTATTTTATTATATATTTATTTATATGATGGTTTTCTATGATATGAATAAATATTTTTTTTATCCTATTAAGCTGTAGAAAAAAAACTAATATTTGTAATAACACTTTTAAATTTATTTATGATGTTTAAAAAGTTTCTAAATTTTGGGGTAACCTCTATGCGCTGGTAGTAAAACCGTGTCACACGTCTTGGCCGGGGTTCACTCACACAGCTCAAAATAGTGGCTTCAAAGTGAACGATGAGTTTTGTACTGGTCACAGTATTTGGACCTATATAATTATAATCTAAGCACGGAGGTAGGAGGAGGTATGATGGAGACTACTAAATGTACGTGTCAAATTGATAATCAAATTTGTATCATTAGAGTCAACGATGTATAAAATTTGCTTTGAATTCGTTGCAATTGCAAGATCTTTCGTACCTAACACTAGCCCTAGCTCCCAAAGTTAGACAGCGATTAGGAAAACACAATGTTGTAGTTGAAATAGATTACATTATATTGTTCACGAACACGAGAAGAGTAGATTCATATGTATGTATCTACTCTTCTAGATCGAAGTACAGAGTACACAGCAGAGAAGCGAGAAATGGAAACTTAGAATGAAATAATCCGATACGCGTCGTATTTAAATAATGGTCGGTGGGTTGCGCGCGGGCAGCCTCTCGGCGTTGGTATTAAGTAACGACTGGCGAGGCTGGGAAATCCGACGGCGCACGATAAGCGTTCGGGTGTCTCCTAGCGCACCGCCGCGCCGCGCGTCGCTCGGCGAAGCCATTGCCGCCCGCTTAGCGGGAATCTTACCCGACTCCATAAAAAGGCGTATGTGTTTGTTGTGTTGATACTACAGAATCATTATGGAGACCCCATGACTCATATTGACTTTAAATGATAGTTAATACATGTTACTTTTACAAGGTGTATTATCATTAATTTGATCATTAAAATGAATGTAATATTTCATTGAAAATAAATATTGTGATATTTGGATATGAGATTCAATATTAAATATGTAAATATATCATTTCAAATTTTTCCAACATGTTTATCTTACCATGAAAAACGAACTATGATGGTGAACTATATCAGCTCTGTATACTTCCACAAAACGGGTGAGCAAATCCTCACTGACTCATTTTAGAAATTACATTGACATTTATTTGTTTGTGATAAGCAATAGTCGAAATAGGTATAATGATTGTATGTACTTGCATCATAATGTCCTAACGTGGATATCTCGTCATCCGATATGCTGCCATTTAATGCTAAGAAAAATATACATTTAAAGCGTTGAGTTCTTTTGTTTATCCGTTTAATAATAAAATTAATATTACTTTTTATTTGCTCCCTCTCATTCTTTGCCTTAAAATTTATATAATTCTTTTGGAGGTTTGGTGAGTAGGAGTGTAGAAATTTCTACGATCTTTATTGTAGGAAAAAACATTTAAATCTTATTGCAAGTAGCAAAATTACTTCCTTCGGTAAGTAACTATAACTATACTACCCAGTAAAATAGCATGCATTATTCTTACAAACAGTTATTGAGTGATTGAAAATACTCTGTTCTGATTAGTTGTAAGCATTATACGTAGTTTAGTATAGGAAAAGGAGACAAAACACACAATTTTTTTATTAGATGTATCTATTACTAATCAAATCCCATTTTAAATTTAGTTTATCGTTTACTTAATCTTTAAACACCACATATATTTTATAGTGACTTATTCCCGGGTGACACGGTGGTTATAACGTAGTGAAATCTATATTATATTGATAAAGTCCTCCTTCACGCAGTTCCACGTTATAAATTTTAAACTCCGGAAATATGTCTGAGTAATTTTTAAATGCGGAAATCTCGAAGGCATGTCCATATTAACACATGTCTTTGATTTTATGCACCTTAAATCATTTAACCTACTCCAATCTATGGTGATAACTAGTGATAAGTGACATGATAAGTGATAATGATAGTGATAAAAATGTTGTTCAGTTACTTCTGTCAATCGTTTATGTAGAATGTATGCCGATGCACAAAATTTATTATGTCGTACTAAAATCACATTTACGTACATAAGAAATCTACACCTTCATTCAAGTCTCATAAAATAAAATTTAAAAATCAAACAAATAATCAAATAAATATACCTACATATTGATGAATGCTTTAATGTCACATTAGGTTATTGTTAATTATGTGTCACCACTACCTCGAACTGATACTTCATGGTGGTTATCTAACAATTTTAAACGAGCATTCTGGTATATATATTCTCGTATACAGAATGTTACAGAAAGGTGTGATCAAATTTTAAAAAGCGTTATGTGAAGCCGACAAATAGTTGATACTTAATCAACTATTTGAAAATTTTTTTGAAATAAAACCTTCACGCACGCTTGACCAGGGAAGTAAGCTGGTGAATGCGTTACGAAAAGTGTGATCGGGCGAGGCAAACGGAAGTTGAGAGGTTGAGATATAAGTTAGTGAAGATAGAGAGAGAGTTACGTTTCGTATATTACTGTAGGGGCAAGAGAGAGAGGTGCGAGCACACATTTTCTTTCTCTCTTTCTCTCATAGCCAGTTACGTTAATTAAAGTTAAATAACAAACAATTAAAGATGCCAAAAAAGGGGGTCTACTTTTTCAGGTATAACTTAAAAGCTATTGGTCCTAGATAAATAAATCAAAAAGAATGTTGACTCCCGGAACTTGACCTCTATTGTTAATAGTTTTCATTTAATGTTTTGACAATAGAGCTCCACGCGGCTGGCGCACTACCGGTAATACTGCCTCGGATCTGGCCGCTAATTACAAAAATATTTTTTCTTTTATTTAATATTAATTGAAAAATTAAAAAATATTACTGTGTCATCTAGACACTAGAACAAAAAAAAAACGCAAAAAAATATTATTTTCATTAATTTGTTATTAAATGACACTATTGTTAATCAATGCACTTTTAACACTTTGTAATTTCTATAATTGTTAAACGAAAGGTCTTTAAATTATTTCGTTTCGTGTAGACCTTTTGGTTCGTGAAATAAAAGTACTACATAAAGTTGTCGGTATATCTAAAGGGGTACCAATTTTTTATTTTATTTTAATTGTTGTCACTGTTTTTAAATAATAAGGAACAAATACATTACTATTCCTTTTAAATTTTTCAGTGATTTGTTTAATTTTTTTTAACAAATGAAATTATTAGATACATATTTTTGACTTTTTTAGACATACCTATGTTGTTGAGTTGAGCAAAAGTCTTAAATATTTTTTATTGTTTAAACAAGATATTAAGAAAAGTTTTTATTTTAAAATTCATTATCTACGATTTTCTACCAAATCCAAAAAAAATGTTTAAGCAAAATTATGATTAAAAGAAAGAAAAACAGCAATTTTTATCAACTGTCACTCCCACAGACCCTATGCTTTGCGTAAAATAACTGTTGAGCTACTTTACATGAGGGTTCCTTTTAATGAACGCATAGCCTTGTCCAACGTTCAAGTATTGTAAATCCCGACCCTATGTGTCCGGGCTCACTATGAGTCCTCATAGCATTGTTTGTGAATACGGGTGTGAGTGTTTATAGACCGGACAGAGCGCCGAACAGTGATGGTTGACAGTACTATTCCCTATGATGACAATCTCTAAGAAAGAAAAAAAATAGTTGTACTTAATCCACGACATTTTCAACATGTGGGATTTGGATTTCACAATCCTTGCGCCCGACAGTGTCATTTGGGCCCATGTCTTAATTGCTGAGAACCTCGACCAATACCTTTAGAGGCTCACGTTAGGCGGCTGGATAAGGACTAAGTTCCTGATGCAGGAGGCAGTCTTCCTCGATACCCCCATAGTGAGGAGATTTCTGTCTCTGGAACCCTAACCGCCGCGGCACGCCGGTAGCTTGGTCCAAGTACCCAGTACCGGTGAGCCACTAGTTTTTATATTTTTAAATATCGAATTTTTTTATTTAAATATATATTTAAGTAAATAAAGAGAATAATAATAATAATCTTTATTGACATAAATGTGGTACAGTTATAGTAGGAATTTCTGACACCTGCGCTAGTTTCTGTTGTTGCTAAGACGGTACACATCTCTTAGCTCATGTACTACTATTTCGTTATTGATAGCGATTCATATAGGTTGTCAATGTTTATTAATTTTGGATTGCATGCATGCATGTTGCTTAACTTTAAATTTTTTTTATTTCATCTTTGTTCATGCCTTAGAGTTATAATTTAGGACGCAATGTCTTTGCGAAGCAACTTAAGGTCCGTAGATAGATCAGAATCATGTCGGCGTTTTTGACATATCGTGATTCTATGCATAGTAAATTCTAGTAAATTCCGTTTTATTTTATTTTATTAATACTTTATAATGTTTCAAAGGTGGACTTAATGTCGTAGGCATTATCTAACCGCAGAATATGTATATACATAGGCTGCACTAAAAGTATCGGGAAAACTCCTTGGTTTTAAAAATCGAATACCATTTATTCATTAAAAAAAAGATTCTCGGTTTTTCGAGGATCTTCGATTCTTCTCACAAGATCTTCTCAAACTTGTTTAGTCGTTGAGAAAATGGAATTGACTCGAGAAAATTCAAGGGCGATGATTTATTATGACTTTCGAAGCGGTTTAACACAAAAACAGTGTGTTGACCGGATGCTTTCTGCATTTGGTGATGAAGCCCCATCCAAAACCACAATTTATCGCTGGTTTGCTGAATTTCAACGTGGACGTGTCAAGCTCAGTGATGATCCCCGTCAAGGTCATACAAAAACTGCAGTCACCCAAGAAAACGTTGATGCTGTGCGTAAGCTGATTGAGGAAGATCGACATGTGACATACCGCGAAATTCAGGCAAATTTAGACATTGGCATGAGTCAAATACAAATAATCTTCCATGAACAATTAGGTGTGAAAAAGTTGTTAACCCGATGGATACCGCATTTGCTTTGTGAAGAGCAAAAAGCGGCTCGCGTTACTTGGTGCGTCAGAACTCTCGAAAGATTCCACGCAGGATCCTCAAATGCTGTATAGAACATTGTATCAGGTGACGAATCCTGGATATACGCGTACGAACCCGAAACAAAAAACCAGTCACGAGTTTGGGTGTTCGAAAATGAGTTAAAGCCAACTAAAATTGTTCGTTCACGGAGTGTTGCCAAAAAATGGTGGCCACGTTTGTCTCTAAAACCGGCCATGTTGCGACTATTCCTCTTAAGGGACAAAGAACGGTTAATGCAGAATGGTATGCTAGCATTTGTTTGCCACAGGTCGTTTCCAAACTCCGTAAAGAGAACTGCAACCGCCGCATCATCCTCCATCACAACAATGCGAGTTCTCACACCGCGCACAGAACAAAAGAGTTTTTAGTGCAAGAAAACATAGAATTATTAGACCATCCGCCGTACAGTCCCGACCTAAGCCCTAATGATTTCTATACTTTCCCTAAAATAAAGAATAAATTGCGTGGTCAGAGGTTTTCATCACCTGAAGAAGCTGTGGACGCCTACAAAACGGCCATTTTGGAGACCCCAACTTCCGAATGGAATGGTTGCTTCAATGATTGGTTCCATCGTATGGACAATGTGTCAAATTTCGCGGAGAATACTTCGAAAAGCAATAAATACATTTTTAAATAGTAATATTGTGTCACTTCCTTGATTCCCGAAATTTTCAGTGTAGCCCTCGTATATATATATATATATATATATATATATATATATATATATATATATATAAGGAAAAAACCGAAAACATATCTTATAAAAAAAAATGCGTAAATATTATTTTTATTGCAAACTAATATATATATATATATATAAGCTTACGTCTTGCCAAATTTCATAATTTAAGGCTTAAATGGCCGTATCTATCGATTGCGTTGATTAGAAGCTCGATTATTTACAGCTTCATGGGACTGCAGACATAATTATTTCATATTATTTTCAACTTCACGCGTTTCTGAGAAAAAGCGTCTTGACAGACAGACAGACAGACCTATAAGGGTTCCTTTTTTCCTTTTAAGGAACGCAAGCCTAAAAATGTATTCTACGTATCTATATATCAGCGCGTATTTATATAAATACTGCATACCATTTCACGAGGTCATGGGTTAACGAATAAATGATAGACTATTTAACGAATGAATAGGGTAAATAAGTGAATTTAAATGTACATGTAAATGTGTATGTGTGGATATTATTATTAAAGTATATGTGCAAGTGTCGGATAACAATTAGAGGCTTGTCTATGTATCTCAGTATTTGTTATTGAAAACCAAAATACGCAACAAATTATTGTAATTAGTTGGTGATCCACTGCCAAACTTGCATTTTCTTTGGTGTCTAGCATTGATGCATTAATAATTACTAACAAAAGCCCCTCTCGATCTATTCTCGTCCATTAGAAGAAGGACATCATTCTGCCATTACCGTGAAATGAATGACCCGTCGTTTAAACTCTAATGCAGTGTTAATTTTTAGAAGAGAGTGCTTCGAAAAATATCTATCGGATTTTAAGTATACTCGCCTTTTTAGTCCGAGGTACCAAGTTCCACTGCAGTACATAACATATAAGACAGTAACATTTATATAACAGTTTGTTTGTAGTGTGTGCTGGTTGTTGTGCTGTTTTTACTTAATTTACAGCAAAGTAAGTTATTCACTTCCTTCAAGATGTCCATAGAAGAATCCCCACCTGGTAAAAAATAATCAAACTCAAAAGTTTATATATTTATAAACACAAGATAAGATAATATGTTCTTTTTTGTAAATTATGACGTAGTGTACAAAGCACATTTACTTAACGTTGTTACTCCAGTAAGCGTATTTAATTCATCTGTTGTGATTAAACAAATTTACTTTTGGAGTTGAGCGCGAGACGCGGTGACGAGCGCACGCATTAAGTATTAATGGGGGATAGCTTAAGTGAGGACGAAAAAAGTGACTCGGCCATTATTGAGGACTGTGAAAAGGAGCTTCAAGATATGGAGCCGAAAAAGAATGAGAAGCGGCCCCGTGAAAGTGAGGCAAGTAGTGAAGAAGGGTTTATTACTGTTAGCAGAAGACCGAAAAGATTGATGATGACAATGAATAATAACTATAACAATGGGGGTAATGATAATATAGATACCGGCGAAAAGTATGAAGTATGTTTGTCTTCATTAAAAATCCTACCTAAACAAATGGCTTTAGCTAGGCTTTTGAGAGATGAAAATATAACAAACATCAACAAAATCAAATATAAAAGCCCGTATAGAGTGTTTATTCAGTTTGAAAACCAAAATCAAGCTAGTAGTCTAATTAATAATAAAAAAATCAAGGATATGGATATACGAGCACAATTTACTGATCAAAACAATATATCATAGGGTATCATCAGGGGAGTAGATTTGGACATAGAAGAAAAAGAGCTGTTAGAAGACTTTATTGCTCCTCATGAAATATTATCTGCTAAAAGAATGAGAAGATTAAATGAGGATCATAAGTGGCTAGTGGGTAGATAGTGAGACCTTCCGTATAAGTTTTAAAAGTGCATCTCCTCCCCCTTTTCTCATGGCCTATGGGTGCAAGTTGGCAGTGGAAAAGTATGTGTTCCCTGTGTCCCAGTGTTCGAGATGTTGGAGTTGTTTACATCCAATAAAATCATTTGCCCGAAGTGTGGTAAAGACCGTAATAATTCCGATACTCAAGAATACAAGTGTTCTAATTGTAAAGGCCCTCACATGGCACTTAGTAAAGCATGTCCATATTTCATTAAGTAAAAGAAGATCCGGTATGTCATGAGTGAACAGAGTGTAACATACAAAAAAGCTTTACAAATTTATTTAAAAAATCATGAGCCAAGAGAGTATCCACAAGAAAATGCTAATAATCTGGAACCCACGGACAACAATATTTTTTCTGAAGAAAATGTGAACAGAACATACAATAGTGTGTTACAGACAAAAGCTAATGCTCATGAAGTTCAAATCGATGAAGAGCAAGGGCATAATATAGGAGCTCGACCATCACAAAGGAAAGACATTAGGAAGAATAAGAATAAGGTAAATGATCATCAAAAACAGCAATGCGAATCACAACTTATTGAGATGGAGACGAATGTTTAGAAAATGAGGGGGTTCAACGAAGAAGGGAAATTTCAACAGAAAATTATGAGAAGAGAGAAGAAAGAAAGTTCGATGTCTGGAAGTTCATCTTTAAATTAAGGAATATTGCTATATCGGAAAGTAGTTTTGAAAATAAATGTAAATTAGTATTGAAGGCAGTTATTGAAGAAATAAAATTATGTTTCAAAAAAATATTATCGAGTGTTGGTGTAGCGGAACATATCTTTAATATATTTAATGGATAAAGTATTTAATATTATTCAGTGGAACTCACAGAGTCTGAAACCAAAGCTAGCAGACTTTGACACATTATTATTTAGAGAGAAAGTTCATATAGCTATAGTAAATGAAACATGGTTGAATGAAGATTTTGCTCTCCATCTCAGTGGATATAATAATTATCGTAAGGACAGACCTGACTCTTAAGGAGGTGTTGCGGTAATAATACATAAGACTATACTATCGCAAGCTTGTTCCACTCCCTGCACAAATACAGGTATTGAAACGATTCATGTTAAGGTATTTAATTGCACATATTTAGAAAACATTGTATGCATATATTGTCCTTCTTCGGTGCGTACATCACAATCAGATTGGGAGCAAATCTTTAAAATAGCTACTAAAAAGACAATAATAGCTGGTGACTTTAATGGTCATCATACAAATTGGTCATATAAAAATGATCGGAGAGGTATTCAGATATTTGATTCGGCTATAGAACACGGGTTTATTTCATTAAATGACGGAGGACATACAAGAATGAAATTAGTAAACAGTGTGTTACAAAAATCATCCCCCGATATACCTTTTACTTACTGCAGGTACTCAATGAAAGTTTGGGTAGCGATCATCTTTTTATAAAAAATTCTAGAAATGTGACGAATAATTTAAGGGTCCTTAAGAAACGTAACTTTACACAAGCCAACTGGGAAAAGTACAACGCAGACCTTAAAAAATCATTTTTCGAATTTGATCATCTTTCTTGCCTTGATACCGAGATTCAGTCGGAGTCGGAGAACATGTCAGCTAATAAAAATATCCCTCTAATTAAAGTTGCTGCTGAGGTGACAGAAAAATTTAAGCCTAAGGCCTATTGGTCTCCATATTTATCAAAAATCATAGCAGAGCGTCGATTAGCACTAAGAGCTTTCAGATGTAACCCTACGCCATACAATTTCAAGAAACTTGAGGAAAAAATAACGACAGTTAGAAAGCAAATACAACAAGCGAAGTCGTCTAATTGGCATACATTTTGTAACAGTATTGATGAGTGTGTATCAGTATCAGATATGTGGCGCAAGATACGATGGTATAAGGGATACTACACACTACAAACTGACTTTATACCACCTGAGGACAAAAAAAAAGAGTTGCTTCGATCTTTGACACCAGACTCAGTTTTAAATAGTAAACCTAATTTCATCTCAAACAATGCATTACTTGAATGCTACTATGCAAGAATTAGAACATTGTATAAAGAAAATAGACACTTCTCCAGGTAAAGAATCACCTACTCAATGATCTATAATCTACCTCTGTCAGGTAAACAATTTCTTTTAAATATATACAATGCAATCTTCAGATTGGGAGTTGTGCCAATCCAGTGGCGTACTATTTTAATAGTTCCTATCCCTAAACCAGGGACCAAAGCAAACTCAGAAACCAAACTTAGACCAATATCCCTTATATCTTGCATTTGCAAAATTTTTCATGTAATGCTAGGAAAAAGACTAGAATGGTTTATAGAAAAACATCTGATTTTGTCACCGTACACTAGTGGTTTCAGAAGAGCTCAATCAGGCTTAGATTGCTTAACAAGGCTTATTAGTTATAGTCAGTTAGGTTTCGCGGAAAGGTGTTCAACGGTATCTTGTTTCCTTGATATTAAAAACACGTATAATAACATATACAATAACATATTAATAGACAAAGTAGTACAAGTCCTAGATGAATTAAATGTTGGCAGTAAAATATGTAATTATTTGTGGGTTTTTAAGCGATAGACGTCTAATGATTAAAAACTGCTTAGATAGTCAATTATCTGAAGTTAGATATACGAATAGAGGACTAGCTCAGGGAGAACCAATTTCACCACGGCTCTTCAATATAACTACATTTAAAATATGTCGTCAGACATCTACTGTTGTACTATTGCAATACGCGGACGATTTCGTTTTGTATATTCGTCATAAAGACTTGCAAGAATCGTTGAAAATTTTTGTTGCTGTGCTGGATGAGATAGGTCTTCAGTTATCGCCGACTAAATCTAAAGTGTGTGTTTTTACGAGAGGACGTAAAAAATGGCAACCTAGATTAAATATTGAAAATAACATTATTCCAAATTAATTGCGTTAAGTATTTAGGTCTATGGCTAGATGCATCGTTACGATAGGGTAAACACCTAAATGAAATTGGAGCGAAAGTTTCTAAATTTATGAATTTGTTGAAAGTACTAGCAGGTCCGGGTTGGGGTATACATCCCAAGCATCTGCGAACGTTATATATCGCAATAATTAGAAGTAGATTGGATTATGGTTGGTGTTTTCAATATGATACAAGTGCAAAAAATTATTTGATCAGACTTGATAGAATTCAAAACCAGGCTCTACGAATAATAGGAGGCTACATAAAAATCCCCCGCCCACGTTATGGAGAGCGAGCTTTGTCTTCCACCACTATTTTTGACGCCATTATACCTCACTTGTAGCTATTTACAATGAATGCAAAGAATGTAATATACACGCTTCAAACCCACTTGAATTAAATAAATTAGATATCTGGGAGAGTTATATAGATATAGGTAAAATTATGTAAATCAATTTAGAATCTGTTAATCGACCCAAAAGTTGTCATAATATTTCTACCCTGAAATTTAACGTAATTGAAGAACTGAACACTAAATATGCTGGTTGGTCAAAGTTATATATTGACGGGTCGAAAAGTAATAATGGTTTTGGAGCTGCATTCTGTGGTGTGTCAACAAATGTATCTAGCATGTTTAGTATAAAAAGAAAAATGTCAATCATGAGCTTAGAACTTATTGCAATCTCAGAAGCACTCAAATTCATTAAATGCCAGAAGTACAAAAATGTTGTTATATGTACTGATAGCAAAAGCGCCTTACAGCATGTGGCTCGATGCGCCTCTGGTTTTTGCAGAGGTGTACCGATAGTCTACAATATTTTAAAATTAATACACGAGTTAGATACTTCATATAATATAAATCTGACTAAAAGGGAACGAGGAGGCTGACAGGATGGCTAAATTAGCAGCAACGAACGGTTCGGATATTTTCATTTTGCCACATTTTACAGACGTAATAATAAAATTTTAAAATAATTGTTTCAGTAAATTTAAAGAATATTTTGATGAAAGAAGCAAAGAAAAAGGAATATGGTTTAAAATAATTCAATGTCAGCCTCCACGAATACCTTGGTTTTACAACAATGAATTTAGTAGATGATATATAGTTGCAATGCTGAGATTACGTTCTGGTCATTATCCATCACGAAAATTTGCTTTTCTTATGAAGAAGGTTGATTCGCCTAATTGTGAAGTATGTGACAAGATAGATGATGTTCAGCACATCCTAGTAGAATGTGCTAAACATCAGAGGGTGAGAGAATCATTGGTGCAGAAATTCAACATTAACAGATATGATCAAGGTATTTTTTTTAAGCATATTAGCAGAACCGACTATCGAAGCGGCAAAATTTATGGTTGAAAATATGATTCTTGTTCACCAATGATTTTGCACTTGTATATATTAGAATATAAATTTATTTTCAGATAAGTATGTACTAGTTTTAGGTAACGCTGGGGCTCACATATCCTATGAGACATATGCCCCTAAATAAATAAAGGAAAAAAAAAATTACTTTTGGAAATGATTACGATTGCACTAGCTATTTCTTGAGTTGTTTTTGATTTTGACTAAATTATAGTCTGACTGTCAGTCTTCAAATGGTAATTCTGCTAACAGTAACTTTTATCCTGTTTTTGTTCTCTTTGATGAATATCGGTTGTTGTTCAATGTAAGATGCATCAATGGATGCATCAATGATATAACGTACTCATCCGTTTTATTTTCCATGATTATGCCATGACTAATTATTGTGACTCTAATTAAACGTCCATACTGCCGTTACTACCGCTACTTACTATACTTTTTCTACATTCTAATATTGTGTTTCTATCATCTAGACCGTAATCTAAAACCGTTCTCAGTCACTTTAGCAAAATAAACTGGTTTACTATATTCTACTAGTAAAGCCTTTTTATTTGATGTCTATATAGATGGGGTTGTAAAAAATATGCAATCCGACATTTTGCGGCGTCAGCCATCTTGGATATACAATAATAATAAATACACTTTGTATTGTCATCATAATTACAGGTGTGTACTAAATTTCAGATCAATCGGTCAACAGGAAGGGGCTAAAATGGAAATTACTAGATTTGACCCACACAAGACACAAACAAGGCAAGCTAAATAAAACCGTTTATATAAGAATAGAACGAGTACATATATGAAGAATAAATCATTAAGATGAGAGCTGTATAAGAAATAATTATAATTAACTTTTCCTTTTTTTTCAGGGGTAAGCTTGTTTCGATTATTGTTATTATTTTGGAAAAGTGTAAAAATGATTAAAAATAAAAAATATGGTAAGTAGAATAAGGTGACATCGTTGAAGATTTGTACAGTGTTCGTACAAAACTAATTTGTTTTCGAGGGATGAAATTAAAATGAAAGTATGACAACGGATATAAATTGCTTCACCACAGTATAAACAGTATTGTTTCTTCATACAAACGGTCGGATCGCGAGACATACCTACACGCCTTGAGTTCGGTTAACACTCGGTAGACAAAGAGTCGCGAATGCTCCGCAGTGACGAACTCTTACACGGGACTTCGCAGAAAGCTTTTAAAAAAAAAACTATTTGATTATCCGAAGGTTATATATTTGAATTAGAAGTACAAAATGACTTGTCAATGAATTAGAAAATAAACTGGGAATCCGACCCGAACTGAGTTTTAAAGTATACTGACAGTTCCCCCCCGTTCAAGTCCTATATCATGGTTTCTATTGCTGGCTCAGCAAGACGAGAGACTGCTGGTCAGGCCGACTGCTTACATTAGTGGGGTGTAACAGAACGAACGGTGTGATCGTTTTTTAAGCAGTAAGCGTGCGATTTGTGTGTTTCATATTTCATTGAAATAAATATAAATACTTAAGTACTTAATATGACAAATAGAAATTATAGACTATATTGTGCTGGTTTTGCTTGAATTCTTCAAAAACGCACCCAGAGATAACATTTTTTAAATTACCCGGAAACTCCAAAAGGTAAGACTAAAATTAATGTTTATGTACCTACTAGTATGTAATTTGTTTCTCTTTTGATAGGTAGGTATTTCGCTTTTTCCACCAAGTAAAATACCTGGATTAATAAATAAATAAGTAGATAGGGTGACAAAAGTGACACACGAGTGACTTACCCACGCTTGCGTTAAAAAACACTAGTAGGTAGTTTCCTAGGCTAAGCTATCTATTTACTTATGTATTTAGCTACTTACATATATTATTGAATTAGTCTAGAAATATCATTATGAAATGATTATGAAAGTAAAATATGGTAGGTACCTACCTACTAAGATTTACATTATAATTTACTTTATAAATAAGATTTTGTAGTAACTAGTTAGAGGTTTTGATTGCTGTAAGTAATGTACACACGATGAAATGGTTTGATATTAAGTAATGTTTGCAACTGTTCGACATCGGATGGGTAACCAAAAAAAAATGTTTTTTGAGTTGCTTTGAGTTTTAGAGACGTTAATTTTACGGATGGTTACTCGTCAGCTGTTTCTTGCATTTTGGTTGAGTAGGAGGTGTTGAAGTTTGTAAGGATTGAAGTTTAGTAACCTTCGGCGACAGCAGTTTATTTTAACATCTAGAATAAAGAGAAATCAATCTTTTTCAGACGCCTTGAATGGCTGCAACTGATTTGTCCATGTCCTTCTCCATGTTTCCCAAAAGTATTTTTAAATAAACTTTTTATCGGAATGCGAATTTTTTATACTATTAAATTTAATAATAAAGATTTTCGTACGTCACAGTCTAGGCGCAAATATTTTTCAGTATCAAATTTATAAGTGATTTTCTAATTAAATCTACGAATCAAAAACACATGTATTTTATTGATCACTCCTCATTTCGTTCACAACGAATTTCATATTGTTTTTATTAAAAATAAATTTTAATATTTCCATCACAAAACTAGAAAGAAACTCAAGTAGGTAGATGAAATTACCGTCTGGCAGTAGGTAATTATTTCAAGGACAGGGCCGAGTCACATTACTGTATAAACAAATACTGTGGCTTCACTGTCAATTTGCTCGTGTCCCGACTTCAAATCATGTTTCTTTTGATAAAAACTTATTTATTAGTAAAACCACAGCGTGCCATGCTTTCTGAGTTTCCCTTTCTCTTTGTGGATTTTGCACTGTGATATCTCTTATTTAAGAAATAAAACAAAGTTTATGTCATTAAAAAGCGAAATGGCTAAATAAGAAAAAAAATTGAGGATGGAGGCAAGTTCCTGAGCCCCAAATACTGTATACTTACTGTATTTTAGTATATTTACACCAACCGTTGTGAGCTATTTTCAAAGCCCAAGACCAAGTCTTATTCCAACTTCAATAGTTTACGAGAAAAGAACGTCTGAAAATCATAAATTTTGGTTGAGTCACTGACAGATCATCAAAAATCGATTTCTCCACTTCTAGGCCACCCAAGAACATGAAATTCGGTACGGGGATAGGATTTATCAAAACGTAAAAAAGAAAAAAAATAATACGGAAATTATCGTACTACATCATACAACTTGACTTAACGTTTTTGTCTTCAGATAAACGTCTTCTGTTTTCTGGTCGAAACGTCAGGCAATTCAGAGGTATATAATACCTATTTCGTGATTGTGTTAATTTTAATAAAACTTAGTACTTTCTAAAATTACAACGACAGACAAAGCATTTTACAGAAACTGCATGTTATTTTATTTATTTCTTTGATATTTTTTTTTTCTTAGCCTAGTATATTGGTATACAATCTTTTTTGTTCTCGGAAACATATACTGGCTGATTTTAAAAATATAAACTTTTCGATTGTGTTTTGTTTTCATTAAAATAAAAGCTAATTATTTTTTACCGATTTCATTTGTTTTCGTTGCATGATAAATTTGGTATTTATCTCACTTTTATCATTTTGAGATACACAGTTTTTGAAAAAAAAATGAGTGGTGAGTTATTTTTTATGTCATGGAGCGACGCCACTTGACTGATGATGAAATGCAGAGAGCTGTAGGAATGCTACAAACGGTAAGAAATCAGTCCCAGGTATCTCGGAATTTCGGTGTCAATAGGAGCGTGATTTGTCGTCTTTGGCAGCGTTATGTTAATACAGGGGATCCTCCTGAGCAGCACCCAGGACGTGGAAGGAGTACAACTACTTGACAGGACCGATACATACAACTGACCGTAAGACGTTAGCCGATGTTAACCGCCGAGAGATAGGTTTAAAGCTACAATTCTCAAGCGGTGTTGTTGTTAGCCACCAAACTGTGAGAAATAGGCTGCATGAATACGGGCTACGAGCACGATGCCCAATTAGGTGCCCACCTATACGCCATGGGAATCGCGCCCGTCGAAACGAATGGTGTAGGGAACACTTGATATGGACCCAGGAGGAATGGGATAAAATTTTGCTTTGCGATGAGTCCCGGTTTGGATTTAGGCCTGAAACGAGAAGGGTAAGAGTGTATCGTCGTCCCGGAAATACTGAACGGCTGAAATACTTCCAGGAAGTGCACTCTTACAGTGGCTCCACAGTGATGGTATGGGCGGGTATTATAAAGAACAGACGAACTGAGCTCGTTTTAGATGTCCACGGGCTTAGTGTTCCTATTTGTACGAAGTCTTGGCTCAGATTTCACGCTGATGTATGACAATGCGCCTTCGCACACAGCTCGGAGGACCAGAGAGTACTTGGCAATGGAAAACATCCGAGTATTGTCGTGGCCTGCACAATCACCAGACCTCAATCCATCGAACACGCATGGGACATGCTCCAGAGACGTGTTCTAGAGAACCTGGACGGAGTGTAGACAACCCAATAGACAGACTTGTTAAAATTCCATTGGGAGCGATTGCCGCAGGATCAGATAAACAATCTTATATATTCAATGAAAAATTGTTGTCGACAATTTGTATTGAACTACCAAATAATTAAAAAAAATGTCGTTATTTAATTTTGTAAAACATAAAAAGTTTAATTTTGTTTTAACTTTATTTTATACTACGTACGGTACACATATTGTTAATTATTGTGATTAAATGAACAATTGAATGAAGGATTTTGTTGCTTTAGTCACTATTGCATCAAAGAATGCTTAGTTTTTATTTATAAATATATTATAATAGTAAAAATCGTTCAAAAGTTCAAAACCGTACATGTTGCTTAGACTGTTTTGATGTGTGCATATTTGTAGGTGGAAAGGAAATTAACATTCAAGTTAAAACAACCCTTACGCTATAGGAAATCGTCAGAATTGGCTGTCCTTCAAACTATTAATTAAGCTGTTCTGACACTCACCTTTATTGAATAAATATACGCGATTATAATTTACGTTTTGCTAGTACAGTTGAGGATGTATAATAACGTAAATGCGACCCAACAGTTATTAGGTGAACACGCGATTGAACGATTAGTCGCTTATTAAATGCATGCTTAAATATTATCGATCAATATACGATCAATGGGAAATGATTAATGATTTGTTGTCACGAGACACCGCAGTTTTTAATAAAAAATAATATTCAATTAGTGTCAATTTAAGGTGGTAAAGTAGTATGTTATAAAAGACTAGGTAATTTTTTGTGAGATTTTTTTATTAAAGTAATTTATGACGGCCCTTGATCCTCCGTTTAATATCGTCAGTCATACGTTATTTTGCTGTCATAGTCATATTCAATCAAGTAGCCATACCTTAATTCTGTTTTTTAAATAAATATAAAACTCACGTGCACTCACTCACGTGCTCTTACGTGATCTTTACCTTCTCTACTTGTCTCTTTTATTTTATGGTGATTTAGTGCCAGTTTTGCATTTACATCCAACATCTTTTAGTCTTCGGATATGGTTTGTAACTAGGTAAGCCGATTATTCATCACATTTTTGCCACGTGGTAAATTTTACGTCGCATCACATGCTCAAAAAATACAACCCCTTTTCGTGAAAGGGGGTTGTAACGTGTTACTTGTGATTTATTACTTTTAATATTGTAATCCACAGGAGACCAGTAGAGCATTATGATTTTCGTTATGAATAACTTTAGACAGAGCCATACAGTGAAGGAACCCTTACAGCTGTTTCATATATCCTGGCTCTAGTTTTGACTGGAATTTTCGACTTACACACACATCGCTAAAGAACCTTTTCTTTAAACATTTATTTATTTTTTTACTACTAATTTATAGCCAACTAGCGATTGGCATAGACTTCTACAAACGGCGAATGACTTTGAGTTGCAGGGTATTGATGGTTGTAGATCATTACTGATGAATGAAATATCACGATCCGTTACATAATTTAAAGTAAAGAAAAAACGTCGTTAAATTTATCCTGGTTGTAAGGCAAATATGCTAGTTTTTTTGAAAACCATGCACTATTTTATTCTGTGTCAAAGCTGAAGCGCACAGATTACTAAGTAGTTACTACGTAACAGATAAATCACTCCCTACAAAAACATCGATACCTACCGTTTTAACTACCTACTCTTTCCGGGCTTTAAAATGTGTGTAGGGTTACCTCTTCAATATTTTCAATATATTTTTTTTTTATGTGGTATGTAAATTAATTACTTAAAGCTTACTTTTCATTTCCAAAGTTTTAGTATATAGATATCCTATTCGTGTTATATGTTTATGTAAAGATGAATAAATAAACATCTTCCCTTTTCTAAAATCTAGATTATTAAACTGTACGGTGGCAAATATTCTAAATTTTACAACTTTTTTAATAAATCATTTGAGGGAAACAAAGGCAAATAGGTTTAAAAGAATATTTTTTTATAAACTCATAAATAGTGCTGCCAGGCTTTTTTCTCTTACTTTATCTACATTCTCATACTGCACATAAAGAACCATATGAATTTTCACTATGAATTTTACACTATTTAAAGAATACCTATATCAATACAATCTCGAATTACGTTTTTTGTATTTTAAAAATAAAAGCGTGAGCACGCGATGCAGCTGTAGCCGCTGTAGGCAACCCACTGCGCGAGACTGCGTATTAGGTCCGCCGGCGGACAAGCGGACGGTAGGCATTTAGCGCGCGCAAGCATATCGAGTGACATAGACCTGGCTAAAGTACAGACGATTTAGCGATTAATAGCCGGCGGAATCGTGATATTTAGGATATTTAAGGTGGACCTTTGTACCAATTTACCATGCTAAGTATTTAAAAAAATAAAGCTATGTCACTTGCAATTTTGGTAAATTGTTTCCATTTTACAGTATTCCTTTTTTGCAAACTCCCACGGCTCCAGCAATGCCCGTACAGCCTTCAAATCAGGGAGGTTGGAAGGTAGCTGGAGCAAAAGAAAAGAAGAGAAAGAAAAGGAAGAAGGCGGCCAAAAAAGGCAGAGAAGAAAGCCACTGCCAGTGCTAAAGCGCCGAGGCTCTGTGACGACGGAAGCTGTGGAAAGAGGAGTAAGATACGCCGAGGTACTGAAAAGGGCTAAGGTAAACGTGGACCTTCAGGCTCTTGACATCCCTGGAGTCCGGTGCAAATCCACCCGGACGGGAGCGCGCCTCCTGGAAATCCCCGGCGCTACCAATGGTCCTAAAGCAGACGCATTAGCGATCAAGCTCAGGGAATCACTGGATGCGGCCGACGTCCGTGTGTCCAGGCCCATAAAATGCGCGGATATACGATTACTAGGCTTGGATGATGCCGTAACGGTGTTTGAAATCGTAGCTGCTGTGGCAGAGACTGGGTGCTGCCCCAAAAACCAAATCAAGGCCGGGGGAATCCGCTCCGGTATCGATGATTTGGGAACAGTAGTGATCAGCTGCCCTGTAGCATCAGCCCAGAAGGTCGCGGATGGCCGGAGCCTTCTCCTCGGTGGCTTTTTGAAGGCACAGGTGCGTCTCCTGAAGCCTAGACTTTCAAGGTGCTTTCGCTGCTTGTCGGTGGGGCACGTTGGGGTCAAGTGCTCAGCCACGGTAACCGTCGGCGATAGGTGCTTCCGTTGCGGCCAGCTTGGGCACAAAGCCCGCTTTTGCGATGCCCCATCGCGATGTTTTAAGTGTGCAGCTGAAGGAAAACCTGCTGAGCACCACGCAGGCACCAAGATCTGCTCAGCTGCAGGTCTTCAGAAAAGACCTAACGAAGGAGTTGCCAACGCCGAATGGCAGCAACAAGGTTCGCGGCGGGATGCGGAGATTTAAATTGCATAACGGATTCAAATGTCCGCATCCTGCAGGCGAACATAAACCACTGCGCTAATGCTCAGAACCTTCTGCTCCAGAGCATGGCTCAGTGGTCAATCAACGTCGCCGTCGTCGCCGCGCCGTATTTTGTTCCTCCTGGGGATGTCTGGTTAGGGGACCTGGACGGCTTGGCAGCCATCGTTCGTGGTACCTTTGCCGGCACCTCTCCTCTTTCCGTTATTGCAAGAGGACGAGCCGGCTGGTGAAAGGTTCATATATTACTAGAGATCGCATGGTGGTCGGATTTCGAACCATGGTTTATTTCATTGCCCAATATTACTTGACCTGTCATTGTTTAGACTTTTGTACCATGACAGGTCAAAATATATACTGGACACTCATAGCTGTATGTACCCGTTTTTGAATTTTTTTTTAACCTTGTAGCAAATATTGTTCAAAAATTTTAGCATTCGTCACTTCTTCTCTGTATAAACTATAAGTGTGCGAAATTTCATACTCCTCCGTCCGCCCAATTTTCGTAAAAAGGGATCCAAAGTTTTCGCTTCACGTATTAATATATAGATATTAAATATCGAAGGTCTTTAATCACTTACAAAATTTAAACAATTTCAATTATTATTATATAATAATGTTTACGGGAATTAACGCAATTACGTGCTTAATAGGTATAACATGCCTTTCAATTACCTGACGTTTCAACAAGGTTGCACTGGTCTAAATAATTATTATTTGAAATAGGTGCAATTTTTGTTAACAATTGACATCGTCTGACGGATGGAAATGAACTATTGAAAGATATAAACACAATAACAAAAACAGTTCGAATGTTAAGTAAAGTTGATCATAGATTAGTAAATTTATCTTTGATCAACGTTTCAGAAACTTGAACTAACTTAACTCCTTTGTTAACTTGACAGCTCTGTTAGTTGGACAGCTCTGTTAGTTGGACAATATTTTGATCAGCCTTTCAGAAACCAGTTGTCAATTAAGTAATCGCAGAAGTAGGTATGTTTAAATCTACTAGCAAAACCTTAGGTATTATGGAATGGAACATCTTGCTTTGATACACTTAATCATTAACACAAGATTACATCTTAAAATATTAAATCATTTAAATTTATGACAAATAGATCATTGTATTCCAGTCGTTTTAACTTAAACATGATTTATTATTACACGTCTGTGAATGCCGACTGTTATCCAGTACTAACGTGAGCGCTCTGAAAGGGAAATTCAAATAAAGATTATTTACATTACAGTGGGAATGAGATTCCGCTATTTCCTTTGATACACTGAAACAAGGAAAACTCGAACGTGAAAATTTGACGTTGTGTTCGTTTGAATCGGAATAAAAAAATGTGTTTAGAGGGTCTCTAAAACGTAAGAAAAAAGTTTTTGCTTCGAGAATAGGAAGAGTAAGAACAATAAAAGTAAATTGAACTTGGATACAATTTTCGCTTCACGAGTTTTAGTGGCCGATTTGGCGTAACGAGTTTTTACCGCCTTTACAACTTTGCAAGTTTTCACAGCTAAGTTACAGTTTTTGTACCGACTCAGACGATTGGTCTGTCGAACTTTCTCTAGTGCTACTATAATCTACCACCAACTGCAACTTGTTTAGGTTTTCTTGTAGTTTGCTGCGATGTGTTTGTGTCCAGATAAGGATAGTGATCTTACGAAATTTAATTTATTTATTGTAACACTGGCTGGAAAATACATACATTGTGGAAAATGGCCTTAATTGAGAAAAATGTTTGTTACTTTTTTTAAACGGTGGCTATTTGGTAGGCTCTAGACTTGTACGGAGTTAGTAAACATGGTTTGGTCCAGCCAAGCTGAAAGTCTGATCAGGAACAGCGGCTCTTCGAAATTGCGATGAATTCAATCTCTGTTAAAATTAAAACCCAGACGGACGGCTGAGCACTGAAAGTAAAAGGCTGTGCACTCATATCTCCTGTACGCTGATCCACCAAGAAATAGATTCGGTCTCCTCCTATATATATATATATATATATATATATATATATCCTCCTGCACGACCGATGCCATGAATGCTTAGCAGATGGCTTGTCCCAATACTCTGTTATCTGTTAAGCCATTCTCTTAAAGGCAATTGGACGCGCCGCTATGTACTTTAATGAGAGATAAATTAATTAACACATCATCCAATGTTGCAGAGCGCGCTCGTTTGTTGGCTGTATGAGAATGAATATCAAACCTATGGATTCAGGCACTTGCCACTTGCGTTCTAGTAGGAGCTCCTTGTGTTTCTCCGTTTCTTTGAAGAGACCAGATGGTAATTCGTTACTGCCTTGAAAGATGGGTAGGCCTTGGGTGTGGGACGCAACTTGCGTCGATACCCTCGCGCCATCACGTCTTCTAAACACAGCTGATTGTGCTGGCGTTGCTGCTGCATCCGTAGCAAGCCTCAAACGGCGTAAATACAGTAATTATGTTTTGAGCCGTTTGGGATCGAGACACTAGCGACATAGGGTCCGAATGCTATATACATATACATTTATATGTATATGGATATCTATATCTATACTTATTAAAAATCTGTCGCGGGATAAATTCTGTACATTGAATATATTTACAAAAAATTCCACTGAGGGGTATTAAGATATCGATACTGATGCCGAATATGCGATTCAAACAATTTTTGTCTGTCTGTCTGTCTTTCTGTCTATCTGTTTGTATGGTCACGATAAACTCAGAAGTTACTGAAGGGATATGCTTGAAACTTGGTATGATAATAGTTTGAGTGCCTGAGCAGGTTATGGGGTACTTTTTATCCCGGGTTAAATTTTGGTTCGTACAGGAAAATCAATGAAAGCTGTAATAACATTTTAACGTAAGTAGAATGTAAATGCTTATTTCGAACCTCTTTACAGCGTGCGTTTGGCTTGTCTGGTATAGTGTGCGCTTTCTTCGCGGCCGCATGCCAGATCAAAACACTGGCTTTTTTTTGCACTTTGTTTTTTTAATAATTGCTTTAATACATTTTAACACTTTTTTAAATTAGGTATTACTCTTTTATTTTATAGCACTTTTTTTTTAATTTACTTTAATACTTTTTTAACACTTTTTTAAATTAGATTAGATTTAAATTATTTTAAAAACTACTCAATTTAATTAAATAATAAATTTTAAGAGTCCAAACTATCGATTTTTTACCATGATTTAAAGAAATATTATTAGTTACATTAGATTTTCCCTGGAGATAGTCAAGTCTGTTTGTAGGATTTCGAGTAAATGTATATTTTTAATCGTAAGATATCATCGGTAGCTGGTTCTTGACTGTGCCAACGAGCTATTTTGCCTCTCGCAGCCATTAAATTCACAAATATGTTTCAGGGCATTAATAATAATAATAATAACTTAACACACCTCACACACGGCCGTCTGATCCTAAACTAGGCAAAGCCTATACTATGGTAACCAGACTGCTGATAAACATACTTATATATTTCTAAATACATACATATTATAGATAAATTACATCCAGACACAAACAAATGATCATGCTCATCACGACCTCTGGCTCAGCAGTCAGGGTCACTAACCACTAGACCATCATGCCAGTCCAGTAAATATACATAAATTTATAAAAAAAGTGTAGTGAAGTGTAGTGAAAGTAGTGTTAGTATAACTTAACACTTTGTTAGTATTACAGTATTTTACTATATTAAAAGCATGGCAGACACTATCGCCAAAAAAATTACATCTAAGCTGAAATATTGACAGGTAACCAGTGGGTTTTTTAATTTTCAGACCATTTATTTTCTATTCGGTTACAGTAGTGTAAAATCCTATGTTACACCGTGACTAAACAAAGCTCAGGAGCAAACATTTATTTGTTGCGGGGGTGGGCCTTAGTATTGATTGAGAGTAATCTGTTAGGTATACCGAGGGGGCCCATAGTTTCTAGGAAGCGGCACTGACTGACTACAGTAAGAGTCTCCCAATTGGTCGGACGAGTCGAGACGTTAAGTCGTCATAGTTGTTTTATGGCGATTTTCTGCGAGGAGGAGGTGACGGTGTGGATTCGGTAGAAAAACTTCCAGGCGGAACCTTTTCACTCGCGCTCTCATGCGTACTCTAAGAGTAGCCGTGTTATGTTCTTCACCCGAAGCAGAGTCTCCCGTGAAGGGGGTGTCTGGACATCGCCCAGTTACCGTCCGCGAGCCAGCGCTGGGTGGATAATTGGAGGCCAAACGTCGCCGTACCGACGGTCAATTCATAACCAGCGCTGTCAGGCACACTGTGTGGTTTTAGTCGGTTTAAGTTTGATCTACGGCCTCACCAATAGCCCGGTGAGGTGAGCTTCCACACGAAAAACAAGTGGGTAATGTTACCACGGCCAAATTATGAAAGTATTTTTATTAACCCCTTTTGTACGCTCCAGATTGCTTCACCGCCAATACAGTATAAAAAGTCGTACCTGGAGAAAGAGGTGCAATGCCTATTATAAGCTAAAAATTGTTGTTTCCGAAAAAAAACGCGAATGAAGTCGCGGGCACAGCTAGTTTATATATATGTGTGTATATATACCCTAATTTATATATATATATATATATATGAGGTGTGTTAATGGAAAGGTCCAGTAATCGGGTTATTAGCGTCTTTAATGCACAAATCCACAAATTAGTAAACACACACACAAAAAGCAGAAGGAGTAAAGTCAAGCAACATAGTAAGACGTCGGAAGGAACACTAAAAACAGATCAGAGCTTAGAAAAGGAAAGTACAAGAAAATTTACACAAATAAATTAGTGCGCGGTAGTTTTGGCAGAGCGTCAAGCTATCGAGCGACACAGGGCACACGTCCGAGGGCTGTAGGCGCGCTGACTGGCGCGGGTTGCAATGCGCGCTGCGTCCGCGCACCGTTCCGGTGGTGGTGAGTAGGGTTTACCGTAAGCTCCGCCTATCTTTCGAGGAACGTCACTACGCCGCTACGGTAGCAAACCATTTAATAATTGTGTGTGTAAATTAATGATGTTTGTGTACCTACATCACTCCCCCCCAGAGACCGTCACTACGGTCGATAGTAGTCAGGGAATCGAACTCTGCGGCCGGAACGGGTGGTTCTGGTGCTCGCCTGATCTGGGGCGACTGTCTGGCTAGGACTGGGGCTGGGAGTAGGATTTACCATAGGATCATAATTAATAGGGGTTGATGAAGGTAAGGTGTTAGTGGAGGGGTCGACGAGTATATAGGCTGGTTTAAGGCGGTCTATAGATACTGTGACGCTCTTACCCTTGACAAGTATTTTGAAAGTTTTATCCCCACGCTCCAGCACTTCGTATGGTCCGGAGTAAGGAGGTTCCAAGGAACCTCGTAATGCACCAACCCTCAAAAATACGTGGCTTGAAGCCCTTAAATCGTTATATACAAAACATTTATTGTTGTTGTGGAAGCCGGGGACGGACGAAGCTTTAGTGCGAAATGGCGTAAGCGGGCTGTGAAATCCGTTAAATCGGTCGAATCAGGGGCAGTTGCCTGAAAGAAATCTCCAGGAAGACGTAGAGGTTCGCCATAGACCAATTCAGCCGACGAAGCCTTTAAGTCATTTTTATAGGATGCCCGAATTCCTAATAACACTAGGGGTAAAGTGTCAACCCAGTTGCAGTCCGCATGGCACATTATGGCTGCTTTGAGCTGGCGGTGGAACCGTTCTACCAGGCCATTGCACGCCGGGTGGTACGCGGTTGTTCGGCGATGTTTGAATCCTATCATTTTTCCGAGATACTGGAAAAGTGTGGATTCAAACTGCCGACCGCGGTCTGTGACAATATCCGTGGGACATCCATATCTGGATATCCAGGATATTAGTGCCTTGCCTACGGTTTCAGCGGTTATATCCATCATCGGTGTGACTTCAGGCCAACGGGTAAAACGGTCCACCGCAGTCAGGCAGTAGCGGTAGCCTTGTGATGGTGGAAGCGGGCCAATAATGTCAATGTGTATAAACGAAAACCGCGCGCGAGGCAAGTCAAACGTACCCAAAGGTGCAGAGACATGCCTATACACCTTAGCGCGTTGGCAAGACAGGCACTTACGAGACCACTCACGGCAGTCTTTGCGCATACCAGGCCAGACGAACCTCTCAGCAACCAATTTTGTGGTTGCCATAGCACCCGGATGGCTGAGATTATGAAGGCTGTCAAATAGTGGCTTCCTTAGCGGCTTGGTTACAAACGGACGAGGATGTGAAGTGCTTACATCGCAATAAAGTTCCTTCGTGCAACCAGGTATTTTGAGCCTTTCCAGGCGGAGTGAAAAATCGCCGTCAGTGTACTGGAAGAGCTCTTGGTCATTGGCTTGAGACTCAGCTAACTGAAGAAGGTCCACTGGCATCTGTAGTTCGTCAATTCGCGACAGTGTGTCAGCCACGACATTGTCCTTTCCAGATATGTGTCGGATGTCGGTCGTAAATTGCGATATATAATCCAGGTGGCGATATTGACGAGGTGAACAGTTAGCTTTTCTCTCGTGAAAGGCGTAAGTTATTGGCTTATGGTCAGTGAACACAATGAAGTGTCTAGCTTCCAGCATATGACGAAAGTATTTAATACTTTCATATATTGCCAAAAGCTCGCGATCATATGGTGAGTACTTTTGCTGGCAGGGGCTGAACTTGCGTGAGAAAAATGCAAGTGGTTGCCAATTACCGTGCTTCAATTGTTGTAACACTGCACCGATCGCCAGATCAGAGGCGTCAGTCACGAGTGCCAGTTTAGCATCGCTGTCTGGATGTGCGAGTAGAGCCGCTTTTGCGAGGCTTTGTTTACACCTGTCAAAAGCAAGGAGTGTCTCACCGGATATATCAACAGGTTGAGAGGCTTTTACCGAGCCAGCGAGGAAGGTATTAAGAGGGGCTTGTTTTACAGCTGCGTTAGGCAAAAAGCGCCTGTAAAAGTTGAGCATACCTAAGAAGCGCCTCAGTTGTCTGACTGTCTTTGGTACTGGAAAGTCTGTAATTGCCTGAACCTTGGACTCTAGGGGTTTGGTGCCAGCTTCGGAAATATGGTAGCCGAGAAAGGTTACCTCACTAGCTCCGAAAACACATTTCGAGGTGTTGACGAGGATACCGTATTCCTTCATGCGCTCGAACAGCTGCTGCAGGTGACGCTCGTGCTGGTCCTCATCCTGGGAAAAACAGAGAAAGTCGTCGCAGTAGGGATACACGAAATCAAGTCCTCTAGTCATTTCATCGACGAACCGCTGAAAAGTCTGACCTGCGTTCCTCAGACCAAAGGTCATACAGGGGAACTCGTATAGGCCAAAGGGAGTGGTGATGGCCGTCTTCTGAACATCTTCTTCGTAGACTGGTATTTGGTTATAGGCCTTTACCAGGTCTATGGTACTAAAAACTTTGCACCCAGCTATGCTATGGGCAAAGTCGTGGATGTGCCTTATAGGGTACCGGTCAGGAATGGTTCGGGAATTAAGCATGCGGTAATCACCACAAGGACGCCAGCTGTTGTCCTTTTTAGGAGCTAGGTGCAAGGGAGAGGCCCATGAGCTTTCAGACGGACGCGCTGTACCGTTACTAAGCATGAGTTCGAATTCCTTTCTAGCAATCTTAAGTTTGTCAGGGGCGAGCCTGCGAGGAGTAGAAAATACAGGTGGACCAGGTGTGGTGCGAATGTGATGTACTGTACTGTGTTTAGGGACCCATGGCGTGCCTGAAGGGCGAGTAATTTCAGGGTACTTACCCAACAGAACGTGATACCTGGTATCGCCCGATGCCACCTTTATAGAACATACATCAGTTTTAGCTACAGAAGCGCTGGAATACAATGTAGTAGTATTATCTATAAGCTTTTTGTTACGAACATCAACAACAAGATTATAAAAACTTAAGAAATCTACACCAATTATAGCTTTAGTTACATCAGCCACTGTGAAACGCCAAGGAAAATTGCGTCTTAAGCCTAAATTTAAATTTAAATCTATGCTACCGAAAGTGTCTATTGAAGTTCCGTTGGCAGCACATAAACTAAAGTCGGTCCTGGTACGACGCTCCCGCAGTGCAGAACGTGGATAAACACACAGGTCACTCCCAGTATCGACCAGGAATTGCGTGCCAGTGGTGCGGTCATGGGCGAAAAGGCGACCTGATGATGTCGGGCAGTCGTCAGTCGCCATTAGCGACTGCCTGTAGCTTTTCCCGACTTGTTGTAATCACAAGGCTTAACACAGTGGTGGGCTCGTGAACCAAATTTGCTATGATAAAAACAAATAGGGTACTTGCGATAACTCGAGTTTGACCTGGACCGCTGTCGAGGAGAAGAACGTCGTCTCTGTGGTCGGGCACGGCTGTACCCACGGTCAGGGGTAAGGGAACGTTCATCCAGCTTTAATGCCAGCTTCTCCACCATTTGTCGGAGTTCAGCGATTTCACTGGAGACGCTGGTACTTGGTTCTGCCCTAGGTGAAGTCTCCGCGACGTGACAGGGTGCTGTGATTTCTTGAATCCGATCCGCGAAGTCTGATAGCTGCTCCAAAGAGTGGGTAGGCTGTGACGCGATGATCGTTTGGATGTTGTTTGAGAGCCGGTTACTCCAAATAGTTTTTATAAAATCCTCTGGAACGGAGGGTCCGGCAAGGTCTAGTAGGTGCCTCAGAAATTGTGAGGGTTTTCGGTCCCCGAGCACCTCGTGAGTGAGCAACTGCTTCACTTTCTTCTCCTGGGATGCAGATAGCCGTTTTATCAGCTCCGTTTTTATTTTCAGATACCGGTCCCTCTCAGGGGGATTGACAATAACGTCTTTCACTGCCTTTGCATGATGTAAATCAAGGAGAGTGATCAACATGAGTGAACCTTGTCGCGTCATCGTCAACGCCCATGGCCTCAAATTGACCTTCGAGCAATGCGAACCATATTTCAGGATCCTCAGGTGCAAACGGAGGTACTTTGATGCTCATTTTTCGCGACACTGAGACGGGTTTGTTACGCCGTAAAGTTACGTGTTCAGTATTTCCTGACGAAACGGTGGTTTTTGCGGAGTCACTAATAGTACTCATTGAGTTCTTAACGGGGTCACCAGTTGAGGTGTGTTAATGGAAAGGTCCAGTAATCGGGTTATTAGCGTCTTTAATGCACAAATCCACAAATTAGTAAACACACACACAAAAAGCAGAAGGAGTAAAGTCAAGCAACATAGTAAGACGTCGGAAGGAACACTAAAAACAGATCAGAGCTTAGAAAAGGAAAGTACAAGAAAATTTACACAAATAAATTAGTGCGCGGTAGTTTTGGCAGAGCGTCAAGCTATCGAGCGACACAGGGCACACGTCCGAGGGCTGTAGGCTGACTGGCGCGGGTTGCAATGCGCGCTGCGTCCGCGCACCGTTCCGGTGGTGGTGAGTAGGGTTTACCGTAAGCTCCGCCTATCTTTCGAGGGACGTCACTACGCCGCTACGGTAGCAAACCATTTAATAATTGTGTGTGTAAATTAATGATGTTTGTGTACCTACATATATATATATATATATATATATATATATAGGGTTACTAGAAATTACCTGCTGGGCGTTGGTTGTTCTTCGAAACCAGGGCTGATGACGGCATAATGAAGCACTTTGTGGTTTCGAATTTGAAATGTACGAATGAGGGGAGAAGAAAAAGTAGATACTGGGATAAGAGGCTACATTAGAGGTAAATAATTATTCATTTATGTCGCCTCAAGGGTTATGCAAAACTGCAACTAGAACTGCTACGTGTCGGGTTACATGATTGTATTTTCTAAGTTATGTTAGTAGTTGGTTAACTCTATTTGCATGGATGTATGCGATTCGTATTGATATATAAGTAGTTATATATATTCAAGAAATATGTTAATATTGCTTCGAATGTAAAGCTGTTATTATCATCATTAAGTTAATTTACTTAATTTAGGTCACTTTCAGAAATGCGTTAGCTGGTCTTTATTTAGCTTAGTTTGTGTCTACTAATCATTAACGGTTAGGTGTTATGGTCTGACATTGGAATAGAATAAAAACAACAAACAATATTAATTTTTTGTCACGGGCTCTTATAGTCAGAGCAGAGCCCTGGGGATCCTAGTATACATAAAAACAAATAAAAATATACAAATAATTTTCTAAAAAATAAATGTCGTTATTTTATTATGTTTTTTTTATTTTATAGGGGGCAAACGAGCAGACGGGTCATCTGATGGTAAATGACTACCACCGCCCACCTTGCACCTGCAACTCAAGAGTCACAAGTGTGTTGCCGTTTAAAGTGGAAGTAGGGGAATGGGGGAGGAGGGGAAGAGGAGGAGAGAGGGGGAGTGGAAGGGTTAGGGCCTCCGGTATCCTCACTCACTCGGCGAAAAGCAGTGAAGCGTTGCTTCACTGCCGGTTTTCTGTGATTCACCAAATGCACCACAGCTGACACCAAAACCAAAATTAAGTTTTTTTAGTGATCGTCATACATTTTTCTAGATACTTAATAATAAAATACCACTTAGCAGTAAGTATTAAGTTTATATTCATCTGTTAGGTAGACAGTAACAATAATGATGCACGTTATGTAAATTAGAATTAAATTTACGGTTGTTACGCAATTGTTGTTACTATGTACAGGCAAGGGCCAGGGAGAGGGTAATTCCATCTCGTGGCATGAGTCACCCCGAACCGACCGCAAACTCCGGTAATTGGTAGCACTACGCGGATATTGCTTTTTGATGTTATGGAACAACAAATTTCCCTAGAAATCTATATTAGGATAACATTTAACCAATATTATTTGACTAGTACAACACATGTACTTGCTTATTATAGTTTTATTTCAAATATTAATTTCTAAAATCTTTAGATTAATAAATATTATGCTAATTGTTGATGTACCTATTTTTTTTTTGTTTTTCGAATGATATTATTGTTATAATAAGTAATCTATACATTATTTACATATAGAAGTATAATACACAAACATATAAATACAAGAAGAATTGTATTTTAAGCTGTAATGTATTTCCAGAGTTACATAGGTTTATTCATTTATTACCCTCTTGAGAGGGCTTTAAAGATAAATTTAAAACATGATGAAAGACACTCCAAATTAAGTAATAATATATAGTATACTAAAATAAAAATACGGACTTTTTATATGCATGCGTGATGAAATTCCTCCGCATCATCGCCTACTAGTAGCATTCTCAGAAGGCTCGCTGCATTGGCACGTTGAATGGCAATGCCGCCAGTGCAATGCAATTCTCTGTGCAAAAAAAACGTCCGCCTTCGATCACAGCGATTCCTTATAAATGGAACGAGCCAAAGTGTCTCGATCCCAAACGGCTCAAAACATAATTACTGTATTTACGCCGTTTGAGGCTTGCTACGGATGCAGCAGCAACGCCAGCACAATCAGCTGTGTTTAGAAGACGTGATGGCGCGAGGGTATCGACGCAAGTTGCGTCCCACATCCAAGGCCTACCCATCTTTCAAGGCAATAACGAATTACCATCTGGTCTCTTCCCAGATACGGAGAAACACAAAGAGCTCCTACTCGAACGCAAGTGGCAAGTGCCTGAATCCATAGGTCTGATTTTCATTCTCATACAGCCAACAAACGAGCGCGCTCTGCAACATTGGATGTGTTAATAAATTTATCTCTCATTAAAGTGCATAGCGGCGCGTCCAATTGCCTTTGAGAGAATGGCTTAACAGATAACAGAGTATTGGGACAAGCCATCCGCCAAGCATTCATGGCATCGGTCGTAAAATTTTCCTAAGGCTGTATGAATAATTTTGTTAATTTTTCCTAAAGGTGTTAAATGTTTCCAAAGTTGCGAAGTTCTGTTGTTTGCGTTTATACAAATACATTTTTTGCCAATTAAGTAAATTTACACATATTCTATTTCCAGGTGGACTGAGCTTGTGTTAATGTGCGTTATTTAGCGGTGCGGTGTTTAGCGTTACGTTAAATAAAGAAAAGAGTCCGCGGTATATTATAAAGAAGGATTATAAAAAAACATTATTTGTAAATATTACTCAGAGCAGCTATTAGACCCAAAACATAAATACAACTCAAACCGTTTTATAATAGAACATAAAGTGAAACTTTCATTAGTAATCCTGTTAGCCGCCGCCAATCAGAACGCTTCAGGCGAGCTGTTATAAAACATCCTATTAGCATGCTCGAATAAGCCCACCTAATGAAATTGTAGTATTAAAAATTGTTTTTGTACTAAATAATCCTGAAATACACAAAATTACTAAGGAATAAAGGTATACATAACTTTTAAAAGAAAGAACATAAATTTGCTTGATATTCCTTTCCTGTTCTTTATTTAATTTGGGTGGATATTCCTTATGAACATAGTAGTTTAGTTTTCTATATTAAAGATGATACACTGCATTGCCTGATCTTTAAATACATGCATTTCTAATATATAGATTTGCTAAGTAAAAACTAGTGTATCTGAATATTGTAGGGACTTTTTAACAAATATTTAGGTGTAAAACCTTTACCATTCAAGACCCTTTTTTGAAGATACTTTTCTCCTATTATTTAAATTAATTTTAAAAGGTGAAGTGGTCCGTACCAATCGGTAATAGTCATTAGTGAATTAAGTTGATCGCATGCTATTGTATACACTAATTGCCATCAAAGTTTTTACAGGTATGAATTTTCATTTGACGCTTCAGGTAATAAAACAAATGTTTGATGTAATTGATAAACTTAATCACAATAACTTTAATGTACGTAAGTATTTTTGCATAAGTTATTGAGATAGCTTTTCAGTATGGAATCAGGCCAGGCTCTAGCGATTGTGTTTCACCCGATAACAAGCTGACCTCGCCTGACCTCTCTCTAAATGTAATTTGAGTCGATGCGCTAAATTCAATTCCAAGCTTTTATTTGCATATTTTCCTTATATAAAGGAATGAATAAAATACCTTTATTACTTTCTAGTCCTATGTATAGACCTTTAAGTGAAGTAAGAACGATTTTTTTGTGTGATAGCCATTTACATTCACGTGACACTTTGTCTTTATACATATTGATACTAGTTCCTTGCAGTTTCACCATCGTATGCTTGTTACTCCGGTGTATGGTAGCGTAATAATTAAAAAATATTAGGTAATCTAATCAGTAATCACAAAAAGAATTTAATGAATTGGAGTGGTAGAACCTCACACAAACTGTTATAAATAAGCATGAATTACCTTTAAAATGTATGTACTCTTGTATTTAAACATATTCGTACTAATATGTTTATTTTTCTAGTCTGGAGTATTGGGCGTAACCTTTGGTATACATGTTTTGAGCTGATAGCATCGGACAACAATTACGGATCTTCCTGCTTTATGCGATGCCTTGCTCTGATAACAGCCTTGTATACAAGGATTGTTGATTTATACTTTTTTACCAAAGAAAGCAAATATTGCTTTTGCTATTTAGCGGTTATTATCAGTTTATTTTAAGTACATATTTATCATTTACTTCTCAAAATCAGCGTCTTCACTCTAAGTTATCTATATTCAAAAACGATATATTTAATATCTTTATTCAAAAACTCTGATGAGATGCCCAATATCTGAAAAAAAATGTTAGGATTGTTGATAGTCACAAAATCTTCAATGTTTTTTTCGTTGATGTTATTTCTCTTTAGGCAATCTTCTACATCTTCGATTCTCAATGCACCTATTATTTTTTTTAAACTTGAACTAAAAGTTCGTCCTCGAAATATTCAAGAGACAGCAGTTCTTTCGGTAAATGGCTCAGTCCTTTTTCAGGGTAACAGTAGCCATAACTTGATTTATTTATATGGCTATAAGGTCTGTAAAGTCGTGTCTCGATGCTAAACTGGCGGTAGAGGCATGAAACCAATTTTTAATATGTTTCATAACTGTATTTTTAATATGTATCTCTCGCAGCTTTCTTTCCTTTTTTGTCAGTTTAAACTCATGTTTAAACAAAAACATTTTCATGCAGTACACAAATGTTGCCATCCATCAGGCACTGTTAAGACTAGCAGGTCTCCTAAATGATTTACTCTTTTCAGGAACTTCTTCCAAGTAAATGATTATAAGGTGCAACATGACACACATGTTAGACACGTAGTTAGACGTGGTGTCATATAGATAGATTGATAACACTTTATTTGTACACTAATGTTACAGCGGAAGTATTATACATATGTAGAGGTACGGGTGTAATGTTCCTTTCACACAAAGGGAAGATCCTCCGACCAGGCTTGGTGATCATGCCTGGCGGACCGCGACCCAATGGTTGATGTTGGGAAATTTATGTAGTAATCGGCGCGAGAACTTTTATTGAAGGATTACTAGTAACTACACAATTTAGTCTATTTTCGCTCGATGACAGACGCGATTAGCGTATTAAAATTCGTTTCGTTTCTCGTTATTTCAATGAATAATTATTGTTAAAAATCAATATTAACTAAAATAAAAATGTGGCAGTGACCCTTCTATTATATTTTCATGACATTTTAGTGACAACTTTTTATAAATATTATATATTTTGCATCTTCCCTATTGGATACATGTTTTTTCAAAACTTAGGTTAATGTTAAAAAGTATATCAGGATATATCAAATAATTGGGTTTAAAGTTTTATAATAATCCAAAAATATAATTAGTTTTTTCGAAATTTATAATAATTAATATTAATCCTCTAACACCTAAGAAATAATGCTTCTCCATAACGCCTTTCTATATGAGAGTCTAAATTTGTATAATTTCAAGCATAAAATAAGTTATTGCTACCTAATGAAACCCTTGTACAATGTTTGAAAATATCCTGCCTGCACTGCTGCCAGATACTTGTGTTAAGTCATAAGTTTGGAAATAGCTCCTAGATTGGTTAAGTTGCTAAGTTTTACATAGCATCTACGGCTCATAGACAAATCATTAAAAAATATGATTTAATTTTATTTTCCCTGCCGAACAGAGTTAAAGATTAGTTTCGGTATCCGTAATAACTAACATTATTATAAATATATAAAATTTGCTATTTAACTTGTTGCGACTTTAAACATATTTAAATATATACTTTGTTTTGCTCACATGTGCATTTCGGGGATTCTAGACTAGTTTCCGCACAGACGTCAGGCGTCATAATATGTATTCATACTTGTATTAAAGATATACGGTTTTTATAATCCAGTGCAGTGCAGTACTGCACTGGATTATAAAAACCGCATATCTTTAATACATATGTAAGTTTGTGTATGTAGTCTAATAATGAAATTCAGTTTAATTCTGAAACTTAAAATCTAGTTGTAAAGTAGGGTAAGAAATATTATCTTCATTTTGAAAAACTGCTCAATAAGGTACCTACGTAATTTTTGCCTTAACTCTTTAGTATTTTACGACCGCAGTTATAACATTGTTAAAACGAATTGTTCAAAATCCACTAAGTCGTTAGAAAGCTTCGAATTAACTCGGAATACCGAATACATACCTAAAACTTGTAATAAATATAACCCATTTTAGTAGCAGTCGGGTAAAAAGGGCATTTGAGAGTCGCCATAGTACTTTAACGTTGAAGAAATCACAAGACACCGAAAGAGGTTTTAGTGCAAAGTCCTTTAGCCTAATTACCGAGAACGATGTTGTGTTACTGAAACAAGCGTTCTAAGAGAATTCGAAGGGCTGGCTTGTTCGAGTTAATTCAACGGCAACAAAAGAGCTTTAGTAATTTTAATATCTTAACAACATTACTGATGTGATCATCACAATACCTGTAACTTTTTACAAAAGTTAGACTGTTTCTTCGCTGTTTTTATGATTTCACTGTACGCAAACTGATTTGCGTGTTTAGTTTTGCTTTGTATGACTTTTGGTTTATTTAAATCGATGACAAAAAAAACAATGATTTATCGAAGCTTTAAAAAAAACTGTAATAGATAAAAGCTGCGAAGGTAATCTATACTAATATAATACAGCTCAAGAGCTTTTTGTTTGTTTAAACGCGCTTATCTCTGGAACTACAAGTCGGCTTTGAAAAATTCTTTTTGTATGTGATAGCCAGATTATAGACAGAATAGAATAAGCTATCTAACCTCTCAATTAGCCCTCAATATTGATTTTTGTTAAGTAAGTCTTGCAGAAAAAATGAAATGAAATGAACTGCTTTTTTATAGCATGGAACCACGAGTCATCACCTTACGGGTAAAGTGGTATGTCGGAATCGAACCAACTAAAACCACACAGTGTTCCGTTTCAAGCGAGTCTTGCAAAGGACTCGGGTATATTATAAAAAAAAGGCCCCGAGAATTGAGCTGAACTTAGCGGGTGATGCTTTATTAAACAGAAATTGTCATAACATATTGATATATTTGTAGAATTTTACGACAATACTTACAGGAGCGTTACCCTCTGTCGCGAAATTATATTTCAATTTTGAAGGTGTTAAAGTGTTTTTAACAAAAAATGGCACCTACTTACATCGAGCCGTGAGAGTAGTGATGATGAATACTTGGAACAAATATAAAGAAGGTAATGACGATCATTTAAAAGCAGAATCAATTTGTCTTTCTCCATTACAGATTTCTACTTTAAAGCAAAATTTCAGGTGTGTAAAACTACCGTAGAATATTTAATTGATAAAATTGGTCATCAACTTGAACACGCTACAAGCAGAAACCCAGCAGTTACACCCGATAAACAAATTTTATGTGGGCATTCTTAGCAAATGGTAGGTGGATGGTGGTGGATGGTATGGATGGAGGGTAATCTTGGCAGACAGTGGGTATGGTTTAAAAAGTGGCTTATGACGCCTAATATACCAATGCAAATACCAAGGACAGCATCACTAGAAAGATTCTTGCGTGCTTTTAAGTTAACGAGAAGAATGGTGGAAAATTCTTTGGGAATCATAAAAATTTCCATGTTTTAATTACCTAAGAGTTCAGCTGATAATTGCAATTAAGTCTTGCATTGTTTTGGGTTTTTGAAAAAAAAAAATCATCGATTTTTTCATGTATTTTAAAACTTTATTATAAATAATTTAGATAGTAAAAACAATTGAAAAACATTTTTTTCAATTTATTATAAACAATTTAACTGATTAAATTTTAAAAATAATCACGTGACTCCAAACGCCAAATCGCAGTCGCCTTATTTGTAACGTCATAATGTTAAAGTCAATCCACATTAGTACACGGTCGACGTTTTCTACATATGTATTGATAAATAATTTCAGAAATTTACTGCAAATAAAATAATTATTTATAATAAATTTTATCGAGTGAATAATGTGTGTTAAAGGATTTATAAAAGCGAAGCCTGATATATTTATGATAACAGATTTTTGGTTTAATTCAGCTGAAGTAAGAGCACCTCTTACTACAGCTGAATTAAACCGTTAAAGCTGAATTCATCAAAGTACGTTTGTTAAAAGACCATGTTTTAAATACAACGTAAAATTTTAATAATTTTTTATTTATTTATTAGATTAGCCAACAATTATTACACTAAACATTACCATTATTAATATAATATAAAGTAAGCATGTGTGAGTGTAACAATCACTTACAGGCTAACACCACATCACTACATATTATAAAACAAAGTCCCCGCCACGTCTATCTGTCTGTTCGCGATAAACTGAAAAACTACTTAACGGATTTTCATGAAGTTTTCACTAATAGACAGAGTGATTCATGAGGAAAGTTTAGGTGTATAATTTCTTAAGATTTTGTGAAAATTGATTGAAATATGTTGATGATTGTTGAAGATGTCTCTGCTACCCGTGCGAAGCCGGGGCGGGTTGCTAGTGCACAATAAACCACGGTATATAATATGTTCTCAAAATGAATTTTTATTTGTGTTTAGCTGCATGCTGCTGTTATATTTATACCATTGGATAAGTCGGCATTTTTTAGAAACGAAACGAGGTAACTTAGGGTGATTAGTAGTACCAAAAAAAACTAAATGAATAATTATCTGAATGATTTAAATGTTATTATAACAAGAGAACCATTATCATAGATAATTTAAAAGATCTTAATTTTGTCCAATACATAATCTAAGATAATATGGAAATATTTTATTACTAAATTAAACCAAGATCATTCAACAGCATAAAAAATAATTAATTGATTGTTTTAATAGTTCAAACACATTTTTTGGGAATTGTTTTTGTATTATTCGTACACAATGGTACGAAACAAGCACGATAACTCTTAAGGTTTGACATCTCTGATAAATTTATAAATAAATTGACGATAATAACAAGATTTAATTGATGAAAACGTAAAACACTGTATCAACTGCATGTGCTTGATACAGTGTGCAATGCTTAGTAGACATTAACATTATGACGTCATGGCGCGCTCGGGTTAGTTCGGGAACTGTCGGTGTGTTTTCGGTACTGAGTTTAAAACATTATTTTCAATTTGTTATAACTTTTTACAAAAAGAACAAAAAAAAATAGTTTTGTTACAAACCTTACATGCGATCTTTCGATTTATGACAAGAATTATTTTTTTCAAAAACCCAATTTTACCAAGTAGTGTCACGAAAGTATTTCCAGTCTTTATTAAAAATATCTGATGCTGTTAATTGTTCGGCTATTATTTATATATTTTTATATCGTGTGTCAATTTTTTTTTTATGGTATAGGGGGCAAACGAGCAGACGGGTCACCTGATGCTAAATGACTACCGCCGCCCATGAGCACCTGTAACTCGAGAGTCACAAGTACGTTGCCGCCCTTTAAGGTGGGAGTAGGAGAAGAGGGGGGGGGGGGAAGAGTGGTAAGAGGGGAGAGGGGGGAGAGGGCAAGGACGGGAATAAGGGAGAGGGAAGGGCTAGGGCCTCAATTGGTCACCAAATTTCCAAAAGATATATTTTCCAAGATCCTTGCGTCGTTATACATGGTGCAACGAGGCACTAGAGCGGTACCTGAAACCCCAGGTTCCCAGGATCCCAGGTTTTCTAGGTTCTAATGGCCGAGTGGTAGTAAGTGGGTGCAAGGCATGCCACCTTTAGCTGAAGTGTGGGAAGCATCTTGCTAAAGGCCATGGTTATGTCCATGGTTTAAAGTAAGAGTGCTTGGGATTCTATAACCTTGTTTTGTGAAGAAGTGATATCCGCTAAAGAGGCTACCACTTCACGGCTAGCCCTGGTGAGGTGATGACCCGTAAGGGTTTTACAGGAAAACAAAGGTACAACAACGTGATTTTAACGATTAAAAGTAGGCTATTTTACAATATTTTTCAGAAATACATACATATTGAATTATTTCAATTAACGAATAAGTTTGTATTTGTACTGTACCCGATTACAATTTTGCAGATTTTTATTTGAAATGTGTGGCGGGATGTGATGTCCCTACACTAATAGAGGGAGGATTTTCCCAGCAAGCTAAGTGATAATGCTTGACATAGATGATGACGTAGAATATATATTACTCGTGTGAGAACTTTTTTAATTATAAGGATTAATTGAAATTCGACGCGGTTCGAGTGACGTTACACGAGTGGCATAGGAAACTACAATTTCATTATCAATCAAATGTAGTACTAATTATGGATCTATTTCATTCTTTAGGACATCATGTAATTCCATACTTATTACATTAATTATAAAGTTACCAAAATCTTTTAAATCGAATTCTAACTTATTCTTATCCGTAGCATAATTATGTCCCCTGCCGAACACCTTAGGCTAAAACTGCTACGGCTAACTTAATACATACGTAATAGTTTGTTAATCATATTGTTACATATTTTATTTATACCAATGAGTTTACGCTACCACTTTTTATGTCCTTCTTGAAGAACTTCATACTGTATGCAGTGCAATAAAATTTCAGAGAAATCCTGCGTCCCTCTATAATTTCTTTAGAAGAACATTGTTTTAATATAGGTGGCGAGTGACAATGCCGGTGTTGGTTTTAGGGAACCCCCTGCACGTGACAAAACATTATACAAAAAGTACTGCATTAAATACTCGTGCACTGCTATGTAATATGTATGTGTAAAGACATAAATAAAGTCAAGTATCGGCGGCACGGACTATCTCTGCGAGCGGTGTGACATTGTCGTATTTCACTAGCCGTACTGCCAAACTACGATAAAAGGCTTAAAAGATGTCTACGAGTACATAGTTATTTGGACATCACATTTTTTGGGAATTGTTTTTGTATTATTCGTACACAATGGTACGAAACAAGCACGATAACTCTTAAGGTTTGACATCTCTGATAAATTTATAAATAAATTGACGATAATAACAAGATTTAATTGATGAAAACGTAAAACACTGTATCAACTGCATGTGCTTGATACAGTGTGCAATGCTTAGTAGACATTAACATTATGACGTCATGGCGCGCTCGGGTTAGTTCGGGAACTGTCGGTGTGTTTTCGGTACTGAGTTTAAAACATTATTTTCAATTTGTTATAACTTTTTACAAAAAGAACAAAAAAAAATAGTTTTGTTACAAACCTTACATGCGATCTTTCGATTTATGACAAGAATTATTTTTTTCAAAAACCCAATTTTACCAAGTAGTGTCACGAAAGTATTTCCAGTCTTTATTAAAAATATCTGATGCTGTTAATTGTTCGGCTATTATTTATATATTTTTATATCGTGTGTCAATTTTTTTTTTATGGTATAGGGGGCAAACGAGCAGACGGGTCACCTGATGCTAAATGACTACCGCCGCCCATGAGCACCTGTAACTCGAGAGTCACAAGTACGTTGCCGCCCTTTAAGGTGGGAGTAGGAGAAGAGGGGGGGGGGGAAGAGTGGTAAGAGGGGAGAGGGGGGAGAGGGCAAGGACGGGAATAAGGGAGAGGGAAGGGCTAGGGCCTCAATTGGTCACCAAATTTCCAAAAGATATATTTTCCAAGATCCTTGCGTCGTTATACATGGTGCAACGAGGCACTAGAGCGGTACCTGAAACCCGCGCGTCGCGAAATCGAAGCGCAAAGATCCCAGGTTTTCCAGGTTCTAATGGCCGAGTGGTAGTAAGTGGGTGCAAGGCATGCCACCTTTAGCTGAAGTGTGGGAAGCATCTTGCTAAAGGCCATGGTTATGTCCATGGTTTAAAGTAAGAGTGCTTGGGATTCTATAACCTTGTTTTGTGAAGAAGTGATATCCGCTAAAGAGGCTACCACTTCACGGCTAGCCCTGGTGAGGTGATGACCCGTAAGGGTTTTACAGGAAAACAAAGGTACAACAACGTGATTTTAACGATTAAAAGTAGGCTATTTTACAATATTTTTCAGAAATACATACATATTGAATTATTTCAATTAACGAATAAGTTTGTATTTGTACTGTACCCGATTACAATTTTGCAGATTTTTATTTGAAATTGTAACAGTCTGAAAAAAATACCACTTTGTTAATTTACCTACTACTACGACAATTTAGTCAGATCAATTGAGACAATTTAGTCACAAAGAGTATGCATGGTCTGACCTTACTATATTGTAGCAGATAATTTTATAACAAAGACTGTGCCTGTCTTTGTTTCCCAGCTATTCTCCATTACATGAGACTAATAGCTGTAAGGAGCGAGTAAGCGACATACCAATGTATGTTCTCTTATTAAGATTCATTGCAAGTAGTTACTCGGAACTTTCCGTGTTAACCTGGATTCGGGTTAATGTTATTAATTAATTACGGCTCTTATCTCGACTGCAGCGGCCTGTTTTCTTATTCAATATGAACTTTGTATTATGGTTAACTTTAAATTAACTTTTGATAATTGCCGTTGACAGGATGCCACTGTGTATGTCGAAAAAAACAATGACCGGACTAATAAATTAGACTGATACACCAAAAATAATTTTACAGGATGTTCTTTGGAAGTGTGGCGGGATGTGATGTCCCTACACTAATAGAGGGAGGATTTTCCCAGCAAGCTAAGTGATAATGCTTGACATAGATGATGACGTAGAATATATATTACTCGTGTGAGAACTTTTTTAATTATAAGGATTAATTGAAATTCGACGCGGTTCGAGTGACGTTACACGAGTGGCATAGGAAACTACAATTTCATTATCAATCAAATGTAGTACTAATTATGGATCTATTTCATTCTTTAGGACATCATGTAATTCCATACTTATTACATTAATTATAAAGTTACCAAAATCTTTTAAATCGAATTCTAACTTATTCTTATCCGTAGCATAATTATGTCCCCTGCCGAACACCTTAGGCTAAAACTGCTACGGCTAACTTAATACATACGTAATAGTTTGTTAATCATATTGTTACATATTTTATTTATACCAATGAGTTTACGCTACCACTTTTTATGTCCTTCTTGAAGAACTTCATACTGTATGCAGTGCAATAAAATTTCAGAGAAATCCTGCGTCCCTCTATAATTTCTTTAGAAGAACATTGTTTTAATATAGGTGGCGAGTGACAATGCCGGTGTTGGTTTTAGGGAACCCCCTGCACGTGACAAAACATTATACAAAAAGTACTGCATTAAATACTCGTGCACTGCTATGTAATATGTATGTGTAAAGACATAAATAAAGTCAAGTATCGGCGGCACGGACTATCTCTGCGAGCGGTGTGACATTGTCGTATTTCACTAGCCGTACTGCCAAACTACGATAAAAGGCTTAAAAGATGTCTACGAGTACATAGTTATTTGGACATCCTTATACGATGGAAGCTGAAGATCTTTTGCCGATCTGTTTACTTTACAAAAACGTTGGGCATTCAACTTCTTCTATTCGTTGACTGATGTGGTTTTAGTGCTTAAAAAACAAATTAAAAGCACTTGGTTTACTTGCCTGCCTGTCGTAATCGCTTGTGTCGACAACGCACAACACTCAGCATAATTTTCTCAATAGCTCGTTCTGTGATTTTCAGTATTTTATAAGGCACAGACCAGAAAAAAACATGATGTATGCCACTCATTGAAATTAATTATCTACTATCCTCTCACATTGTTAAGAAAGGTAAGCGTATGTTCGTGAGGCCAGATTTTTTATCTACTGAGGTGGCAATATTTAAAAACATTTCAAGCTGGAGAGCCATGCTTCGGCACGTATGGGCCGGCTCGACTCCGCTCGTTACCACGACCTCACAGAAAACCGGCCGTGAAGCAATTGCTTGCATTGCATTTCGCCGCGTAGGTGAGGTTACCGGAGGCCCTAACCCTTCCCTCTCCCTTATTCCCGTCCTTCCCTCTCACCGCTCTTCCCACTCTTCCCCCCCTCCCCCTCTTCTCCTACTCTCACCTTAAAGGGCGGCAACGCACTTGTGACTCTCGAGTTGCAGGTGTCCATGGGCAGCGGTAGTCATTTACCATCAGGTGACCCGCCTGCTCGTTTGCCCCCTATACCATAAAAAAAAACATAAAATATGAAGGTTAAAGATTTTTATTGCTTTCAATATGAAATGGGATGGAAGGGGCTGTTCAAATCACGTAATTTTATTATACGTCATAACACGTGTACATAAGTTGATTATTTCTTATTGAGAGTAAGAAGATATTGGAATAATTAACTTACGTGTCACGCATACGTATCCTACAATACAATAAATAAATGAATACAAGTGTATGTACAAGCACGATTTTGATTTACAAGCTGCTAAAGGGCGATGGTGGTTAATTTCCGCAGCTGGAGGTACTAATAGGGACCTCAAAAATATACTCGTAAATCTCCTCGACTTTTGAAGTTATCATTAAACAGTTGTTCCAAGAATGAAATTAACTGAAATATCTAACACACATATTTAGGGTTTTTGCCAAAAGGTCTTATTTTTTCATGTTTGTCGATCTTAGACTTTGATATTAAATAACCCGTGTAACCACGGTCGACTGAAAGAGAACTAGACGTGCAATCACAGTACACATTTAGAAATTTAATATAAACTACATCTTTGATAAAAGATTCTAGAAAATAAAACTAACAACAATCTTTGAGATTTTATCCTATTCAATTCAAAATAGACTAAAACAATTGTAGTTTTGAACAAGTATTTATTGACATTTCAAGTTTTTACTCTTAATTATGTACTAGAGTTGTTTTTCACCTCCAGAATCACTTTCTTCAGTTTTATAAATTTCTCGAAATAGAGGGACACCAATGATTAACTATCATCTACATAAGACAATTTCTTTTGAACGCTAATCAGTATTATTCTATAGGTTTGACTAAATCCAACCAATCCAACTCGGTTTCCGCACAATAGCCTTTTATTTATAGCGTTTTAGGCGATTGGATTTTCAGATAATTATTCTGTAATGTCCACGCAGATAGAAATACGATTGTTTATAGCGGTTTCAGCCCGATAAGTGAAAGAGATTAAGCTATTTATCTGGTTTAGTATGATTAGAATATTCAATCGGGCAAGATTCAATTATGCTTTCTAAGGTCCATCTTAAATATACGGAGATCGTATCTTCAAAATGTAATTGGACCTATTAGTTCCTTTTTATCGCTTTTCTGTAATTCCTCATATCTTGATATTGCAGCCAGCTCAATTTTAGTTTTAATTTGCTTTTTATCGTTTTCATTGCGTGGAGTCTCTGTTGTCCATTTTATTACTCATCACTATTTTCTTCCCTCATCACTATTATGAATTTCGGGGAATTATGAAAATCAGTCCACAATTTTCATTAGAAGCAACATCATGATCCATAAAAATTTGCCAAGTTGTATCAATTAAGAAGTTATAGTAAACATTGAAAATTTCAAACAAACAAAATAAATTGGTCTATTCGATACATTAACAAAATTCGATATATTAATATTAACTTAATAACAAATAAGTGAGTTATGTATTTCACTTATGTAAATTCCATCTCTTTTCTATAGAGCTGGCTAATATACAATAGCAGTAAAGGAAGTCAATAGAAAAGTGGCGAGTGTATTATGTTAGAGCGAGGCTCGAGCTTGCATGTACACCCACTCGTAAAACTGCGACCGGACATATCCTGTTATAAAGAACGCTTTCAATTGCAAATGGGTCGCGGGGCCAGAGACACCAAATTTATGAGCTGGGTGCCAAACGAGTACGTTATTTGGATTCCAATGGAGGAAAAAATAGGGATAAAGGAATTGAGCCATTCATTTTTCATAGTTTTATTTATGTAAGTCCATTCGATGGAGTTACGATTCTATAAAACGTTAAGGACCATTATGTGCCGCTGGACAAAATTTGTGGTTGGTTCTTAAATTTTAATTTACAGACCTAATACTTTAGTCATAGCTGTAAAAACAGGTAATAACAATTAAATTTACAGATCTTGTTTATTGCTATTTATGCACAAAAAGAAATATTTTGCAGCTTGGCTTGGCTGTTATTCATCTAGTTGGTTTAAGAATAAGAGTGACATTTGTATTTAATTATGTAAAATTTAAAAATGTTAGTAAAATGTAATAAATTAAGGGGGTTAAACTGGTTTGGACTTAGTAAGCTTATAGTCCTGCAGTTCCCAAATTAAGGCAATTAGGTTTTTTAGGTGTGGGAGGCCTCTCGCTAGAGTACTCAGCGAGAGTGCGTGGGACTCCACCGCCTCATTTTGCGAGGAGGTGATGTACGCCAAAAAGGCGGCGGAAAGGGAACGGGAGAGAACTAGCAGTCTCCCGTCCCGCAGAGGACGCACCAGGCGCCGTAGAGCACCTAATGACCCACGACCTCCATGAGCGCTGGCCTTTAACGCCGGAACCCGACACCGAAAGAGGAAATATTATGCCGAGACGGTAGCCGCGCCGTGATTCACGCGCGCTTTTAAATCTGAAGGGGACACGGCTCCCACTTACATTTGCGAGACTACCTCTCGTTATGAGAAGGTAGTCAAGTCTGTCGGGGGTCCAGGGAGTTCCTTCTTAGGTTAGCCCTCGGCTATAGACACCCGTGACCCGTGCAATTCGTTGAGGACTATCGTTAGTTTATGCAAGTTGACAAGGTAAGTGGTAGATTACTCTGCTCAATAAATATGTTACAGGAGGTTTCGGCCAATTTATCAAATATAATCCCGTTATGCATTGGAAATTGGTTTAGTATGCTAGTAATTCAGTCATGCGTAACTTTGAACAAAAAATGCAATACTTTTTAACATTATTAATTAGTAGGTACTTTAACAGCATGATATGAAACAAAAACAGCTGTTGAAAATGGAATAAAAATAAAATCTGAATGATACATTGTTTTTACTTCAAAGTAAAACATCAGCGAGTGTTAAATAAACAAGAAATAAAATCGTATTGGTAATGTAACGTCGATCTATAAAATATTCAGCTGTCGATCCGAACACTAATTGGACGGCTAACGAGATGTGTTTTGAAGCACCCACTCTTTGATGGTTTGTCTCGTTCTCTCTAGTTCTACTTCACTTCCATTATTGTCTGCTTTTACATGTGGTGGAATCTTATATTGGGATTAATGGGTTGAGTTTATTTGCAGTACAAAACTGCTGCACGCAAAACTTGGATATTTACGTCAAAGAAGGCTCACGCAACGATGATTCCAAAGATGATTTAAGAGTCATGATTACTCTCTAAGAAATCTTTTTACGATAGCGAGGCAAGACTTTCAACTCAATGTTTTCGTTTGATCACCTATAAGCGACCTACCAAATTTGACGCTTCTGATGGTTATTCAGTACACCAGTACCTCGTTGTGTTCAATAGTCGACTTGAATTTCTATTGGTGCGTAAGGCCTCAGTTAATCAATGCTCAAAGTCTATGCGTAATATGCAGCCCTTATTGTTTTGAATAGCACAGAGGATGTCATGATACTGTAAAAGTTGGAGTACTCTTGGAACAGGTATTCTTTTACTTAAAAGGAGACCAATATGATTATGCCTCATAAAGTCTTTTCTCCTCAATAAGAGTCCAAACTCAACTTGACTTTGTGAAAATTAAGGTAAAAAGTAAACCCATCAGTTTTATATAAAAATATAATGGGCTTACATAAATAAAATTATGAAAAATGAATGGCTCAATTCCTTTATAACTTACCTATTTTTCGGTTATCGTTTGTAACAAACACTCGCAACACTTAACCTCCCAGGTGGACACGGTATCAATTCAACCAGAAAAATGTATCGCATATTGGAATTGACAAAAATATAGAGTAAGCAAAGTAAACAAACGCCGATTCGACTCGAGAATATTTCAATAAGTCTATTTCAATTTTGTTAGAATAAACATTAACATCTACCTACGATTGCCATACATAAAGCCGAATTTTAAATAAAGTTACGCAATCAAGGCTTTGAAGAAAAATTGAATATTTGAGTTAGTAGGATAATTGATTTCGATCAATAGTCATCAAATACAATTTTAAAATAAGGTTAAGTTTTCGCAGGCTACGTCATTAATCTCAGGTTAAAGGCGTTGCGACGTATCGCTAATGGACAGGGACAAAAATACGCCCACAAAATTAATGAACATGCTTCTTGAAAAAGAACGTTTCAGGATTCAATTATGTTTTAGTTCGTTGCCTGGCGAATAATTTATCTAAGTAGTTTGAAAAAGTATCATGAAAATGTCGGTTTATTATAAAAAGTCTTGGATACAATGTTTAGTTCCCTTTTCGATCTTTACTTGTTTGTGTGATTTTATTGGTTCTATATCAAATACAGAGTTGTATAAGTACAAAAAATTTAATTTCCACATATTTATTTTATTCTCATGAATAAAAGTAAAATGTGCTAATTAAATCTCTTTAACTTTTTGTCTGTGTTAAATTTAACATTTCCTTTTTCGAAAATGTATTCCTATTGGAGACAACATGAAAAGGATAAAAACCATTGAAATAAATAGGGGGGTTACTTAATGTTATTTAAACAAAATATATGTTTTAAAATGGGTTAAATATGCACAATCACACGCATTCATCACTATCATTTTAGCCATAGGACGTCCACTGCTGGCTAAAGGCCTCTCTCAATTACTTCAGACAGGTTGGAAGCGCCTTGCAACGACACGTATCCAAATAATGCATGTTCAGCCGTAAAATAAGGGGACTTTACAACGTTAATCATTTAGCACTTTAGGCACAGATTACTAAGTAGTTACTACGTAACAGATAAATCACTCCCTACAAAAACGTCCATACCTACCGTTTTAATTACCTACTCTTTCCGAGTGCCGACCGCTGCATGCGAAAATGATCTTAAATGTTCTTAAAACACGATTATTATTGCCTCGCAATAGCGCACGGTTGCGTTGCCGTAAGTGAGTTTAGGGTTACCTCTTTTTATGTAATATTCAATATGTATATTTTTATAAAAAAAGCCTATGTTAATTAAGTGAAGTTTTATTACACAAAAAATCGGGTGTGTTACCTGACTTGGAAAAATGTAACACTGAATACCACGTCCCCGTAAGTTTACTAGTACGATACACTTAACAACGAATGCACCCTACCACGAAAAACTTAACGCCGTAGCCATGCGATCTCGAATAACCAAACCTCTAACGAGAAACACCAATAAATTATTAGAACAGTTAAATTCACAGTCTCAAGAAACCAAAACAGCAAAGAAAATAGGCAAGAAAAAACTACATCATTATACTAGTTACTATATTATATCATCATACATTACTGGATCTACATCCATATACAGCATAAACTATCAGAAACCATGTCAATTTTCACCGTGAATTCGATTGTATTTAAAGTATATATAAGTATATCAATACGATTTCGAATTACGTTTTTGTACTTCAAAATTTAAAAATGAAAACGTGAGCGCTCGATGCAGCTGTCGGCAACCCACTGCGTGAGACTGCATAGAAGGTCCGTCAGCGGTCGAGCGGCCGGGAGGTGTTAAGCGTACGTAAGTACATCGAGTGGCATAGGCCTGCTTTAGGAGTCATGGCAATCTTCTCTAACACTGTTATAGGGTGCACCCCGGGCAATGGAAGCGGCATCGCGTATTTTATTTTATTCAAAGAAGACGTTACTGCTTCCGTCTAAAGTTACAATTTTTAAAATCTCCATTATAATGTTTTTTTTTTGCATTAATAACAATGCCGTTAAGAATATTTTACACTATATTATATCTAATTAGATTATAATATTTACTACTATTATTAAGACCATAAACGTCTTGTTGATGAATGTTGTGGAATTAAATTAAATTCTTGAAATATATTCTAGTAGGTCGTTCCTAATGAATGGTATCGCATTGCTTTATCAAATTTCATACGTCAATAAAACTCAATATATTGCACTAGCTCATCGCCAATCGAATGATGTTGCAATGCTTATTTCTTATTGGTAAGAAAACCTAACGGAAGAGAACTAATAATGTTTCTAACCAAACATGTATTCTATTTTATTTTGTGCTTGAGAGTTATAGTTGTTGTTCCTAAGCAGACTGACAAAAATAAAAGGAAGATATTAATTTAAGAATAAGGTGTCAGTAACATTTCTACCAAACAATCATATATTAGAGTCTTATATATAATTGAACTTTATTTTATTTTATTTTATATTTTTTCCCGCAAATAAATAATTATATGATTTTTAATTTTTGTAATATGTAAAATGTATGTACACAGAGGCGTATTTTAACGATCATATTTCTATTTTTGTTTTTGAACGCACAGAAAACGAGAGTGGGTTACTAAGTTCTTATTGGTATTTTTTGTACAAAATACTTTATTCTTTTTATTTCATAAAAATAGATTTATCTAATTTTATCAATAAATCATTATTTCGTTATCATCATCTCAGCCATGAGGCATCCACTGCTAAACATACCTACTTATTACAAAGACTTGTTCAAAGGAAGGTCTTACTATTTATATTAATAAATCAAATGTTATCAATAAATGAGGCGTCCACTGATAATGATATGCCTCTCCCAAAGAGTTTTTCAAAGGGCGGTTTTATTTATATTAATAAGTCAAATTAAAAGTCAAAAGATGAGAGAGAAAGAGTTCTCTACATCCATTCTTTTATTAATTCGCTTAATTTGTTATCTTCAATCGTTTCCTTTTAATCACGATTCAGAAATAAAATATTCCTTCCCATTACATGTATGATGTTGATGTATTTGTTGTGTATTTATAGCGAATCCTTTTATCTCAAAGTGGTAGTAAAACACTTCCTGAAGCCACATTTATTGTCCGACAGCTGAGAAGCCATAGAGGATAATGTTTTTGGCGCGTAGGAAGCGATGCGTGTGTGAGAGTTCGGCATAAATATATTTTACTATTTTAGCGAAATAGCTAGAGTGATTTGAACAGTCCAAATTGGCTGTAAATTTTATAATTTAATTCTTCATAATGTAAGTGTATCGTTTAGTTTATTTGTATATGTTACCAATAATAAAATCTAAACGATATATATTGTTTTTGCTGTAAATATAGTGTGAAAGTCTGTTTGTATCTCCATGGTTTACTTAAATACCTCGAGACAGATTCTATTCAAGTTTTGCACCCATATGTTAACGCTGGCGGGGGGAGTAGATAGGCTATAAATATTTATTTATCAATGAAAGTATATGTATTTGCTATGGAGTAAAGAGTAAAGCTAAATGTCTTTTCTTTTTTGTTTTATTAAGCAATCTACGAATATGAGAAGTTGAAGTTTCTTAGTGCTTGTAAGAGTTCTATATCTGCTCCATAAATGATTATGCTATCATCTAAATATATGAATAAATAAATACATGTGCGTTGTGCATTTTTTTTACGATTAGACGACATTGACGTCATATTATATTAACTGTTCACATATATAAATGTTAAGAAAAAGTAATGTCACAGGCAAAAGTGTCGCTTTCTAGACCTGTTCTTTTTTATGTGTGGAGACCTCCATGGATACGTTCATGAACTACACGATGATTATGTCGGACTCGAACCGACTATAACCACACCGTTTATGTCTCAATAGTCTGTAGTTAGAAGTCAAGGTATGCCCTAGAAGGATTACCACTCAACCCCCGAAAGACTTCGCCTGCTAGGACGTCAGGCGGCGTCGAATAGTGTATGGTGGGTCTTGCCCGTCCGACATAGAGAGGCGTGCCTGGAATGCGTCTCGCCACCACTTCAGACTTACCTATGCTGCTGAACCCGTTGTTTTTTGCACCGGATATCGTTAATCGCTCTCCGGCGCCCGGTGTGGGCTGAGAGAGTACTGATTCTCTCTCTTTCCTTTTCCGACATCTCTGCATGCCACCACCTCGCAAAATGAGGTGGCGGAGTCACGTTCCCTACCAGACCCCCACCCGACCTTAGGAAGCTGATGTTATCTATATTACAAGCTTTATTTAACTTGCCTTGTTAGTATGGGTCAAATCTTGCAACTCAGTTTTATACTAGTTCCCCCAACCGATTGAGCTCAAATTTGAAGGATAATGGAATGGAAAATACATGGCTTAAATAAAAACTTGATCTTTGGTGGCACGTGTGTTATGTATACAACCTGATTTACGATCGACTCCAATGGTTCGACTCCGGGTTCTGTGGTTAAGAAATACTTGCTTGAAGCCCAAAAGTCTGCAATTGTGCCCAACATATACAATAGCTAGACCTAACATAAGCTGGTAAGACGAGTATGTCATTTGACCCTTGTGTTCATTCTACATTCTGCATGCAGTCTTTGCATTTTAGATAAATAAGCAAAGAATCTCAAATATCAAAGCATTGGACAAAAAAGAAGTTAGTTTGATTGCATAAGATAAATATATAATAGTAAATAATATAATTAACGAACCGACTACAGAAGTCTGCGCAATATAACACGTGGTTCAATAGTACCTATACTAAATACTAAAACAAAGATTTGTTGATAACATTCTTTTTTATTCATCAACGTACTCTCCTTCAACTGCGATACAGTCCCTCCTAACTTTTCTATTCCATGTATGTAAAACGATTTATCTTTGGCTTCCAAATAAGCTTAATTTGCTGCGATTATCCACTCTGCTGGCTGCCGATTAGATTCCGGAGTGAAATGGTGAATCCATGTTTCATCCATGTTTCATCCATTGTCACATACCGACGTAAAAAATTATTTTATTTCTATTTAACAGTACCAAACAGCGCTCTGAATCATTGATACGTTTTTGCTTTCGAAATAACGTCAGACATTTGACTGCTACATTCTTCGTCTTCAAACTGCATTCTGACCAATGACAATGTACTAATGCTTGTTGTGTGCATTTTATAAGGCTTTTATGTTCACGGGAAGAAAATTCCTACGGATGCAAATAACAAGATATAACGGAAAACGATGTTGTTGCGTTCAAATGGGAATTTATACAGCTAGCAAATAACAAACAACTTGAAATACCAGTTAAAACCTCGTAATACCAAGGAACTACTAAGAATAAACTTTGAAAAGTAGGAATAGGTGATTAGTAACCAAGATTGCAGTAAGGTGTTTTTTTTCTTTACAAAAACAATATATCTTAATCATACCATTGACGGTTTACGGGTGTTAGGTATAATACTGGTATTTTAACTTGATTTTAAGAGGACACAAAATGTGGATTAGCTCTTATAAGAACCGTTATGAAAAATATTTTTTCAAGATGGACGAATAGACGTCCATTTTTTTACGTTTTTGTTATTTAACTTGTATAATTATAAAACACTTGACATTGGCGGAATTTCTGCGCTGATTCCTGCGCGGGATAGAATCCATAATAAAAGAATATATATAATATATAAGAACCGTTATTCAATCGAGAACTTTAGGAAAAATGCCTAAATCACTATAATCACGAATCGTTTCCCGTTGAATATTTTTTTATTTTCATCTTCTTGGAGATCGGTCATTCGTATTTACGTGATCATGATTGTGAGTAGGTATATTTGTCTAACATGCTTACTTCCAACTAGTGTCTGTGATCTTTCCCAGAAAGCCTTTCCGCAAGTCAATTTCTCCCACGTACCAAGCCCAGTAGCTTTCTGCTTTAACTTGAGTCGTAAAGATTACATTATTTGTGTAAACATAAAGGCTGATATAGCCACACAATACTGGTTTTAGCTGAGGGTTTTGGAATGTCATTCAAGTAGGTTATTATGTCAAATAGGTATGGTATAATAAGTGGAATAAACTAAGTAAGTTACTTATTTTACAATTGGGTTAAATATACTGGGCGTCAGACTTGCGATCGAGTGGTTGCAGGTTCGAACCCCACCCAGTGCACTACCGACGTGAACCCACTCCTAACACAAGCATTTAGCTTAGCTGGAGGGGTTAATAAGAATACTAGTACCTTATGTGTGACCCACGTTACTAGTAGTATTTTAATTAAAAAAAAGAAACAAACTATTACGCTTTTAATAAATTGTAAGACAAACGCTATAAGTCCAGTACCAAAACAACCTTCTACTGAATAGGAAAAATCTAATTACTAACAGGCCTTACAATTGAGTCTAGAGGCTCAATAATTAATTACCTCTTATCATTTAATGCGCATTAGTTACCCAATTGGTTAGCCAGGCTTTAGAACAATTGAGTACAATAGGCTTAACACGCCAATGGAGCTCATCATGCTCGGTATTAAGTACTTGTTGTTCACTTGTGAGTACTTACAACACAAGCCGCTACAAACTGAGGTTCCAATAATTTTTTAATGAATAAATGATATTTTAAAAAATTAAGAAGAATATTATTTTTCATAAAACTTGTCTGAAACATATAGCGATGATTTGACCAAATATATTTACTAATATTAACTATTAAAAATTTATTTCTAGTTTATACAAGTTTAACACTTAATATACATTGCACTTGAACGAATAGTTCTAGAAATAAATATAATGCACTACTAAATATAATAAAATAATTACTTGTAACTATATTTTTATACATAGTAAGATAGATAAGATAATTTTTACTATTATTGTAAACCAGATGTCAACATGACTTTTTAAAAATAAGAATAACACTAACAGACGTAATAAAAACAAATTAAAAATACGATCACTTAGGAGTGGTCTGCTCGCCGTCCGATGTAAAAAAGAGCTAACTGCAACCTCTGTGCGGCTATTTATGAGTCGATATCGGATGATGTGTGACGTCACAAATTTTTTTCAGCTACCGTCACCTTGACCTTACACCATGTTAAGCATGAAAAAGGCAACAAACGAGTTTTTGAATTAAAGAGTTAATGCAAAAGATTATTGCTTTCTTCGAAATATTAGAAATTTTATTATATTCTTATTTGCATGCTCTTGACAGAACAGTCGTAGTCAGGCATGTTGTTTGGAGGCGCGCAGCACTATAAGTCTCCACTTGTCTCTTGATGACGCTAGGTGGGTGCTTTTATTGATCGGTCGGGTTGGTCAGGACTCTTATCTGGCCAGTCCAGTGCATCGAAGACTTTCCACCATCCACTATTCCTTGCTCCACCAGGCGTTCCATGCCATCCTCATAGCGCGTCACATGGCCAAAGTAGTAAAGGATTCTGGTGTTGACGGTGATGGTGTACAGGCGGTTTTTGATGCCGAGCTGACCAAGTATAGAGACGTTTGTTCGTAGCTGGGACCAAGATATGCGCAACATCCGTTTCCAACACCACATATGCATAAAGACAGACATCGAAAAATCAAGACGAAGGGTGGAAATTCGTGAAGCAAAATGTATAAAGCAGTGAAACTGCGGCCAAAACATTTTTTAAAGTCAAGTTTTAGTAGCGAAAGGAAAAAACTTCTTAAAAATTCTGCAATCAAGGAGTCGGTCGGCCATATTTAAAAGATTGAAATTTAATAAATTCAGTTTAATTAAAATTGTTGCAGAATTTTACGGTTTATTACCCGTGGTCTACCTACGTGGTTTACCTAGCTGAACCACGGTTAACACTTTGTACCCATGGTTTACCCAATAGGTAAACCACGGGTAAATGTATTAAATATAGTGCCCATGGTTCACCTAATAGTGTGTACATGTGTTATTACTAAAATAATAAAAAATATATAAAATGCTGTTATACATATAATTAGTAAAACGATGAACGACGACGAAACGGGTTTTAGTTATTTAACCTTTTTTTTGGACTAATGATCACCCGAAGGCCCTGTTGTTACTGTACACCAAGTGTTCGCAACAACCTCACCACTATTGCTGTAAATTATTAAATTCACTAAATAACGGTAACCGTGATGTTGTTAGTACCTCGATCCGCGCTCAAGTGACTGTTACATAACTTATAATGCACGCCTAGCCTTTTTATCATCCTACCATTGCCCGCCATTTGTCAGACGGTGGCGTGGCGTCACCGGTATAACTAGTCATAATAATGCATATTAACACATTTTTATGAAATAGCAAACTGTTTTATAATCTACTATAGTTTATCTATATTTTTAATAAAATAAATAGGAGTTTTTCATGTGGCGAGAACTCAAGATCAATAACAGTTACTCAAAAAAGATACCGAGTATGGCACTCAGCAAGTCCGAGGGATAATGAAAGTGTCTGAGAACTCTCTATGAATTTAAATGCTAGTGAATTCGAGTAGTTAGAAACATTATAAAGCCAGTCCCTTCATCAGTAGCAGAGCGCTAGGTAACTGAAAAATAATTATTTCATTTCTTAGTATTAACTTAAAACCATTTATTTATAAAGAAGAAACATGAAAGTAAAATTAATACCGTGAAAAGCTTTCACTGACTTATTAATTTTAGTCTAAGTTAATGATACCTTACTTAATGCCTTTTAGGTAGTGTTCGAAAGAATTTGCAACTTGTCTATAATTATTCAAACGTTCTATATAAGGTATATTTCATTTACATATTACTTAGTATATATGTGGTAATATTTGTAAATTTATATTGCGAACATATAGGTACTTGTTATTCTGTAGGTATACATTATATATTTATAGTTTAGGTTTTTAATTTTATGTTTATTCAATTCCCTTTAACGTACACACTTTGCCTCTATTTATTCTTTACTATCCTCTCTTCACTCCCAAGGTTTGCTGGAAGAAAACTCAACTATGGGTTAAGCTCGCCTTTGTACATGCTATTTTCCTTCCTGTACTTATAAGATTGTTATTTTTGGGTACAATAAAGAATATACGTATATTTCTAATGTAAAACGTTTTGTATATATATATTATATTCAAAACATACAAAACCTGTGCAGTAACAAGAGTCCTCACTGGACGGAATGGGATCTATACGTATAGTAGGCAACACAAAAAAGACATAATTGGTGTGGCAAGCTTTTATATATTATGTCGCAATCAGATCTTTGAAATAGGATAAGTGATCAATTTTAAGATCTGGCTATGACTTGTACACCGAGAACTGAATATCATCGGGTGTGCAGTGCGCTTATTTAAAACTTAAGTGCAAAAAATACACCCTTGTAGCTAAAATTCTAGTTCAATTAGAAATAGAATCCAGAAATGATTTGTCAATCACTATTTCCAATAGATATATGAATACTACCAACTACAAAACATAACGTAAATAAACTGAAACTCGTGTGTTCTACTAATTGTTTATTAATATGGAACAATTTTGTCGGATAATTAATCAGAAGCGCCACCTGGCGACAATGAAGCGACTGACACATCGCGTGTTACTAGATTAATTGTTTGGTCATTTGGTGACGGAAGATAACGGAGCTGAGTTTATATAGTTATTAAGGTATGAGATAGTATTTAATACTCTGTCCATATTGGTTGCTCGTGCATTCATACGTTCTGTCCTTTCATTTTCTTTTTCATTTCAGTAGTTTTTACATTTAGTGTAATGTAAAAAGGCATTCTTCTTGATGGTATCTCAGTCTTTTGTTGGTCCCATTTTATAAGCTAGCGTTCATGTGTGTGCGTGATCGCGCGACCTGGATTCGATTCTCAGGTCGATCAAATAGTTTTTTACATTTTTACATAACGAAATTAACTGCAAACGTAGTACGGAGTCTAGAAAAGTGCCCGGTAGACGGTAAAAGCGTCGCCCCTAATCACTAAAATTGACTAATGCCGCGTTCCTATAATCAAGAAACGATTCGGTTTGCTTTTCAAAGAAAATTTTACCGTCCGTAAGCAAAACGAATCGTTTCTTGATTATAGGAACGCGACATGACTGGATGACTAAAATATCTGTCGCAAAATGTTTACATCTCCGGTGCTTGGCTCTTTATATAGGTTGTATTTACTAGGTGTAATTATGTGAAAAAAGTATATTATAAAATAATTTGGTATATAACATGATAATAAGTGTTACAAACCATGAACTAGTAATAAAAAATAATGTAATCAAATTTTAGTTTAGTCAAACTAAAAAACAATGGCTAATCGAGTTAAGAAATAAAAAAGAATTTCACTATCCACTTCCTGATTTCATCGACAGACTATCAAGCCTTGAGTCCTATGAACCCAAACTGGAAAGCTTCACTAAGTAGTAACCACTGAAGAGAACCACTATACACCTGTTGGCTCCATTATCAGATCAGCTCCCATATGCCAAATTATAGTATGTTTCTCATCATCATGTTTATTTCGATACGACAGTAGAAGTAGGTTAAAATTGGCTACGCTATAGTTAGTTATAAGAGAAGCTAATAAAATCGGATTATTCGGAGTAAGCAGTAAATTTTGCCCTTAAAAAACTTACCTTCTTGTTGGAGTAATGTTCAGTGACTACCTTACCTTATTATACATACTAGAGATCTTGTGGTGGTCGAATTTCGAGGTTTTTTCATTGGCCAGTATAACTTGAGCTGTCATTGTATAGACTTATTTATCATGACAGGTAATCACATATACTGGACGCGTGTAATTTCATTAAGCCGTTTTCACGTAATTTTTAAAGTTGTAACACATATGGTTTAAAAATTTTAGCTTTCTGCAACCTCTTTAATATATAAACTGTAAATATTTCAAAATTCACGTTACTAAGTTCGCGAAATTTTCTTATAAAAGGGTACAAAGAATTATAACTTTCTGCACTTCTATATATAAACTGTAAATATTCCAAAATTCACGTTACTATGTTCGCGAAATTTTCTTAAAAAAGGGTTCTCTTCACGTATTAATAAAATGAAATTTAAGAATTTGAGTCAGTCATCAGGTGAAAGTATATACATAGGTACAACTTATGTCATTTGATACTTACCCTGTCTAAAAACCTACTGGATTTAAATGAAAACGTACATGAAAACTTTGTTAATTAACGGCCCTATTAAAAGAGCATAATGGAAAAATATATTTGCATGCAAGTAATAATGAAAAGATAGTTTTAGTTATGTAATAGTAGGTAAACATTACTTATTTAATAAATTAAATCTATACTAACTTTTACACTTTCGCGTTCCATGATATGTCCCGTCACAGGCTGACTCTTCCTCTTCCAGTCAGCTTGTGACCACGGCCAGTGCAACCTGGTCGAAACGTCAGGCAATTCAGAGGTATGTAATACCTTTTCGTGATCGCGTTAATTCCCGTAAACACGTGAATAATATTAAATTAAATCTATTTCTTTAGAACGCATATCCAAATCGTTTTGCTAATTTTCATTATTTCTGATTGGATTAGGTATAGGTTGGAATGAAGGAATGTCATTCTATCTTTCTATTATTAGTTCTTTACCTACAAAATTGCGGTTTTATATAGAAAAATCTAACTATGTTTATGTAATTAAAACTGGAAATTTAATTTAAGTATTGGCCATCGTTGATGAACTTTTGTCTTTTAAAAGGAATGTTTCTGCCCTTTAGAACTTTTTAATATTGTATGCTATCTATGTTAGGTTCAAGCCACGACGGATCTCGTAATTTCAATTTAATCATGATCACTTATAAAGCAATATGAAAGAAAATCAAACAGCAAGAAAACTAATGAACATTGGATTACTGGAAACAAATATAGTAGCTATTTTATAAAATTAACTTAAATTTGGAACACTAAGTAAAGTTAAATATATTTTGACATCAACGTATATTAAAACTCGGCTTTTGCGACCTAACGTTCTAAGTATTATAACTATACATGGCACAAACTATATAAATACTCTTAATGTATACTTAACTTTAATTAGAGTTAAAACTAATTATTATTATTAACTATTAAACTACAATGGCTTTAGGAGAATACAATAATGTCAGTCATTTTACTATGAAAGCATTTTGTTAACTTAAATTTGCTACCTGTATATTTATTTCAAATTATCCTAAAAACGTTACCTACATTAACAGAAATCCACGTGTCCATTTAAAACCTATATTTATAAGGTGTCTGGCCTGTTTCTCTACAAAACATCACCCTTTTCTCCTTCAACAGCATTAAATTCGATTTCATTGAGTCCATGAACGTCGTATTACTCTGATTCGTCTTCAAGACATGACAGATGAAATATAATAACGCTTAATTAAATTTTATTAAAACAAAGGCCCAAACCACATTTCGCTTCGAAATTATTGTTTGACTTGTTTCATCACATTGTAAGGTAGTCTCTTTTGTTCTAAAATACGCTTTCCTCGGAATCTTATTAAATTTTTAATTAATGCCTACTATAATTTGCAGGCAATTGTTACTGTAAACTGACGGAAAGATTACTTTACTTTATTTTTACAAAACATTGTATGTAGGATTTTGTTACTTTTGATTATTTCAGTTTATATATTTTATAACATCCATGCAGGGTGGCAGGTCTGGTGTTCATCTTATAAATCTGTCTGTAGGAAACCTTGGATCATAACACCTAATACTGAATTGTTCGGGGTTTCCAGGGACCGACCTTTTGCGTGATTACCTCTAGGGCCCTCTGTACAAAGAACGAATCAATTCCACATACTTACAAGGCACTCTCTTCTTTCAAACCACATCACAACCACCATAAAATCTTTTAGGGGTATCCCACCATACGCCTTTCCTAGGTCAATAAACACCATGCGCAAGTTTTTGTGCGCATGTCTGTACTTCTCACATAATTAGCGCATTGCAAATATGGCATACTATACTATTCATATGTCATACTATACTAGCTGACCGGCGTAACTTCATCTGCGTTTGTAAATTTCCCCCGTTTTTGCATCATTTTTCATTGATGTTCCGCTCCCATTGGTCGTAGCGTGGTAGTATATAGCCTTCCTCGATAAATGGGCTATCTAACACTAAAATAATTTTTAAAATCGGATCAGTAGTTTCGGAGCCTATTGACAAACAAACAAACAAACAAACAATCAAATCCTTCCTCTTTATAATATTAGTATAGATGACACGAGCTGTGCTAGCTACGACTACATTTCTTTGATAATTGTCGCATTCTTCTACATCATTTTTTTTAAAGATGGGCACACTTGAACTGAGACACCAGTCTTTAAGGATCACCTTTTTATGCAATATATAAGTTGATAGAAGAATAAAATCATCCACAGATATCCGTCCTCTTTCAATTACTTTTATTGGCTTACGGTCGAGTTCAACAACTTTTCCATTCTTCATACTTTGTACTGTCAGTCCAATTTCGTTTATGCTAATCTCATCTACTAATCCGAGTTAAACACTCTGGTCCATTCATTTTCTTCATTCGTAATTTTTTCAAAGTAAGTCTTCCATAGGTCTTTTATGTCTTTTTTATCTAGACTATTGCTGCCGCTTTCTTTGTTTTCTTCTTCGTAATGACTGTTGTTTACTTTTTCAAGCACATTCTCATTTTTTCTTGGTTTTAAAGCATCCTACTTTTCTTCCAAAGCCTTCTGAACCTCTTCACCTGCAGTACCTATATTAATCTATAAGAAGACTAGCGCAATCACCATGCTCGGGTGCATCTCTAGAAGAGAGGAGAATTTGCTATATAATGTGACGAGGTCAGGATCTGCCACCGGGCAGTTTTTTCATCGCCACGTTGCGTTTATGTTGGTTCTCTCGACTATAGGGCAGATTTCAGAGATACCCTTTGGTTTGAGTTAATGTGCCTTCGATATAATCGCTTCGTCGAGTTTGGATCAATGTACTTACAGCAGTGGAAATTAGCGGTATCAAAGATGATGTGATAGGTATAGGTGGAGAATCAAATAAAAATACTAATGACTCTATGTTCTGTTAAAAGTATGCCTATCATGTTCTAAAATAAACTTCAACTTGTTGGGTATCCCTTTGAAGGTGTGACCGGATTCCAGTGGTTTTACGGCCACTCTCCCAGGTACGAAGTGACGAGAAAGTTGTTATTTTATGTCTCCGTGCTAGTTACAAGAATGCGAAAACATTAGACAGTACATGTATAGCCGTGGCGAGGATGCCTATTCACTAACATAGATTTTCAGTAATCAAGAGAGGAAATAACGGATCACTTTTTTTTACAGTTCTTTTAAATTAAAGGGTTTTCCTACTAGATAATCATAGGTTACTTGAGTTCGAAATTTAGTCATTGTTATTGTAAGCAATAAATAATTTTAATTAGAAACTATGTGCCAGTTAAAAATAAGCCTGGTCTATTTAAAGGTTTAATAAATATGTTTAATAAAATAAATATTTATGGTTGCATGCGTCAAAATATAAAAAGGTTTTCTTACATGTCATTTTGTTGTGTGTCCCTTTGTTTGATATCTATTGTAAAGGGGTTTACAATCCTTTAAGGTTTTAAACAAGGCCAATGTTTCAAATCTACGCAATCAGATAGGCCTACAATCATGAAGTGTAAAAAGAAATATATTGTTATAATGATCGTTTGCATTTAGAACTAAACACAACTCCAAATGCAAAAAAAATAAATCTTTTATGTGGAAAAATAAAACATTTATAGGTTAACTGAACGAAGACCTTTTTGGTTCATTTTTAACTTCAACTTTGTTAGGGTAAAATTCAGAGCTTACCTTACTTACAATTTATACATTTCAGTAAGTTGGGTAATCATTTTTGAAGTGAAAACTTCTTTAGGCACGTTGTGCACGTTTGCTATGGGAAAAAGCACTGAACTCGCGTGACCGTCACGCTAAGACACATATATAGATCCACTAGAGGGCGCTAATCTAAACATTGATTTCTGTCAGCTCCTTATTAATTAATCTTTAATAATATAATTAGTTCAATCAAAAGTTATTAGAAGTGTAAAAAGGTGAAAACAATAAACTAATTTGTCTGTGGAAGTGTTATCTTTACTATAATAACCTTGTGAACTAAATAGGTACAAAATTAACGACACGAAATATGCAGCGATACCGGAATCTGTTTGTATTTTCTGTTAATTATTAGTATTGACGTACGTGTGTGGTAAGAACATTCCCTTACACACTGACCACGAGTATTGCGTGCGCAATTCATATGGTAAAATAAAGGAAAACATAATTGTAATTAAGGTGAAAATTTATAACGCCTACCTATAGTGCTCAATAGCGAGAACCTTTATTCAAAACTAGCCGTTCCCGCAGTTTCCCCTGCGTTTATGGTCACTGCTCCGCTCCTATTGGTCATAGCGTGATGTTTTACAGTCTAAAGCCTTCCTCGAAAAATGGGCTATCCAATACTAAAATAATTTTTCAATTCGAACCAGTAGTTCCTGAGATTAGCGCGTTCAAGTAAACAAACAAACTCTTCAGCTTTATAATATTAAGAATAGATTTCGTCCGAACGTACGTCAGTTTGATGGATGTCACTAGTAGATGGCCTCACCAAGGCGCTTTTTTTTATTTTTATTAGGTACTTTCCCAATTTTAGGTACTTAATTAAATCATAATTATCAATATGATACTAATAATACTGTTAAATAACAAATAGACTAAGAATTTGAAAAATGAACTAAAAATGACTGTACCTTTGTGACGTAACATAATGTTCCCGTTGATGACGCATTGCATTGGCCGCCGGGCGACTTTGGATTTTGGAAAACAAAAATAAGACTTATTCAAGCGTGCAAACAATAAACTACTTATCAAAACATATTTGTATATGGAATATCAAAAAACTTACGTATGTTTTAGGTACCTTTAATCAAATTTTCCAATATAAAATAGTAAAAAATATTTATCGGTTAAAGAATATATTTTGTTGTTTTCAAAAGCTACTTACTATAATTTTCGATTATTTATTTAAAACACTCTACAACCTAAGTAATTAGGATATCTACCTATGTATTTATTGTGCAATAAAGTTAATTTGGACAGTGTTAATAATTATATACTTACTGTACCTACATTATTTGGACTATAAGTTATAGATAAGTATTACAGTGCATTTGAATTTGAATTACAAATCCATCATTCATTACAAATAAATAGGATTTCGTTCATTATAGTGTAAGTAATTATTATTGATTAAATCCAGATAAAACCAGAATTCAAAACACTTCAAAGTTCTTTCTCAGAAAACAGTAGTAGTCCGGTCAAAATAGACTTTCACCCTTAAGAAGCTGAGAATTTACATGAACGTTAATAACACTATTATAATGAAATTGTGAGAAGTCCCCATCGATCCCATGTGTGCAAAAAATTTTATGGAAGGTCCAAGTTCGCAAAAATGTATTTTATTTTTTATTTTTAAGCCAAACGGTTAATTTAAATTTTATTCTTATCTATTAAAATTGTAGATCATGCAATTATCTACAAAAAATGTTCTAACATTTTTTTCCTTAAGATTCACTATTTCTGAGCCAAAATAATAATAATAATAATAAGGCAGTTCTTCTCGACACGGCCCGTATAGTGAGGAGGTTCCTGTCTTTGGAGCCCTAACCACCGGTATCTTGGTCCCTGTACCCGATGTCGGTGGTGTACTATTTTTTATATTTTTAAATATATATTTTTATGTACATATTTAAAAATGTAATTTATATGGTAGAAGATGAATAAAGAGAATAATAATAATAACTTCACACATCTCACACACGGCCGTCTAATCCCAAACTAGGCAGAGCCTGTACTATGGTAACCAGACTGCTGATAAACATACTTATATATTTCTAAATACATACATATTATAGATAAATGACACCCAGACACAGAACAAATGATCATGCTCATCACACAATTATTTGTCCAAAATGATTATAAAATTTACTAAAGTTGTGTTCTCCAAATATGCACACGTTTATTCTCCAAAACGCGTCGCCGTTTTGTGCGTATGTACACGATATCTTCGCCATTTGTGAACCGATTTCAATAACTCCTTTTTTAATTAAATTATTTGTACTCAAGGGTTTAGTAACATCTGTATCTTTTTGAATAGCTAATTAACTGAGTATATATGTATGTAATAACTGTGTAAGTTAATTTAGTAATTTGTACGCAGCACTCCATACTTTTTTTAGAAACTGATTGTTTATTTTCTTAAAGCGTGATGTTTTGTGAAAAAACAGTAGATTTTTTAGCCTTAACTAAAAAAAATACTGTGTTGTTTAGCCGCTTTTGCTTCTGAACGAGAAATTGATCGTTTGCGTATTAGAAAATGCAAAATAATAAATAAACTCCCGTATATTTATTTATTACCACAAGGGTACGTTTTGAACTGTAAACTTGTTTATTTAAAATTCTTAAATCTTGAATAACTTGGAAATAACCATGGACATGGACATAGCTCCAAATGTCCTCGTATCCTCCAGGAATGTATCGTATTTCCTGTCACCTTGTAAAGGCGGCGTAATCGTGTATATTATGGAGAACACGACATTTTCAATTTTTGCCTGAGCTATTTATGATAAAACTTACCATTTGGTAGAAAAATGCAAAAAACCCATATTTGAGAACTTTGACCTTGAATAACTTTTTTTATACATACGAGATCAATGGGGAGTTTTCACATTTCATTTACAATAGTGTTCCCGAAATTCATACAAATTTTTAGCTGTATGCAAATTATTGCAAGCTTTCGTATATTTTTCGAGCAAATTTGACCGGACTATAGTAAATTGAAGCCATTGAAATTTCAAGTGTTGGAATAAATTATCACAACATATTTGTATATGAGTTATCACTCGTTAAACTAACGTATTTTTAAGGTACTTTTCATCAAATCTATACTTATAATAAAACGGTAACAGGTACAATTTTATATGGTTAATTTGAAGATATTCTGAATTTCTTTTTGGGGGCACACTATAATCGATACTGGAACATAAAGTTATGTGGGCTGACCGTTACCCTAGCAGAAGCCGACCTGAGACGGTAGCGCGACGTGTTCCACGCTCGCCTCTTTCATCTGTAAGGCCACCCTGTATTGCACGGTGTAGTCGCCTGCTGACCAGGCGGCTAAAGTCTGCAGGGGTTCTCTGAAGCTTCCTTCCTAGGGTATCCCCGGCTCGCTCCAATGGACTCACTTGTGACGTGTAGTATTAGTCGGTTCGAATCCAACATACCACTTCACCTTCGGTGAGGTGATGACCCGTGGGGTTTTCACACGATAAAAAGGGGCAAAAGTCACACGTCGTTTTAAGTTTACACTTCTGTCGGCAGTCCCATGACTGCCTATTTTTTTATTGAGAGAATGCCACCTAATATTTACAGTCGTTTATTAACGTTTCCAACATCAAGACTGCCGTTCGGGTAAAATCAAGTGTCATAAAAAATCGACTCTTTTTATTTTCATCTTCATACTCTAGTTGCACGTCATCATAAACTAAAATTCGAGACAAAAGAACGAATTCAGAACTCTATTAAACCATGAGTTAAAAAAACTGAAAAGTAATCCTGTGCACAGTAGTTCTTTCATTTGACGACAACAGCTGGCAATCGTTAGTAGTTATTGTGGTAATGCTCGAATGTGGGTAACTAAAGTTTGTACTTTGTATTTCCCTGCTATACCGAGCCACTATAAAACATACCACTTTAAACTTTTCCAACGTTATTGTACGAATTTATCAACTTTAGAATACACACCCAAGCTTTGGAATACCAACATTACCTATACCTATTTTTAGAGATCCCTCAGTTTTAATTAAGAATATTTAACTTCAATAAGTTATTACTTTTTTAAGTGAATGTCATCTCTAGTAAATTGAATTTCTTAATAAGCATTGTTCTTTATTTGTCTTGTCTCTTATATTTATTACTTAACTAAAATAAATTACACTTGCTATTATTAATATGTTTAGAGATGCTAAATAAGTAAACCAAAACTAAAATTAATAACTCCTGAAATTGTATTTTGAAATTTACTTAGAACTTGCTTTTTGATATTTTGCTTAAACTGACAAAAAAGAAAAAATAAATAAACCTTTTAAGTCTTGAGTATAGAATATTTACATGTTTGGGCTCGCTATATATATATATATATAGGGGAGACTGGGGATGGTTGACCAAATTACTGTATAAACGTTTTATTTTTGTTTTGGTGTATATTATTATAAAAATCAATACATCTGATAAATACACCATTAAGCTTTAGAAAAAAATTACAAACAGCTCGCAATTAGTTATAATGTAGTGTATAAGCTTGATCTCGTAGAAATTGAAATCTAAGTCAACCAGCCCCATGCCTGGGGTTGGTTGACTTAGATAGAAATACTTTTGCGTAGAGATGTAGTTTCACTCTGCTTTCTCTATTGCCTGTATTATGGGGAGTGCTCCGAGGAATTGTTCGGACTTATCCCGGCCGCAGCGTTTCGCCATCGTTCAACGCGACAAAACTTTCACCCCTATCATCTGGCTAATTGGCAATCCACCACTGTGCGGTTCTCCAGATTTTTTTTTGTCAAGCACAACCAATCCCTGGAACAACTTGTCGCCTGCGGTATTTCTATTAAACAAACATGTATTTACTAAGTTATAAATTTGTACTAAAACTATACCTTGTCTTATAAAATAAATTTCTTGATCCACAAGACGAGAACGAGACGCGAGCACAATCTCTGTTCGTACCCGTTTCCCACACACATCGCTGTGTTTGAAATTGAATTGAGTTCATTCACAATTTCAAAAAACTTAGTAAGTCACATTGACCATTTTAAAACCTTGCATTATTATTAGCGTGTAGAACACTTACGAGGTTGTATATTATCAGAATATCCTTTACTAGCTGTGCCCGCGAATTCGTCCGCGTGGAATAGTGTATTTATGTCGAATCAACAGCCTAAAAAAATAAGTTTCAAGCTTCTAGCCCTAAATACGACGATACTTCCATACAACTTTTCATCCCCACCTTTCAACTCCTTACACCCCTTTTTTCGCATTAAAAAGTAGCCTATGTCCTTTCTCAAGCTCTAGGCTATCTGTGTACCAAATTTCATTTAAATCGGTTAATCGTTGAAAGGGCGACAGACAGACATGTATATATATATATTGGATGTGTAACTCGGGACTTAATCGCGATAATATTTATAAGGTACAATTTCTCTTTTGTTTTGAATTGCACCGATCATCATCACGGGTAGAGCCCAGCGACGCTTCAGGTGCTACTACTGGCACTTGATCTTCGTGATTTTTACTTTTGTTGGTATTGTCGATACTTAGGCACACTACACTTACGAGACGAGTGATTGAATACTGTCGAGTGTGTATTCTCTGATGACGGAATTCTAACCTTCACGGTTGAAATTTTAATATTTTTTTATGCTTCGCTACTTTCTCTCTCTTCTTTCTATTACTATTCTGGAGTAATACGGACGGTCATTGCAGAGAACACGGTGGTTGGTGTAGTTCAATTCAGTGGAACTGACTACAGCATAAGCTCCGCGATTGTTGACTTGTTAATTACTCCCACCTTGAAGGCTGACAACGCACTTGTGACTTTTGAGTTGCAGGTGCCCATAGACGGCGGCAGTCATTTACCATCAGGTGAACCGTGTGCTCGTTTGCCCCTTATACCATAAAAAAACCTTAAAACTAAAAGAAATTATTTTATATGGATAAAATCGTTTCAGTTTTTACTATTGTTTCTGTCCATCTAAATTTTCGCATTCGAATTTCGAATTTTAAAAGGAATTAGAGGTAGTTTGCCAGAACTACCTCTAATTTCTGCCGCCGCTTCAGGTGCCAACCTGAAACGCTATTTTAGGAATTTAAGATTATAGTTTTTACTTTACTTTGAAAATCGGTCGATAAGAAACTCGTGTAAACGATTAATATCTTAGTAAAATTATAATACAACATTTTGATCACCTAGATCCCAACTAGCAAAAAGTGGTCTTATAAAAGTCACCACTGCGCTTTTGCCAAGAGCTATAGCATTGTACGTTAGTCCGTCGACCGACTTGTAGTCCGTCTTGTAGTGTGTTACAAGTCCCGATTTGGGCACAAATCTCAAGACTTCTAGTCTTACTTTGATCCTATAAGAGCTTTGTAACATGCTAGTTAGTCTTAATTTAATCTTGTAACCTGTACTTTCTGCTTCAGATCCTAAAATATGCTTATATGAGATAAAAATTATGCCATAACTCAGTTACATTGCGAAACCAAGTAGATTCGTTTTTTGAAATTATATTTTCGTAACATTGAATGAGCAAGGACATAATGATTCTAAAGTGATGATATATTATGGTATGATAAGATACGTGTATAAATGTATTGGAAGTGAAATATGAAATCGAATCGTTCAATGCCTCGCGATATAATGGTTTTTAATTATTTTTAAATAAAATTAAATAAAATGTTGGCATTGTCTTGACTGAGACTATTACAAGACTTATGCTCTGTAGATTTCCTTTTATAGAATCTTTGCACTGCACTAAGATGATGATGATGATGATGTACTGATATTTACTTATCTATATAAACGCCATTGTGTACATTGGGGGTCCTCAAATGAAAATAAGAACCATACAGTTAAACTTTTGAAACTACATACATGGTCCGTACCTATACGAATATTATTACTTCTAAAATCTTCTCAGAAGAGCTACGAATAATTGCATAATGTAATGACATTGACTTCGTATTGAATAAATTAATTTCTCGAAAATGTCTATGCAATGCAGGCAAGTACCTACCTATAGTACCTATGCCCAACACACGACGTGTAGGTACGTGTAGGAAGTAATAGAGAGAGATGACAATACGGCATGTGTAAACATATACTTTAAACATTCGTTTTCAGAAGAGTCCTAGGATCCGTTGGTAGAGTATTTGGTATTCTTTTATTGATTGATATTACAAACAACTCCGGCAAAATTTGCATGTGGAATATTTCTTTTTTTCTTTGCACTTTAAAGCCCAAGTTTTGATATAGTCTCAAAATTCATCATTAATTTCTCCAGTACCAGTCATTACTACGTTTGAGATATAATCTGAATCAGAATCATCACCAGAAGAAATCAGTAAATCTACGGAACCACTAGATTTAAAATCACTGCTATGGTTTGTAGGTTGCTCTTGCCCAAGCAATTCCTCGGACACTTCTATTTTTTGTCATTTCAGCTATTTCGTTGCAAAAATGTACAGTACCACTAGCAATTTTTCTGTACTTCGCTCCACTTCGTTTAAGTTGTTTCCACTTTTTTAAGTCCATGTCTTTTTTTATGAAAAAAATCATAAAAAACCAAGTTCGTTACGTAACCTTAGAGTTTTAACAAAATGTCAATTTAGTCTTGTAAATGACTAAAATAAGATTAATTTAGGAGCTTAAGCAACATAAATGACGAAATTTTGTCAAAATTAATGCTAATGCTCCTATAACAGTCAACCGTTCTTAGCTTACAGGATTTCAAGCAAAGTTTGCATTAATCTAAGCGTTTTCAATACCTAGTCTTGTAAGAATCTTATAAATACACTTTAATAGAGTCACGCTAATCTTAGCTAGAGCGTTATTAATGCTTAAGTATTTAGGCGAGAGTATAAGTCATATAGAGTGCTGATATAGGTACATTTCTTCTCATGGTCTTGTAAAGGCATAGTAAAGTCCGCTTACAAGTAAGATGGCATTGACTAAAGCCATTACACGAAAAATTTAAGATCTATAGCATTATAAGCTGCTGTAGTTAGGAGCATTTTGTTAGTTGGGATGTACCTGGTGTTTTTAAAGAAGTAGATATTATAGGTATACATAAGTTCGCTAAGTGTACGTCATTAATTGATTTAAAATATATATGTTAAAGCATTATTTATTGTATTTCTGCGGTAGGCACATAACTCTCTAGTGTGTTTACAAACTCTGTGTATAATGTAATAAAATAAATAATGTAATCCGTACTATTTGAGACATTGTATCGTTGTACTGCATAATAAATTGTTGAATCTCCAACTGACTGCCTTCTTCACTTTATAACCCTGAAGGGAACATGTTTTTTATAGGGTCATTAATATGAAGGTTCATTACGGTTCTGACACCTTTTTAAAAAGGTTTAATGTACAGTACACTACCGCCATGAAACCACTCCTAACACAAACATTTAGAATTCCAGTTAGGAGGAGTTAACAAGAATACAAGTAATGTGACCCTATTAAAAAATTAAGATGGTAGGATGCTTCCTTTTAGGCCACGTTCAGATGACGGGCGTTGGACGCGCGTTTTCCTACCGCACCTTTACGCGCGTCAACAAGAACACGCATTTTGTTCAAGTCGTTCACATGCCACCGTTTTGATCTGACGCTTGTTCGACGTGGCGTCAACGCCCATGGCGTAGACGCTCGCTTTGAGATCATTGGTTTTCTGTACATTCGTCCACATGAGCGCGCGATTTCTACGCGTCGACAAGTAATTGTAATAAAAGGATTCGGCCCTTTTAAATAAAAGTCCGTATACCATTTTTCACAAACCATGATTTCGGTGACACTAAATTTTATGCAGTTTAGTAAAATAAAAACATAACAAAATATATAAGAAATGCCAAAAGCACTACTACTTACTTTTATTTCACATCAAAATAAAAAATTTTATATATTAATTCAAGACTCTCTAATATGAAGATGAAAAATCAATCTATATGTATGTTATGTATACATAAAAATTCAGCTTCCGTATGTTTCTTGCCGCAAATCTCGAAAAGTGTTTGATAAATTGTTTTCCAATCTTTATTTTTTTATTCTGAAGTTTCAATAGAAACACATATTTTACATACATTTTCGACTAATTGATAACGAAAAATAATAAGTATTTTAGATTGACTTCTAATTTGTCATAGTTACATTTGTGAAATTTGACTGAGCCTTGACTGAGTTTAGTTTCATGTAGCCTAAGTTAAGGACATTAAGTTATAAAGTGGCTTTCAGTAAGTCTGAATGTTAAAATGGATGAACCCAGTATTGGCGTCTCTTCTTGTGTTGCTGTTTCTGATGTCGATATATAATCACCAAACACAAGGCTGTTTTTACGTCCATCTTCAAAGAATACAGAATGGGAATTGAACTGCGACAACGCGCGTTAAAAGCCGTGAAACGCTTGCTATGTGAACACTATGGGCCCGTCGTCATCTGAACGCACTCTTAGGGTGGGCCACACATATTTTACACCAATAAACCTATGTATATCGCGGGTCGGCATGGTCCGCTGCGTCGTTAGGGTATCGTACGACGAGACGTCTGCATTTAAAATAAAAATGGAAATTTGTATAAAAATTGTTGTTTTATATGGTTTAGTTCTAGTTACGCTGAAGTTATTGCTTTAACTTATTTATGAACGACAACCACAGCGGAAAGCAATGAATTATACACGTCGCTCGGTATCATTTCCTTATTTGTGGACAAACAGAACAGAGAAACAAAGGGAGGGGTGACAATAGTGTCCCACATTGTTAAAGTGGAATAACTTAATAATAGTTTTTTTTTTTATTTAATCTTTGCTCACTTGTTTGGGATTAATATAATTGTACTATAACGAAACTGTTACAAATTTGCATAAAGTTTCGTTATTTCAAAATAGAATTAATTAACCATTACAATGAATGACACAAATTTACAAGGCTCATACTACAATATATATACGTAGGTGTAAGCAGTAACAATTTCACTCCAAACCACGCCACCATGCATCACGGTTACAAATTGTAATTTGCAAATCTAGTGTGTAACAGAATACAGTGCAGTCTACGTTTTGAGCGTGACGAGGGAAACAGGCTAATTATCTGTCACAAGAGACTTCGGCTACTGCTGTTGCCATAACTGTGCGTGTAAACAGTGTTATATAATCTATCAACTCCAGTTGTCTCTTACAGTGTTTGTGTACTGTTGTGTACTGTACTGTAGTGTAATACAAATATTGGCATGAGTCACTTAGGTAGATAGAATGTCTATCTATTTTAAATGCCAGCTCACATTCTCATCAGTCTTGAGCCATGCTGGATCCTGAAATAAGTACCGGTAAATTAAAGAAAATATTGAAGGATGTATTGTTGATGTTACTTAAACTATTGGGTAATGGTTACATATAATATAAAAATGATGTAGGTATTATTATACCTTGTGATGTTATCTTGAATATTAAGGAATAATGCTTTTAGTTATCTACTTTAAGTTATTATATTTTGTTTTGTTATTTTTGCTTTGTGTGATGAGTGCAAAGTGTAGTAGCATACGTTATTTTTAATAAATTAACGAGTGCGTCTTGCCGTTGAACAATTACGTTTGGCGAGTATTGTGAGTTAAATAAAAACAAAATCTTATCCAACTAAAGTTGACGTAATTAAAAGTCTAGTTCTTAAATATCACAAACTTGGTCTAAGGTGAGAACTTATGGCCTTTTATTATATAGATATACATAATTACATATATACGGTTAGTCGTAACAATGTAATCGTAAATAATTTACTTATCGTCGATCGACCATAAGAGCTTAAAGAAAAATGGTAGAATAATTTAGTTCACGGAAATTTCATCGCAGGACAATTCTATGTGTATTACTAGCTTATGAATAAAAACTTCGGGTAGTAAATTTTTAGTCCAAACTTTTATATTGTATATAATTTGCTGCGCCTCGCGGTTTCACCTGCGTAAGTCCCTCGTTAAAATTTCTAATTTATTCTTTTTTTAAGAACCTTCTCCTGACAATAACAAACACAAAAAAAAGAATTAGCGAAATCGGTCCAGCCGTTCACGCGTGATGCCGTGACCAAAGGAAATAGGTATTCATTTTTATATATAAAGAAGATTAAGTAATTTTATATATAAAAACCATAGCTTACTTAGTTTAACACACTTTTGTTTTCTTCTATCTTGTAATGGTTTGATATTATTGAGCACGCCACATGTAGTTGCCATGGCATATGTGGCGTGCTGTGCATTTTTTTTTTAATAAATGTACACTTTTTTTGACGTGTGGAAACCACTACGGATACCACCTCAACGGAGTAAGGGCAAGATAGTATTGCGGACTCGAATCGACCGACCCGAACCGACATGGTGTTGGGTCAACATCACCTCACGAAATGCGGCATCTTACGTATTCTCACTTCAAAGTGCTGTTGTTCTTTAAAACTGGAATGAATGAAACATGAAAAGTATGGATGATGAATTTTTATGTCCCTAAACTTGACGAATGGTCTCCCATAGAAACTTTAATCTCATATTTTGCCACATACAACAAAAACTAGCCTAAGTCCTTTCTTTGCCAAAGCTCTGTTTATCTGTATACGAAGATTTATTCAAATAAACTTGGTAAATGATTGGTTTCCCATACAAACTTTGATTTTTGCCATCTTCAAGGTTTCATTTTGGACAAAAAAATAACCTATGTCCTTCTCCAAAGTATTGTTTATCTCGATACCAAAATGTTATAAATTTTATTCAGTGGTTTAGGCGTGAAAGCGTAACAGACAGACAGAGTTATTTTCGCATTTATAATGCTGTTGCCCGTGACTTCGTTCGCGTGGAAATTTTGGTGAAATCTGTTCCACGGGAACCGTACACTTTCCGGCATAAAATCACCGGTCTATGTGCTATTCCACATAGACCAGAATATATCTCTGTGCCAAATTACATCCAGATCCGTTCAGCCGCTTTTGCGTGAAAGAGTAACGAACATCTATTAAATTTATCCATCCATTCATCCACATAAACTTTCACCTTTATAATATTCGTAAGATTAGTAAGGATTAGTACTGGTATATTAGTATGGATTATGAACCATGCAAGTATTCCGTAAAGATTGTAGTGACGTCCTTTAGCTCAACATTAAACTATAATTGTGTCAGAGTAGTGAGAGCACATATTATTTGTCAATTTGTAAGCATTTTGATAGTATAAATGACGCAAAACTTTAGCTGTTAACGAGTAAAAACGAGCACTAACTTCTCTTTCCTTTTTTCTTAACTCTTCATCTCCACCTTCTTATTTAGCTCCCTACCTTCGGTTCTTGTGCTCAAATCATAATAGAAATCTTCGTTCTACAAATAATAACCTTCTCTTATGTCCCCCACATAACTCCGACTTCGTGAACTCTTCGTTCTATGTCCAATCAGTTCTTTTCTGGAATGCGCTCCCACTCGAAATCAGGATGTCGACAAACCGCTTTATATTTAAGAGGAGAGTACGTGATCTCCTCCACAACGAGTTGGCAGAATTGACACAGCGCTAGTACATAGGCTGCACTAAAAGTATCGGGAATGGAATATTTCCACTATTCCTATCATATTAAAATCTTTTTAATTGAAAACTCCTTGGTTTTAAAAATCGAATACCATTTATTTATTTAAAAAAAGAATCTCGGTCTTCTCACAAGGTCTTCTCAAACTTGTTTAGTCGTTGAGAAAATGGAATTGACTCGAGAAAATTCAAGGGCGATGATTTATTATGACTTTCGAAGCGGTTTAACACAAAATCGGTGTGTTGACCGGATGCTTTCTGCATTTGGTGATGAAGCTCCAGCCAAAACCACTATTTATCGCTGGTTTGCTGAATTTCAACGAGGACGTGTCAAGCTCAGTGATGATTCCCGTCAAGGTCGTCCAAAAACTGCAGTCACCCAAGAAAACGTTGATGCTGTGCGTAAGCTGATTGAGGAAGATCGACATGTGACATACCGCGAAATTCAGGCAAATTTAGACATTGGCATGAGTCAAATAATCTTGCATGAACAATTAGGTGTAAAAATGTTGTTTTCCCGATGGATACCGCATTTGCTCTGTGAAGAGCAAAAAGCGGCTCGCGTTACTTGGTGCGTCAGAACTCTCGAAAGATTCCATGCAGGATCCTCAAATGCTGTATACAACATTGTATCAGGTGACGAATCCTGGATATACGCGTAAGAACGTTCGAAAATGAGTTAAAGCCAACTAAAATTGTTCGTTCACGAAGTGTTGCAAAAAAAATGGTGGCCACGTTTGTCTCCAAAACCTGCCATGTTGCGACTATTCCTCTTGAGGGACAAAGAACGGTTAATGCAGAATGGTATGCTAGCATTTATTTGCCACAGGTCGTTTCCGAACTCCTTAAAGAGAACTGCAACCGCCGCATCATCCTCCATCACGACAATGCGAGTTCTCACACCGCGCGTAGAACAAAAGAGTTTTTAGAGCAAGAAAACATAGAATTATTAGACCATCCGCCGTACAGTCTCGACCTAAGCCCTATTGATTTCTATACTTTCCCTAAGATAAAGAATAAATTGCGTGGTCAGAGATTTTCATCACCTGAAGAAGCTGTGGACGCCTACAAAACGGCCATTTTGGAGACCCCAACTTCCGAATGGAATGGTTGCTTCAATGATTGGTTCCATCGTATGGAAAATGTGTCAAATTTCGCGGAGAATACTTTGAAAAGCAATAAATACATTTTTAAATAGTAATGTTGTGTCACTTCCTTGATTCCCGAAATTTTCAGTGTAGCCCTCGTACATAACTCTCTGACTTCATATGTATGTATATGTATGTTTATAATATGTATATATTATGTAGTATATTATTTATCAAACAGTGTGTATTTTATTTATGTTCTTAATGTGTATATTTAGAGTGTGTAATATATTAAAGTAAAACTATTAATGATTTTGAAACATGTTGTGTCTGTAATGTTACTGCCCTTCGTCTGCGTGAATTTCGGTTCTTGTGTATGTATATCGGTATTCTCTAAAACCCTTTCAGCCGTTTAAATGTGCTTGAGTAATCGCACCTTAAACGCTGAAAGTCGAAATATCACATTTACAAACTTTTACTAATTAGTTATTGAGTATTACTAATTAGTTATTATATTTATAAAGTTATCATAATGTACCCTATTAGGTATGGCTAAAATCAATACAATAACTGTTAAAGTCATTATATATTCCAAACCTATTCGTTGCGTTACGGGTGTGAATCCATTCCTTTCAAAAGCACGGGTGATGTGCACAACACCACTAAAACTAAACATTAAAAAATATATCATGACGCCCATATAGTTTTATTCTAGCCACGCCGCTGTGTTTTAGTACAAATGTTTGTTTTTACGATATGACACATGAAATTGTAAAAGTTAAACTGCAGGCGGTTAACTTCACTAATGTTTATGTAACAAGAATGTACAGATGTCAACCATTAAACATTACGTTTCATAATGTGTTGTGACGTGCTGACACCTTTAAAAAATGCAACATTTTAAGTTTACCGAAATCGTACTTCTAAATTTCTTGACCTTTCAAAATTGTATTGTTGAGAAGCAAAAAGCTGAATATATATATATGACCGTGACTTACATTACTCAAACCTAGCGATAATGATAGCGAATGTGATCCAGATTTTGACGTAAGACGTAATTGAGCTATGGGACGTCCCATTGCTCAATTACGTCGTGAGGATCATATACTACTATCTAGCTAACTGATCCAAATAATTTGCAATAACAACAAAAGATCTTGAATATGGAAAGCATCTGCTTTATTCTTCATGCAGACTTGCTCAGTACCTTTCACATATGTCGCCAAACGAGTGTAGATGGTAGTGGTTGTGTCACTGGCTTTAAAACACGTGAATAGTTAACTTTCGTAATATGACTGAGGCCTGTGAGACCCGGCGTCTACGTTTTTTTTACATTCCAAAAATTTTTCAGTATGTATGAAGTACTGAGATGAGTGCATGTATGTGTACCCATTATTACTTCTGTGTTGTTCTTTATGATGTATGCTTAGTTAAGAACTAAGCATTTTAGCTAGTTTATTATTTTCAAAAAGAAGAGGTTTTTGTTTACTAACATTTATTTAAAAATCTATGTTTGAAAAAGTGATTCCATGTCACTTAAGTCTGAAATACAGTTCGTTAATTTGAAATATTAAGTACAAAAAAATGATATGTATTTGTTTTTCTATCATGTAACCTGTACCATGTAAAAAACTTGTTCTATTGTTTATCCTAAATCATTACGCACGTTCGTGTGCTACGACATTTAAAAACGACAACGCGCATATACGTGTGAGAGGGCTGTATCAGAATAGGGAAAGAGGCGATTTTTTTTCATGATTTTGCCAGGGAACTTCAATATTAAAAGATTTTATTGAAATGAAAAAAAAAAAAATTTGTCGTGCTGAAAGGGAACAAGGTTTAAATAATTGAACTTCTTCAGAATTAAATTGTATGCAGCATCCATTTCATGCATATGCACGTAGGTCAGGATAAAATGTTGACGGCCCAAAAGACGGCACGGCCGAAGTAGTAAAGGAACTTCTTAAAAAATTAAACAGAGAAGACGAACCAGGTCCCTGTTTCTAGATTCTGTTAGAGGCAGTGGCCTCGGTGAATCAAAGATCTCCGTTTAAAAAAGTCTCAATCCTGACCGGGACGAAAGTGAGGAAGGAAATTTCAGAGATCACTGACGTGGCGTGGTTGTAGCAGGAAGGGCAGTTGGACACTCAGCAAAAAAAAACATTAAAATGTTTTACTTCAGTAACTTATTATACATTTATCAAAATTGCGGTGATTGCATCAAAATGACAAAAAAGAAAATAGGTCTTGAAATATATATATATTTTTTTTTTTTTTTTTAATAGTATACTAACTTTTAAACTTTCGCGTTCCATGATATAAATACGTATATATACGGGAATTAACATGGTCACGAAATAGGTATTACATACCTCTGAATTGCCTAACGTTTCAACCACGTTGCACTGGCCGTGGCCACAGGCTGACTCATGCCGAGTTCCAATAAACAAGAAACGACTCGTTTTGCTTGCGGACGGTAAAATTTTCATTAAAAATTCAACGAAATTTTACCGTCCGTAAGCAAAACGAATCGTTTCTTGTTTATTGGAACGCGGCATCAGTCAACGTCAGGCAATTCAGAAGTATGTAATACCTATTTCGTGATCGCGTTTATTCCCTCCCGTATATATACATATTTAATGTATGTATATTTAATAATGTTATATACTATAAAACATATGAAAATGTGGTGGATGAGAAAATACAATCGAGGTTTTCCACAAAATACCACAGCAGTCTGAACAAGTAATATATTTCCCATTTTAAACGCAATCAATGGTTTGTGGAATAAAGGGGACTAAAGTTGTAGTTAAGTGGTTTTGCTAATGTAAGTGTGCTTAATTAATCGTGTTGAATTTAATGTATAGAATAGCCACGGTTGAAACAAAACTGTTCATTTGGGCGTGTAATCATAATAGTTTTAGTCTGTTGTAATGTAGTACTCATTTTGATACTTAGAATGATACAATCGTACGCGTGATTATATTTACCCCTGTCAAAATAATTTTTTATTGACTTTCTGAGTGTTTACGTTGAAATTAGCTATTTTCCATACGTTGCTGATGCTACTAGTGCTTTTGGTTTATCACAAGAAGGGAGTGAAATCTTTCTACATGTGATGACAGGCTACGTAAGAGGTAAAACGATTACCTATAACTAGTGTTATTATGTAAAGTTCAAATAACAGAATTTAAATGTCGAGATGTAGGATTGCATACTTTAATTATATCGAGTGTCAACTTGAGTGAACATGGTAAAGCTTTAAAATTTCATCTGTCACCTATCCTCCTCCTTTCCTCTTAAACCTTTTTTTTTAATTATGTTCACTAAATTGCATCAATGACATGACTATCGATTGGGAGATTATAAAAGCGACACGTTATTTTTATTGTTTTTTTTGTTTAGATAACTTGTCAAAACAATAAATCTTTTGGGATTTTTTATGTGAAATATAATTCAACGATATAAATTTAACACATTGCTGCATAATATAATACAAAATATAATAATAATTTTTATTTTAATATTATAATAAAAGTCTTAAAACTAGCTAATAACTGAAATTTAGAAAAAAAATACAAAAGTTCTCCTTTTTAATAAAATGTTGGGAACGGAGGAATATGATATTTGACATACTTAAAGTTAATATGCCGAAGAAGTTCAGAAAGCTATAGGTTATAAACAATGTATCTCATAAATTAAAAAAAAAATGTGATAATGGCTACATCAGGCTATACGTGTACAGTATTTCTATCTGACCTGTCATGGTACGAAAAGTCTATACAACGGCTATTAAATTTTACTGGTCAATGAAATAAAACAAAATCTTCAAAACTTAATGAATTCGAATCGGTTGAAATTCGACAACCAGGTGATCTATAGTAAGTATAAATTTCATATAACTGAAAAAGTTTAGTCCAAGATTGAAATTTAATTGATGATCTCCAAGTTAATTCTAAGGACTGTTTGTGATTTAATCTACATGGTTTTAAACTATTACATAGTGATTACTAGAGGCTGGCAAGGCCGGGTGATAAACATGTCACTGGATCGATGATCCAATCAAGGAGGATCAGTTGTGAACCGGGTCGGACGTGTAGACTTATACCCTGAGTTATTGCAAGCGGAGGGCACATGGCTCTCCCATGGCTTATTCAGCTATTATTAGCATGACGTTGTTTCTATTAGAAAACAATGCGTTGTGCATGTTATAGGTATACGTTATTTAAGTTGAAGTAGTTTAGCTTTAGAGTTTCCTAGATACGAGAAGCTAAAAAGCAACCCTATACGTTTCCTACTTAGAAAAATAGTTGAAAATAAAATTCAAATTTATTTTACTTATGAATTACTCATAATAAAATACCTGTTTAGTTGAAAGAGAATCGAAGAGTAAAATTATTTATGTTAAAAGAAGTCGCTTATGATCCTGTGCCGGCATTACTCTTCAGACTTGAAACAACAAATCGCTGAGGTGAGGAGGAGAGGTATACTGTAAGGATTGCGATTAATGATGGACTAGCTCGTTGTCAAACAACCGACACTTGTCAATGTTTATGGTCTAAACCACTGCTTTTTCATGGCGACCCTCGTTATCACGATAAACATTGGACCATCTCAAAAATACAGAAGTAGAGAGCGCTGTCAAGATGTTACTAAACTGGAACTGTCGCTTCAAGGAATATTTAAAAATTTTATTTATTTTAAACACTATACTATACCACAAGGGACCCACCACTCAAACTTAATAAAATTTAAACGGGGATTTCGATCTGTCCCGAAAATAAGTTAAGGGAATTTGTAATTTCCTTAATTTATTTTTCATTCATTTATATTAAATTCACTCGACTACTGAGTCAGACCCAGATAAGGTTTGCATAACTTATGAATGAAATCGATTCATTTAAGCATCGCTTATGGAGTATGCGCCGTTTTCCCTTATGAACATTTAATTTACACTTGAATTCGGTAAACGTATTTTGCGGACTTTTCTCTTACCCAAGCTAACTTTTGGACATTTCTCGTTTTACTTTCTCCCTGAAGACTGTAATTTTTTGGAACAATACAGCGTAAACTTGGAAAAATTGTATTATTATCCTTGCAATAATACTTATAAAGTTATCGTTGAGGAAGCCAATAATAAAAATGTCTTCAATACGAAAGAAACGAAAGTTAAATATTCTGTGTCATTTAAAGTAAAAATGTGTATAGCCATTGTAGTGGCAGTGGAACGAATCTTGGACAAAATCCTAATCTTAATACTATAATAAACTTCCTGATTAATATTATAAATGCGAAAGTTGAAAATGAGTTAGTTTGTTTGTTAGGCTTGCACGCCATAACTGTTCAAGCGATGATCATAAAATTTTGCACACATTTTATCAGGGCTACAAAGGACATAAGGTACCTTTTATCCCCCAAAAAGGTTCTGTTCAAGGGGGTACTTGATTGATTCACGCGGGTGAAGCCGCGGGCAAAAGCTAGTTAACTTATCAATGTGAATGTAAGATTGTTTCTTTGTTTATTTATAGCCCTTTCAGCAGTTAAGTAACCACTATACTTAAACCTTAAATCGATTGTTATGAAATTTTGTATGTATACATGGACACATAAATTTATATTACAGTTTTTTTTTTGGGATAGGGGGCAAACGAGTAGACGGGTCACACCGGATGGTAAGTGACTACTGCCACCCATCAAGAGTCACTAGTGCGTTGCCGGTCTATAAGGTGGGAGAGTGGGGAAGGATGATAAGAGATGGAGAAGGGGGAAGAGGGGGAGAGGGAAGGGTTATTGCCTCCGGTAACCTCACTACGGAAACACAACAACTGTCGATTTCCTGTGAGGCTGTGGTATCACTCCGTTCGAGCCGGCGCCCCTACGTGCCGAAGCAGGCCTCTCCCACGGTTAAAAAGTACTATTACCAAGGGATGGTGAATTACAAACTTAAATCAAAATTAAGGGCTTATTTGTTATTTCGTGGATGGAAGGTGATGGCAGCTGTCGTTTATACTAGTACGGCTGCCATCATTGAACATAATTAATCAAAGTAATAACCTTTGAAAGTCTTAAAAGATGATTTGTACCAGAATGACTATGTGAACTATTTATATTGTAAAACCAGTTATTAAATAAATAAATAAAAAATAAATTGATTGATGAAATCTACATAATAAGAGCGAAGTCGGGGCAAAAACTAGTATGTCAAAAACCATTCCCAGCCATAAAGAGTACGGCACAGCCGACTTTTAATAATAAGGTGTATTGCTGTGTATAATGACAAGTAAGCTTGTCGTAATCATAGAGTGTCCGTGCGACTAACTGTTGTTCATTATATACTTTGTATTGACTATTTTGAATGTCCATAAACAGGTATGTCATGCAAATAGACTAAACCGTCGCCTTCGATCGACGTATTTAGCAATGTGACACTGTGCCTTACAGCTTATCCTTCTGTTCGATGGGACACTGAGTCGTGTTAGTAATTGAAAAGGTTCGTACAATTTGTAAGTCGCACAATAAAAACTTAATTAGAGCAATTGTAATCTTCGCCAAAAAAAGTAGAAATTTATAGCGAAAATTTTCTTATGATATTTTCAAAATCTATATTTATTTATTCATGTCAAAAATAGTCATACTGGTCCACGTGGGTTTATTTATAATTTTTTTATTTACTTATTAGAAAATCAACAGCTTGTTTTCCATATACAAAGATAATAGTGTAGGTACCACCAGCAGCATTGGCTAATGCTTGCTTAAACACTAGTATACACATAATTATTATAGGCTAGTACCAGCCTGTACCAGATAGAGTTTAGAGATCTTTAAAAGGTATAAGTGTAAATGTAACAGTGTTGGTAAATAACAACAGATATAAGGGTAGCTACTAATACCAAGTTGATACCTAATGATGAACAATTGAACAGTTAGTAAACAGCCTATAGAAGTTTAGTTTAAGGTCAGGTTTGTAAATTAAGTCCTAGCTAATTCATTTATGTCCAAGTATATACTGGACATACTGGTAAATTTTTGTTGTCGTTTCATTTAATTATTTAATTTATAACACATATTGTTTAAAAATTTTAGCGATCTGCACTTCTTCTACATAAAAAGTTCAAGTATTAAAAATATCACATTCCTTCTTGCGCGAAATTTGCACAAAAAGAGCTACAAAGAATTTTCTTTACGTATTAATATATAGATTTGTTAATACGTACTTCTATAAAATTCGGCTTCCATTTTTGTGATTTATAAAAATTATAGACCATTAACATTTCACTGAATATTTTTTTTTATAATAAGAAGACACAACTAACCAACTTAAAAATGCTTTTAATGCATCTATAATCTGAAGCTTCAGAGATTGATATGAAACTTTGTAGAGTTAAGTTGTAGTTTTATTTATAATTTAGTTACTGATAGGTATATCCAGACTACAACTACCTACTACGAAACAAAAGATAATAATGTGAAATACCTACATATAATAAATCTCTGAACTATGAAATAATACAAGTTTTCGTTACAAGTCAGAACATGTCGTAACTAGAGGATAGATGTTCATAAGTTTAAACCTAACCGTTGCTGGCCTCAGGCCAAGGGCTACGAGCTGAACAGGCACGGGAGGGCATGGGCGGATCGACGAGCGTGTCTGTGCTCCTTGACAAGGCTACCTGCTACCCGTATTTGTGTTATGTTTTAATATAGGTATATTACCCAGTTTATTTAATAGTACATTGTTACAGAGTACACAAGCAGTTCACATTGGGCGCCGAGCTATCAATCTTCTACATAGACGATTTGTTACAATCCTTAATTACGGTAATAATAATTACCAACCTTAATGATTTCCTTTCTAAATAATAATTCAGAATTATCGTGATCCACGTTTGCCGACTGATTTGTTGTAGTTATAAATATCCATCTACGAGTACGTACACCGCTGACCACACACAAAGCTATATTTTGTGATTGATGGTACCATTAACTGTGTGGCTTGCCGTATTTAGCCACGAAATGTTAGCAATAAATTTCAATTTTTTTATACTATGAATTTGTTATGAGGATACAAAAAATTTGGACTACCTATTTAGATACGCATACGCAGTGTAAAACACTGGCTTGACGTCAAATAAAAGGAAGCAGAAAATAAAACGAAGTCAATTCTGAAATAAGTGGAACACATCTTTCTCTCCCGAGGGATCTATCGGCGTATCGACAGGGGACTTGGCGGCGGATCCCGTTCAGTCAAGTTTATTGGCAGAATTTCAATGCTTTGTCGTCTGCGATGTAATGGCAATTTATAACTGAACGATACGCTCGATTTGGTACGAATTTTCGAAAGGGAAAGGATGAGATCAACATTTCAATAGCTTTCTAATCAACATCGCCCGCAAGGCACACAGAATTGATTGTCAATGTGTTGATAATAATTTCACGGTTGACTAAACTCGAGTAGAAATAAGATGTATATATATGAATGTTTCCTGACATAAATATATTCACGAAATTAATATTGAGAATTGGCAACGACATAGATTTCCTTAAAAACATTTATTGGTGTTTTCGTTAAACTGAAGACGATTAAAAAAGATAACAGAGAAACTAGAGATGGTTATGTTCCATCACATTGTTTTGGGGTATTTATAGCTGTGTACGTATTTATAGCCTCGCTGTTCTTAGCTCTATTCCACTATATTTTGCGCCATTGTTCGTATTATTGCTTTCTTCTTAACTGAACTTACAATAAAATTGTGTAGATAACCTAGTGCTAGTGCTTGTAATAAACAGATATAAAACAAGAGCGTACAGACAGCCCAGAAGCGGAATAAGAACATACCATGTCTAGAGTTTTTACGAAAGAAGTGGAAGAGCATATTTTTTGTTTTTTTTTTTTTAATAACAACTCCCGCATTAAGTATATTGCTGTGACGCGGGAGGCTTCACAAACATTTAAACAACAGACACAAAGAACACCCAGACTCGGGACAACTATTTGTGAATAACACATTTTTTTGTCCCGTGTGGGATTTGAACCCTCGGCGTGGCGTAGTGGCGAGGTGACCACTTAAACCATTGTGCCATCGGTGCGGTTTCAGAAACCGGGTGAGTTAAGTTAAACCAGTCACAATTTTTCTACGCAACGCAGATCCCGGATGAAGTGCATGCGCAAAAACACGTACGCGCGGCTCTACTCATTAAATACTCAAAGGCTCATCAAACCCTTATTAGCGCGCCTCAGCCCCTGATGTCGAATTGAATGTGCTTCACCACTTCTTCGGTACAATTTTTTTTGTAACTGGCTAAAGTAGTAGGTACACTTGTTTTATCGCTTAATGCAATTTCAACTAGTCAAAAATTAAGTTAACTGCTGTTTTTATAATTCTAATAATATAATACTACTATATAATACTCTAATAATATAACAATGACTTTGATTCCACGGTGTATATTACACAGTCAGAAGGTATTCCTGATGCTCCGTGCATAGAATATATACTTTGAAGTTATAATTTGCATGTTTTTAGTAACCAGTAGTTCCGAAACTACTTTTTTGATAATGTTAATGTTTAAAACACTTTGTAAAGCTATCTGTCGGTCGATACTTATTTAAAATTGAGTTATCAAACTTCCCATCGCATCTGAAAAGTTAAATTGAAAACCATTAAAAGCCAATCATTGGTGAACATTTTGGGCTCCCATCAAATTACTTTGAATCCGCGACTATCCATTACTGGGAATAGAGTTTTCAAAAAAACGTCAAGGAGGTGAAGCTGAACCAATATATCAACCGTCCGTGCTTCTCGACCACGTCCTGGGTGACTGATGTCTCCCACTCATTTATAAATTGACCTCACTTTTGCTTCGACACAGTTACAGATTGAACCTATAAACCCATATTTTTCTTCTTCCTTATACAGTTGTTAGGTGTTTGCTCTGCAATCCTGTTTCGTATGTTGACTTCATAAACCATATAATAAAATCTTAGATGTTTGAAAAAAAAAGTACAAAAAGCCGAAAGTTTTTGATGAGGAAGTTCAGATTATTTTATAAAATTTCAGATTATTAGTTATTTAGAAGAGAATTTCAACATCCTCTAGGCTAATTAATCTACACTTTAACTTTTTTCCGTTTGCACATGTTTAAATGGAAAGTTACTATGCCTACAAACTAGTAGCAAGGGAAAAATCAAATATGTATGTTTAAGTAAAATTTGCCAACAATAACGTGTTCGGATTTTTCTGTACAGAAAAACTTTTGTAATTTTTTTTCAAATATTTAAGCTAAAAGTAACAACTAGAAGTTTATTTTTTTATCTGAATAATGTAGTATAGGTATTGAAAATATAATGCGTTTTTTATGTCAAAAAATCACAGCAAAATATCCCACAATAGCCAAAATAGTGAAGACAGTTAGGATTTATTTCAAACCGTTTTTAAAAGACATTTAACAGAACTACATAACTTACCTATAAAAAAAAATGTCTTTATTAATAATTTGCCGAAGATTCCATGACCAAAGTACTGAGACTAAGACTAATTCGTTGAATTATGGTGACTCTTGCAGTAATTTTTTTGAGGTTACTACATTATTCAAGAAGTATTTAGACCCATTGTCACAATAAGGACAACAATAGAAGCTAAACGCACCTATTATTTTCTTTAATACGCTATAAATATCAACACCAATTTCTCCGGTTTCCGCACACACCACTGTACACATAAAATAAAATGCCAGTTATATACAACGGTACACATACATGTCGCACACTAAGGACGTAAAAAGCCGCAAAAGGCGCCTATTATCGCCATCGGCACTTTGGGAACAGTCATCGCGCCTCTTACTGAAGATTAAAAACATAAATAGTAGTTCCACAGGTCTAACTAACTATGCCTTATCGAGTAAGCGTCCAAGTAAAGAGCACAACGCTATACCGGGTCACGCGAACAAACGATTAAAATACTTTTTATTCTAAAACACAGGTTTCGTAATTATTTGCTTACAATGTTTAAATATGTGAAAGGAAAGAGTTGTATATATTTTTGTAAAAACATTTTAAAGTTGGAAGTAACGAGATAGAATGCTAGAAGGTTGTGTTTGTATTTATTTGTTGCCTGGAGACCGAAAAGTAGATTTGTCGATTTTGTGTGTTTTATTAAACAGGTTAATTGTAAGTGAAAATAATATCCCTATTTACAACTGCTTAATATGTAACAGGCTCACTAGCATTAACACCTACATATAAATAAAAAAGTTTATTCATTTTTTAGCTAAAAAAAAAAATGACGGAAACTCATTTTTAAACAAATCTGACACACATTTAAGGTTTCTTTTTGAGTGATAATAAATTTTCCCAATCCAAATTCAGATATATTTAGTAACGGGAAATGTTTTTCGTAAAATAACAATATGTTCCTTATTACCCTAGGTATTATTTCTCCCACCTTGCCATAAGCCGAACTTCACGCAATTGTTTGTAGTACGTTTACCTTCAAGCATTTAACGAAAATAGGTTAGTTAAACATTACAAATAAGTCATCTGTATACTCATAACCGCAGACCGATATAAAAAAAGTGGAATCTCCTTTGTTTATTTAGTAGGTGCGGGTTTCGCTGCTACACGTTACTCTCTATATAATAAAAGGTACAATATCAGCTGTCAGTACCTAGTACCAGTGACGAGGGATAATAAGTACCTATCTAATATGCGTGTATACGGTATAATGTATGATAGTTATTTACAATGCGAACAAAATAACATCAACACTCTTCCAGGTAACAATTTGTAAATAAGTTTAAAGAAATCCTATAAGACTTGCTTAGAAATAAATAGAATTGTGGTAGTGCTACTTGAAATTTATTTAGTAAAAATCAACTGAGTTAAGACTATCATTAAGTCACAGAAGTAATACTGTTATGTAAATTTCGAAGACGGGATATTTTAACCTTTTTTCAACCAACCAATTTTACAAACAAGTACACGGCCCGCCCGCGCCGGGTTATTTGATTGGTTTCGCTTGCGTTTAGCGAATCTGTGGAAAGTTCCGTCACCCCACCGGGGTTTTCGGTGGTGCAGTCTGTCAGAATCAAACCGACTAAAACCACACGGTGTGCCAAACTGCACCTAAAGCTGGAGGAATCCGGGAATCCTAACAGGATTAAAACCAAAGTAATGGTAGTGGACCGCTGCCATTCTCTCACCATGACCGGCACGCTGAACCTAGAAGTTACTTAGGTTCCGTTATAACCAATAGTGGTTTATGCGAACAGGATTTTTTCTTCTTTTCACCAGTCGGCCACTAAAAGCCCTGAGGTTTCTGTTGAAATATTTTCTTTACAACATTTCCGATTTTGTAACGGCAAAGTAATATGAAAAGATTAGTTCTGCACACAACCTTTATAAAAGTTTCCGTTTCGCGAACCCATTTAGTACTACTGGCCTATTTATTAAAAAATATGAAAATATTCATATATTATGATTCTATGGTTTATTTTGTTAGAGTGGAAACATGAAAGCGGACCTTCCTTCGACATTGACGTACTTATACAAAGACTTTCCGTTTGCCGAAACACATTTGTACAAGTTGGCCATTCGTGAAGGTCGTCGGTGGGAGGAAATTACTGAATAAATTCGATTGACTCCGGCACTCTAGGTGCGCGACCTATTGGCGCTTGATCGACGGTTCGCGTGACGCCTTGTACCGATCTTTCGAAATTGTGAGGAAGTTTTTTATTTAATAAATGAAACTAGCACACGGCCGCTGCAGATATAACGTTCGTAAATGTTTATAGTTCATACATTGCAGTATAATTTACATATTTAATGTTATCATGAAGGCACGATTTGGATTAATGGAAACGACTTATAAATTGTATTTTATTGTACTATTTTATATAGGTATTAAAAGCTATACTGATTGCGGTTAACTAGCACTAGGCTTCAAATTGAGATTTATTTGTAGGGCTGAGTTACTTCCTCAATCGAGCGGCTCCTCCCAACTGACGCTTGACTGACAAGTTTTAATAATACAGCCACATAACCAAGATCCGCTTACTACAGAATCATTTAAGGATAGTACCCTTACAGGTTGACGTTAGAAATTTCGTGCACTGACCAACACAGCAAGATTTCCTAGACTTTCATAGTCTGAATCTGACATCTCAGTAATCGGCAACTAAATATTTCCCATAAAATAGAATAAAGTTGTAGCAATTTAGAAACGTGTTTATTTATCATTTAGCTTATAAGTCGATTTCAATTTTTTTTTAAATATAACTTTTATATCGAAACAAACACAGGTTATTGGTTCGACATTGTGAGCTTCACATTGTTTTAAATTCAGTTCGCAATAGCAATGTTTTATTTATTACTTTTTAGATCAGCCATTGAACCAATTACAGAAATTAAATTTCAACTGAAAACTTCAGTAAACACTGTTTTGTAAGTAGCCACTTATTCATCGTTATTCGTTTTATTAAAGTAATAATAAAATAATAGCACCATTAGTAGATTTACGTCTTAAAGTTCACAACAATATAACCATATTGTGATGTAGTAGAAAACTTGTAAGATATCACAATAACTTGATTATTAATTTACTTTTACTTTTATGTTTAGAATTTAGATTTTTTTATTACGATATGACAAGATTATTTTATCATTACTCTCATCCGTGAAATATGCGTGAATATAATTTGATGAAATTAAAAATATACATTAAATGTAGACTTTAAATATTATACCTTTCAATAATTATTTATTACTTACAGCTCACCTACGGTATTTAAGATATTCCTGTTAATTAATTTTTAATGTTGCTAAAACAGCCAACTTAGGCTATAAACTGTCTGAAAACAGGCAGGATATAAATATGTCGTATTAAACAGAGTTACCTGTGCGTGCAAGTACAATGTGAGCCGTTGATGTTGAGATAACACGATTCCAGCGACCTTCGCATTGCAGACGCAAAGCATACAGCGAGTTCTTTTTATCGTGGTAAGATAACCTACTTAACGAGCGACGTGGTTTCCGTAAGAATTAAGCTACAATAAACGGCATAGTTACTTGAAAAAAATAATATAGTGCAAAATAAGTAGATAACATTCTTATTGTTTAAGTACATTTCAAAGAAATCAAAAAGAAAGGATTAAAGAGCTACTCTTAAAGTTAAATACAAGCAATCAGTCTGCGAATTCTTTGATGCAATTAATGGACATGAATGAATTTCGAACTGAATTGTGAAATACAAGTCATTGTTATTGACGCTGGACTCATACTCTACGCATTTTCTTGCTATTACTCCCCTTTTTACCTGACTGCCAAGGAAGGGTTAGGTTTTTTGCGCGTATCTTATATGTTTGTAAATTTCTTTATTACCTCGTATCTTCCAAATGGCTAGATGGATTTCGACAGTTACTACACACTTGGGTTTTTAAAACGAATATAACGATACCTTCGTTTTATTCGTTTTAAAAACCCAAGTGTCCTTAGATAGGTGATTGAAAATGTAATACGTCAATAAAAGACAATTAACCAAACCTATCGTGTAGGGTATCAAAATATAGAAAATTAAAATGGGAAAACAAAAATATATTTATAAGTTAAATGTTTAAATTTAAAAAGGAAAAATATATTGGTTTAAAAATTTTTTGAAAACGTAAAAATGCCATGGCCATGTTTGTAACGGATCCCGTACTGTGCAATTCAAAACAGGCGGCACCCAATTGCAAATTATAAACCGAATTCCGCTTGCAACTAAACTTAAAGCGGGTATTAAACCTAGGCTTTCAGCTCATAATATAGTCTGTTAAACGGAGTAGAGTTTACTTTGTTTATTGTTTATTTTAATTTTGTTTTCTATTCTCAATCTTGTTTCGGCCTTTTTAGTGCATTACTTTTAAATTATCTCTTTTGCAGTCGTGTTTTTGATTTTTTTTAATTATTTATTTTACTAATCATTTCACTCTTAGTAAAGTTTTGTTTACACCTATATTAAATCTCTTATTTCGCCTTGATTTGCATTAGGTGTATTGCAACTCATTTCCTTAGAATAGATCGCGTGATACTTGTACTTGGAAGTAGTAACTTTTTAAATTATTCAATTAGGTTAGATAGCAGCTGTACACTTTAAACGATCGCTTACGAGAATATCTTATTTATCAGTATCACAACTTTTTGTAAGTTAACGCCTAAAGTCAAATACAAGTGACATTTATTAGGAAAATTTTCCTATTAAAATAATTCCAAATTAATGATACATACTAATAAATATATCTCTAGGATCATGTCAAATATGATTGGTTTTATTCGTAAAAATAATTTAAAGATCTGATTTAACAAGAAATACAATTTAGTAAAATGGTTGCACAGAAATTACTACAATTTTCCTTTTTACAAATTTTCATTCAAAAACATTATTTTAAAATATACATAAATCAGAAATTAGATTAACTGTTGAAAGTATTTTAATATATATTTTATTTTAGTAAAATTTTGGTTTAATCTGGCTGATGTAAGTAGGGCCTCGAAATGTAAGTAGGTTTAGCAACATTTTGGTTAATCAGTCCCATTTACTAGAATTATCAGGTAAATAAAGCATCTGAAGTACATGTGCACATTGTACATATATACACTTATATTGAGGGAAGCTTATTTCTTCTGTAGAAGAAGCCAGCAGAGAAATAAAAGGTTACTGTACTCTTTCTAAACGCTGTGTATTTGTACCGTAGTCATGTCTCTATACAACCCTGCCATACCTATTCCAAAACCTTTCATACTTGGCTATTCTACAAAATACCAGTTTATACTCATTTTTATATTTCGTCAGACAAACCCTTACTTGCCATATACCAAATATTGGAGGTTTATCGACAATGTATTATATAAAATATATGAATAAAAGTAATCTTTGAGAAAAATTATGTACTCATAAAATAAAGCTATAAGGGACGTACGTATATATCCCACTAATATTATAAATGTGAAAGTTTGGATTGATGGATGGATGGATGGATGTTTGTTACTCTTTCACGTAAAAACCACTAAACCGATTGCGATGAAACTCGTTGTATTATATACGATATTCCCACGGGATCGGGTCTTACGTGGCTGAAACCGCGGGGCGCTGCTGGTATATTATATATATATACACATATATACAGCTGTTATAATTATACCGCACGTACCGTAAAATCAATACATGAATCTATAATTGCCAGTTATACCTGCTACTCAGCCAACAACCACACAACAAACCTATAATTTAAAAAGTATACGTGTATACGTTCCATAAAGTATTTAAATAAAGGTATGTTAAACAACGAAAAAAGGAAAATGATGTTTACAATAATATGTATACAATTTGATGCACCTTGAGCTTTGAGTTTACTAAAAATACACAGTGCTGACCAAGTAAAAAGTATATGTAAACACGCATAAAGCGTTAGAATGTATTTAAACCGTTTATTTTGTTACACACTGATTACACACAATTATATATAAATATATGTGTGTGCAACAAAGAATCCAGCTCAGCTGTGGCGGCTGCGCTAGTGAACAGCACTGATTTTCAGCTGGCCCCTGCCATTTGAGTAGAAAAAAACATTATAAAACAAGCATTATAAGCAACACAAAATAAAACAACATAGAGTAAAAACCAACCCAAAACCACCAAAACTATATACTTGGTATTCACCAATTACAAAACAATGTACAGACGATCAAATGTAGGAGTACTGCAGTTAATAAATTCACTTAAAATAAATTAAAAAAATTATGCACTTTGAAGTTTACCCGAATCCATTTATAGTTTGTAAAAACTTAAAAAACCATAATTTTTCTTACTGTGATTGCCTTTTGTTTGTAGTTTTTATATAAAGAAGTAAGTGAAGTCTAAAACAAAGTTAAAAATACATTGCATTTTATATGAGTTCAAAATTAAATGAATAATAAGTAGATTTATTCGCCTACAGAACATTTAAGAGAGTGCAAAAAAAAACCCTGTAAAGTTTTTTACTTACTCTTCTAAAAGAGTTTAAACCGAAAGAAAACTTTATTAAAAGTCGGTCGAAGTCTTTGGAGGCACTTTGTATTTTATTCACTGTTTTTTTTTTACCTTGGGTTAAATCTCAATTACCGGTTACTAAGAAAATGTGTAGCACAAACTCAATTAGGCGCTGTTGGCGCTTTGCTACGTTTAAAAAAATATCACTGGTCTTGCGAAGATTCAGTTGTAATTAAAAGTGTAAAATGTTGAAATCAATTTAAATGAACGACTTTTTCTATGAACCGTTTACTAGTATTTTCTAACGCGTTTGTTTCGGTTAACGTTATTTTAAGTGTTGTCGCCACATCAAAAACTCTTAATTATTTTATTAAAAATAGGGGCAAACTATAATAGATGATAAAACAGTTCACTATTGAATAAAAATGAGTTAATAAACATTATTATGACTAGTTATACCGGTAACGCAATGCTATTGGTCGGTTGATAAATATTGATGAATAGTGGGGTTTTAAAAGGCCATGCTAACATTATAAGTTGTTAACAATCACTAGAGTGCGGATTGAGGTTCGAACAACATATTGTCCAAGATCGAAAATACGTGACGTTTGGTGGCCCTGGGATCTTGCTCTAAAAGCAGTTACTGTTATTTAGTGATTTATATAGTTTATAGCAATAGTTGTGAGACTGTTCCTAACATAAGATATGTATATTGTGGTTTCAGTAGGGTTTACTAGATATCGCCTGGTGGTCGAATTTCAACCATAATTCATTCAGTTTTAAATGTTTTTCTTTTTTTTTATATCATTGACCAGTATAACTTTAACTGTCATTATATAAATATGTTAAGCCTATAATAAAATAGGCTTTCCGGAGGTAAACATTATATACTGGAATCCTGTTGCTTCTTGTAGCCGTTTGTGCATAATTTTTAAACTATAAGCAAACTAAATAAATGTTTTAACAATCATACGAACTCATTTACCACGACACTACGACACGACACGATACTATATTAATTAAAAATTAATTGCATGAACTTCTTCTACATACAAACTTTAAGTAGGTATTTTAAATTTCACATTCATAAGTGCGCAAAATTTGCTTGAATAGGGTACAAAGAAATACCTTCACTTATTAATATATGTACATACATAATAATATAGATATTTGGTGTTAGTCATTAATTGTTGGATAGCAACAGTATTTTGATTAGTTACTATTATTGCATTAAAAAAACTTTGATCATAAATGTACTAAATTATTTGTTAGGCTATTAACGATAATGATAGTAGAATATTAACTTGACCTGTCTACTTCCAGATAGTATACCTTTTTGGTGTTTTTTTACAGGTGAAAACTTTGTGATTAACCGGACCGGAATTGCACTGAGTAACACTGGTATAATATTTAGAAAGGAAATCTTTGGAATTTTTTCTATGAAACAGTAGATAGATAAAGTCGGCTGTAGAGTGGCGCAGGCTAGGTCTTTGCGCGTGAAGTCTACGCTTTAGCCTGTGGATGGAACTATGGTAAAAAATAGAAGGTACTTTCAACTAATGAAAATATGTATGTATGTACTTATAACACTTCTGATTGTAAATTGTCAAAAAAGTAAATCCAAATGTCTTCAGTAAGCTGAAAACAGATATAATCTCTTAACCTTTTTACACTTTATTCAAGAGTCTATAAGAAAGCTAAGGGCTACTGAACGGATTTTTCCTTATTGTCTGCCTCCGGACATTGCCTCAATGAATGAGACAAGGGTAACAGACTGTTGTCACTGAATCCAATGAGGTTAACTCGTTAAACAGGCTAGCAAAACCTTTCTATTGACACAAAAACATTGTTTTAATACAAAAACTTTTCGATTTATAATATTATTTGTTAACCATATTCTGATGCGCAAAACCTAAATCATTAATTCCATCATTGTGCTAATGCTTTACACAGAGGCAAAGTTTGTTGTAATTTACCACCATCTATTTTTCTGTTTTAAAATGGTCAAAATTCTTCTTAAGAAATTAACGGTAGCGATAAGGCGTATTTAATATTGCATTGAGTGGTTTAATTTCTACAGTATGTAGACTTACAGAAATGATCTCAAATACCATAAGACCATGTCTCATCCTTGTTAATGGGTCGGTTAGTAAAGATTTGTGTGATCTCGGCCAAGGCTATCCGATCTACCCTCGTGACAATGTTATTACATACCCGTAGATACAAGTCTTTGAAATAATCAACCAAATGATCAAAATCTCAGAACTTCACGGTGATACACAGGTAATAAAATAATGATAACATACTTCTGAAAACACCTACGTATTATCTAAATATGAATAAGTACAATATTTTTTCAGTTTGTTCTATATTCTGGATAAAAATAAAACTTGAAGGGGATGAAACAGGGAATAGAAGTTTGTATACGAGACCAATCATTTCTTAAGTTAGGGATATAAAAATTTAACATATCTGTTCCTTTGGTAAGAAATAAAAAATGTGTCTGCGTTTTTGACCAATTAAGGTGGAATATTCAGTGTGAGACTCATTACCACTGGTCTGAAGATAAGGCTATTATTTCTAATGATCCTAATAGGAATGTCCCACAGCAGATAAAACTTTTGAAATTGGACAAACTATATGTAATTATTTTAAGCAATAAAGAAGAAGAAGTAATCAACGTAAGCGACAAAAATAAATGAAATAGAATAGATAAAAAGATATAGGCAATGCAAGGAGGGAAAAGTAGAAAGAAAAAGCAGGATAATAATAAAATCTTCTGTTAAAAGTACATTTTAGTTTTCTTTTATTACTAAAACTTACCTACTACTTTGTTAGGATTTAATAAAGATTTGCAATATAAACAAAACAAAAAATAATGTCAACTTTAATGGTGGATCCAAGGTAATAGGATATAACGGGAGTGTTGCACCTTGGTCTCAATGGACCTCTTTTTTCAAACGACTGGGTTTCATTTGTTTTTGTTTAATATAGTACCTTACATTTAATATAGTACATGAATAAGCGTAAAACATACGTAGTACGTAAACTACATCACATAGAAGTAAGTTCAAATTAATCCGACGTTTTGAAGGGGTTGAAAATCACGTTCAAAGATTCCGTTACATAAAAGCTAATCCTAATAAACAAATCCGTGAATTGTATATTAGAATTCATGGAAACAATGGAAAAACACTGATAGCCGAATGGTTTATTTACAGGTTTACTAAAAGAGTCTTTATTTTGAAAAACAGATTTTTATCATCAAAAAGCAATGCGCAACACAAGACAGATGGACAAATAATTTGTCCTAGTTTCATTCTATTTTGGTTTAAAAAAATGAAGCGATACGTAGTCAAAGTAAATACAGATGTTTCGTTTTAACAATTAGTCCGGCTCTATCATCACGCAAGTAACCTGCTCGCTTGTAGTTTATGACTGGTTCAGCCCGGTACCAAGCAATGAGGTATTAATGAGTTGACGACAATGACCATTTCAATATAGAATGCCGAAATTGAATGCACTGAAATAGTTTCATACTCCAGAGCATTCAGTATTAATGAAAACTGTTCTCATTCCTTTCCGGTTACAAAATAAATGAACTAACGTTATAGAAAGCGCCTACAGTCAGATTCGGGTATACATTTATCAAAAGGGAATATTTCGACAGAGGATCTGAAAGGTACGCCACTTCAAAAAACTCGTATTATTTTTATTAGTTAAGATATACGGTTTTACTCACGTGTATATTTCGGGGATGCCCGGCTAGTTTCGGACCCGTCGGGGGCCCTTTATCAAGGGGTGAGGCGTCCTGCCACGCCGGTTGCAGGTGCCAGACAGGTGTATTATTTTGTTAAAAATAGGGGTGATCTATAAATAAATAAATATATGTATAAAACGATAGATAAAGGAATGGTCACCGGTTTTATAAAACAGTTTCTTATCTTGTTACGGAACTGTTTTACCCAAATTGTCTCTCTGCAAATACAGGAAGGTAGGGCAGAAATGTTGTAGGTTTGTGTTATTTTTCGTCACATAACATGCTTTAAAATTTCGTATCTTTTTCTTTGGAAAAGAATAAGAAAAGTAACAAAGCCGCATTATTTTTATTTATTGTAAAAATCACCTGACTTCAAAGTGTAAAGTCGTTGTTAAAGTTCTGTAACTGTTCCATTTATTTCTTTATCTCTTTCGTACGCAACTTCTGATATAATACCACAGCTTATGTGCTTGTCGTCAAATCCTTATTATAGATTGTGCTAATATACAAAAAAAAAGAGATTTTAGAGCAAAAAGGCTTTGTTACTATATAGAGTTATAGGAATTAGCTCGAAATGTTGTTTCGGTATATTAATAGAAAATATGTCGATGCTGTTAAGTTTAGCCCCATTGTTACAGATTTTGCAAAACGTAATTAAGGATGTAAGGATTGATTATGACATACTAAATAATATGAGATTTGTACTGTTGGTACTTCAAGGTTTTGGCAGTTAGGAGGAGTAATACCAATATATGGTTATACAGGAAATCATCGCTACACAAGATTACGGCAATAACAAATTTAAAAGTAAAAACAATATGCAGCAAATCTCAGCCAAAGGCGATAATGAACAAGCAATCGCTTCTCAAAAAGGGAGGGATCATGGAATAGTTTATGTTCAATTGTTATGTGTGTGTCCAATTGATCCAATTATATGATCAGATGAGGCTCTTGTTGATACTTGTGGAGTTTGTACATAATTATCTTTTAAAAAAAGTATCACCGACTTCAATGCGCCTCAAAGTACCCAAATCGCTTCAAGTGTGCATATAAAATTAAAAGAGTTCCCTCGATTTCTCCAGGATCCCATCATCAGATCCTGACCTGATGACCATGGGACCACTTGGAAAATATACCCTTTCAAACAAAAGAAGAATTTTCCAAATCGGTCCAGGCGTCTTTGAATAATCGGTGAACATACATAAAAAAATACAGTGGAACATAGAACCTCCTCCTTTTCTGAAGTCGGTTAAAAATATAAATAGGATGTTAAGGGACACCGACCATGACGCGAACAATATGCGACAACTGCTGATCTTATACATACATCCAACTGTTCGCAAAGTTCGTCAGTACGTTCGCCACTACTGGCCACTACTATCTAAATACTTAATTAAAGAACCCGACATTATTCATGCTATCGTTGATTGAATATTCCCTATCGCATCGTGGAAACTGAACAAACCCCTAAAAGAGCACAAAATCCCAAAAAACTAGTACAAATCAGTTACCATAGCTAAGCATACATATGACACAAGTGATTGTTCCAAACACACTAAGTTAGGGTGTCATTAGTGCAGTCGATAATTTATTGCATATTATATAACCAAAAACCAACTACAATAAACCTACACATTTACCTTAATATATGTTATTTACTAAAAAACAAAAATTACGCTTGGTCCATGTGATATAAAAGGAACAGTTTAATTGAGAACCACCTATATACTTTAAAAAAAACCGACATTAATTAAATGATTACTTAAACAATCACTGACTGTAGAGTACTAAGAATGAAAATCATAAAGAAATTTCTTCTAAAAACACAGAACGCTACATTCAAAAATAATCGTCCAATCCAATTTTCAATTATATCCTAAGTATGTTAACGAAAAATGAAAGAGAGCCTTTTTAAAATGCAAAAAATACTTTTAAAAGATGAGACGGTGATGAAGCGATACCTACATTCAGTTAGCCGCGCGGTAATTACGTTGAAGAGGGTAGACCATTTTACTGGGAAATTAAACGAAAACACTCCACCCCCGTGCTTGCTTCCGGAACATTTGCTTGGAAAAATAAGTGTAGATATATAATATTAGATGTGTAACTCGGGACTTAATCGCGATAATATTAATTTGGTACAATACCTTTTTTGGTTACGTCCAGACGTTTCGATCGAATTTGATAACCGTGACCACGATCGGTGCAATTCGGAGCAATACGAAAGTCACAAAAGTAATAAAAATAATTAGAAATATAATGCATAATAATATATTTCAATTTTTTTTCTACTAATAAAACTTACGTATGTATGTGCGGCTTGCACACATAAATTACATTTCAATCTCTTTAACTTGATATAAATTGAACTAATTTACTCAAAGCAAAAGGTAAGTACGTATTTTATGAGCGACTGCGGTCGTGTCAAAACCGATACGAGTGTACATTTTACAACCCTATAACTGTAACTGTAAAATGAGGGTAGATTTCAAAGAAGTTTATAATATAATATTACGAATTGGTACTTCAGCTTTCATAAAATTTAATTAAGCTATAATTTCTACTTCTAAATTTTAAGAAAGCTCTGGTGAATGAATCCTCTCCTATATCTTGGTTGTTAAAATGTACTTTGTATTTTGTATAGACTTTTGAACAAAAATAATCCTCGTTCTGAAGGTAATATATTTTATTTACTCTAATGATATATAAAAGTAATAGCATAGTATACTAGAGCTGTAGCAAACATTATAATATTGTGACGATTTAGTGGGCACTCTGAATCTAAAATGCGCATTAGTTTGAAGAGTCTTCTTAACAGCTTCTGTATAGATCTGATTTTATTTTTAACAGTGTGTCCGATGAGACTCAAATAATGATTCATAAAAAAAATCAGCTATAGGTCTAAAAATCACTTCTATATAACTGAAACTAAATTGTACAGACAGTTTTTAAAGGTTTAGATTTCTAAGCACGCCATCTAAATAAGTTTTACATATCGCACCAGCGCGGGTTCAGTATGGGATCTGCAACAGGATTTTGCGTAAAAGCCATGCAAAGCTTCAGTGACCCACTTTAGTACATGGATTACGTACAATTGTCCCGGTTTTCTATGTACAAATCGTACGTTTTGTCGGATTTCTTACGCTTATCCCACTTAGTTTCACTTGTTTTTGCAGCGTTCGTAGTCGCCCGAGCAGAACTTGCATAGACCATCATAAATTTCTCTGACAGTCCAGAATTTGAACTTTATGCTAACTGCGTCGAATGAGCTATCCTGTTTAAATATCTATAGACTTACTGGAGTAAACCGTATTTATTATTTTTAGTCTATCTATTATGTAATGCAAAAAGTCATACATGTCATACTTAGGATTCCTAATATTCTTAAATTGTAATTAAAACATGGCATTTTTATAAGCAGGCAGGCTAATCTGAATTTAAGGTTCGCACGAGGAAGTCACAAATTAATTAAAAATGTGAACAAAATTAAAATACTACTAATTAATTATATAACTTAATTTTTTTATGATGTCGGCAGTTATAGTTGGTAAGGAATAATAACGAACAAAGTAATCCCATATAACATTAATTAGTTGAAATCACTTTTGCTTTTGGTACTTACACAGGATCCCTCGATATTTTTAGTAATTTCTTACACGTTGAATTAAAATAAATTGCCATTGCAAAAATGTATTAACAGATTTACTTTAACGGATGTAAAGACTATGTTTAAGAGAGAGTTAATATCCTCTAGCAGAGACTTATCAAATTATAAAAGAATAGCTGTTGCCCGCGACTTCGTTCGCGTGGAAATTTGTTGCACGGGAACCGTACATTTTCCACATCAATCCGCACAAACTTTCGCTTTTATAATTTTAGTACGATAATAAAACCTTATGTTAATATGACTTAATGATAATATCAGAGCACCGTTTGTTTTTCGACCAATAATAATAAAGATATTAAACATTGAGCAAAATTAGTTACAATACGATCAACATTCCACTACCGCCACAGGGAACGATAATGGGACCGTTTCTTTTTCTTATATATATTAATGATCTCCCTTATTTAACAAAAAAATCCTTTAACTACATGTTTATTAATACTCGAACTACTCGAACACTGCTTAACAATTGGCTATCTGTTGTAGGACAATAAGTTCTACGAACAAAACAAAGGCGTGGTAATGGGCTCCCCTGTATCGCCCGTTGTTGCTGACATCTATATGGAGGCCTTCGGGGCTCGAGCTCTGCAGACTGCCACCATCACACCTAGATTTTGTAAACGGTATATAGATGATACTTTTACAATATTACCAACAGATAGTGTAAATGCATTCCTAGAACACCTTAATTCCATTAATAACAACATAAAATTTACTATGGAATTAGAGGCAAATAATTCATTAGCCTTCTTAGATGTATTTTTGATCAGAAATCCTAACAATACTTTAAGCCACACTGTGTATAGAAAAAAGACCCATACTGATAGGTACTTAAACGGTGAATCTCACCACCATCCAAAACAGCTAGCTACCGTGGGGATGTCTTTGTTTCAGAGAGCCCGTGGGATCTGTGACAAGAAACACCTGGACGCTGAGCTGGCACATGTCAAGCACGTACTGCAAGACAACAAGCTCCCACTACCGCGCCTCCGTCACAGATCCCAAGAAAAGCCAGCCACTGTCGAGCGCCAGCCTGCCATTCTACCATATGGACGAGGAGTTACTGACAAGATTGGCTACATATTGAAGCGAGCTTCAATCAATACATACTACAAGCCGCCAACGAAGATAAGTCAATTTTTACCATCTATGAAGTGCCAAGTACCTCTACTTGATGCAGGGGTCTATAAAATAAACTGTGACTGTGGGCTCTCGTACATTGGTCAAACCAAGAGAAGCATTGGCACCCGCGTCAAAAAACACATTGCTGACATAAAACACCAACGCTCGATGAAGTCTGCTGTGTGTGAACACGTGCAACAAGGGACCAACCATTACCTGCGTTTCGATAAACCACAGGTACTCGCGAAAGAACACCGATTCCTACCAAGGATGCTCCGTGAGGCTATTGAAATTAAAAAACACCCTAATTTTAATAGAGAAGATGGTTGGAACGTACCACTAGCTTGGGATCCGGTTATTCACTTACTCAAACCCAAGAAAATACACAGCAAGGCTTCAAGACACTTTGAGCTCATTCTGCGTAAATAGTAACACCAACAATCAACAAACTTCGGGTACTTTGAGATAACTTTGCACTTCGATACATGAGACGACCACCATCTTAGTCTACTCGTGACCATGGCTGAAAAGCAACTGAAACGTCGGGATAGATAGAACGTATATAGTAAATAGTAAAATAACACCAAATAAATTGCGATAGAATCCGTTGAAAATAGTTTTATTTCAAAGAGTTGCTTCTCTGCTATGACGAGTGCGAGTCAGCACTGTTAGCATTCTTAACATTTGCAGACAACTATGACTCCAAAATTACGAAGGGGTTCATGTAAGTCTTGTTAAATTAGAATTGTCTACTATTGTTTTATATAAAACTAAAGTATAACTTCTTAATAAAAGCTGTTCAGGGATCCCTCCTATTTAAAGCTCAGTACGGCACACCGTGTGGTTTTAGTCGGTTCGATTCTGAACCACCGCCCCACCGAAAACTCCGGTGTGGTGACGGCCCGAAGGGGTTTCCACACGCACAAGAAAAAAAATGTATTCAAAAGATATTTGTTTCTTTCGGGTTTTCTTTAGATTTTTTAAAATCAAAAACTGGTATTTAACAACCACTTAGCTAAGGACAGCTATGTCGACTTTTTAATTTTTCAGTGGGTATCTAATAGTAGCATCTAATAATATATGTTTCCATATCTTATAGTGTGTATAAAACAACCAACATTTAAAACTTTGTAAGTTGGCTGTCAATTTCCGAATGGCATTAAATTACAAAAATTTAATTTCTTAACAACATGTTAAAAAATAAATTGTTTTATATACGAGTAAGTAGGTATTTTAAGCAGACGATAACTACACACATCAGAAAAGCCTAAAAACAATACGCATCATTTACAGAAACTGCATGTTATTTAATTTTTTTCTTTGATATTTTTTTTTTTTCTTAGCAAAGTAGATTTGTATACAATCTTTTTTGTTCTCGGAAACATATACTGGCTGATTTTAAAAATACAAACTTTTCGATTGTGTTTTGTTTTCATTAATATAAAAGCTAATTATTTTGTACCCGATTTCATGTGTTTTAGTCGCTTGAAAAATTTGGTATTTATCTCACTTTTATCATTTTGAGATATACAGTTTTTGAAAAAATTGAGTGGTAAGTCATTTTTTATGTCATGGACCACGCCATTTGACTGCTGATGAAATACAGAAAACTGAAGGAATGCCACAAGCGGGAAGAAGTCAGCCCATTTTGGTGTCAATAGGAGCGTGATTAGTCTTCTTTTGCAGCGTTATGTTAATACAGGGGATCTTGCTGAGCAGCACCCAGGACGTGGAAGGAATACAACTGCTTGAGAGGACCGATACATACAACAGACTGCAAGACGTCAGCCGATGTTAACCGCCCGGGATATAGGTTTAAAGTTACAATTCTCAAGCGGTGTTGTTGTTTGCCACCAAACCGTGAGAAATAGGCTGCATGAATACGGGCTACGAGCACGACGCTCAATTAGGTGCCTACCTATACGCCATGTATATGAAGAACAGACGACCTTGTTTTTGTAGATGGCAATTTGAACGCTGAAACTTACGTTGAAGATGTCCTCGGATCTCATGCTCACTCATTTGCACAAAGTCTTGGCTCAGATTTCACGCTGATGCATGGCAATGCGCGTTCGCAAACAGAGACCAGAGAGTACTTGGCAATGGAAAACATTCGGGTATTACCGTGGCCTGCACAATCGCCAGACCTCAATCCCATCGAGCACGCATGGGACATGCTCCAGAGACGTGTTCTAGAGAACATGGACGGAGTGTCGACAACCCAACAACTGAAAGACTTGTTAAAGTTCCATTAGGAGCGATTGCCGCAGGCTCAGATAAACAATCTTATAAATTCAATGAAAAATCTTTGCCGACAAGTTTTAAACAACAGAGGCGGTCACACTTTGTATTGAATTACCAAATAATAAAAAAAATGTCGTTATTTAATTTTATAAAAAGTTAAAAGTTTAATTTTGTTTTAACTTTATTTTATACTACGTATGTTACGGTACACATATTGTTAATTTTTGTGAATTGAATTAAGGATTTTGTTGCTTTAGTCACTAATGCATCAAAGAATGCTTAGTTATTATTTATAAAAGACATATAAATATGTTACAATAGTAAAAATCATTCAAAAGTTCAAAACCGTACATATTAAAAAAAATTAATAAATTGATGAGTTTGATTCATGTAGTTTAGTCTCTAACGCACAAAACAATCTGTGAACACAAAAATTACAAAGCATTACAAAAAGTTTTTCCTGGAAATTAACTTGGCTTTTAATAAATTCAACAATTTTAGAATATTATATACGTTTTTAAATAACTTTACTAAAATTTGTTCGTTTTAATAGTTCAAAAGGATAAAAGTAATTAACAGCTGACTTGCCCTCATATTTTAATATTACAATGAAAAAATCAGAATAGCTTTTAATTAAAACTGAGTTTACATTTCAACAAACACTTTAAGGTAGACAGAAGGCTTTAGTAGAATCAGTTGTTTCATTATAATATCATGTTTATTGAACCGGTGAAAGGTGTAAGATTTTAGCGATATCAAATAATATCATAGTAATATTTGAGATTATATAGTATATTTATTTATAGTAGTAGATTATAGTAATGTAGTAAGGCCGGTTTGTGCGTTATGTGTTTAATGATCAGTGTAAAAAGTAATATTCTATGTTTTATTAAAAGATATATTCAAAAGCAAACGCATCTTTTAAACAAATGCTTCAATAAAAAATATTGCACAGGCACATAAATAATAAATAATTATTTTTTCCCTTTCAGGAAAAAACAAAACATATTGTTAACAAATCTTAGCACTATTGTAGGTAAATTGTACACGATTGCAAAGATTTTAGCCTATGGGTATAAAAAACATCTTCACCGGTACCACTTCAATGAAGGGCGACAGTTAGGATAGATGCTTTAAAATGCGCAATTTGGAATATTCGAAATGAATGAATATTGAAATATCTTCATGAAAACCTTCTATGAATTGATTAAAATAGCTCACTTACTTTGGTCGTGAAATGTAGGTTTAATTAAACACAGCCATACAGGTTTTTTGAACAGAAATTTTCCCAGTAGCGTACCGCATTGGTAACAATTTATTTCTCCTCACACATATAATGATCTTACAAAGTTTTACTTATATCTTATTTATAATTAGAGATTCTAGATATATTTTATAAGTATAGAACACGTTTAATATTCTAACCAACTTTATGAATGTGTATGTAGATGACAAGCAAGCTCCGTCTCACTATTAAAATTATGTTTGATTGAAACGTGAGCTCAATAATATACCTATTCTTAAGCTGACAGTTATTTGATAGGTTTTGTCGATTACTTAGCTACATATCTATCATATTTACCAGTTTCTAACAAACAAACAAAGCTTCAATGATTAAGGTCACAAATTTCACCATGAAACCTTGACCGCGGAAAGAATGATTTGAAAATTGTACCATTCAGCGTTAACAGTTACTCAAGTAATATGTTTGTTACGTGGAAAGTTTTGACTGTATTTATAGTACTATGCCATTATTTAATTATTCCGTAAATATTTTATCGTGCAGTATTAAGTGGTGTAACAGTTAATGCAATGAAGAATGAGGTTGTCTATGGTTAAAATAAATTATTTAACAGTAGTCTGACAGACCCCTTCGCCTCCCCAAGGCGGAGGACATCCTTGTAGGATCTTCCACCGCATCAAGAAAAAAAAAAAATATTTAACAGTCCTCAGGGAAAGGAGTGTAACATAGTTTGTTATTTTTTTAGGTTGTCAAACCAATCATTAAACAAAAATGTTTTGACGATAGTAAACTATGATGTCACACGTTGTTATAAAAACTGAAGAGTTTATTGTTTGTTTGTTTAAACGCAAAAATCTCTGGAAGTAGCAGTCAGATTTGAATAATTATTTATTTTTATATTGGATGAATGATATTTATTTTTATATTTTTATATTTGAGGAATGAATACTCTATTCATTGAGATAGATTTTAGGCTTTATAACACCACGTGGGTTAAACTGCGAGGATTAGCTAGTACCATATAAGTTTCTATAACCCACGTTTTGATGTTTAATAAATATTTTTTTCATCTTGAATCGCTTTCCATAGATGAGATTTTTTTTTATTGAAAACCATCTATCAACAACAATACTTTTTCTCCAAAAAGTTTATACTGACTGAATGAAGCTCACACAACACAACAGTTCAACTAAACAAACAAGTGTCCAGTACTGACTTAGCTGACTTTTTACGACACCCTTGGGAAGTTGTACAGTGGTTTATTCTCGGAGACTAAAGCTCTCCGAAGAGCGGTTTATTCTCAATGTATATAATTCATTGAAATAAATCCCTTGAGGCCAAAAAAAAACTCTAAGGCTCCTAATAAAGAATATAATAAAGTGAAATTTATTTTCTTTTTAGTGTTGCATGAATTGGTCAAATAAAATAAATATAGGCAGTTTTATTGTAGTTGAACTGAGTTACTTTGGGCGTGGTTGGTACAATCATAAATACGTCAATGATGTATTTTAATATGCTACCAAAAAATTAATACCCCAGAAAATGTGAAGTAACGTAATATAATTATGTTATACTCCGAATTAGAAACTTTGTTTTTAAGATTACAGGTTGGGCCGACAGAGGTCTGATGAAGTGGTCAGTTCATTTCAGTCTTCCGCCACTATAAAACAATCCTAAGACAACAATACTTTGAAACGCTGCAGCTATAGCCTTCCCAAATTTCATCTCCTGTATCATCTGCTACTTCTAAGGACTTTGTTTCTCACTGTGTCCGCCCAAAACGCACTTATTTTGCCAATTTTTTTTTGCAATTTGCACAACTAAACCTAACACTAATTAAGTTAATAGGAACAGTGGCTTTTTGAAACTCATCAAGTACCATCACCGTTGTGTTGGTGTTATGCAATACTTTAGTAAAGTTTAATAAGTTACAAGGAAAGCTAAGAAAGACAATATAAAATCCCATAAAAACATAATATAAAAAACCTAAGTCTCGCAAGTCGCAACGCAGTTCTTCTACCGCAAAAAGTTGTGAGGTCTAATTGCTTCTTAATTTGTTAACTAACAACATTTTATAGTGACCGTGTCTATATTAGACATCTTTATTGCTGTAATAAATATAATAACTTGGCCATAGCACCGTAACACAATTACATAGGAATAATCTACAATTTTCAATAGTACTAATATTGAACATAGCGCTAGCAAGCCTTTATGCATACATAAACATTGTCGTATGCGAATGCAAAAAAAATTATATGTATGTACAAGGTATAGTCAGTTAAAGGAGCAACGAGAACTGAAAATGTTAATTTGTACATTATTACATAGGTACGTTGTGGCTTGGCTGTAAAATACATTTTCCATTTCTCACTGGGCCTAGCGGATTACAATAACGACTTATTAGAATCAGCAATATTCAATTCTAACGCGCTGATACTAGCGATATTGTATATCGACTTACTGGTACTATAGTAACATTATTTACTCGCTGCCCTCGATCGTATATACCAAATGCTATCGATATACATATTGTTAAATTTTGTTGTAACAGTGAAATAAAAAACACGTCAGATTCATCGTCACTGAGAACAGTGACGATGAATCATCTGTACTTTTATCGGTAATGAGTTTTGCACCCGCGCCGCAAACCCGCAACACTGATGATACGGAGATTTATGACTCGGTATGCAACGAATGATTATTTCTACTATTGTAGTCCGGCCAAAATAGACATTCACTCTTACATAAACTCCCAAGAAATTGAAAATTTACATTAACGTGAAAGACACCATTATAATGAAATTGTGAAAAGCCTCCATCGATCCCACGTGTGCAATAAAATTATGCAACGTCAAAGTTCGCAAAAACGTTAATTTTTTATTTTTTAGCGAAACAGTTAATTTTATGATTAAAATAGATTTCTGAGCAAAAGCGATTTTAAAATTTACTAAAAGTTGTATTTCCAAATATGCACACGTTTAGTAGCATCGCCATTTTGTGTGTATGGTACGCGATATCTTCGCCATTTGTGAACCGATATCAATAATTCCTTTTTTAATCGAATTGGTTGTACTCAAGGTTGGTTCCATTTAAATTTGAAGGAAATATTCAATCTCTAAGCATGAAAAATTAAGGGATGAAGATTACAGCTTCTTACCATTTGTTACGATTTTTGAAGTATTAAAGTCTGTGGGACTTTTTTATAAACGATAATCTATAAACATCTGTACCTTTTTGAATAGCTAATGAACTAAGGAAGTTAATTTAATAATTTGTACGCAACACTCCATATATTTTTTTTAGAAACTGATTGTTTATTTTCTTAAGACGTGATTTTTTTGTGAAAAACCAATTCATTTTTTAGCCTTAACTAGAAAAATAGCTGTATTTTTAGCTGTTTTTGCTTCTGAACGAGTTACTGTTCGTTTGCGTACTAGAAAAGTGCAAAATAATAAACAAAATCCCACATATTTCCACCACCACAAGAGTGCATTTTGACTTAAACTTGTTTAATTAAAATTCTTATATTTATATATATACTAGCAACCCGCCCCTGGTTTCGCACGGGTACAAATTATATACCTAAACCTTCCTCACGAATCACTCTATTACTGAAAACTGCATGAAAATCCGTTCAGTAGTTTTTCAGTTTATCGCGAACAGACAGACAGACGCGGCGGGGGACTTTGTTTTATAATATGTAGTGAAGATTTTTATAATATGATTTTTTATCATTAGCTCAGCTACATGATATGATGATGATTCTAAACGCAAAACCTCATAAAGTAATGAAAACTAAACAGAAACACTATTCGTTCCTACAATTTTTGAGGGTTTCTCTCAATTTTATCAGGATCCCATCATCAGATCCTGACTTCCTTGACATGGGACCACCCTTGAGGTACCCTATCTAACGAAAAAGAATAATCAAAATCGGTTCGGCCCGCCAGCCGCTCTGCCCCCGTTTTTTAAGTCTTTGATATCTTCTAAGATATTCATTTTAATAATATGCTGTTAAGAGCAATTTTGGTCTACATGAAATGCACAACGCATCTAATGTATTTAATTGGATAAGGAATAATACCGTATTGTTTAAAATAGTTTGATAAATCACCCATAATTTTTTTGTAACATGTAAAATATAAAAATGGTTACTGTGGCTTATCTTTAGGAGATAAACATATACCATCGCGGACTTTTTTATTGATCTTTTTAAGATATACAATTCCGTAGTACATTAATTTGATCTATCTCGTAAGGTTTAGCCAGCGGTTGCAATGTAAGCGCACAAAAATATGTTTGTTACGACATGACATTAGACATCTTTGAATTTCTCGACTTTTCTCTACAATAATATGCATATATAGTACATATAAACCTTCCTCTTGAATCACTCTATCCATTGGTGAAAACCGCATGAAAATCCGTTCAGTAGTTTTGCCGTTTATCGCGAACATACAGACAGACAGACAGACGCGGCGGGGGACTTTGTTTTTATATATATATCACTACATATTATATATGTAGTGATATATATAGTTTATTATAAGTTTAGGATATAGTATCGGGACTAAATTAGCTTCAAATAAATCATAAAATACCGTCATAATTACCGTTTGGCTGAAAAATGCAAAAAAATATCCATATTTGAGAACTTTGACTTTCAATAACTTTTTTTTGCACCCACGATTTCAATGGAGACTTTTCATAATTCATTTATAATGGTGTTCCTTACATTTATACCAATTTTCAGCTGTATGCGAATTATTGCAAGCTAACACTAAATTTTTTCGAGCTAACTTGACCGGACTAATTGCGCTATTCAGTGCCGAGTGACGGAAACTACACACTACTGGCACTGGCACGCTTCACTAGCGAGTATAGGAAGATGACTCATCAACACTGTCCTCCTTCTGGTCCAGCCCTCTGGTCTTGAAGGACACCAAATTGACTGGTGGTGACTACCTACATTATTTTAGTCGGTCTTTTTTTAACGTATAATATATAAAATTATACTTTATTTTAATTTAAGTCATACGTCAGTTAGAGTTCCTTCAACAAAATGCGAAGGAAAGATTATCTACGCATTGGGAGATAAGATATATATCTACCGACGTAGCGTAGTTACCTAATGTTAACACGAGAGCCTCAAAATTTGTTCAACCAGACCGAACTTACAACTATTTGCCTATTTGAAACAAAACTGTTTCACCATGTACCGTTACACGCTATACATAATTTTCATAGATATACACCTATTACGTTATCGTGTTAATTCCCGTACATATCCATAACTATTATCATGGAACGTGAAAGTTTAAAAGTTAATATAACTTTGTAGCTGAAGTCTCTAATTGGGAACTAGTTTAAGACTTGCTTAAGTTTTGTGAGCTCGGACTTGGCAAAAGATCATAAAGTACTTATATCCACAATAACTTTTAAACAATCAATTCCTGTAGGTGTACAAAAAAAAAATATTTCTCAGAAACACATTCAATGTACCTATTAGGTATAAATTTCCTAAAATTTCTTTATTTCTTAAAGATGTAGAACATGGTACTGAGCAAAATTCGGTTATTCATTAACTAAATTAAAAAAAAACTATAGATAGGTTATAGTAGTATTTTATACCCTACCTCTCGTAGCTTAAACACTCAGAATACGCAGAGCCAACGTTATAAATTAAAAGAAGGCCATTTGAAGCCGCCCTACACTTTATGAAACTGGGTACGTTCATTTAAAAACTTCATTATAACTTCACGGGCTGCCTCCTACAGCACCACTGTGACTTTGTTCTGCATCTTTTTGTACACTAGGTATATTAGCAAAAGTAATTTATTCCAACTATTTACACAGTTCTGAATATAATTCCAAGTGAAACTAATTTCATTGTGTGTTCGTAGTGTTAACAAAGATACAAAGTAAATACTTGTAGCGGTTAGAAACGGGCCATATAAATAACACTAAGTACATAATAGACACAGACACACACGTTAAACAGGACTGTAAAAAATATGTATATACTGGCTCTTGTCTTTGGCTCCCTCTAGAAATAGGGGGAGAGGGGGTCTGCCGTTTATCATAAAAATAATAATCTCTATCGCACCTTGTTAGCTTTGTTTTACAAGTCGCCGTGTTTTTTCAGGTGTCAGGCTATTTCTTAGAAAAATGTCACTTTGTTCTGGAAGAGAGAAATATATATATCTAGATAAAAGATAAATGAATTTGTTTTGCAAATATATATATTTTAGACACTTTTACACGTCAATTTGTTCTTGCTAGATGGTGAATGGATGTTGTTCTGTGACGTCAAGAAACATTTAGGTCTTATTTGATAAAGATACTAACAGGGCTGGATAGAGTTACTTATGTTACAAGATTAAAACCAGATTATGTATACTGTGTATGATTTAGTTTGTATGTGAATAAGATCTACCATCTTATTTCAATAAAAACTACGTTCTATTTTACAAAACATCATGAATTTCTAATTAAGTTACAGAAATATAATAGCATTTAGGCTGTTAGGATGTATTTTTTTTAATAGAGTAGGTGCCAAACGAGCAGACGGGTCACCTGATGGTAAGTGACTAACGCCGCCCTTGGACACATGCAACTCAAGAATCACAAGCAATAATAATAATAATATAATTTATTTTCTCACTACAATATTTAGTTTATAACAAAAAATTTAAGTAAGTATATATATTGTAGGAGACTGGTGCCTAAGCTAGGCTCTAGGCCTGTGTTTTAGGACACCAGGTTCCCACCCCTTAATATTTTCATTTCTAGACTATTAAATGTTCTAAAGCGTTGACAGCGTAGTAAGATATCCTACTTTATATAAAGACAGTAGTATAAAAGATAGTGTAAGTATAGTATTTAAGAATGTGTGTGTGTGTGTGTGTGCGCGCGTGTGTGCGCGCGCGTGTGTGTGTGTGTGTGTGTGTGTGTGTGTGTGTTTGTGTGTGTGTGTGTGTGTGTGTTTGTGTGTGTGTGTGTGTGTGTGTGTGTGTGTGTGTGTGTGTGTGTGTGTGTGTGTGTGTGTGTGAGTGAGTGTGCAATGCCGGCCTTTAAAGTGGGGGGGGAAAGGGAATGGGGAGAAAGAGGGAGAGAGGGAGAGAGGGGGACAGGGAAGGGATAGGGCCTCCGGTAACCTCACTCAATCAGCGAAATACAATGCAAGCATTGCTTTAACTGTGGTTTTTTCTGTGAGGACGTGGTATCACTCCGATCGAGCCGGCCCAACGTTGATTATGTTCTTCTACGCGGTTTTGTATCGGATTAGATGTAATTAAAAAAAAGCTAGGGATGCTGTCGATAATACGTGCCGAAGCATGACTCTTCCACAGTTAAACCAAATTTTCGGTGTTATATTACCGATAACATAAAATCCCTTAAAAGATTCTTGTTACGATCATAGGAATGCATATTTATAAGAAGATAGAGAACAAGCAGCTTGAATGGAAGCAATCCGATTGATCAACCAACAAGAATGCTTTGCGACAATATCAGCAGTAAAAATGCAGTGCTATTTATTTACTGCTGGTGAGAAGTTTTCCCAGAGTTATTTAGAGTTGGTAGAATGACACAAAGAGGAATAATAAGGTTGCTAATGCGCGAGTGACAGCAAGGATGTGGCGAATGTACGGGTGTGTGTACCCATGACCTTGATTTCTAATTATTATATATTCCGTATATATTTTATAGAATTCCATCAAAAAACAAAAGACATTTAGAATATTTCTTTGACAATTTGGACATTGTGCTGTAGAGATATCTATCTAGATATTCCAAAAACAAAATGATTATTGCAGGAGATCTAAATATTAATTTACTAGATGCACAAAACCACGCCACTATAAAACTAAGGGCCATTTTAAATAAATACAACTTAACTTCACATATATCTATTCCCACAAGGGGTACATCATGTGTAAATTTAATTCTTAGTAATATAGCTAGTGCATCCGGCTTAACAATACCCCTATGGCTATCTGATCACGGTACAGCACTGACGGTTCCGTAAACTTGTATGTAGATAGAACGTCCATCTCGAGTATCGATTCTCAAAAACTTTTGCCCGTCTTTTTCTAAAGACAAACTTAACTTTGCGGTTGCGATGTACGACAAAGTTAACAATCCAACCGCAAAATATAAGTTTGTAATCACAAAAACTATTTTTTTATGTGATATAACAATAAATTAATGACTTTCGCAACTTTTCCTTTATCTGTGCTATAAAAAATTGCTTCATGCCAAATTTCAAGATTCTAGGTCGACTGGAAGTACTCTTTAGGTTTTGATTCCCTTGCGAGTAGTTGCGAGTTTGAAAATATGTGACTTAAATTGCTGTTTCTTTTAATTGCGTTGACATAGAAATTTGATTTTGTTACAGCTTAAAGGTATTATAGACTTGAGTATTTTAATTTCAATTAAATATTTATTCATATTTATTAAATTTCAATTTAATACCTCTACGCGTTCATGAAGAAAAGGGTAGTAAGTTTAAAATTATTAAAAATATTTTTATTGTATGATGTAACTAAAAATTTACGGTTTTCGCAATTTTTCTTTTATCTGTGCTATAAGACGTTGCTTCGTACCAAATTTCAAGAAGAAGAGTTTACGGGAAGTACGGGAAGTTAGAAGTTTGATTTTTTCACAGCTCCAAGGGACAGTAGATTTAATAATTTATCGCCCCTGATGTGTCTTGCCGCCCATATTTTATATACTTAAAAATACTTCCTCTACCCTGCCTTTATCTTCTAGAGATAGGGAAATTTATTAAACAGCATCCTGAAATATTTAAGCACGCTTAAGATGAAACGAAGCGAGATAACATTAGAGCTCTAAATAAATTAATACTCATTATGGTTCCTAGAAGCGTTAAACTGCAAAAAAATTGTTACGCAATGTGCGTATTACTATACAATAAGATTCCAGATCAGGGTGCTGCCCTTAAATAAGTTTGTGCCATGTTTCAGTGAGTGGCGAGTTCATTTCAGGTCAATAGTTTAGCATGACAAAGACTGAGGAACCTTTAGAACCATATTGAATTTTCATATATTGTAGATTATAACTTCAAATAGAGCTGACGTCAGATAATATTCTTATGATTGATCCCATCTCGATTTTATCGCAGTTAAAGTCACTTGGCGACAAACGCGGAAATAATTTCACTCTGCAAAACTTCTTAGTGAAGTCTCAAACAAAACGCTGAATACAACATTTGTTATTATTCATATGAACATAAAGGAGAATTCGATATGCGCGAAACGTCTGTGGGGTCCCACTCATCTTTATTTGTTTTAGATTACTTTGGGTCTTGCTGAAGTTGAGGGAGTATGGACCGTGAGCACACAAGCAGATTTATATATAAGGGATTTACGAATAAAAACTTACCTAGCCATGCTGAAAAATATAATCACTAAGTTTTTCAATTTGAATTTGCTACTTTGTATAAGTTTTTATGTGTTTTGAGACGTCTAGAGAATTTTCTTAAGTATAAAAGAAAATAACATTGTTAAAGTACTGAAATGTTCGGATTTGAAATAAATTTAGTTAAATGTTGCTATAATGATAATATTAGCACTAGAAGTTCTTTATATTACTTTTGTCTTATTCGATATTTTACTTAAATTCATTTACGAATAATATTTTGTATGTGTAATAGGATAATGTTAATGTTACTTTTTTTTAAAGGGAGACTTACATGTGGGGCTGTAAACGTAATGTTACGACGACACTATTTTAATTATCATAATTTTTATAATACTCGTGCAAGTTAACATCGCATATTAATTATAGCAATATAGGAGTATAATCTCAGGTCTGATTGTGGTCTTTAGACTATTCTCAAAGGGGCCGTTAATGGGAGTACTTAATTACTATGGAACATCAGCTTAAAGTACTGGTCATGTACGATTCGTACTCGATAGTCCTATAGGAAAATATTACATTATATGTTATTATAATTTTCCGTAGGAATCTTTGTAAAACAACCTTCATGTTTTTTCTTTCTGTTCCGTTCTGTTCCGTTTTCGACATGCGGCAACTTACAGCTACTACTAGGTACTACGTACTCGTATGCATGCCTAAATACACGGCGATGTAAATTGACGACGCCGTCCACCTTCCTCAAACATCCAAAGGCTATCACGCAGGAGTAAGTAAAGCTTATCCATTTTTATATTTGGTATTAAAAGAAATGATTCATCCTTCCATATTAATCGCTCGCTTGACTTAGTTAGTTTACTAAAGTATCACGTGATCAGGTAACATTGAACGCAAAAATTTTGCGTACACTGCAGGTAAGTAAGTGTCTTATCCCGCTAATTTAAAAACGTATATTTTTGTTACAAAGAAACAATACATATCGTCAGGTGTTACTTTTATCATAGTTTTAAATAAAACATTATTTTTTGTTGCTAGAAGTCATAACATAAAACGTTTGCTTTCGTTTGCGTTTAAAGTTCTTTTATATCAACTTTGTTTTTATAACATATTAATTTACGTACAAGCATGGTAACCTATGTTTTATAAATAAAAAGGTAATCACAACGAAATTGTAATAACAAAATAAATAAATCAAATTCGCATGAAATTGATAAAATTTGCAAATGCTCTCATTTTATCTTTCAATAAAAAAACAATAGTTACCATGAATGTTGAACTAAAAGAATACAACGGATTTTTTGCATACACGAGAATATAACAGAAATTGTAATTAATTGTAACACAAAAACTCTATTCAAAATTTACTAAAATTCTTCAATCTGTACGCTAATTTATTTAAAATATGCAAAATGGATCTAGACTGCGAATACAAACAAATATTGTCTGATTTATTGCGTCGAAATATAAACTGACTCTAATTTATCAAGTTATTTTAATCAAAAAGAGGCTTTTGCTCTAAAATTTTAACAAATGAAAGTCTTGAATTACTACGAATTAATAATATGAAGAATTTATTAACTTTAAAATTAATACATTTAATTTAAGACTACCAATTTAAAATATTTTAGTTTTAGCAGTTTAGTAAACTAATTAAGCACTTAAGATATATAGACATTATTTTTCCACAAGCGTAATGTTGTGTCAATTGAGTCCTAAAAAAATTTAACGGAAAGAGTAGGCAATATTTATTTTTAGAAAATTTTATCTTATTTCTTACCATGATTACCTAAGACAACTACATGCATGGAATTCACTGAAACACAAACAAATTGGAAATGTTATTATGAATTTGTAAAAGAAAAACCAAATGATAAATAAAATACATACAGCCAACGCTAAATCATTATTTTGATAGAAAGTTAATGATGGTTCAGACTGGACATTCCCGAGTTAAAACGGAAATGGGTCGACAGTCTATGAAAAGAAAGTCACCAACCCAGCCGTTAAAACAATTTTTTTTTTGTATTTATGTACGTACGTGACATAATATTATTTGTACCCTATCTAAAATAAATGCATAAGTCACCATTTAGGTGACTGCAAATATTTGTCATAATACTTAAAGATTTAGTTGCCGGTCATATGCCGATATATCCAGATTACACCAAGAGGGGTAAGTACATTATAAACCATTACGGTTAAAGAAAATAAGCGTTGTCCACAAACCAACAGTGCCGAACTTCAAGGTTATATCCAAATGGACACCCAAATCCGTTTGTACGCTATACGGGAACACCATAGCCTTTTTAAATATATATCAACATCCCCTTTCCGGAGGGCTCGTAAAATCCGAGTACGGATTGTTGCGCTTATACCATCCTCCACTGAAATATGTACGTTGAATTCCAAATGCTAGAATATCTGGCAACAAATGTGAAAATATCTCAGACCGTTCTGGAGCTCTACCGCGTTTTTTGGTATAGCTTGAATCCGCTATTTCTTCGATCTCTTTCTGAGCAAATTGGTTTCACTACATACATAAACTATTAAGTCCACCTTATGCAATATATTGCAGGAAGTATAAATAAATAAATTTACTTTGATATTTTGTAAAACTTTTTTAGGTTTCCGCTCCTCAAAAGGAAAAAAAGTTCAAGTACAAGATCACTTTGTTGTCCGTCTATCTGTCTATCAAGACCTTTTTGCTCAGGAACCCGTAGATGCACCAAGTTGAAATTAATACCAAATACTTACGTCTGCAGTCCCTTGAAGCTGTAAAAAATCAAGCTTCTAAGTCAACGCAATCAAAAGATACGGCCATTTAAACCGTAGATTTGATCAAATTAGAACATTTCGCAGGTAAATCAAAACATATAGGGTGTTGTGTATGGGCTTTCTTCACTATCAACTGCGTGTAAGGTAATATGTGTAGGAGAGAAATGATAACGGAGGTCACCAAAAATATAATTTATTCTAACTGAGGAACTACAAGACAAGTATCGATAACTAGGTTCAAACAACGACTAAAGACTCTGTAGAAAGTTTACATCACACGTTACACACATACAGGTATATCGCTTGTTGTACAATACTCAAAATTACATGTCAGCATTAATACACACATTATCTTACACGCAGATATAGTGAAGAAAGACCATACACAACAAGGATACTTCACCTTGACCTAGAATCATAAAATTTAGTAAGAAGCAATGGTCTGACAGCACAAGTAAAGGAAATAATCCGAAAGTCGTTAATTTGTTCTTGTATCATTTAAAATAAACAGTTTTTTGTGATTACAAACTTTTATTTTACGGTTGGAAAGTTAACTTTGTCGTACATCGATGTACGGGAGGGTATTTGTAGAAACGCAATGTTAAAAGACGGGCAAAAATATTTGAGTATGAGTACATACAAGTTTGTTTGCTTACGGAACCCTCGGTGAGCGAGTCAGACTCGCACTTGTTCGATTTTTTTTATATTTTGCGTTTTTGAACGAAATCTAAATAGAATATTGGGTAACCGAAATCCAACTAATTATGTACACTTCACGACGCACGTAATGTAAACCCGTTAAAAAAAGTGGGAATACTGTTGAGACTTCAAAAATATTAGTTAAGCATAATAAGCATTTCGAAATATTTGTACAAATATTATGGGTTGAATTTCGTATTTATTAAGGACAAATTATTCGGTTTATACACAATTTTTGGTTTACTTTAGTTGCTAACCCCATACAGTTCATTTTAGTTTAAAATACTTTTAGACCAACAAGGATTTGGGTTTTTATTCAGTCTAAAAAGGCTCTATTAATTGCATGCTTCATTGTCAAGTCTAGAATGTCGTTCCAGTAAATCTAGTTTTTGATAAAGGCATCAGAAATTCATTAAATTATTAATGTAATTGTAGTAAATCCTAAAGCTATACTAAATAGGAGCTGAAAATATTCAACATATATTATTAAAGATTTGAGGGCATCCATTATTTTAACATAAATTCTGTTTTGGAAAACACTGCATGCACGTATAATTTTTTTCTATATTAACTTATATGCATCGTATCTAACAAAAATTTCGGGGAGAGGTCAGTAAAATGTAACCGACACTGCAGTAAAAATTCTTAATTTGAATTTATAAAAGTAGCTTACGAGTCCCGGCTTTTTTCGGTGCCTTTTTAATGGACGAAGCTTCATAGTATATTTAGTTATGATCACAAAATGTAATATTTATTATGTAATAAAGCTATTAAGTAAGTTATATCTTCAAATAAAAGTTATATACGAGTTTAGAAACGTTAGAGACAATTACAAAATTAATACTATATTATATAAAATACATAAATGATATAGTGAAACAAGGATCAAACATTCACCAAGACCATAATCATACCCATAGTTTTACGAGAGTTTTTTTAATAATACATACATTATAATATATGTGGCATTTATATTTTAAAGAATATTTACTATTAAAAAATGAAATTAGAACTAGTTTATTGGAACTGCTAAGAATGTTTTGCAGATAAGTTAATGATAGGCCTCATAAAGTACATATGAACATGTCAAGTCACTGCAAGCCGTGGGTATACAATAAAATAAAGTAACTTTAACTACATTTCCTTTCATATTTCAGAAAGGCTCTTTTAATGGGTCAATTGACTTCTATTTTGATTACCATTCTTTAAAGATTAATAAGTGGAGGTAAAAAGGAATAAAATAAGTTTATATTTGAAAAATAAAAACATTAAAGTATTAACTACTAACAATTTGCAGGGCCTTAAAAGAGTGTCATTTACTCCCAATCTAATGTTACTTCCATAATAACACAAGTACCAATTGTTAATATGTAAACATATAACAGAATCAACTCTGTTATCACGAACAACAAACAACTAGTTTTAAGTTTGTGAGTATAGATATATCAATTAATGCGAGGCGACGCAAGCTCGGTGTAAATATACGAATATTTACACCGTAACCACGAGGTTAGAAACGTCCGTTGCCAGAAAGGGAATACATTTATGTAAATAGGTACAGACCGCATCTAGGGTGAGTGTCGGTTTTAGAGGCCCTGCTTAATCTTGCAAATTTATGCAAGTCGACGACAACACGTCAAACTGTCTTCGCTCGAGGACGTGATCCAAATCCGATTCAGCGCGTCATTTCAGTCGTAAAACGCTTTAGCAGTTGGCACATTTGTCGCATAATTCAGATGTCCTCGGAGGCCAATAGCTTCTTGTGACGGTGCGATTATTATTCAAAGCTTCTCAGAGCGTGCGTATGAGAGAGAGAGTTTGGTATAAGTGGTTACGCATGATAATATGAATATTTATAATTTCACAGTAATGTCGGTATTTTACATTAACTAAACTCAATAATTAAATCTGTTGAATGATATAATAGTGTCTTCAATTTTAACTAAATAATCCTCTACTGGTTTTTAAAGACGGAACCCGCATTTCTACGTTCTGAGATTCTGAAAAGTGATCTAGATGTGAGAATCCACGCGATCTTCGCGACAAATATCCTGCATCCACCAGGTCGTCATGATAAAACTGAAAAAACAACTTGCGGTCATGAAAATAAGTTATTTTGGAATTCGACACAGCTGCATCACCTACCGCTCAGCAAGTAGGTACTCTCGGGGCATGAAAGTGAAGGCACTGTGGGGCTGTTGCTAGGAAACTATTCCACATTTTAATGGAAGGCCGAAAGGATTATTCCCATATCCCATATTAGGTATTGTTACTAACCGAGGTGATTCAGTTAAATGTTTGTAAAGTTCATGTATGAAATAATTTTGCAAATCTTTCATACCAGTAAAGTAACAAGGAAGTATCTGCCTGAATAGAAGAGTTTTTATTCTAGTAATGTGCCCCGCAATTATATACCCTGCTTAAAAGAAAGCTTTTACTGAAGCATGTAAAAGCTTGTAACTTGTAGCACCAGGGCGAGCACTTGCAAATTTCCAGCCTTGTAAAAGCCTTAAAGGTAGGCTTCAAAGACTCCTTCACTTAAGCAGTATAAAGAAAATTAAACTAAAAACCTCGTGAAACCTACTCTATCACAGGAATAGTACTTAATAGCATGGATGCACATGAGATTGAGATTGAGATGGATGAGATTCTTCTACTGTTTGAAAATTATATTGTATTAATAAATATACACTAAATATACAATAGAAAATGTATTACGACAATACTCGTGAATAATTTACGACCAATAAAAAAGCAGGCACGACAAAAAAGACGAAGAAAGAAAGAAAGATTATATTTTTCCGGTATCGGTATATATCGGTAGCTTTAGAAAGAAAGTAGGTTACCTCAGCTCATTAGCTATTTTACTCTGACAATTTGCCCGAGTCTACGCAGTATCCTCTGAATAATAAGTATTTAACGAATATTACAATAAGCTCTCTTATGATAACATCAATGTACTTTAAAAGTAATTTAACAGTAATAGCATGAGGTAGCAAAAACAGGAACGAGTCTTAAAACAGTAATTTAACGTTATTTCATTTCGCTCATGTCGCTTTTTGTCATTTGATTTCTTACGTTCCATTTTTTTTAAATATTAAATATGCCTTAGCCTTATTAAAATTCTTCGGTGTTATCAATTGTTGCTGGTAACTGATCGAAAAGTTGTTCTGGAAATAATGTTAACTTTTGAGGCCATGTATTTTTTTTCAATTTTTACAGAAAAATTACGTAACTTTAATTTACATAAGGTAGCTTAGGTACAAATGTGTGCATGGATTATAAATAATGTATGAAAAGGAATATACGGTAGAAACAAGAATGCCTAGACACGTTCGAAAACCCCGTAACAACATACCAAGACCAAAAAAACAGTAAACAAACAGATTTATTCCTGTAGTGACAGTGTTGTCATTTGGCAAAATGGGGAAATGGTGAAAACTGAACTAATCTATAGTTGCACAATCACTGAAAAAAATGTATAACGTTATGAAAAGATACGTACGTAAAATCATAATGTACTATTCATTACAACTATTTATGGAGAAATAATATTCTTAAGTGTTTATTAACTACGATAACAAATTCTGTAAATAAAACAACATTGTGTATCGATTTATGAATAGCTTTTTCCAATAATTTAAATGGTTACACAAGTTTTATATTTCGTTTGCTTGTTTGTTTATTCATTCAATAACAATTTACATTGTGTTTGAAATTTCACATGCAACAGAAATAAAATTATATAAAAATAAATAAAAACAATAAAAATAAATAAATTAAACAAATGAGAAATTATTTAGTCAGAAAACATTCCAATTTTTTCACCTACCAGTTTCATCATTACTCATGGACATAAACTCAGATACAGAATAAAAACATTTTTCTATCAGGTAAACTTTCAGCCTTGTTTTAAATAATTTCGTGTTATAGACTATATTCTTCAAATGTGTTGGCAGTTTATTAAAAATTTCTACGGCTTGGTATGCAGAACAGTGCTTACTAATGTTTAAATGTGGGAAGATTTCATTCTTAATGGTATTCCTACGCGTACTTTCTCTTAACGTTTTTTCCTCTTGAGTTTCATACAAGTGGATATATTTGGAAAAATGTAATAAAATAATTTGCAAGTATAAACTAAGAACTGTGAGGATGCCCAATTCCTTAATAAAACTTTTACATGATTCACGCTGAGGTAATCTTAACATAGTTCTTGTAGCACGTTTCTGCAATATAAAAGCCCTTTGAATATTGCATTTGGAGCTATTTCCCCAAAACATAACACTGTACCTGATTTTGCATTCAACTATGGCATGATCCACTAGTTTAACTTGGTTAACGCTCATTTCATCTCTTAGAGTTCTAATTGCATAATACGCTGATGAGATTGACGAATCGATCGCAGCCGACTCTTTTTTCCAATTCAGTTGCGAGTCTATAGTGATGCCAAGAAATTTCACTGTGTCCACTAGATCAATTTTATTACCTCCCAACTCTATCTTTATCCCATCATTATAACGAGATGTGGATTTAAATAGTATGACATTTATTTTAGTTGTATTTATAGACAACTTATTGGCTATGAACCGCTCATGCATAGTATCAAAAATCATATTTATCTTTCTCGTTGAATCATTTAAGTCACGCGCTGCGTAACTTATATAAACGACAGGCCATGCGTCTGAGTGCATCTATTCTAACACATTTAATAAATCATTGGTTACCAATATGAACAATATTGGGCCTAAAATAGACCCTTGGGGCACACCACGATTACTTCCAACTATTTGGGACCTGTATATAGTCTCTTGACATTTATCATCAACAATTTTAATTCTGACGAACAATTTTCTATTTTGAAGGTAAGACTTCATTAGTTGTAACGCATTCCCTCTAATACCATAATATTCCAATTTAGCTATAAGCATTTTGTGGTCTATTGTATCAAAAGCTGAACTTAGGTCAATAAATAATCCAGCCAATTTCATTTTCTCATTGATATTACCAACCACATCACTAATCAATGTGTATATAGCATCCAAATTCAATATTTATACAATCCAAGCTTCGTAATAGATCGCAAGTCGGCAATTTATAAAATATTGATATTTATCATCATCATCATAGTCATATTTATTATGTAGCCAGCGTGTCAGCGATATTTTAATAAAAAAGTATTTTAAACCAGAAGCTGGAATCGTTCTTAAGAACTCGCAGGATCCCTAAACGTAATGAAGAATGAATCACCATGTGAAAGGTTTAATAATGTACGAGTCTTCGTTTCTCAAGCAGATAGTTTGAATGTGTAGCCACTTCGCCGCTCCTAAAGGTTGTAACGTGATAATAAATAGCTTGTAAACTTCCTCGAGTATGTGAATATCAAATGAAAAGATATGGTTATTCCAAAGATTGCTACATCCAACCAAAAACAACTTCTTTAGCTTTATTAGTAGTATAGATATAAATTTAGGATAAGGTATTATAGCGGCACCTAAATTTTATAATGTGAGTAGCGCCTTTGTTAAGATTTTTGATATAACGGTCGCCATTACATTGAGCCTGGCAGTCGTCCCCTTGCAAGCCATGGGTTAGGTCGAGTCATAATTTAAGTATATATATATATATATATATATATTTTTTTTTTAAAAACGCAACTCCCGCATTTGGAATTACTCCTGTGTCGCGGGAGACTTTACAAACATACAAACAACGAACACAAAGAACACCCAGACTCGGGTGGGAATCGAACCCACGACCTATGGCATAGCAGTCAGGGTCACTAACCACTAGACCAACAGGCTAGTCATATATATTATATAATATGTGGTATCACTATGTATTTCAAATATAATTATTATAAATTCTATATTTCTTTATATCAAAAAGTCCGCGTATAATTCAACCTAACAAGAACCCCACAAGTAACCTTCACATTGATGACCCCGACGTGACGACAACTGACGAAAAAACGGATGTTAACCCGGACATTTTTCGAATTAAATTTTTTGTTTCAATGTTTGACGCTGAGCGCCAACTCAAAATTATTTGGGAATTTAAATTAGCGTTGAAGTTTAGTTAGGATAACAAGTTAATTTTTTCCTTTTTAGTTACTTTCTTCTTTCGTCGATTTAATTATTTATTAAAAAGTTTTTATTACTTAATATTGCGGTTTTAAATTAAACTTACCTTACAATTCTCGTGATTGTGTATACAAGAGAATGTGGTTAATATTGCCAGAGTCAGTAACATTAAGTCCATAATTACGCGACCAATTGCAAAAGACGTACCTAAGAACTCCTTGCTCTACATTAAACTCAAATAAATTGAAAAATGGTTGGGTAGCGTACTAACGCTACCCAACCATTTTTCAAGGTTTTCTTTACCCTAGTGGGTGTGTACGCTAAATTTTAAATGTTGATGTAAGATTTTTTGAATTTGGTTCATACAAACCCCCAAATGTTCTCGAATCTCCTTATAGGTGATAGGGTTAAAAGGAGAAGCTTAGTTCTATCCCTGATCTTAATTTTTGCCTAGATTATCATCATCATTGGCCATAAAAATTCTACTTTTGTTTTAATTCCTTCAACTAATCCTACTACTATTAAAAACGTGAAAGTTTGTGAGGATGTATGGATGGATGGATGTTTATTACTCTTTCACGCAAAAACTACTGAACAGATTGCGATGAAACTTGTTATGAGACCTGGATTAACACATAGGCTACTTTTTATACCGACATTCCCAGGGGATCGGGACTTACGCGGGTGAAACCGGAGGGTGCAGCTAGTTTCAAATAAATTTGTTGTATTTCAAGATTTATTTAAGCCGTAAATTATTCAACACGTACGTGTAGTGATGATATGTTACCTCATATACAAATGGTTCGAATCGAGCTTAGGAGTGATTTGAATCCATTTTTATTATAAGCAAACAAGATTTAACAAAATTATTAGTTCATAATTGTATTTAAAGTAAATAAATAAAATACCAAAAAAACACATTTGATAGAAAAAATAAAACTGTTTTATAATAGTAGTTTTTCTTGTAACTAGCATTAACTACTTCTAGCATTAGCTGTATACTCAACATTAGCGGCGTTATCGCTATAAACTTGAATTTTGTGCTTGAAGGATAAACTTGTTGAACAATCAATCTTATTCAAATTGATTAACTGCCCGTAATAGATATTGACTTGTGCTTCTAAACTTAACTTTCTTTATTAACTACTAACTTATCTTTTCTATTCATAAAAGTAATATACTTTTACAATTAATATAAAAGTTCACACTTGTGCGATGTCTATGACGACAGCGCGGCTTGAAGCTGAGATTCTCTTTTGAGTGAAAGAGACTCATACCCGGTTTCTGAAAGGTTGATCAAAATAATGGTCGACTAACAGAGCTGTTAAGTTAACAACGGCGTCAAAATTGCATTTGACATTTTGCAGTAAAATTTGTATGACTTTATTAAATGATCTGATGATCAAATCAGAGAGCCAGTGCCTGATCACGCTTTCAGTAGGTCTCTGAATATTATACTTGACAAGATATTGGACAACCGATTAGTTAATTTTTGCTTTAATTAGCCAAAACAACATATAACATTTAGTCAAAAGGCCAAATCACTGTTAATCCATTCTCCTTTTTTCTTTAAAAAATTCTTAGATTGATAAGTAAGAGTTCCGAAAGACTTTGAAAATTTTTATTTGTTGTTGTTTTAGGTTGTTTCATCATACCAAATCAGGGCTGTAAGAAGAATGACACACAAGTTTGAACGGTGTGCTCTCCAGGAAGTCCCTCGTTTTGAGCGCTGAATGTGCGAGCGCGTTGTCCTGGTGTAGGACCAGCCCGCGCAGACCCATATTCGATCGCTTGCTTGTGACAGTATTGCACACTACTGGCAAGCATTTGGTAGTATAGGCACCAATCAGCATTAATGCTACTATGATCCCGTAAAGGTATTGATACCAGATGTCCTGTTACAGTGAAAAAACTAGCGATTAAAATCTTATCTGCGATCACTTTACTTTGGTAAGCCTTGGCTCATTTTGAAACAGCCGGTCTGTTGATTTTTGGATCATATTGATAAATCTAAGATTCGTCACCTGTACTTGGGTCACGAAGGCGTCAAGACAAATTTCCGTATCATGGCACCATTCCACGAGAACCTGCTTCTGAGTGTTGGTAAGGTTGTGCAGTACCCAGCGCGAAATTATGTTCCTTATGCAAAGGTGCAAAGATAGATCAATTTTTAGTGAGACACGATAATGACATTTAGTTATTTCGTTATTTTTTAGTTTGTTATAAAAATATCGAGGGAAATTTGAAGTTGCAACTTTTGTATTTTCTATCGTAAATGATCTTATTTTTAAAATAATGTATTATCTGTCAGTGTTCCATAAAAACACTTTTCCGCAAAACTTTCGGAGTGGCCTCATATGTACTTGGCTTTTACTTTCTTTGAAAGTATTTATTGTTTTGAGTCAGTCTTATCTAAGTTTTTTTCAACAAGTTTCACTATACCATCCACCCATTATACTGTTAGTATTCTCACACTATGCAAATCAAGTCTTGACCTGTTTTATATAGTCTACTACAGTATTCAGCTAACTACCTATAAAATAAATAGTTCAAGTAGCGTGAAAAGTTGTGATATTAATAATATGCCTTAATTCCACAACTTTTTATTTATGCCTACTATAATTTATACTTCATTCGTACATTAAACGAAATACTACAAAAATTAATCAATAAAAATCTTTTATTCATAAACCATTTTTATTTACAGTATGGTTTGTGAATAATAAACCGCTGTTGCTTCTTTACTTATAACAAAGAAAATACACTTTTCTCCAAATGTATTAAAGACACTCCAGGAAGCGTTCCGACATTTACAAATTTTAATATTTAATTTTCTGAAGGTGGATTCTTTTTGTGAATATGAATGGAGAAAGAGCCTTCTTATCGGACTGTGTCTGGGAGCGACACGGCTTTTAATACGTGATCGGAATGCTCGCCAATTACGGGGGCTTAAGGAGCAACGCGCAGGTTTGTACCCGTGAGTGAAAAACGACGAGCGACTTTTTCTAGAAAGGGATTAGAACAGGTGGTACGTAACCGTTGTTTTTAATCTTCTTCGCTGAATGCTAACGATCTCGATCGCTCGCTCCTAGGTCCGAACATTTTAATTGAACACTTGCACAGGCTTTAAAAATCAGTACCTACATAAAAGAAGGTTCAATTATTTTCGTATTAATACATGGATATTTATTATTCAGTAAGGAATATGGAAAATACGATGTATCTCATAGCAGTTACCGTCAACTAAAAATGTATCAAATTCAATTCGTTCAAATTCACAAAATACAACAGATTTAAAAAAATATATAGTTACTCTCTTTATGGAAAGTTGTATGGTGAGTAGGATCCTTAAAGCTCTATAGTGAAGGGATAAGAATTTGAAGTGTAACAGTGGCTCACTGGTGTTGCGAGATGTATAAGTACTGGTAACCACTTACTGTCAAGTAGTCTGTGTGCTTATTTGACAACTTCTCACTTCATGGGCGATATATGTATGGGTCAGTATTCAATTGTAGATCTTATCGTCTCTATCTATCTAGTGATTAACTTATCAACAGGTAGGTAAGATATAGTGAAATCAGCAGTTAAACCACAGCTCAGTCTAGGAGCGTCGACTTTACAGATTATATCATGTATATTGTTACTGCAGTCACTTTGTAAGTTTAGGGTACTGTAGACAGTCCTTACATGTTTTTTTTATTGAATTCACCTAATGATCATCGCTTATTGCATACATGCACAGTTTATAAAGTCCGTTAAATAACCATTAGTCTTATTTCTTAATCAAAACTTAAGGTCCAAAAAAATCCTAGGAGTTTTTATTCCAACGAAATTAAATGATTTAATCAAGAGGAAATGCATGCTTCCTTCCGCACAATAAAATAGGCTAAAGTTTATTAGGGAAACGGTAATATTAAATGTTTTTTTTTATGCACACATATAATTATAGACAAGGCACAATCAACTTAAGTCCCGTCTATAGATTAACATTCATTCAGATCAGATACTGAGGTCTATAGTCCCTATTAGGTGTATGAAAATCAAGGTCGTGAGTAAACACGATAAAAAGATATGAGCAAATTTAGGTATTCGCAAAAACTTGTAAGTACCAAAATTTACCTTAATTTTCAACTTTTTTATTTTTCGAAATTTTCTCTTTATGTAATTAAAAGCTGTAAGACCTTGCTTTTAACCGAAATTGACAATTCTAGGTCAACCGGAAGTACCTTATAAGTTTTGAGTCAAAAACCTATAGGGTACTTCCCATTTACCTAGAATCATGAAATTTGGTAAGAAGCAAAGTCTGACAGCACAAGTGAAGGAGAAAATCTGAAAGTCATTAATTTGTTGTTATATCACATTAAAAAAAACAGTTTTTGTGATTACAAACTTATATTTTGCGGTTGGATTGTTAACTTTGTCGTACATCGCAACCGCAAAGTTAAGTTTGTCTTTCGAAAAAACGGGCAAAAGTCTTTGAGAATTAATTCCCGAGATGGACGTATACAAGTTTGTTTGTTTACGGAACCCTCGGTGCGCGAGTCAGACTCGCACTTGTCCGGTTTTTTTAGTGGTAAAGAACTTGCTCTCACATTCAAATTTATGTTTTTGATCTGATTTCAGTTATTTTTGTTCGTTTGAAGTTGACAAGCGGCAAGCGGCTCGCTCTGCTCGTAAGTTCGCGACCGTGGCGGTCTTGATTTTATGATTTTTATTTTGTGATTATAGAAACTCGACCCAATTCCCAGATTTAAGATATATCTTTTTACCTTTTGATGAACCCTAGCCCTGTATCAAATTTTATGTTTCAAGGTAGATCAAACGTTTTTTGATAATCTGTCAGTCGACAAAAATTATTTATTTTGTATTCATCTATTTATTTAGTCTATCAACAAATGTTACACCAAAACTTTTCAACATGAAATGTTGAATGATGATAATGATTTTTTTTAAATCCTTTAGAATATTTCGGTGGTTATTCCACTATCACTATTACCAATACCTGGTATTGCAACCTAACCTGACTACTGAGGAAGTATTTTAATATGTGTTCATTGCATCAATTTTGTTCATAAATCTTTGGCGACATCTATATTTAACTTATGCGGAAATATCTTTAAAATAAATATTTTAAAGATATCTCTCCACCAATGATTCTACGCCATCCGTGCAGTCATTCATTTTTATTATTATCTAATAATAAGAATGAATGAATGTCGTTATAGATTTGCTACCCACAAAGAACAATTATTTCGCTTCTCAGTTTCGGTTTACTTCGTCTTAGGGATATGTAAAAATATTTAACAGCAAAATAAATTTACAAATATTTTTTTTTTAATGACAGTACTTTAAAAAACATACTTCAGACTCTTTTTAAAAATTAGGAAACTTAATGATTTATACTATAAACATGTATTCATCTGGAACTGGCTTACTAAAAAGACACTTGGAAAACTGAAAAGAGAAAAACTAGAACTGTATTCAACAAGGAAGATTTAAAGTAGAAAGAAAGAAGGGAACAATGATAATTATTAATTCAGATGCATTAAATACATAGAGTATAACGATTATGCGAGAAAGAGCGAATTGAAGCATTCTAAATAAAAATATATATATCTTGGATGTTTGGATAACTTAATGAAAAGCTGGTCTTAACGAGATGAACAGACATTTGAAGGGCATCACAAATAATGTCTTAAAATGACTGACTTACATTTTATGGATTTGAAAATTCATGTTCCTTTTTAGTTTCTGCACCATTATTTAGCTTAACAAAATTTGAGAACATAAGGTACTATTTAGTATCCATAATGCTACATATTACAGCAACATCTATATTCAATGTAATCTCCTCCTATAAATCAATAACCGTAATAGTAGCCAATTACTCAAAGTATTTTTCTCTAAAACTGAGATTTAGTAAGGCATTCTGCCATAAAGAATTATAAGTGGAACGTAGCGGTCAGTAGCATACAGACAATAGCCGTCCATGAGCAGAATACGGGATACTTTGTCACTACGTAACAGATTTATTGTCATATCCAACTTAAAATGTTTTATTTTGTATTTTCTATAAATGTATTAGTGAGGTTACGACGAACCTTTAACGTAGTAAATTGTTAGTTTGATGAAAACATTCCATGTTTCATGTAAAGGTCAATTCATAATACATATTTCTCTGATAGGTCAAGGTATACTCAGGGATTTTTTTATTATCATCATCATTTCAGCCATAGGCAATACCGTCTTTACTATAAGGGCACGCGGTGCACGTACCCTCGATCTCAGGGGGATTCCCAAAGTGTCATACTTTTTATGTCATATAAAATCACAAAAAACAAGTACAGTTTCTGTACGTTTTGTTTTATACATTTAAATATTTTTCAGGTACCTAGTTGAACTCTGTTGAACTAACAAGCTACTTGTTCAAAGTTGTAGGTATTTGTTTTCAATGACATTATTTAAAAGATTTGATATCTCTATTAAGGATTGTTGCGGACAGAGTTACGATAATGCACCAAATATGGCTGGAAAATGTGGAAAATATTCTGGTGTTCAGAATAAAATAAAATAAAAATGTGAATTTGAAATTTTTATCCCGTGTGCATCAAATTAACTTAATTTAGTAAGTATAAAGGCTGTTGAGGCGGACTGTGTTTCAGAAGCAGTGGCATACTTTCGTCCATATTTTCCCGTTTTTTCCGAGTAACAAACTTAACTTTCCCATACATCGGTACAGTTACCATACGCTTTCCTATGTACGGCAAATTCAATTTTCCAACTGCATAATATAAGTTTGTAATCACAAAAACTATATTTTTTGTTTTACAACTACAAATTAACGACTTCCAGATTTATCCTTTACGTGTGCTGTCAGACCTTGCTTCTTACCAACTTTCAAGACTCTAGGTCAATGGGAAGTACCTTATCGGTTTTGATTTGCCTTCGAAATGGTGAAATTTATTAAAATCTAAGGCTTAATGGCCGTATCTTTTGATGGTTTTGACTTAGAGGCTTGATTTTTAATAGCTTCAAGAGACTGCTGACATAAGTATTTGATGATAATTTCAACTTGATGCTTCCACGGGTTCCTGAGGAAAAGGGCCTTGACAGACAGACAGACAGACAGGTATAATAACAAATTAACGACTTTTGAATTTTTTCCTGTACTTGTGCTGTGAGTCCTTGCTTCTTACGAAATTTCATGATTCTAGGTCAATGGGAAGTGGGCGGAGAGCTGGCCTGGGGGTAACGGGTGAGGCTGCCCGTTACCTTAGCAGAAGCAGGCCTGAGAGGGTGGCGCGACGTGTTCCGCGTGCGCCTCTCTAAAATCGGAAGGAGGGCAAGGCCTTCCGCTACCAATGGTGTGGCTGCCTTCTGTTTGAGGGCGGCCAAAGTCTGCCAGGGTTCTCAGGGACTTCCTTCCTAGGGTATACCCGAGCCCCTTGCGATAGATTCACTTGTGACGGAACACCGTGTGGTTTTAGTCGGTTCGATTCCGACATACCACTTCACTTTGGGGTCGGCTTTCAGTCTAACTACGATACGGCCGAACTTCGATATTTTACGTGAAGCGACTGCCATCAAACCTGCACAAGCCAAGCACTAGGTGATATCGAAGTTCTGTAGTTAGACCAGGTTGTTTTTATTTTTGACTAGCTGTGCCCGCGGCTTCGACCGCGTTGAAATCAGTTTAAGACTATAAGTTTGATTGCGAGAAAAGACTACCTATGAGGCGGTAAACCTGCCCTTGGCCTTAAATGTGGGCATGAAGTTTCCTTCCTTAATTAACTTAATTTACTCATTTTATTCCTAAAGGAAGTCTCTGAATCTGAAAGAGACTATTGCACCTACTGACATTTTTCAAAAAATGTGCGGACAATGGACGGATTAAAAGATTTAGTATCGATTGTTCCTAAATATTGGGAACAGCATACACTTCTCGCTTCATCTAAGACGCTTGTAAAATTATCCTCTCTCTCAGAGGAAGACTCTCCAATACGATGCATTTTGGCTGCTCTACACTACTCTGTTTAGAAAGTTGTAACCTTCTTCTAGGTATATTAGTAGGTATCTATTGTAAACGATTAAATTAGGTAAAAGTAAGTGGTAAAGCGTTTCGTAAATGTACAGGTTATAGATATACTAAAAGATAAAAATTGAATAGGTTCTAATGTAACTATATTGTAATGAGGTAATAAGTAAAAGTAGTAATTCTAAGAAGAACTTTTTAACATAAATATAGCTCGAAAAAGATTTTTTTTTTAATATTTCTAGTTCTCAAAAGAACTTTTTAAACTGAATAAATTGATATGTGCAAGTTATCGTTCTGATAAGAACTCTTTAACATAAACGTAGCTTTAAAAATAACTTTTTCATGTAGTTTTAGCTCCCTAAATTTCTCTCCGTTTCAATCGAATGTTAAATTTTTCTTACGAAACATCACTATTTTGCAGCAGAACGCGCGATCAAGCGCCACTGATTTTATACATATCAATGATTATTGATTATATATATTTTTCATTATCTCCTCAACTATGCGTCCAAATAAGTTGCTGTAAATGACACAGTTTATCTACATAAGATTTTCTTGATGATAAATTAACTTTTCGTTTTTACACATTGTGCACTTTGGGTTGGGGAAAAAGCACAACTCGCGTGACCGTCACGCTCAGATCCATTTATTTTTTATTATTATACATTTATGATCATAACTTTAACAGTTTCATTAATATTGTCAAAAACATCCTTAATAGCGGTCTCGGTTTGGATGCTTCCCATCCAGTAGGAGTGCCAGAGATAATCAAACCTGACCTCATGCTTGAATATTAAATATGAATGTATTAGAGATTATTATGTATAGTGTTTGTTAATAGATCGATTGATTGATTTTCTTGTGTGCACATACTTTGTACGTTACGATTATATTTTACGATTGTAACCTGTTTTGTGCATTTAAATAAACTAAAAAAAAACTATCTGTGTGTTTGTATGTGAGATTATAGCTTCTAAACAGATAGACGGATTTTGATTTCGTTTTTAGGGTTCTGTCCCTCAAAAGGAAAAAAGGAACCCTTTGCTGTTCGTCTGCCTGTCTGTCAAGAACCTTTTTCTCAGGAACCAGTGGACGCATCAAGTTGAAATTAATACCCAACACTATGTCAGCGGTCCCTTAAAGCTCAAGCTTCTGAGTCAACGCAAACAAAGATACGGCTATTTAAGCCTTAGATTTGACCAAATTTGAACATTTCGCAGGTAAATCAAAACCTACAGGGTACTTCCCCCCATTGACCTAGAATCATGCAATTTGGTAAGAAGCAAGGGCTGACAGCACAAGTAAAGGAAAAAATCCAAATTAATTTAATTTGTTAGTATATCACATAAAACAATAGTTTCTGTGATTACACACTTATATTATATATAATATACCTATATTTTGTGGTTGGAAAGTTGACTTTGACGTAAGTCGATGTATGGAAAAGTATTTTTAGAACTACAAAGTTAAGTTTGTTTTTCGAAAAAGACGAGCAAAAATCATCGGGATTTCATTCCCGAGGTTGACGTACTTTTTATATATAAGTTTGTTTGCTTACGGAACCTTTTGTGCACAAGTCAGACTCGCACTTGTCCGGTTTTTTTTTTGTTAAGGTGACTTGATTGAGAGCGTTCTTAGTTTAACATATTTTCTTGAATTATTCAAGAAAATAAGTTAAGCCGTTCGAAGATTATCAGCTCTTTTCTAATCGTTAAATGGATTTTCGAGTCGGGGGTATTTTACATTTTGATTTTATACTTAACTTTTCTTTTAACATATTTTGTGTTTACTGCTTAATGCAGGGTGTTATAACGGTATTGGTATGATAGATAAATTTAAAATTGGAATGACAATCGGTATAAGTTATTCTCACTTGACGTTGAAAATAGATACTCTGAAGGCGAGATTTGCCGGCATCGAATAAAGTTCAATTTCCGCGCAAAATCAATACCGATTTGTATATACAGTCCATATGCATGGGCCGTATTTGCCGTTTAAGTGTACAGGGACCGAAAATTTTATTGTGAACAATATTTATTAATATTGTTAATGGATTCAACGGCATAGATAGATACATTAGTTAATAATTTATATAGTTCCTACATATTTAATGGATAATGCAAACGAATGCGTGTAAGTACAAATGTATAAAGAGAAAAAAAGAAATTGGAATACATAGAATTGTCTCAATTATTGTAGAAGGCCGAAATTTTTATAGAATTTTAATATAGATAGGCCACAAACTGTGTAGATGACAATAGATTTGTCCTCTATTGCGTGGGACCAAAAAAATACTTGTGAAATATAATTATGTAACACTCTTAGACCAACGTTTAAACATTTGTCTCAATATATACTTATTAGGTAATACAATAAAGGCATACTGTTAGAGTAGGCTATTAAATTGATTTGTTTATTTTTAATATAAGAAAATGTTGTTTGCTAAAATTAATAAAAACAGCCCTAAAAATGCATTGCGGATGTCGTCCCCAGAACAAGTGAGTACCTACTAATATTAATGTGAGCGCTTTGTGCGTTTAGATTTGTAACGTGATTTTACTAATTGACCGCATGTGTAGCTTATTTCTTTAATAATTGTTGTTCGAGTACATAATTTTAAAATTCAGTTTATTACAATGTTTCCCGTTCCCGTATGTACATGTCGTGTATGATATACAAATAAGGAAACACCATGCAATTCAAAATGTAATTCCTAGCTTTTTTGAGATACTCTAAAAATAATATAACATTAGTATTCACTATTTCATTGCCAAAAGATAACTAAAAACTATTTCTAAATCTGTGTAATACCCAGAGCTATATTTAAATTTTCGTCGTAGAACTACTATATTCTGACAAGTCTGTTTGCCGACTATCTTATAGCTCACGCCAAGGCCCGAGCGTCAACGTGGAAATCAACTCATACAAAGCTTTCAACATTTTATCTGCAAAGTGACATAATTCAGTGCAAAATTGACACCTTGACAACTCTTTGACAATGCTTCTTATATCGGTTAGGTACGAGTATATATATAAATATTTGAGGCTCTGTTTTATTTCGCTTAGCTGAGTGTGGTTTTCTTTTTTATTCTCTTATTTAGAACTACTTACTAGGAAATCTTCAACTTCAACTTTTAATAAATATGTCTAAAGAAAACAAAACGAAACATCCTATAATGTACTTTAAAAAACCTTTATTTTTTTAAGATACACCTTAACTGACCCACTTAATACAAACTGCGAAATTAAGAGACATTTTCTGAAGTGGGAATGTACGAACTTATTCGTAACTCCATTGTTATCATTCCCATGGCTATAAATAAATAAAATATTTGGATGGACATGCTTTTCATTTTCATAAATTACCGTATCATCTTACTGATAAAAAAGTTATTTAATAAATCTGTTGAAATTGGTGCAAAGAAACCAGTAAAAAAAAATCGCTTTATAAATATAAAATCCTTTGATAAAGTGGACGAGGGCTGGTGCGTGCGTCATGCTCGTGAACGAGTACCGTTGGTTGGGGCTGGTCATCCACGAACTGCTATTACTTACATTATGCGTGGAAGAGCCATGCTTCTGCACGTATGGGCCGGCTCGACCGGTGTGATACCACGGCCTCACAGAAAACGTTGGAGGTCCTAATCATTCCCTCCCTCCTCTCCCCCTCTTCCACCCTATCCCTACCCCCACCTTAAAGGCCGGCAAAGCACTTGTGACTCTCTAGTTGCAGGTGCCCATGGGCGGCGGTAGTCATTTACCATCAGGTGACCTACGTATACAATAAAAAAAAACATATAGTAGTAACTTGTGCTACTGTTTATAGTTTAGAACAATACGTTACATTGTCCTCACATTTTCATTCATTTGCGCATATACGCAATGTAACCAAAGACTTGTAAAAAACATGTTGAAAAAGAGTGGCCTTGAAGTTTCTTGCCTGTTCTTCCTCACAGGATCTAGGTATTGGAACAGGCAACTAGCTTCACGACTCACTTAGTCTGGCTGACTACTACTCCTGACAATTCAAAAATACCTATACCTAATTGGTTCAATTGAAATAAATTACTTTGATTTGATTTGACTTTTGCTATGAGTTCGAGTGTGAGGTTTTTAATCTCATTCCAGGTTGAATTTAGAACGTTATCTCGTCAGAGATATTTAAACATAGACTAATAATAAATTATTATAGTAATTTAAAAATCCTTTCACAAATAATATTAGGAGTTAACTGTTATTGAAATAATTGCCTCGAAGAGCACGTGCCGTCGGTCTCGATTGCCCTACGAACATCTGTGGCATTCGTTACGGGTAGTTGGAGCCCTAAAAAACGTCCGAAAACCTGGTCTAACTGCAGAACTTCGATATCGCCTACTACTTGCGTAGTTAAGGTCTGGAGGCAGTCGCTTCACGTAAAATATTGTTCGGCCATTTTGTAGTTAGACTGAAAGCCGACCCCAACTTAGTTTTTAAAAAGGCTTGGAGGAAAAAAAACTGTTATAGAAATAATTTCATTACAGACTTCTTCCCAGTGAACTTTAACCAGCACACCTATCGTTTTCTTTTATCGGAATGTATTTCTATTTATTTGCACCCATTTTAACAATGTCCGAGAGGTCGTTTCGCAATAATTTTAACAAAAGAAAAATCTTCAGGGATTACTTTGGCTAATAATATGAGCACGCCCCTTTAGAAGCGATGCAAGTCTCCGACAGGAGAGTTTTCAAATAATACTTATAAAACCTTTTAATACTGCACTTTTCTATCTGTGGCAGGTGCACCGGATTTATCTCGAAAGATATCGATATGAATTATATGTAGCTATAAGGACAGCTCGTGAACCTTTACATGATACCGTTCCACACTTTTTAAATTCGAGGTTGGGTTCTGTAGTAGATAATAATATCATTTGTTCGATAAGACTTAAGTCTGAAATTTAGCTTAATTTAGGGTTTGAAGTAATTTTTTTAGTACCTACAGAATTTAAAATTATAGTCATATCCCGGTACGCTAAAGAAGCCTCGGAAACGTAAAGCAGAAACGTAACAATAGGTATATATATAGGTGTGTATTAATTGGTTCCGTATGCATAACGTGCTGGAATAATATCTACTGCTAATGAATACTACATAAGTTGGATGGTCCCAGTCTACTTCCTATTTAATTGTTGAATATGTACTGGAGACGTATCATTGATTTAGATTACATTGTGGCTATTCATAACTACTACTGAGAAATAGTAGACCAATGCATCTGTATATTCAATAGATAATTTGAAAAAGGAAGGTGTGTCAAGATCCAGCTTCGCCATCTAAATACAGAATACGGGTGCCTACATCACACAGCCCTCGGGTAGTTTAACCAGTGGATTACTTACTAGTAATGTTTACTATTGATTTATTGACATTATCCTTCTTGGTAGAAGGCTCACATGCGTAGTGTTTTAAATTAATTTTTTAATTTATTAAACCATTTTTTTTAGGGTTTCTTTTGTGGGAACTTAGAATATAACTAACTAAAAGAAATTCGAATTAAAATAGTTTTGGTGATCTATCATTTCATTTTCCAAACTAAAAATGTAGGGAACTAAAGTTTAAATATTTCGTATAAATAAAACAACAACTTCAAATCGATTGTAAAATTATTAAAGGAAAAGTATAGTAAGTATATAATTATTTACACATTATCATTATATTAATACGTGAAGAGAATTCTTTGTACTGCTTTTTAAGAGAATTTTGCGAACGTAGTAACGTAAATTTTGGAATATTTACAGTTTATATATATAAGAAGTGCAGAAAGCTAACATTTTTAAACAATGTGTCTTACAACTTAAAAAATTACGTGAAAACTGTTTAATGAAATTACACGCGTCGAGTATATGTGTTTACCTGTGTAAGTAAATCTATACAATGACAGCTCAAGTTATACTGGCCTATGAAAAAACCATGGTTGAAATTCGACCACTACGTGATCTCTAGTATTTATGAATTTGTAAAACGAGTTTAGAAAACACTTATAAATATACAACCGCAAGAAAAGCTATAATTACAAAACCGACACAATGAAAGTAACTTTAAATAAAAACAGCAATAAATTTAGTATATTTATTTACAAAACCACTATAGGAACAAGTACGTTAACATTTTATAACAACCAGCGTTTTTCGACGTCGCGGTTTGACTTAGCACTATTTAGCACTATACACCATTTCAACCACTGCCACGTGTAATAAGTTAAATCCAGAAAATCCCATCAAATTCTAGAATGAGATATTCGAGGTAAGTTAGAAGGAGATTATAAATGAAATCAATCACACTAGTGTTGTAGGTCGTATGTTCACAGCGGCTTGCGAACCGCAAGCATGTTGCGCAGGCAGGTCTGGCAGTGTTCTCACGTGAGGAATACAATGCACATTTGTTGCATACTGTGTTGAGGGTTGTGTGGGCACAACATAATACATCACGTTTCACCCGTGCTACCGCTAAGCCTTGCACATAGAATAGCAGCCTCTCCAACATTATATGTAATAATAGTTAATGCTGGAAATATAATTTTACTGGATGTGTTGTCTTATATAAAATACTTAAAATATTTAATATCACATTTTTATTGGGGCTAACAATGACTAATTTGTTTATTCATATATCTTCATCATCGTCTGTCTCGTAATTATGTTACTAAATTTGCTGATTTATTAATATGAAATATTGTATTGCTTATTAATAAATACAGAAGCGCACTAGTAAAATCTCTGAGTCCAAACGAAATCAATATAAATAATGATATACGAATAAATAAAATGTGTATGTCTGTAATATCAAAATAATAGTTTTTTTAAGCTCATACAGATATTTGCACGACACCTAAATATCATCGTCTGTCTGTCTTTCTGTATGTTTGTCCCGGCTAATCTTCGGGTAGACCGATTTCCACGGGACTTTCACTGGCATATAGCTGATGTTATAAGGTACACCCGTATTCACAAAAAAAATTATGTGAGGACTCACAGTGAGCCCGCCGAGCCCGGACACTTAGCAATACTTGAGCGATGAGCGAGTCATGTAAAGCTCGACAACTATTTTACGTAAAGAATAGCGTCGGTGGGAGTGACAGCTGATGAAAATTGCTGTTTTATTGCATAATTTTGATTAAACAGTTTTTTACAGTTAAAACATTACAATTACTACAGTGTAGAAGAATACTGTACTTTTTGTACTCGTGCTGTTTATTAATTTAAATGTAATAAAATTAACTAAAAGGGGCTTGGCTTTATAATGCCGGCTTTTTGTTAACTACTTTTGGCCTTAAGATTTTATTTTTGTAAATGATGAAGTCCTTTTCAATATTCTAACATATTTTTCCCTCTTTCTATAAATATTTTCTCCCGATCCCGATTTACACCGATTTTTCTTTAGCACATAAAAATCATCACACGATTATAGTACGAGAGCTCACGAACAAGACCACGTCCAAAAAAATTTTTGGAAAAAAAATTAGAGTTCCGTGCAAAATATATAAATATGTACACACGAGAGAAACAGCGCGGGGACTGCTAGTAATTTATAATTTTGCTCGGTTTAGTTAACAGTGTGAAAACTACTGGATTGTGTAGACCGTAAACTTGCAATTTTTTGATAATTACACAAAATGAAACAAACATGGTACAATAATATTGCCGGACAGTAACAACGTATTTCAATGTTATGTTATTATTATATATATATTATGTTAATATTATATTACTGCACGAGACTTTAATTTCTTACTACGGTTGTCGACGAATGTTCAATTAGGTACAATGACAGCGGACGCGGGTTCAATTTCCGCTCAATATAAATATTTGAAATAAAAATTTGTATTAATACGTTTAATTGCATTGATTTTTGTAAGGAGCAATCTCACCACTTTTGCAATAAACGATCATTCCACTAAATAATAGTAACTGCTATGTTGTTCGTACCTCAACCAGCACTCAAGTAATTGTTATCAACTTATAATGATAGATAGATAGATAGATAAACTCTTTATTGCACAAAACATAGAAAATTATACAATACTGTATATAAACATTCTTACAAACTAAAAGTAGAGACCTTCTACAATTTATCGTTGTATTGTTATATTTATCGCGCTCTGCGATCTCTTCCAGGCAACCATTGGATGGAACGAGAGCTTATGTAATGCTTATGCAAGAGGGGTTGCAGTGCATAATTGATTGAAAAAATTATTTAAGTCATAATAATAACATAATCAATGCACGGGTATCATGAGCCTAACCACTCAGCAACTTAGGTAATGCTCCTTTATTATTTTTTTTTAATTGGGTAAAGTTTTTGCGAGCCTGATGGACAGTGGCAATGCATTCCATAGACGGATGGCCTGAACTGAAAAGGATTTGTCCATGAAATTGGTAGAATGCATTGGCATTTTTAATGTCAAGTTCTCTGAAGACCTAAGGTCCCTTGAATGTGTGTTGTGTAAGAATTCAAATCGTTGTTTGAGATAAAGAGGAGTGTTTGGATTGAAAAGTATACTAAGTATATAATAGTGAAAGGATATGAATATTCTGGCGAAGGCAAATGGGTAATCACTTAAGCTTATTTCGAAATTCAGAAACATTTTGTTAAGTTGGTCTTCGGTGAGATCAGGATAACTGGCAAACATATAAAACCATCAACTTATAATGCATGCCTAGTCTTTTTTATCACCACCATTGTCAGTCGACCACTGGCGTGCTACTGGTATAACTAGTCATAATAATTTTATGACTCAATCACTTGATTTCATTTTTATTAAATAGTGAAGTATTTTATCGTCTATTATAGTTTGCCCCTATTTTTAATAAAATAAATACGTGTATTTGATGTGGCGACAACATTTAGGTGTTTCTTTGAATAATATGTAAGTAATTTTTCTAATAAAAACATGTCTTATTCTAAAACCCATGTTACTACATAGTCCTAGAATTATACTTTGATGCCAGAATCACCCTATATAACTCTAGTGTAACGGATTTAAGTAAGTACTTTTTAATGTTCCGATACAAAGTGATACTCTACTCTGACGTACTTAAAGTACCCACATATTAATTAATTTATATAATTAAGATACCATGCTTCCCAGTCATGTGACACCAATTCTGAAAAATCGAATGCATTTAATACATTGCGATATAATATCAGTAAAACTTCCATAATTCCATAATAAATCTAATTCTACTGTAATCCTGTAATTACCTACACTACTTTACGTTGCAATTTACGGGTACATGATAAGTCTACCAATAATGTTGGATATATGGTCAAATGCTATCCATAATATCAAACGATCGATTTACGGTTCAACAAATCGGCAAAAAGCGATGTGGTGAAAGTTTCATATTTCAAAGGAGACTTTTAGATTTTTTTGAATATGTTGCAGCAGGCCCTGCTCAACCGCCCTCATTGTTCTCCGGAGTAACAGTTACTGAGCTTTTTTAAATTAACTTCCACTGTATAATACGATAGTATTTAATACGTGGAGTATGGTTCAAGTCATTGTAGTTCTAACGCGATATAAATAAGTAGGAAGTTTTACAAATAATTAGGGTTCCTTTAAGCTAGTAACGTGTTAAGTTATAGAGGGTTGGCTACTATTACATACCACAACGTCCTTGTGACTTGGAGAACAAAGTTTAACACAAGTCTACTAACACGCAGAGAAACCAACTACCCTTATACACGTACTCGTAGATAGTTAACTGTAAGCACTCACGCACACGTATGTACGAAGTAGTTATTCAAATATTCTTTAAAAAATCCATCTTTGAATTAGACGATATTATATTCTGGGTAAGTGCTGCAGATATTTTCCTCTTCAATCAAATCAAAAAGAAAGTTTATGTAAGTATTATTTAAGTCACATAATACAAAAAAAAATAAAAAAAAATTGATTCTTTTTTATTACATATTACCTACATTAAGGCTGCTATAAAAAGCTACATAAGTTACATGAAACTTATAGTCCAGTATTAATCCTTTATCACCTTGTCTCATTTGTTCTCACTATATCTGTTGTAGAGTCAGAAAGGCTGGTCGTCGACGGCACGTGCCACCAAGCCGAATGTTTATTGCATTGTGATTGCAGCATAACTCGCCCGGTTATAATAAGTCTGAATATGAACGTCTCTGCAGGTTTTAATGGGGAAGGGAAAATAACCGACCACTGTGGTTACACAGTTCCGTGGTGCTTGTAATACTGTTATAATTTGGAGATATCATTTCAAGTAAGGTTTTAGGTACGGAACGCATTGTATCGTATTTAAAATATGAATTAGATGAAACCTGGCATGATTGAAATTATTTCCACCTTAATCCTATTTCATTTATCTAGAACTAGCTACAATAGACGTTGTCCTGTCTAAACTAAGAATGTATATTTTGATATAAACTGTAACTGTAAGGTAACTGTTAAATGACTGACAGTTATATCAAAAGCGCTAAGGTTACATTAGAAATGTTAATGTGGTCGTTAAGTTTTCTTAAATTTTCTAATTTTCTGCGGAACTTTCTTAATTTTTTCTTTAGTAAGAATCTTATCCTGACATTGACAAACACAAAAAAAAAAGAATTAGCGAAATCGCTCCAGCCATTCACGCGTGATGCCGTGACCAAGGGAAATAGGGATTCATGTTTATATACGAGTATATAGATGAATAGAGTCTAGAGCTAAGGAATAACGTCGCGCGTTTCTAGAAGGTTTAGAAAAAAAAACTCAATATTGGGTTAGATTTTGGTATTTCGTACACAAAATGAAATATTACCCAATTCGTGGCCCAAAAAATGTCAAAAGCATTATTGGTCAGTTAATCTTTACCTATTTGTATTACGTGATCGGTATTGCTTTGAGGAGACTGGATACTATATAATAATACTTTCACATTTGGTTCCTGAAAATTAAATTTACTTTATACTAACTTTCAAACTTTCGTGTTCCATAATATAATTACGTATTTACACGGGAATTAACGCGATCATGAAAAGATATTACGTACCTTTGAATTGCCTGACGTTTCGACGACGATATCAAAAATATCATAAATGTGCGGGTGGATGAAGAACCTTCTACCTCACGATCACGACGACGGAGGGTGTGCACCACTTAGCCAGTCAGCCTGTGACCACGGCCAGTGCAACCTGGTCGAAACGTCAGGCAATTCAGAAGTATGTAATACCTTGCCGTGATCGCGTCAGTTCCCTTGAAAATACATAATTAGATTTACGTTGTTTTCCTGATTGAACATGTTTACTTTCACGAACTGCTGACAAAATATTTTACTCACAAACGAATTAATTTTAGTTATTAATTGTTTATTTACATTTTTATGCAATTTTCAGAAAAATTAAATTCAGTAACTCATGAAAGTTTAGTAAAATATCAATTACGATTTGACGCCATGGTCAATGCACATAAAAATCCTTACAGGCATTTCATGTCAATAAACCTATTTTCGTTGTTTCGGTACAGTGTCATTAAACGTGTACACATCTTAAAAGTAACTATGACTTACTAGATATTTCTGAAATATTCACACGAAGGTAAGTGCTCATATTTAAGGCTGTCAATCTTGCATAGATACATTTGGTCTACGTGAGTCTAGATAGTTTTAGAATATTAGTACTCTAGCATGGTTTTCGATGCTTATGGTGAACACAATGACATATCTTCGGTCCTGACTGTATAGACAGAAAATTCAAAGATAAATGGTTCTGAGAATAAGCTGTAGGGAACTATTCAGAATAGAATCTCATGTAACCTACATACTAATACACGAAGACAATTCTTCGTTCCCCTAATCAAGCAAATTTCGCTCACGGAAAAATGGAAAATTTGTAATACTTAAAGTTTACATGTAGAAAATATGCAAAAAACTAAAATTTTTAATCAATACGTCATCATAAATTTAAAAAGTATGCGAAAATGGCTACAAAAAGCTATAGGGGTCCAGTATATGTATATGTTGATATAATACAAAAAAATCTGTCATTATTGTATTAATCAATTCAGGTGTAGGTTAATAAACAAACAAGCTGAGATAGCATTTTTGTGATAACTGAATAAATAAATTAGTTAATGGCTATGAGAGGAATGTGTTAAAAAATTAACAAGAACGTAGACTACGCTGTCCGTTCAGAATTTTACCCACCCCTATTAATTTTATTTAACAAATTCCTGATAGAATTTGTTAAATAGAATTTGCTTGATTTTCTTTTAAAGTTGCGGGGAGGAGGAGGTTTTTTATCTTCCCTTCTTTGTACAACAAAGGAAATTGGGGTTTTTGTAAGCGACAGCAGGTTCGCAACATGGAACTGGTTTTAATCCAGGATGTCATTTTTACGTGACGCTTGTGTCAATATAATTTGAAAATGTAGGTGGTAAAGTAAACACAAGTCTACGTATGTTTGCGAGCCCTAATATTACAATAATGAAGGTTAGGACTAACGACTTGTGTGTTCTCACTATTATAAAGATTGAAGTTAAGTTTTGATAATTTCTATTAAAAGTTAGAACTAATCTATGTTATTAACTTGTTGATGGGTAATATTTGTGTGTAATCATAGACCTAAGTTCATCTATCATAAACTTGGTCAGTTGTTTACATAATGTTTACGTAATTATGTAAGCCGTTTAACGTATTTTGTTTAAAATGTTTAACAGTTAACAGTTTAAATAGTAATCTACTTGTGTCATGCCACACAAATTACCAAAAACAAACAAATAATATAATTATTAGTTGGTAGAACTATTTACTTCAAATATTTACTTCGAGTTTAAAAGTGTAACAAACTTTTGTCTGTTATAAATAAATATTATTCGTTGGTTAATAAAAAATTACTAGTTGATATCGGTTGCCAATATCAGTTTGCGATTACTTATTAAAGTTACATGCCTCTAGATTATACTCTTGCATTATCTTCATACAACGAACTGCATTAAGGAGGTGGGGAAAAACAATCTGCGATCTGTTCTGCCATGCCTTAAATATTTTTAATTTTATTCTACAGCATAATTTACACAGGTACGTGTGTCAAAAACATATTTTTCACCTCTTTTAAATTTACGTTCTTTGTGATCTATCTAGCCCGTATAATCACTTTATAATAATTTTAAATACTTTATAAACAACATGTTGACTGATATTTCATATAGCTGAACAAATTAGAAAGTACATCTATCAAGATAAACAATTTTTATTTACTTTGACAGTTTTAGGTGAAGTTTGGGATAGTTTTCCATAGTTTCAGTTTGTAGATTTTACATTAGAATCGAAGCTAAAAGATCTGCACTGGTCTTAGAAATAAGCTTAAAACAATTAAGAATTTCTGTTAGATTTTACTTGTGTATATTTGTTACATCATTGACTAAAGGCGTGATACAACTTATTAATTTAATGCCCATTGTTCTAGGTATACTTAGATAATAACTAAACTAAAAATGTTTCGTGAATTTATAGATGCAGTTCAACTTTTATGTCAAAGAGGCAGTCATAACTATTTTGAATTATTGCTGTTTGAACATTCTGAGTGCTGTTCTCAGAACTTCTCATAAAGTCTAAATACAATTTGGAAGAAATCAGCTAGTGTATTTATATATTTTTTTATTAAACATAACTACGATATTTACTTTGTAACTTCATAAAAGCCATTTTCATGAGAAATCAAAATATGTAGGTTGAACAAGATATAATTAGAAATTTCTATTTTTAAGTTGGCTAAGTTTTATAGTCCATTTTATATAATTGTTACTTTTGCTACGACAGTCGGCTCACTTGAGAAGGAAACAAGGGGACTTGACAGTGTATCTTCTTTGTTTGTCTGTAGACAAGACACACAGTAATATCTTAGAATAAAAGTTTGTTAAAGTTATTAGAGGTGTGAAGAAGATGTCTACTGTAGGGTACAATAGACATCTCTCATTTCCGTTAAATTACCTCCTATTTCTGACTATGTTAGGTCTAAGCTAGGTCGACCTCATTAGTGGCTGACAGTAGCACTGATTGATCGAACTCATTATAACAAACGTAATTATAGCATTCATTGATATAATTAGCAATTTTTTTATCGACCCATTCGTCACAACTCTGACTTGACAAATCACTCGAGTCTGCAATAGGTATTTTAGGAATACTATTTTTTTTTTCATTTCATTGTATTTTCCGCCTTAATTGGGGATTAAACAAAATGTATTTACTTGCACATTCTAACAGGCAAAGGGAAGGAAGTTCTGTTTCTGTAGGATCATTTTAAAAGCCGATTATAATTTATCGGCGTTGGATCAAGCGTGCTACGAAAGTTTTGACAGAGGATGAATAAGATTAGCAGAAAAATGAATAAAAAATTCCGCGATATAATAAAAATTATCAAAGCCAAATTAAGCTTGCGCCAAGGAACTCCCTTTTAATGTACAAAACAGCGCTGTATTGACGTGTAAATTAACGAAGGTTAAAATAAAAATATTTGGACATGCTTTTGCCTTATTAAAGTTTTATTTCTGAAAGTCTAATCGAATCAGGCAAAAGGGCTATTAACGGCTGGTGATATTAAGTAAGATTATTCGTCTGGTAATCGAGATGTTGAGTTTTCAAACTCCGCTTTGACGCTATCCGTTTCGCTGTACAACGGAACAGGATTGACACACACACACTGGGCAAAACACGGTGGCAGACCTTTGCCTGTTACCCACGAAAAGACATACTTGAGATGTATATGCACTGTAGAGCGCTGTATTTCAATTATGAATTTATAGAAAAAATGTGTAAGGTCTTTACACTACATCCCCCTAATTCAAAAACACAACTTTTTGAAATTTGTGACTTTGAGCAAAATCACAAGATATAATTAGAATTTAGATTCCTTAGAGGTATCGATGATTCAATGATTATGAAGTTTATGAAGTGTATAAAATATTTGACATTTAAAACTTCAGTGAAGAAAATGTATTTAAATCACATACTACTCATATTAGATGGGAATAGAGCTCTTAGCCCCCATTACAAATAGTGGGACGCTACAAGTCAGACGCCTATATCTGTTTGTTGTGTCCCTGTGGCATTGAAGCTCTATAAGTGATGTACGGAACCGAATGAAGTTCTAAGGTTGGTTTGTTGATAATCAATTAGTTGGCAAACAAGTATCTAAACCCTCCTGATAGAAAGTCAACAATGACTTTCACTTGGGAATTGAAAATTGTGAAAATCAGAAATTATTTAAAAAGAATGATGCGGTTGTGAAAATTTTATCTACTACTAAATATTCCATAAAGGTGATAAGATGTTTAAAAGTTGTCTCACTGTAGTCTACTGAATCAACAATATCCAATCATCTTAATCCCTAATAGTAATTACGTTTTTGCAAAAAAAAAATACTTAATAACCACTAATGTCAATTGATATAAACTGCGGCAATTACACTGAAATTCTTATAATAAACATTTTTTATTACTTGTAATTGTTTTAATGAAATTAGTTCAGATCTACTCTTATTATTTGTATATTATCTTTCGCCTTCATAAAAGGAATTAAATCGCTGTCATTTAAAATTCAAGCCTATAATTGATCCGATACCGCTATTATAGTCAATGATTACAACTACTGTGAAGAGCAGTAGAGTTACTTCACAGTAATACAACACTAGAGTCACATGCCCTTAACTTAAGCGAATAAGAGCTCATTTCTATGAAAAGGGGCAGGGAATCAATCTAAGGCATTAAACCAAGATGTTACACGTTCGAAGGGCACCCAACACACTTTTTTTTGGAAACGGGGACATCATGGTGCTCTAACCGTACTAAAATAGCTTCGTATATCGTATCGTATCCACGGTATGGTCGTCTCTACCGCAAATGGATGTAACATTGTACTGCATCTATCTACCATCAGTGACCCGCTGTGCCAACGATGCTACGTCAATACGATGGGAAGTGCATCCCCACAAAGTGTTATATAGGCCATATTTCCTCATTCGAAAAATCACTTGTTAAATTCAAAATGAACGTTGTCCTTTTCGGAAATGTTTACATATTAAAATATTTTATTTAGTGAAAGGAGACGACTAATGTAAAATATCTGTTGTAGGTACTAGCCAGTACTTGAGTGTATTCAGTCAATGAGTGATGTTTGATGATAAACCACCGGGTCGCGTGAGTTAATTATTCGTATAATTATTTTATCGTTATCGTTTTTCTTCTGACCGGGTGACCACGTTATTGTTCTTGGCATAGTTGGTTCTTGTACATGGAGCTAGTATTTAATAATATAAATAAGTAATAACGGCGCAGTTCTATTTATTATTAAATATTTTCAACAGTCTGGACACATACCTCTTCTCGACCGACCATCAATTATTATCTACAAACGTAGACTCAAAAATAATTAGTTTTTAATCGCAATATAATCGATTATTAAACATTTTAAGCTAAATAGACATAATCTTAGAACTTTAACGAACATATGTACACAAAGTTATAGAAATTTGCTACGGTGTAATTTCAGTAATTATAGTTTACATTTTACAAATTCCTACCATCGATATCACCTATGAAAGAAGCTATCCAAAGTATAATAACTATTATAATCTCCATATTCAAACATTCATTTGTCTTAACCCTAAAGAGGAAACAAGGGTAATAGGGGTGATTAATAGTAACTGTAGTTCCCAGTCATGGGCGTCTTGTCACCATTATTTTTTAAATTATTTTTCCTTTCTATGACCTAATGATAGAAAAACTTCCAAATAAGTTACAAAGGAAGGTTAGGTTTTATCTCTGCTGTAAAAAAATATATGAAAAGTAAAAAACTGATTTATAAACTGCAAACTGTCAGTCCGTCCTTCATTGATCCTTCAGTGCACACTGAAGGATCAATGATTTTTTAATCTAAACATAAACATAAGAAATACTGATTTATCATAAACATAATTTTTTTTAGTATTGATTTATCAACAAGAAGCCTAGAATTAATTTTCATAAAAAACAGGGCCGTGACTTTCTGCCTGTCACTACCGGTGATTAATATTTTAGGACATGTAATCCTAAAATATTGAATAAATGGTGATTGAATAATATTGCTATTTGAATATTAATTTAAAGAACAAACATGCAAGGACAGCTTGCTACCTAACAAAGTACCTATGAAATAAAATATATTGTAACTTCACTAATTCAATATGTGTGGTTGGGATATCAAGTCTATAAATGATTTCGTAATACTATCAACTAACAACTTTATTTCCCAAGTAGCTGTTGTCTCCGTTCACCCCTTTCACTTTCGTGGGCTTGGAATGTCTTTCTCAGTGCGTGGGTAAATTACAAAAGGAATCTCATTAATCATAAAGTTACGACCGGCCTGTCCTAGAGAATTCGATAATATTTCAAGAATGAACGAGGATACGATAATAATAATAACATCGACAATAAATCACCGAAAGGGAAAATATCATAAATTGTTTATTTTTGTACATAGATTTTATTTATGGTATGTTTGAGCGTGCTTCTGTCCACATTAGGATAGGACCATAGTTCTGTCCGTAGTCAAGTTGGATCGTCTTTTTTGATAGGAGATGATGTTCGCCAAAGAATCGGCGGAAAAGGTCCTGGAGTAGTATAGTATGGGAGAGTTGATTCCGTAGAAGACTACTTCATGAATGCTAGCTCGAAAGTAACGGACTAATTCAGTAGTAGCAGTACCTAAGCTCTAAGTATCCATTATAATGAAAACTAGATTGAGACTTTACTTGTTTTCCGCACCACTTAAAAATACACGCATTACAGTATGTGGCCCCCTATTGTTGAACAGGTGGCTAAAGTCTGCCGGAATTTTCCAGGCTTTCCTTTCCTTTACGTTTTACCAAACCTCCTGCAATAGGCTTGCATGTGACAGAACATCGTGTGATTATAGTTTTATTTCGAAATGCCACTTCACTATGTTCCAGGTCTATCTAGGATAGGATGTTCAGAGTACCTAGAGGAATTTTAGTGTTATTGCAAATGTTAAATTTATTATTTTGTTAAGTATCTACCAGTATGTAGGATTCTTTTAATTTTACACACATTGTATGTTACGTTTACACACGTGACACTCTTCTTCTTTAGTACGTAATTAACACAGAATTAAGTTGCAATAGAAGCTTGAAACTGTAATGACTTTAGTGACTATGAGCTTTTAAAGCTCTTTCGGATGTTTACATTGAGTAAAGTATTATAAGACTAAAATTACATTTATACTAACAAAAAAAGAAACTTTTACAATCAAACTAAGCGATATTCTTATTTATAGCTCGAATTTGATTAAAACACTCATGATTTAATACTACGTATATTTTTGTTTTTATAAAAATGAACCTAGTAATTAATTTCACGAATCTTAGTGTTTCTAAATGATTGAACTGTTATAATAAAGGTATGTTTATCAGAACCGTTATTTTTCACCTGAACCCACATACAACTATGCGTGAATGAAATCGATAGTTTTGAAATATTTATGCGATGGCTTTTTTCTACAACGAGATTTGTGTAAATACTGAATCATATATTGTACCTATTGTGTGGTGCAATACATAATATAATGTACCTTTATTTTATCTTATTTATTTAGAGAGATAAACTCATACAATAATCGCTACAGGAGATCGAAAAGCAAAAATTTTAAGTACATTTTTAAGTAATAAATAAATACTTTTTAGAAAAGTATTTATTTATTACTTAAAAATGTAAAAATGTCAAGTCTGGACATTAAAATGTTTTTTTATGTTTAATTTAACACCACTTTGTTGAATAAATTCATCTTATTTTTTCAGAGTTACGCGTTAAACAAATGGCCATTAGTCGTGGTTGTTTTTGTATGCAGCACCGAAATGCACATTACTGATGAAAGCGCTCGCATCCTGACAGTTAGGGCTCCGCACACACAAGCGTTACAAATTGCTCGCGGTACAACTCACGCTACGTAGCCCGTTGAGATAGACCATGCAACATGGACACTTAATTAACGTAGTAATAGTAGTGATGTTGAATTGTTTTATATTCGCACATGTACTTTTGATATATATTTATGAGTACAGTTCATTTTAGCATGGTTAAACTGAAATATTTTATACAAAATAAACCGCAGTGAGCTCTGGAGTTTGTACTTATGTAAAAGTAGTAAAAGTATATATATATATAATCTTCTTTTTTTCTGATCTGCCACATGACTGAATCTTCTTCGTTCAGACCGATTCGATCACACACCGTGAAATCAGAAGAATCATCTATAATAATTATTGCTTTAAATTAATTGAAAATCCGTGCTCTCTCTTTGACAAATTGACGGCAACATCTCCAAAAAATAACTCTATATTTTAAAGTATTTATGTGTGAATATGTTGTATCTATATTATATTATATTTTTATAAAATAATTTGCTTCTTGGCCACGCGTTGCTATTGCTAAGTTATTTGCAATAAAAAAATGTATCACACAACAATAATTACACAACACAATAACTCTCAAGTTGGACACACATTGTGCAAAATTTTATTAAAATCAGTTCATTAGTTTTAGGATGTTCATGAGATTCTATAAATGTCACAAAATTGCGTACCTGATGTTGCAAGCGTACATACCTTACGGCGAGTGCTTAAGATCGGGTGGGCTGTATGATTTTATGAACAAGAATTAAAATAAAAACTTAAAATTCTCGAGAGTCAATAGAGCAAGGTCCGTACTAGTGTACGATTTACGTTAATACTAGAAAAATAAATAGAAGAGAATTATTCTTATATTAATTAAACAACCAGCTCGTTATTAGATACACGACTTGCTTAAATGAGATCAGATCAACAATCCTAGCCCCATGCCAGAGGATGGTTAAAACATTGTCTTATTTATAGTCATTTTTGTTCCTACAGCTGGTATTACATGGTCTTAGAGAGTGAAAGGTATAATTTTAAAGTCCTAAACGTACTTTAATTTAATAAATAATAATCTGAATAGTAGATTGAATTGATTTTGTCCTTATCTTTATATTTCTTTTTTTTCACGATTATTATTAGTATTAAACTATTTACATTATAAACAGAATTGAAATTTACCTAAATTTAATACTAAAATATTTAATTACTAAATCCTTACAAGGGCCATTCTACGATAAGAGGTTTTGATTCCTTAGAGGATGCGGCCAAAGGGAAAAGTTGGAATTTTTTGATTGTACACATATATTCCGATTTTAGTCCCTTTTATGTACACATTCACGTAAGGGCAAGTCACTTTATACATATTTAGTTACTTTTTAGAAGGCCAGGATAAATACATTGGTCAAGTATCAAGCTGAAATTATCAAATACTCAGGTCTACTGTCCCTTGGAGCTGTGAAAAAATCAAACTTCTAAGCCAACGCAATCAAAAGATATAGCCGTTAATGCCGCAAATTTCCGGAAATTTTCGACACTCTCAAGGAAATCAAAACCTACAGGGTACTTCCCGTGGACTCTATAGTCTTGAAGTTTTGGTACGAAGCAACGTCTTATAGCACAGATAAAGGAAAAATTGCGAAAACCGTAAATTTTTAGTTACATCATATAATAAAAATATTTTACGGAACCCTCGGTGCGCGAGTCCGACTCGCACTTGGCCAGTTTTTTTATATTATCTATACTTATATATACTATATCTTTAATTAAATCTACATGCTTTACTCATGACACTAACTTTGAAGTAGTTACAGTTTATTTTTTTACTGCAAAAAGTAGCTTAAAAGCTTCTGAATGTTCCATGACACCTAATGGACCCGCAAAGTACCAGGGAAAGTCTATGTGTTCTTTCGTTCTAAGATACGAGAGCTTGATATTTATATCGTCAATAAAAAGGACATTCATGCTAGGACAGTTTTTCTGGAAAGCATCTGACAATTCGCTCAGAGATGCTATATCACTGCCACTAGCCACCAATCGGTATGCTGATCTTTTACAGATAGCACTAATACCATCAGGAGCATTTACCATGTCCGGCTTCATGGCAATTCCAACTAAAGCGTATTAGGCTTGTGTAAAATTCTATTAACCAATAAGATAGTAAAACATGTATTTGTTAAGATATTGTGTTACGGATCCATCGCTCCAAAAATGCAGGATTTCCACTTCGGGTGGCAAGCTGTTTAAAATTGGCTGCATGTGCGCCCATATAGCTGGAGCTAAATGCAACAAATTTTGTCAGATAGAACAATAGCATGTAGTGTTTGTTAGTTCACTTTTTGTATGGTGGCATAATCTGTAACAATGTTATGTGCAATAATTTACTAGTGCTATATCATTAAAATACGACCATAAACAAAGAACGTTTATATTAGCTACCTATATCTGAATTATTTTGTTCAAACATTATGTACGAACATCTACAGTATCTCCCGTGGTCAGCGAGTATCTCCCCTGGTAGTTATCATGCCAGGGGAAATACGGCAGGGGAGAGACGTTTTCGTTATAATTTAATTTTTTTAGCTGACCTAAGTTAACAGGTTTTAGGTTATAACAGTATAACTTTAACAGTATTGTTGAACTTAGGCAGTAAATGCAAATAAATTAAGTGAATGTTTTAAATTGTAAGGCTTACCAGGGGAGAGACATATTGACCTTACGAAACCACTGCACTGCACTGTCACATCGCGTCAACTAATTAATGACAGCGATCTAATGGCTGAAGTGTTTAATATTACTAACTTCCCGTTGATGCGGATCCTTGAGCTCCGTTTTGAATATGGCTATCTACTATTTCTGCTTGTATTAGCGGGCGGTAATTAGCCAGGGTAGAAACGAAACAAAAGCGGGACAAAAATGAAGTTCAAAAATTATTGAAAATAAACAAATACTCTTGTATTTTTTCCTTATAATATTCAAATAGACTTGTTTAAATTTATGCTAAATATACTCTGAGTTGGCAACTGCAACAAATAAGGTCGTACTCTCTGCATGTTTAACTAAAAACGTCAAGGGGACAGGCCAGGGTAGAGACTTTTTCAGACTTCAATTTGTAATTTCAGGATAATGTGCCGTAATTGGGCATTTAATCATAATGCTATTCATAAAATACATTAAGATGCAATGATTTATTGCATGATATGACAACACATAGAATAGCTATTTTATAATGATTGCCGCACACATTACCTCTTATCGTAGAATGACCCACAAATGTAATTTATCAGAAACATTTTTTTCTATATTTTTTCCTTGTAGAACAACAACAATCTTCAAAATTCAAGAAAAAAAGTTAAAAACAAACAGCTATAAAACTATTGTACTCATATAACTGTAGTAAACACTTTATCAACACAAAAAATAAACGAAATGAAGATTATTTTTTTTTATTACACGTAGGCTTGATGTCTCTACTTTCAGTCATGGAACTTATGCTATGCAAACTTGTATCAACGTTTGAAGTACACATTATGTTAAACACTACCTTTTATACCCACAGAAGCGTAGCTAAACATTATTTAAATTACCTCATATCAAAACCGCGTCTATGTGCGGACGGCCTTATAAGGCAGGGGAGCGAGTTGACATAATAGTCTGAATTTCTCTCACGTATTGCGCGACCATTCCAGACAAAGCCAGATATCTGTCTACACTATGAATTTATTTTAAAGCTAACTACGCTACGACGTCAGGTTTTTGTTTGTGATAAGGTTTTGTGCTATAATTAGTGGACGGTAGTGTAGGTTTTAGGTTGATGTTGAAATATAGGCGAACAGAAACGTTTAATTAAAGTAGGTGTAGAGAGTCTAGGAGACAGTGAGTGCCTTTGTTAAAACGCAAGTGATATTTTAAAAATACTGAAGGAGATATATGAGACATAGCAGATTTCTGTTTCAAATGAAGCCGCTTAACTGGTGAAGAACCTCCATTCTACAGAAGACCGAGTTTAAGACCGAGACAGCACTACTAGCTTCCGTACTAATTTAATGGTACTGTTTTTATGTATTATTTTATAGGTAGACTCACCAGAGCACCAAGTGCTTGTTTGTGAACTTTGTACGATACAAAAGGTTTTATTTTAGTTTGGCTACATTTCTAGGCCTCTCTACATACCGTAGGTACTTAGTAGCTATAGGTATTAGAATAAAAAATTTCGTGAGATGTATTCATATTTATTAAAGATACACCTACGGTTTTAATCACGTGTATATTTCGGGAATGCTTGAAAAGTTTCGGTCCCGACGGGGGTCCTTTTTCAAGGAGTGAAGTGTCCTGCCGTAACGGTGTTAGGCGACACACACTGACTTGACTGTCTTGACTGGCCTGTTGGTCTAGTGGTTAGTGACCCTGACTGCTATGCCATAGGTCGTGGGTTCGATTCCCTCCCGAGTCTGAGTGTTCTTTGTGTCCGTTGTTTGTATGTTTGTAAAGTTCCCCGCGACACAGGAGTGATTCCTAATGCGGGATTTGTCTTTTTATAATAAAAAAAAAGAAAAATAAATTTCCGATAAAGAGCCCCCGTTCAACAAACTTCGGGTACTTTGAGATAACTTTGCACTTCGATACATGAGACGACCACCATCTTAGTCTACCCGTGACCATGGCTGCTGAAAAGCAACTGAAACGTCGGGATTAGTGTAAATAGTAAAATAACACTAAATAAATCGCGATAGTATCCGTTAAAAATAGTTTTATTTCAATAAACCAACTATTCAACCAATATAAAAAATACGGTACCCTTTCTGTATCCTCGTACAATTATAAACAGAATCTTTCATTCATTTAAACAAAATTTTAGAACAGATTCCATACCTTTAAACTTTTAACAGAGTGACGTTTGTTCTAACATTGCATTTAGTGAGATGGTTGCATTTCATTTGCACAAAAACTGACTTGTTTTTTTTTGTTATACACATTGAGGTAAACGTGAGAATTAAAATAAAACGTCAATAAAACAATGAAAATGAAGTGCTTTTATACCAAAGTGACTATTAAAATATTATTATTCTATTGTGTTACAATATCGCTATAATTTATATCAATAACTGGTGTAACGTACTCTTGAACATGTTGTGATAAAACAGTACTTTAAATTATTCTAAAATTTATTAAATACTGTAGCACAGCGACCTCATTAGTGTATTGCGGTTGGCTTGCGCTGCTTACTGTACTGTACTTCTTACTCTACTTTGTGAGTGGGTAGTTAAGTCGAATGTCGTTGTTAGATTTTGCATTGTATAAAAATGATAGGCAAAGAAAAAAACAAAATGGGAGTGGAAGTTCGTCTGCAGCCCGGATTAGATATCCGGGTCTTAAATGAAGAGTTGAAAGTGAATTGATGAAAGTGCATTGTGATTTAATTAGCTTTCAATACAATTTTATTTTACAGTTATCCAGTTAGAGGTCGTGGGTTTGATTCCCACCAGAAATGAATTTGAGGCTGCAAATCAGCATTCGTAGAAAGAGAAATACAAACCAATATTTTTTTAAATTCCAAAATTAAAATGGTTTTCAAAGATAAGGCTTACGCCGCTCGTCGCAATTAAAATGGCTACGTAACAGCAGACGATTAATTCTACCATTGACTGGAATGTCTGAAAACAAACAATTTTGCAGCGAGCGGGTTGTATTAAGCGAAGGAACGAACTGAAAACTTTCTATTTGCCTAATTAAATACATTCGACAAACCCTTTCTTGATTAGATCACGTATCGAAAGGATCCGAACGGATCCCCGAGTAAATACAAAGTTTCTTTTTATTGTTGTTGGTAATGCTTACGATGCGACGATTGAAAATGGCTGTGTTGAATGTACCCATAGGCTTAAGAATGTGATCTGTAAAAGAAAAGTTATACGATTCATACCGAGGTATCAATGACGACTGGCGTTGAAGGAGCAGTGTCCCCGTAAACTTTTGTGAACTTCGGATGAATTTCCTTCGGAGTTAATCCATTGATAGTGAATAATTTGATGACTGCACGAAATTCCAGTTTATCCATATTTACGAAAAACACGCAAGAAGGCTAGTGCATATTTTTAGAGTTCCGTTCCTCAAAGGAAAAAAAGGAACTCTTATAAGATCACTTTGTTGTTCGCCTGTCTGTCTGTCAAGCTCATTTTTCTCAGGAACCCGTTGACGCATCAAGTTGAAATTAATACCAAATACGTATGTCTGCCCCTTGAAGCTGTAAAAAATCAAGCATCTACGTCAACGCAATCAAAAGATATGGCGGGGGTTAAAAAACTGATGTGTAAAATGACCTCTTGAACACTACATGAGTGGTGGTAGGTAGTACATGAATTTCAACCCCTAAAAAAGGATTCCGCGGTATGGCTGCAAAACCAGTTTGACATTACGAAACCAATTAGAATATTATTAAAATGTCATCACTACTTCTGTTAATATTATTTTTATAATATATGCTGTAGTTTGTATACCTTTCTATCTATCCAATTTAGTCGAATTCTATATTCGCAAGGTTTGTTGTAAAACAGACAATATGAAAAATTCGTACAAGTCAAAAACAACAAAACTTAATTTTGGTCATAATATCCGTGTAGCCTATTAACCTGTTTTTATTTGCGCCTTTCAAGGGTCGGCCTCAAAGCTCTATGAATAAATGAAGAAAGCAAAAGTGCGTTCCGTACACAGAACTCCCCTTTGAAGTTCTTTTGAGATACTCTCACATTAAACGACTCTATTAAAATACAGAATAAACTAACACCAGGTTGATCCTGGGCTCGAACTTCCTGGAAATGGCCAGTTCGAGTTACAGCTATGCCACCGATATTTCCCTTTTTATTTACTCCCAATTTCCCCATTTTTAATTCCCATGGTCCGGTTAACGGGAATAGGCTTGAATATTACTTGAGTTTGACCAAATTATAATCTTCAAAATGTTGGTGTTTTTTTTTATATTATAGGAGGAAAACGAGCAGATGGGTCACCTGATGTTTATTAAGCCCCTGCCTACCCCTTTGGGGATACAGGCGTGATTGTATGTATGTATGCATGTTTCTGTTTAAACAAAACGCATGCATGTATTCAATGGAAGTGGGAGCTTGTACTATGAAATGTTACACTGAAAGTTTTAAAATGAAATACGATTTAAATTAATGTATGTATATTGACTGGCCTGTTGGTCTAGTGGTAAGTGACCCTGACTGCTGAGCCAGAAAGTCAGAGGTCGTGGGTTCGATTCCCACCCAGGACAAATAATTGTGTGATGAGCATGATCATTTGTTCTGTGTCTGGGTGTAATTTATCTAAAATATGTATGTATTTAGAAATATATAAGTATATTTATCAGCAGTCTGGTTACCATAGTACAGGCTCTGCTTAGTTTGGGATCAGACGGCTTAGTGTGAGATGTGTGAAGTTATTATTATTTATTTCCGAATAAATAAGATATCGGTGTTTTCGGTAGACGAAATTACTTTACTTTACGCTTGATTTCAGAGACGTAAAAACAAAGGTGCAAAATATTTACATGAAACATCTTTTTTGAACCCACAAAGGCATTTGTAACTTTAGAGAATGTTAAGGAGAGCTCTTAGATTTCCTTACGATAACATTAATTGCGATTCAAGATTAGGGATGGCCCTCACTTTTCAGAAGATGGTATCTTAAACTAGTTTCCGTCGTTAAACTAAAGAAATACCGAGTTTGTTCCTTGTGCTACTAATGCAGTGTTAGCTGCATTGACAAAAAATACTTGTCAGTAAATTATGAGATGGTTCTCACTCATAACGACCTATGCTATGCTATTCTATTTAAAAATCAAACTATTAATTCCACTATGAAACTTTTAACTTCCCTTATCTATGTATAGCCTAAATTTAGGTCAGATGTAAAACGAATTGCGAGTTCCGTCAGTTAGACCGTAGACCGCTGACGCGCCGCTGAATGCTCACTAATGAACTGATGTTACACTTTCAAAGGGAACTTTTTCAACTAAGCTTTAAATATACCCACAATTATTTTCCTAACTGTTGATTTGCAAATTTCATACATACTATGAAACGGAACACGGTAAATGTGCAAGTGTATGCAGTGTGTATGACACAGCTTATTGGAATATCCAATTAGAGTACTTAAGTTAAAAAAATTATGACAATCTCGGGAATAATGACTGGATGTTGCCCAGGATCGACAATTATACTTCAACTTTGGTTTTATGACGATAACGAATTAGTTAAGGCTTGAAGGCGTAACAAACAAACTAACATATCCCTTTTTAATATTAGTTAAATTAAACTTGTATAGATATAACTAAATAAAGAGTAACTGAATAAAAGCATAGAAAATATGTAGGTACTATAATTTCTTAAAATTACCTGAAAATATTATTTTCAACGTAGGTCAAATTTAAAAGTTGTCTAATGTATTGTTGTTAAATTAGTCGGTGATCAGGGCTTGATATATCTATAACTACATATTTAAAACAAAGTCCCCCGCCGCGTCTGTCTGTCTGTCTGTTCGCGATAAACTCAAAAACTACTGAACGGATTTTCATGCGATTTTCACCAATAGATGGAGCGATTCATGAAGAAGGTTTAGGTATATAATTTGTTAAGGTTTTGTGTAAATTGGTTGAAATATGATGATGACTGTTGAAGATATCTTTGCTACCCGTGCGAAGCCGGGGCGGGTTGCTAGTAAGGAATAATTCAATTAGTTATGACTTTTCAATTATAGTCAAACATGAATCTTTAATTAACAGTACAGAATTTCTTACTGGCTGTTTAAAGTAAGGCTAAATTTGAGGGATTTATCTGACGGAAAGCAATTAAGGCCAAGTTCGCAGTCGATAGACACCAAACTACATTTCCAAACAGAAAGTTTAATTTATTTGAAGTAAGCATCTTTGTTTGGTATTATATTCATTTAGGTCAGGTTTTGAAAAGTCGAGTTTGTTTTTTTTACTTGATGTCTTCTTATTAAACTACATATTGATTATGTTATCATATTAAATTGGCTTATTTGAGTTTTAAATACATAAAAAAAGCAATAATTGGACTTTTGGAGATTTATAGTTACATATATTTACAGTATTTAATAACTTTTTACAAAAGAGAAAAAAAGGTTCGAGAATATTCTGAAAAAGTGTTGGGTATGAAAGTTTCCTTCAATGTTTTCTTTACCGTTAAAGCAAGTGATTATTAATTTATAACACGAACATAAACTTTCAGCAGTCGAAAGTGGCTAGTGATCGAACCAGTTATCCTGGTACCTACTTTTTTTATGTTGTAAACCAAAACTTTGTTAGTTTGAACGGGCTAACATCAGGATTCGTTTATTGCGAAAGGTTATAAGCCATATAATTACGTGTTTATACGGATGTTGTCAACTTTTGACTACGGCCAATGTAACCTGGGCGTTATATTCGAATTTCTTTTATAAACTATTGAATTTGTTTCATTATATGGCCTGTGGTATGAGCGTTACAGAATAAAAAAAAAAAAACAGACACATTTATTTTATTTTCAGTAATTTACTTCTCTATTCTTCTATTTGTTTTTTATGGTATAGGGGGCAAACGAGCAGACGGGTCACCTGATGGTAAATGACTACCGCCGCCCATGGGCACCTGCAACTCGAGAGTCACAAGTGCGTTGCCGCCTTTTAAGGTGGGAGTAGGAGAAGAGGGGGAAGGGGGAAAGAGTGGGAAGAGGGGGGAGAGGGCAAGGACGGGAATAAGGAAAAGGGAAGGGTTAGGGCCTCCGGTAACCTCACTCACGCGGCGAAATGCAATGCAAGCATTGCTTCACGGCCGGTTTTCTGTGAGGCCGTGGTAACGAGCGGAGTCAAGCCGGCCCATACGTGCCGAAGCATAGCTCTCCCACATATAATTCTATATGTACGAATATCTGTGTACATCTATGAGAGTAGTTAGTAGTTATTCATAGTTAGTTTATATGAAATTGCGTAACATGTAATTTAAAAGCATTCTACAACCGTATTTAACATCAAAATAGTACATAATATTCATGACACCATGTTGGGTCGCAATCTGTGTCGTTACGACGACCCTGGACGAATTAGATTATATCCCTCATCCAACTTTCAGAAGGAGCCCAACCTTAGGCAGTTAAACATTTGTTTTTATTATTATCTTTCAACGAGGCTTTGCTTAAGACGCACCTAAAGCTTGCCATCCACCTTTTTTATGTCTAGCTGAGTTTTCAATTACCGAATATATTTAAATTCACATTCTGTCATTACTTAATCGGCTGAGTACAGTAATGAACAATATAGCCTTTAATTTCAGTTGTCTTTCGTTACAGACTTACGATATATGCCCTACATTATAAAATCGAATATAAAACATTAATGAAAAGTTATTTGATTCTCCTTTTTGTTTTACTACCGTTTTATATTCGTTAAGAATAATGTAAGTGTATGGTCTAGAAGAGACTGCCGTCCTGACTAGAAAAAATAGTTAAAAAAGATTCATCGGAGGCGTGTGTTAACCGCCGTTGGATTTCTTCGAAGAACCTTATTATCTACTCAGCTGTTTCTGATAAAACTGAAAATCCATAGACGTTTAGTGTGTAGTAAAGGTCGTCAAAGGCTTCGCTCTCGTTAATATATTAAAATATATTTCGTTACTAAATTCAGATCAACCTCGGGAACGATACTTTCTTTTGGATAAAAACAAATTTCATGATGATCGGTTAAATAGTTAAGTTGTGAAAGCGTAACAAACTAATAATTTCACTTTTACATTTAGTTAGAATTTTCTAAAAAAAAAAGTTACCTATTTTAATACATCACATTGCCGATTAAGTTAATTTGTCTTTGTGAGCTTAAAAGCCAAGTAGCGTCCAAGACATTGGATATTCTTGCTACGATTAACAGTTGATTGACTTGTACCAAAAAAGACAACAGTGCCTCATATCTGTATATACAGACCTAGCTTTATACTCCGCAGTAAAATACTGCTTTGACGCAAGCACGTCAAACTCACGCAAGCCTAACCATTTCTTAGAAGTTAGAATGGTGCTGGATGTCATATACTCGTAAGTTATTCAAGGCAAAACATTAATGCTCCCAATACTTTTTGAGATGGTAAGAGAAATATCCTCAAATTGTTTTTATATATTATTAACTAGCAGCGCCCTGCGGTTTCACCCGCGTAAGTCCCGATCCCGTGGGAATATAGGGATAAAAAGCCTATGTGTTAATCCAGGTCTCGAGCTATGTACTTACCAAGTTTTATGGCAATCGGTCCAGCCGTTTGCGCGTGAAGAAGTAACAAACATACATACACAAACATTTACAAACTTTCACCTTTATTATATTAGTGTGATGTTGTCATTTACTTTACTTCTAATGTCTACTACGGACAAGTTTTTATATGGGCTGGTGATTAACAACTAGCAATTATAAATAAATTTAGTGATGAAACTCAGATCTTTGTTCCGAGTACAATAAAATACGTAATTAAACTTCCATGCAGTATGTTTGTATAATCGTAGCAGCTACAAACTTCAGTATAATTTGGCACACATTATTATTATACTTATTAAAAGGAGCAAATTTCTATTTACATGTTATGTTAGTTGAAGGAAAATAATGTATAATGAGTGTAAGGAAATGTTTTTGTTTGTCGGTGTATAAAAACTAATCGAGCGCTTAGAAAATTCCGTGGTGCCTAGGTATACAATTAAAACGAAAATAGGCAGTCATAGAACTGCCGACAGAAGTGAACACTTAAACGAAACGACGAACTTAAAACGTCACATTAACAATCCTGTTAATGGTAACATTAATTCTTTCTCTCTGTCTCACTCTCGTTCCCTCTCTTCCTCCCTTCCTCCCTCTCCATGTCTCTCTGACGCTGTACATGTATATATACAATATAAGAATCTCGGCTCCGTCGGACACATTTTCGATCAATTTTCGATCAGGGTCTCGGTCCTGACGCGAGTTTAACATTTTTTACCCATCCCAAAAAAGTGCACAACGCCGCTAAAGAAGTTTTCACTTCAAAAATTTCATTTTAAGTATTCAAATTCTTCTTCAATTGTTTCAATTTTAACTAAGTAGCCATGTACAAGACTTAGATACTATTATTCTTTCAAATCCAATCGAAACCATTTATTTCAATTAAATCAATAATAGGTATTTTTGAATTGTCAGGAGTAGGAGTCATTCAGACTAAGTCAGTCGTCAAGCTAGTTGTCTGTTCCAATACGTAGATCCTATGGAGAAGAACAGGGAAGAAACTCCAAGGACACTCTTTTTCAAAATGTTTTTTACAAATTTCTGGTTATATTGCTTATAAGCGTAAATGAAATGTAAGGACAATGTAACATATGTACCTATTATTCTAAAATAGAAATAGACGCGCTAATTACTACTATACATATTTAAGTAATAGCAGTCCGGAGATAACCAGCCTCGACCAACGGCTTTACCATTGTAAGCCCGTCACGGCTGCGATCAAAAATTGTAGGTATGTATTAGAAAATATATACATATGAAAGTTCCCAGTGGTCAGCCTTTTAACATAAATTATCCTGGGAAATTATACTTATAAAAATAAATTAAAACAGTTGTTTGACCTTAATTTATATGTTAAACTATATTATAAAATCAACGTAAACGATACTTATATTGTCTAACATAACAAAATTACAACTTAAAAAAGTTAAATAAGGTGCAACGCGCCAGTAATCTTCCTCTAAAATCTCAATCTCATCATACTGTGTACCAGTAGTCGACATTTATTTAAATAATCATCACACATAATCATCACATTCATAAAATTTATTAAAAGTAGTCAACTCATTATCTATACAAGCTCCATAATTATTTATTGCTTTATTTATCATTGTCCGAAAAGTCTGCAAATTATTGTTCATTTCTAAATATTTCTATACTGTTTGTCCAATACAAATTCTTAGTATCTATATATTTATTTTATTCACAATTCTTTACTCTTAATTTTAAGATATACCTATATTGTTTGTTAAAAAAAAACTAGTTTGTATTGAGATAATCTTTATTTTAAATGGTTTATTTTCTCTTGTATCACATTCATATTTTTTTCTCTGTATCTCTATATCTATATTTATCTATATCCCTGTATTTGCACTGTCATTTGTAGTTTTGATTCTGCCTTTTTCTTTGCACTTTTAATTGTAAATTCCTCTTTAGAATTTCTATCTGTCTTCTTTGTGTTTTAATTTTTTTCTTCTTTAAATTGGCGGTTGTTTTCATTTTCTCGTAGATTTTTTGCTTTTCTTCCTTAATTTAAAGTTTCTTTAACTTTTTTCTTGGATGGATTCTTCGTATTTCTTTTTTGTTTTACCTCGTCTATTGTTTTTTTTTTCAAATAGTCTCCATTCTGAATAAGAAATTGCTTTAACTCTATTCATAGTTTTAGGCGTAGATAGACACATTTTTTTATTGGTGAGGGTATAACAAGATGTTTCCGAACGATGGGTGTTATTTGAGAGTTTTAATACTAAGACATTTTTTTTTATATTTTGGTGTTTCCTCAGAATAACAATTTTAACGGATAAAATAGAACTTTCATTGACGTCGAATGGGTCCAGATTAATTTCATGATCTAGTAAATTGTTGTTTAAAATGTATTATCTGCTAGTCGCAAAGTGAGGTCACCGAGGTGGCAGTTAGACTCGATATTGTGATGCGATGGATTGATTTCAAGATCCCCATATTAGTTATTATCTTTCTCAATCCCTCTGCTTTGAAAAATATCCCTTCATTTCTTTATTTACAATTCTTTAACATTCCTGATGATCTTCTAAAGAAGTACGCCCATTGACGTTAATGGTACCCTTTGTGGGAATTAACAACAATGACGTTTAACGTGGGAGAGCCATGCTTCGGCACGTATGGGCCAGCTCGACTCCGCTCGATATCACGGCCTCACAGAAAACCGGCAGTGAAACAATGCTTGCATTGCTTTTTGCTGTGTGAGTGAGGTTACGGGAGGCCCTAACCCTTCCCTCTCCCATATTCTTGTCCTTCCCCACTCCCCCCTCTCCTCCCTCTCTCCCATCTTCCCGCTCTTCCCCCCTCTTCCCCTATTCCCACCTTAAAGGGCAGCAACGCACTTGTGAATCTTGAGTTACAGGTGCCCATGGGCGGCGGTAGTCATTTACCATCAGGTGACCCGTCTGCTCGTTTGCCTCCAATACCATAATAAAAACGTCTTTTTGAGTAATCAATTGATCAATTATATTGATTAATTTTATCTCATCAATTCAGTAGTAACACTGTTAACTGTATCATTAAATGCTTGGCACATTTTTGCATTCGCGATAACTTGTAGTACAACGTCCTCTCTAGTACCATACGCAGTCAGATATTTATTTAGATGATTTCAGCCGCAAACATTTTTTTTAATGACCATCGGAGATTTTTTAGAATTATGCGCCTCAGTTTTACTTTTTTCTTAGTTATTTTTATATTAATTAAGTAAACTGTCATTAGAGTAGAGAATTTGCGAAATCATTTTTAATTTTGTCGTCTTATTAATCTCTATTCACCATTATTATTATTTTATTTAGACAAAAATTTCGTAAATAGAGCGAAGTTTAACTCTATGGTCACTTAATTACATAGACTGACGACACTCGACCATCGCTCACCGTTCGTATACCGTTCGTCATGCTTGCTTTCGCGATCATTATAGGAATTGCACATAAACTTAGTATGCTTTACGCCTTTACGCTAGGATACTAAGTTCATGGTATCACCGTTCCGCTCTCTTTCTCGCCACCATTTTGCTGTCATCGCTGTCTTCCAGGTCAGGATCCAGCGAATAACTCAACGACTCTGTTACTTATTACGATATAACGATATTTTACTTCCCTAAACTGCACTGTGCACCCATGCGCACGGTTTAAACAAGAAAATCCACTTCTCGATTCCATTAAATTTATATATCGATTGTGACATTAAACGCGTGTATTGCCTTAAATTCTAGCTTTAACAACGGACACGGTCTGTTAGCAGTGAACGCATTGAGCGTCAAGCATTCATCATGAGGATTGACATTCGATTAACAGTCTCTATTTACTCTGAAGCGAATGAACTGTATACTGTATAAACGAAAAAGGATTGTCTATTCTTCTTTTTCAATTTTCCAAAATATAAACTTGTAGCATAGGAGTAATAAATAACCGAAGTACCACCACGCTTCTGCTCCATGTCTCTGTCGTTGTTGCTTCGAGTAAAACGGACTTTAAATACCGGTGTTCCATTATTGTACTACTTTCTACTACTATTTCCTGGATGGGTTGCACTCAGGTCGATAACCTTGACTGAAGCTTCAGTTTTGTCCGTGTTTAGTTTTTTTTTATACCATGTGCCTTTCACGGTGACATGGCGTTGTATACGTATTAAAATTTTTGTGATTTTTTTTTTACTTTTCCAATGCCCGAGAAAACTTTTTGAGGCCGAGATGTACAAAAAAATCATCTAAATCAGTCAATCCGTTCTTGAGATATCATAAAAAATACTTTTTTCGGAAAATTAAATTTCTTTATGCTTCATTTTTTTTCGGAATTTTTTTCTGGTGTTTTAATACAACAAATCAAAGATAAAAAAAAACTGGTCCAGCTTTATTTCGTAACGTAACTTCTACAATAACGTAAATAGCTATCGCTGCTATGCCAGCTGTGATAGGCTTCACAAACCTAAAAAAACGGACAAGTGTGAATCTAACTCACGCCCCGAGGGTTACGTAAGTAAGCAAAGTTATATGTCAAATTCAAATTCAAATTCAATTCAAATTCAAAATCATTTATTCAATTAAGACACTAAGTGACATTTATGAACGTTAAATTGAAGCTACTGTTAAAAATTTAGATCGACGCAAATAGACGCCACAGCATGTACTGGATTGTCGAGGTAAATTAGGTGAAAACACCAAAATCTACTGCCTGCTTGTGTCGATCTATAACTTCCAGTTTCCAAAATGCGTAGAGCCTTATGAGAAGAATACTGGCAAAGAAACTCATGGCCACTCTTTTTAAAAGTCAGATCTTATGTATATGTAGATAGTTGGTCCATCTGGGGAATCAATCCTCAAAGATTTTCGCCTATTTTTTCCGAAAGACAAACTTAACTTTGCAGTTCTAAAAATACTCTCCCATACATAGATATAGGTGACAGTCAATTTTGCAACTGTAAAATACAAAATTGTAATTGCAAAAGAAATCGTGATATAACAACAAATTAACGACTTTCGGATTTTTTCCTTCACTTGTGCTGTGAGACCTTGCTTCTTGACAAATTTCACGATTCTAGGTCACGGTGAGTACCCTGTGGGTTTAGATTTCCTACGAAATGTTTAATTTTGATAAAAGCTAGAGCTTAAATGGTCGTATCTATTGATAAATATTTGATATTAATTTTAACTTGATTTCTAAACGCATTCCAGAGAAAACAGACTGACACACGCACAACAAAGAGATCCTATAATTCCTTTTTTTCTTTTTGAAACACGAATCCCTAAAAATATATCTATTTATTTTACTTTTTAATTTCAGCTTAATTTTGTGGGCCTACGATATCACAATCGTTTATGGTAATTTAATTTGTTAATAATATTATGTAAGTTATCAATCGATTTTGGATTAACCAATTTGGGAAAAACTGTCAATTTGTTTTCGGATTATATGAAAGTTAATTTATAGTTCATTATAATCATTTATGTTAATACTTTTGTGCTTAAAAGTAGTTTAAATATAAATTATATGTCTAGTAATTTCTTATAATAAATCTGTAGCGGGATGAATTCTGTACATTGAATACATTTAAAAAAAATCGACTGAGGGGTATTAAGATATCGATACTGATGCCGAATATGCGATTCAAAAATGTTTTGTCTGTCTGTCTGTCTGTCTGTCTTTCTGTCTGTCTGTTTGTATGTTCACGATAAGCTCAGAAGTTACTGAAGGGATATGCTTGAAACTTAGTATGATAATAGTTTGAGTGTCTGAGCAGGTTGTAGGGTGCTTTTTATCCCGGGTTAAACTTTGGTTCCCACAGGAAAATCAATGAAAGCTATAATAACATTTTAATGTAAGTAGAATGTATATTATTCTATTTCGAATTATTTCACAGCGAGCGTTTAGCTTATGTGGTATAGTGTACGCTTTCTACTCGGCGTGTGAGATCTAATCCCTCTTTTGACATGATATTGTCGAAAGTTTACGCGAATGTTACACATTGAAATAAAACAAATTGAAATTTTTTCACGGATACGGACCACCATCTTAGTCTACCCGTGACCATGGCTGCTGAAAAGCAACTGAAACGTCGGGGTCAGTATAGAAAGTAAAATAACACCAAATAAATCGCGATAGAATCCGTGAAAAATAGTTTTACCTCTTTTGACACTTTTCTTTTTTTGCACAATTTCTTTTATTATTTAAAATAATTTACTTTTTTAAATTAGGTATCGTTTTTAACCGACGAAAAAAAAGAGGTTCTCAATTCGACCGTATATATACATATTTTTTTTTTATGTATGTTCAGCCCTCTCCGTTATTTATGAACCGATTTTGATTATTCTTTTTTTGTTAGATAGGGTATACCTCAAGGGTGGTCCCATTTCAAGGAAGTCAGGATCTGATGATGGAATTCTGATAAAATTGAGAGAAACCCTCGAAAATTGTAGAAGCGAATAGTGTTTCTGTTTACTTTTCATTACTTTATCAGGTATTTGCGTTTAGAAATCATCACATCATGTAGCTGAGCTGATGATGAAAAAAAAACATAAAATAAAAATCTTTTTAACAAAAAAGTAAATCGACGAATATAACAAAAAGCAAAAAGTAAATAAACGTTTAAGTCTTAAGTATTGAGCTTATTTACATAAATTATCAAATTTTATATAAACTTATTTTAAGTCGGCACCAAATAATAAAAGGATTAATTACCTACGTAGAGCCATGTCCTACGTAGGTACATAAAAAAATTAGATAATTTATAATTAATCAGTTTGTTGTTTGGCGTCGACTGAAAATTAGTTTATATAACATTTGATAGTTTATTTAAAATGCTCAATACTTAAGACTTAAAAGGTTTATTTATTTTATGCGTTTTAGTTCTTTTCGTCGGTTTTTTTTTGTTAATTTTTTTTTTTATAAAACCACTCAATTTAATTAACTAATAAATATTAAGAGTCCAAAGTATCGATTTTTACCTGTGTTAAAGAAATATTATTAGTTACATTAGGTTTTACCTGCAGATAGTCAAGTCTGTTCGAAGGATTTCGAGTGAATCTATATTTTCAGTCGTAGGATATCTTAGGGGAATGTCCTTTTCTGTGGTGATTGTTGAAACAGCAGGAGTTTTTTTTTCGTTGTTTGGTGATCCCAGAGTAATCGGTAGCTGGTTCTCGACTATGCCAACGAGCTGTTTTGCCTCTCGCAGCCATTAAATTCATAAATATGTTTCAGGGCATTAATAATAATAATAACTTCAGCCACCTCACACACGGCCGTCTGATCCTAAACTAGGCAAAGCTTGTACGCTATGGTAACCAGACTACTGATAAACATCTTTACTTCCTTACTTTATTATTAATATTTTAAATGCGAAAGTAACTCTGTCTGTCTGTCTGTACCCTTTCACGCCAAAACAACTGAACCGATTTACATGAAATTTGGTACACAGATAGTCTAGAGCCTGAGAAAGGACATAGGCTACTTTTTAATGTGAAAAAAGGGGTAAGGGGTGTAAGGAGTTGAAAGGTGGGGATGAAAAGTTGTATGGAAGGATCGTCATATTAAGAGCTAGAAGCTTGAAACTTATTTTTTGGGCTGTTGATTCGATATAAATACACTATTCCACGCGGACGAAGTCGCAGGCACAGCTAGTTATAAATAAGTTTGCCTTTCACTGTGACTGTTGGAACCAAAGAGTATACAAACGTTGGAACTTTCAAACTTACTTGCTTATTGGTGTCCATTAAATTAATTTCAGTTATGAGCTTGGATCTATAGTTCGAATTTTCTTTCTAACTATTAAGTCCTCCACTACACGTGATCTAGCACACGCTTCAACAGAGGTGCTTAAATCCACGTATTAAACCACCAAGGAGTCCTGAAACATATGCAATTATATAGTTTATTCAATTTTTTTTCGTTGTTGGTATTGATATAGTATAGGGCTCTGTTTTCGCATTTAGACTCGTAGACGGTAAATTATGCGTTTAGGTAAGGCTTTTTCCTGTAGATGATGAGGTTAGAAAGGCACTAGTAACAGCACTGAGGTGTATGTGGTTCCTGGGTGAACCTCCCCACCACCGATAAAACACATCTATATCTCTAATAATGTTGTCTAATTTTTGTCTTGTTTCTTTTGAGTGAAGGTTTGAGAAAATTCAGCTTTCATGGGACACCATAAGATATCTTTAAAGAAAGTAATACCTATAACTTAAAGAAGTTAGATGAAATGATAACTTTCAGCAGTTAAACAAAATTATTCATAACTAATTCTACGAACTCCAAAGGAGAATTTTTTTTTTTTTTTTAGTATGATCTGTTAATTTTTCAACATTAATTAATATAAATACATACATATTATATAAAATCCATAAAAACTAAGTTTGTAAGAATTTTTTTATGGATTATCTCAATAACGGAATAAAATTTCCAAAATAAAAAATTTGTGCGATATAAAATCTTTAACCCATCACCTGGATAATTGGCAATCCACCACTGTGCGGTTCTCCAGAATTTTTTTGCCTCGCACAACCAATCTCTGGAAGAAATTGTCGCCTGCGGTATTTCTGGACCGATACGACCTCCAAGCCTTCAAGAAAAGAACGTACGCCCATCTCAAAAGCCGACAACGCACTTGTGACTCTTGAGTCTTGAGTTGCAGGTGTCCATAGTCACTTACCATCAGGTGACCCGTCTGCTCGTTTGCCTGCTATAATTTAAAATAAAAAAAAAACCACTTCACACATTTTTGCATTTCTGAAAGACGGACGTAAAACACCTGGAAATTCAAACGGTCATAAATTTCAAGCGGAGAGTCTTTTTTCCAAAAAATCTTTTTCTAACTGCATGCTAAAGAACCCTTTCAGTAATTTAAGTAACTGTTCCATTTTCAGATACACCTGTATATGTTGTCTACTTAAATTGTGTGATAGAAATTGATATTTTTTATAAAGAAGTCTGACTTATGTTTAAAAGTGGGGATTTAACAAAAGAAAATATTAAAAAGAAGTTGTTTAAGTCATAGTAAAGTTTACCTTTTATTCAGCAGCTCATTATTCACCTATTCATAAAGTTACTTTTTATACACAAATTCTCATTCAGTGAAAACACGGTTGAAAAACCAGAATCCTCACAAATCACGCAAAGTTTGCTTACAGACGTTACCACTGTGCTACTGCATATAATAAATTTTAATTGAAACACGAATAATTAAAGAAATGTTAATGGTGGCATTTTTTATTAAGCTCTAAGCGCAATAACTCTTATTTGTGCATGATAGCCAATTCGTTATTTCACCTGCTCAAATATTGTATTATTTTTAGCTTATGTAAAACATAATTAATAGAACTGACACTCAATGATTCAAAGCGAATATAAAGAGTTTTAAAATCGGAAGCAAAGAAAACGGAAAATTGAATCAGAAGGTAGACTTTAATGATTTTTTGTTACAATTGAGAGTTCATTTAAGCGTTGGTAAGTTAATGGTGTAATATTTCAAAACTGCCTTTCAAAGCTGTTTGAACCGTGGCTCAGCTTTACCTGGTACTAAGAGGCTATCACTGGAAACCTGTCTTACTTTAATGTCCTATGTCCCCTGGATGGGGAAGAGGGCGTCCACAAGAGCGACTAGTTTTTATATCACATAAAATCGTATAATGTAAAAAATATGAATTTGATTTAATTCAAAGCTTATTTTCTTCTTTTTGGTGCATTTAACTAAAAACAAAAGCTGAATTTTAATTTTTACATTCGCTAAATAACTTGTTATACAAAAAAGTTCGGTATCAGTTCATAGCTCGTACATCTCAGAAATGGGGAGTCTAATTAACTTCTCAAAGTCATAAATTATAACTATACCAACTCAACTTCGCAGGGAATGTTCTCGCACGTATTCAGCGACTGTAAATGTGAGTTAACTATTGGAAAGTGTTCATTATAATTAGCATCAACTTGGTTAAAAAAACAGTTGCTTTTCCAAGTTTTAAGGTTTCACTTCGGTTGGCAGTCCCCATGACTATGTTTTTGTTTCTGTATTGGTCAATGAGAATTAAATAAACTCAGTTTTGACATCAAGGCATGACCTGGTGGGCAGTGAACGCAAAATACCAATTGTCAATAGCAAATATTTATGATATTACACTTAATTTAATACCATTGTTTATGAAGTTTTATTGTTCAAACTCGCTACTTCACAAATTCAAAACACAAAACAAACGACTCAAGGGCGTATTTCCCAACCTGAGGGTGCGTTTATATGACAACGAAATTGTTCGCGCCAACCCAACACGTTTGCTGCGCGGTAACCGCATGTGCCTAGACGAGACGTCTATTTTTTAGCAACTACGCTTTAAATGAAAAGAGCAAAGTAACAACAAATTCACATCATTTATATCGCCCGTGTAACGTCCGCGCATTTAAAATTAATTTAAATGCGCGGACGTTACACGTTACGCTTTTTCAATGCGTCGACAAGTGATTGTAATAAAAGGATTCGGCCGTTTAAGTAAAAGTCCTTATACCATTTTTCACAAAGCATGATTTCAGTGACACTTAACTTTATGCAGTTAATAAAAAATAAAAATATAACATACAAGAAATGCCAAAAGCACAACTACTTACTTTTCTTTTTATTTTACATCAAAAATTCAAATTTTAAATATTAATTCAAAACTCACAAATATGTAGATGAAAAATCAATCTATATGTATGTTAGGAATGTATAAAAATTCAGCTTCCGTATGTTTCTTGCCGCAAATCTCGGAAAGTGTTTGATGAATTGTCTTCCAATCTTTATTTTTTTATTCCGAAGTTTCAATAGAAACATACATTTTCGACTGATTGATAACGAAAAATACTGAGTATTTTAGATTGACTTCTAATTTGTCATAGTTAAATTTGTGAAATTTTACTGAGCCTTTACTGAGTTTATTTCCATATAACCTAAGTTAAGGATATTAAATTATAAAGTGGCTTTCAGTAAGTATGGATGTTAAAATGGATGAACCCAGTATTGCCGTCTCTTCTTGTGTTGCTGTTTCTGACGTCGATATAAAATCACCAAACACAAGGCTGTTTTTACGTCTGTCTTCAACGAATACAGAATTCAAACTGAATTGCGACAACGTGCGTTCAACGTCCGTGAAACGCTCGCCATGTGAACACTATACGGGCGGTGGCCGCGCGTCGGATGGTGCCCGTCCTCTGAACGCACTCTAATTAATAGGAATTTGAATGTTTTTGCCTAAAAAAGTAGAATCCACATTTGTCATTAAAACGGCATTCACAGGATACAATTTTTTCTAGGATCAGATTAACGGACACAACTAAACCGCTAATTTTTATTTGATTTTATTTTATGTACTGGACGGACGTTTGTAAGAAGGGTTCCCATATATCTAAACGTTTTAAATATATATAAATCATCTTATAAAATCACCACCGAACTGATAAAACGCGTTAATAACACACCACTGTATGAACAACTCGGAACACATCCCCTCAGTATAACGCTACCAATAATTATAATTATTTATTTCAGGCTGCATAGGCCCATAGATACCTTAATCTAAATATACATACTAAAACATTGTGTTAGTAAATTAAACTTAAAATTAAGTTAGTAACTATTCACTTGCACGAAGTCTTGGTGTGGTCTGTCTTCTAGTTCGGTGCGCAAGTCTACGACAGTGATCTGGGATGCATCTAGCTTCTCCTGTACATCTGCTAAACCTACCTTTAAAAAGACAATGTCCTTCAGCTGAGCAGTAACGTTGAAGTTGGGCACAAACATGGGCACGTTGTCAAAACCAAGCAGACTAAAACGGTGTCCACACGGAACGATTTCACACACAATTTGACTAGATTTTCAATCAAATCGTTTTGTGTGGACGCAAATCATCGAATTCAAGGTCATTGGGTGGTCAGGACCGCCTGACTTGATCGCGTCACATTAAATCGGTTCATGTGGACGCTAATCGGCCTATTTTATCATTTAGTCTGCCTGCAGGTGGCTTTTTTTCAGTTCGGTGGTTATATTTATGAGACGATTAATATTACTAGATCAATACAGGTAGCATTTCTTCAAAAAACAAACAATATTACTAAATATTTCTTAGATACGTCCGTCTAGGACAGGGGTCGGTCACCTTTTGTGACGGAAGAGTCAAAACTTACAATTTACAAAATTTTACAGTTTTTAAAGAGCCAATTAAACTTTACGTTTCAATATTATAGTATTTACTTTTATAGGGTGTATCAGATAATGAAACACTTACTTAAATTACTGAAAGGGCATGACTCTAGCATGCACATGACGAAATTTGTTCGTAAGCCAATTCAATCACAAATCTGATCAGCTAGTAAAATCGTATCGTGCGAATGCCGTTTAAAATGACGAGATTAGCCAATTAGCGTCTACACGAACCGATTTAATTTGACATGTTCAAGTCAGGCGACCTCAGCAACCCAATGGTCTTGAATTGTGCAATTTGACTCCACACGAGATTTGATTGAAAACTTAGCCAAACTGCGAGTAAAATTGTTACATGTCTAAGGGATTTTACTAAACATAACCTCGTGGACACGGTCTTCCGTCTCGTCTAACCGAGGCCTTACAATAAATAACACGGAGCCTGAAACTTAACAATGTTAAAATGGGTTTTCTATTTAAAATTATCTTGTTACAAGCTGTTTCTACTTACGTCTTACGTCTCGAATAGTTTAAGGTATATCGAATAGTAGGTAGGAATGGAATATTCAGTAATATTGGTGGTGTTCAAATTGAACACAATAGCTCTCGTTGCCGACTGATACTGGATATTCGATATTCGATAACGTTAACCATTCGTAAGTCTAATCACCAATTCGGTTGCATTGTAGGCTAAGGTTGTCGCTTAATGGAATGTAAGGCTTAAGTGAATGTACGATTAGGTTTTAATTAATAATAAGTGCAAAATTAATATAGAAATTTTATGACTACTCATTACGACTACTCAGAGTTTTACCAAGGCTAAAATACATAGAACTTCCATTAAATATTCTTTTTCTTTCTTTTTTTAAGGGACCACTCCTGCATTAGGAATAATCCTGTGTCGCGGGGGCTCACAAGCATTCAAACAACGGACACAAAGAACACCCAGACTCGGGCAACTACTTGTGGATCACACAAATTTTTGTCCTGCGTGGGATTTGAACCCACAACACTCGGCGCGACGTTGTGGCGAGGTGACCTCGATTCAGTTAAACTACATGTTTTTTCATGACAAATCTTAAATATAATGATTCAAAAAATATGAAGTAGTGATTCAACTAGATCTCATAGATATAATTTCGCTCGCTTTTGATATAATTAAATGATGCACAATGACCTTCACATAAATGACATCTTATTAATTAGTTTAAATTAATCATTATTTTAAAAATACTGAAACTGGTTGATAACCTTATAACTTACCAGTTAATTTAACTTACATTCGTCAAAGTGAGTGCAGTCGACTTTGCTGAATAAAATAAAATAAAACCGCCCTTTTTTCTGGGCTCATTTAAATAAGCTGTCATGTATTATATTGATCACAGAACTGAGAATATGTATTTAGAAATGCCATCATATGTATTCTCATAATCATTATTTTACACACATACAGAACTCTACGCTTATTCGTCACAGAGGATGGATTAATTTAAATAAATTTATAATTTTACCAAATACACCCTTACGCTGATCAGTATAAGGTAGGGTTTTGTATATATACTAGCCAGCCGTTACGTCCGAGACGGCAGCAGCATCAAAAGAGAGCTAACGAGTGTGCATCTTAACATTTACCAAATATTTTCGTGCAAAATGTAAAGGAATATTCCTGTAAGCAATGTAGTTCATTCAGTGGTCAAGTAGTTCCAATATTGTAGGTACTTAAATATGATACGAAATGTATAACTGTTTAGTAAATTAGATCATAAGGGTTCTCTCTTAAATTACATAATACTTTGTAAATTTTTTTGGACTCACCGATGAAATGATGTCCTTACTTAGTTACTTTGGACACACTGCAGTCCTAATTTCCTTTTTCAACACATAATTACCACGCAACTTCGGCATAATTATTGTTTTTCCATCCAGCGACGTTTAAAATGTTCGCATCGTGTTTGTGTTCGTCGAATCTCTGAGCGTTTGCTCAAAGCTTCAGCACGCGTGCCCCGCCAACATTGCAATTCTTACTTATTCTCAGTTCTGGGATATTGATGGCAAATGTAAAGTAAATATTAAATTCTGTACAAAATTTTTGTTATTTTCTAATAATTTTTGTACATATTTTGTCTATAGGTTTGTATTCTTTAGTTAATGTATACTGGCTCGATAGTTTTATTAACTGCCCGCCAAGATGAGCCAAGCGAAGCGCGAGGGCACTTCCTACCTTTTCTCGAAGCGCTACGTCGTTTTTTGAACCCTCACAACCTGAGTTTGGATTATACCAGATACACGAAATTATCAGGATATGACGTCAATAGTAAATTTATTAAACATGTAAGGTTTCAATTGCATAGCTTATATACTTTAGATTTTATTGATATCTAAAAATCTCCGATTTCGTCACTGACTCACTCAATGCTGATCATCAAAATTCTTAGGGTACTTTCTGAAGTCTTAGATAGCTGAAATTTGGTATGTAAGCTAGTATTAGTAAACAAACGACAAAAAAATTCTAAAATTTAGAACTTTTACCCCCCAGCCCCTTAAACTGGGGGATGGAAGTTTGTATGAGACTTCCGCAAATTTTGATGCTAGAGTTCTGAAAATTGATGATATAGGGACTCTTTGTTATAAATAATAAAATACAAATTTCAGGATTTTTAGTAAATCGCCCTCACACTTTAGAGAAAAATCAACAAAATAAAAAAAAAAAAATTGTAAGCAACTAACAAAAGAAATGAAATCCCACCAAAAACATTTTCATGTAAAATGTTGCCAAGACGAGACCATAACTTTTTGACAGTGCTAGCCATATGGTCTAGTCTTGGCAACATTTTACATGAAAATGTTTTTGGTTGGATGCTATTTACTTACTGGCCTATAGTTATTGCCTGTAAGAGACTGCCTATATGGGTTTAGATCGAATTTACAAATTATGAAATAGGTAGTTTGTAACTATACTATTATAATGTATTAAATATCTGACGTAAAATAAACATATTTACTATCATAAGTTAAGGGTGTGCAACAAAGAATACTTATCTTTATCTTCAAAGGGGTTATGATACATCTACATGCTCATATTTGTTTAACGAACCGACTTTGCGACCGCTTATGCGACAATTTGGTGACTCAAGATGGGGAATACATAATAAAGTACGGACACATTTTAATAATGTCGTCAATTGCGTTCAGATGTAAAAGTAGAAATAATAATTGTTTTTAAATTTTCGCTACTTTCATATATATTAGATGTGTAACTCGGTACTGTACATAGTATACTTGCGAAAGGTGTGAACTACGCTAAAACACCCAAACGATTACTGTACGAGAACATCATAAGCGGGGCGGACGAAATGATAACACGTAACAAAATAGCTTCTACAGACGAGGAAACGCTTAGACTGGATTTTGCCGTTATTTTACGGCAATCCAAACTATCGAGGCCAAACATCACAACGAAAGAGCGTCAAACACTATTGGGAGGAAGGGGAGGAGTTGCATGATATCCCTGATATTCTAGTGCTTAAAGCGGACAAGGGAAACACCACCGTTGTCATTAATCTAGTGAATACGAAGAAAATATACGGAATCTATTAAGCGATACAACAAACCAGTACCGTTTACCCCTACTGCCAGAGTGACTAGACGTATACGTTTACTGATAGGGGATCACAAACATTTTTTTACGGAAGACGTGTTTCTTCTGTGTCTTTACAAGCCAAAGACTATGCAGCCTCCCAAACTATACGGTCCGCCAAAGATTCACAAAACAAATGTGCCATTACGGCCAATCGTAAGTCAAATTAATTCTTCCACTTACGATCTCGGGAAATACATAACACTGCATCCGTTGGTTGGGAGAACTGCTGTGGACATCATTAAAAGCATACACCTGGAACCAGAAGGAATAATGGTGAATTTTGACATCGAGTAATTATTTACCAATGTTCCAATTAAAGGTTGCCTTGACGACATCGAGCGGAAGCTATCAGACAACGGTCTATCTAAAGAATACATTGTTACAAACTGTTCAGAAGGTAACTACTTCCTTTACCGATGGCAGCATTACCTCCAGATCGACGGAGTGACCATAAGTAGCCCCGTACCACCGGTTGTGGCCAACATCTGGATGGAACATTTTAAGGAAGCAATCGACCTGCAAGCTTTCAATTCCATTCATCAGAGCATAAAATTCACATTTGAAGTGGAGATAGATAGATCGGTGCCATTTCTCTATGTATAATTAACGGTGACACAAGTTGGTACCCTCCGACACACTGTTTACCGTAAGCTGATATACACAAACAGGTACTTACACGCTCACTGACACCATCACCCATGTCATCTGCTATCCGTTGTGGCTTCTTTAACAAACCGAGCTCAAGATTTGTGCGACCCTAAACACTTAGAGAACGAGCTCATTCACGTTCAGGAGGTACTAAGACGCAACGGATAACAAGACAGCTTAACACGTCTAAAAGAGGAACCCGAAACCAGTACACGTGGATAGAGTATCTACCATATGTTAAAGGAGTGACAGAAAAAGTTGGAAGAGTGTTAAAGAAGTACTCCAGAAGACTGTATATAGTCCGCACTCAAATATAGCAAAGTCCTTAAGAACACTGAAGAATATTGTTCCTCTACAGATGCCAGGTGTGTACAAGGTAAATTGCAGCTGTGGTAGTTCGTACATCTGACATACCAAACTTACAATCGCAGAACGGGTCAAAGAACACATCACAGCTGTAAAAAACTGTTGGAGAAATAAGTCAGCGATCGCCGAGCATTTGCTGGAGTCAGGTCCAAACCACTGGATAGAACTACTCTGACCACAGGTCCTGTCCACGACCGTCCCTATTTCTCCAGAATAGTACGTTAAACAGTTGAAATAGAAAAACCTAAAAATTTTAACTCAGAAGATAGGTACCGCTTATCAACATCTTGGAATTCCGTCATCAGCAAATGCTATCGTCAGCGAGTACACACTCGACAGTATGTGCCGGACGTCGTAAGTGTAGTGTGTCGAAGTACCGACTATACAAATAAAAATAATAAAGACCAAGTGCGAGTAGTCGCTGAAACTTGCACTTCACGGAGGCGGCGCTGAGCTCTCACCAGTCCACCTGTGACCACGATCGGGGAAATTCGATTGAAACGTCGGGTAACCAAAAAAGGTATTGTACCTTATAAATATTATTGCGATAAGTCCCGAGTTACCTACACATCTAAGTAGTCATAATGTCAGCTATGATTAATGAGATTGAGATTCTAATTGATTTCAACAAATGTAACGTAGAAACCATTTTTAAATCGGACCGAATGGGCAAATAACAAATCGAATTAAAACCAAAAACCGTTTTTAAGCCATATGACATACCTAGTATCTAATTGTGATAACGTTATAACTTTATTTAAGGGAAACTACTGGGTACGAGTATCACTCTTTTACTTTCTGAAAATAACTGAATAAGTAGATAATCTTTTACAGTGATTTAACCAACTTAACATAACAATCTAAAACCACATCAAAGTCAAGAGACTAGTCTCAAGCGCTCCAGCTATGTGTCATATATTCGATATCTACCTTACAATTATGTGTACCGATTTAAATCTAATCATCAATTTAGATTCAATTTGGGTAAAGTTTCGGGTTTCAAAGGGCGAATGTAATAGTTAGCACACGATTGAATGTAAAATGAATATCAGTAATGATGTGTAATTAATACGTTTGGTTTGTAAAATAAGAATAGTAACAGTAGGTTTGTTTAGCGAAAGAAAGTAATAAATTTGTTTGAACAAGACGAAAAGTTATTCTTGTAGAGTAATGATTTACCCTGTTTGACATGAATAAATTTTAATATGTACGTACAATATTAACATACAAAGTGATTCATATATAATAAGCCAACAAAAATTGATATTTGTTGGCTTATTATATATAAATACGTTACGCTTCGCACTAGTGTACTGTGGCCGTGTGAAACTACCCTTAATTTTATTCTATAGTATAGTCAAGTCTGACCCAAAACCATTAAAAAGAACTACAAAAACCCTCAATCTCTTTGCTACTAAATAAGACATTAAGTGTGTAGTTTTTGTCAGCATACGTTGTAGCTTTGATTAAAGCAATAAATCGACTGCGAGCCGGTTATCTGGCTTTTCGGGAGGAAATTAAGCGACGACAGTCCCGGTTTCCTCATAAATTGTCCCTCAAACGTATTCCTTTATTTAACATCTCAAGTGTAAGAGAAGCCGACTAATTATGCCATTGTGGCAACGTGCCGCCAATTACCTTCAAATTTATGTAGTATCGAAGGGTGAAAATGAAGAATAAAGAAGTGAAGGTTTGACAAAGAGGTTTGTCAAAATTGTCTATAGTCTCGGTTTGAGTATCGTGCTCACTTTGTAGTGACATTTCTTTGAAATAATGTATTGATGACGTAATAGAATTAACTTTTTAGATTTATGCAGTGACTACGTTGTTGCCTTTATACTTTAAAAGATACAAAACTATAATATACACATATAGGTTAAATGTGAGCGATTTATGACACTGGAAGTTTACAGCAGTTATACTTGTTGGTTACTTCTTCGTACAATTGTATAATCTTTGTGAATAGTCATAAAATTATGTTACAAACGAGACACCATGAAACAAAAATGAAAAACAAACAAACTCTAGGACTTTATAATATTAGTATACTTGTATTTAATTTTAGTTTTGTATCGTCTGTTAAAGTTTGTGTCAGAAACGTTATTATATTAGTTTATGTTTTATTGAAATTGTTTTAACTTGACTCTGAGTTAAATTGTTTACAGATAAATCCTGTCAGAACAGTTTAAATAAATAATTGTGAGCAAGAATCAGCAGTTAATGTAAAGTCATAAGTAGCGTAGGGTTTAATTTTTATTTAAAATTCAATTTTATTAGTGACATTAATAGCGGTCGATACAAATAAAAGCCTAGTGAAGTCCTATTACTAGTAAGCCTAGTGCAGCCAGCGGTCGGCAACCTGTTTCGATGTAAAGTTGTGGCTCTCCAGTTCCATACGTAAAAATTAATTATTTCCTATCAAAACCCTGAAAACCATGCAATCTATCGTTAATTGAGTACTGTGATATAGTATGACTGAGATATACTTCTATTGGTGTCTCACCCGCACCGCGGGTTTAAAAATCTGAGGCAATATCGCGAAGAAACCAATGAAACTATTGAGACGAATTACTGCAGCATAGCTTTAAAAAAATTAAGGGTAGTTTCTTTCGAGCAATTTAAAACAAATAAAAGTACTCTTGCGTTCATAGTAAATCATCTCAATACCAATGTGTTCAACATTGAGCCATTTGAAATTTAAGCTGGCGCGCTTCAAATTTAATATTTATTTGCTGGATTTGAAAAGAAAAGCCTTGTGGAGTGTTAAATTCACAGAACTCAAAAGTAAGTTGGAAGAGTTGGAGGTCCAGAAATGCATGCAGGTCACACAGCACAAGTGGACAACTCTAAAAGAAATGCCGCGTGTTGAGGCTCTCATATTCAGCGCATGGAATAGATATTTAAAACAACAAGTTAAGAGCCAAACTTAACCAAACTTTCAAAGGGCATGGAAAGCCAATGCTCCCATTGATGTAATTACTCAATAACTTTGAATAAACCATTTTATTATTCTAGCTAAAATATGTTTTGTGCTAAAATATTTGTATGTTTTTATATGAATAAATAATATTTCGCATTTAAAGTCTGTTATTTTAAATAAAATATCAAACATATACAGGTTGTATATGACAATGGAACACTTACTTAAATCTCTGACTTATGACTCTGCAGTTACAATTAGAATTTTTGAAAAAAAACTATCATATGCACGTTATGAACGTTTGAATTTCCAGGTATTGTACCTCCGCTTCTCATAAAAGATTTTAAATCGTAAATCGTAATTATTTTTTTATAAAAATTTATTCCGTGGCCAAAGCAACTGCCAAAACGACAAATATCTTTTAGTAACTGCATGCTAGAGTCATGCCCTTTCAGTGATTTAAGTAAGTGTCTGATGTCAGAAGTCTGATACACCCTATAAAAGCAAATACTATAATATTGAAACGTAAAGTTTAATTGGCTCTTTAAAAACTGTAAAATTTTGTAAATTGTAACTTTTGGCTCTTCCGTCTCAAAAAGTTGCCGACTCCTGGTCTAATGGGAAAGAAACTCCTGGTATTCAAACTTTTCACTTTTACGAGGCGCAGTATGGCACATTGTGTGATTTTAGTCGATTTGATTCAACAACGATAAAATATCAAAAACCACATCAAAAAAAGGTAAACGGTGGTGGTAACGGCCTGTGGGGGTTCACACGCCCAAAAAAAAATAGAGAGATACAAATAACACGGACAGCTCTCGATAGTAATTAAAATCAGATATTAGGTTCTGTAACACAGTAATACAGTTTTTTTGTAAATAATTGAATGATGAAAGATCGAAATTTATTTTGTTTTACCTGCAGATCAAATTTTAAAAAATATTTCTTTTTTCTTTTAGAAAAGTCCATAATTCACAGAAGGTCAAGTTTAATATAAATAAAGTTTCGGTTAAAGTCATAATTTTCAAGATGACAATGCCAGTTAACGGGCCACTGCATGATGAAATATCGATCATTGGGCTCAAGTGAACTACACTGTTGGAGTTGGAAATGTTCCAACATTTCCTAATTCAGAGGTTATGTAAAGAAACTCATCACAGGCATGCAGGACACAGTTGCCATGACTTCTGTAGGTATGGTTCTGTGGTCTGATCATTGTTAGTCAGGTAAATTGAAGTACTACAGCGAATGTCTGCATCTTTTTATTGAAAAAGACGTAAGTGCGAATGCTCATGAAGATAGTTCCAGAGCTTTTGAGCAATTATTAGAAGGTATTTAAGACACCGTTGCAATTTGTATCGAACTTTTTACTAATATCAAAACCTTAGCTGAAAGACGCTGGATGATGAGGAAAAATTTGCCCATTAAATGAATCAATGTCACTAAAATGGATTTTGAGAATTGTAAAGATTTTTTACAAGGAAATAAAATTCATACTAAAACTCCTAAAGACAGACGATATTGTTGCAAGTCCTACCCGCGGGCACCATCTATTGTCGAGTAAAGTAAGTCATGGAAGGTTACGATTACCTAAATTGAGATGCATGCCATCTTTTGACATTGAGCGGAACTAATAGCCTATTTGTAAAATGACCCACATTATATTAGAAATTATCCATGTAGTAGAAGTGTTGAGTTTTTGTGAAATATCACGATCTCTCTATAAAATAACGTTCGGGTGTAAAAGAGCAGTTGCATTGCGGAATAGATGGATTTTTAGTTAATCAACCAGTGAGTAATCAAGCGGAAATATAAGTGCGAAGTAAAAGTGATTTTTTAAATAGTGAAAATTAATTATAATTTGCGAATTATTACTGAAATAAATTGAGTCTATTTTGGTAATAAATCGGTGTAACTTTTTAATCCCGAACCTCAGCTCGTAACAATATTTTTAGGCCGAATATTTGACAGCACTTCACAGTTAGCTTCGGGTCAAGCTATTACAATCTGATTTGCTAAGTTATTAGTTATAAATAGTATGCGTGATATACACTATATCGAATACTATCTTAAAACCATATTTTTATGAAGGAACGGTTGCAATTCCAAATTTTTAAATTGCCGTCTTGTAAACGTCTAAATTACGTGAAAATGGCTACATTTATTCCGAATCTTTGAAGTTTTCAGGAACTTTTAATGCAGGTCTTTGATTTTGAATTCAGACACTACAAAAAAGTGACATTCATATTTCCTCAGCAGGTGCCTCAAAAACATACTCCAAAATTTTTAGCTGCTCTATTCTTGTGAGGGTCCTCTGCGAATTCTATGCAATTAAATGTGTTTCCTGCAATTATGATCTTATTTTTTGGTTTTCGATGTAATAATTATTAGTTCAAGTAACATGTTATTTAAATCACAAAAGTGAGCAACAAAGTATATTGTTTTTTACTGTCCTTTCTCTGTCCTTTTTTTCTTATAAGCATAACATAACTTTAAGTAGCGTCCATACCATATTCTGAGGTTGTTTCGTACATAATTCCCAGTATAATCATCAATAAATAATCCTACACTCGTAATATGTTACACAAGTATCAACGATAGTTGGTATAGTACATGTACATATGTATGAATAAATATAAGTAGCTAATAACAACTTGTGATAGGCCGTTTTAAATATTAAACAACATTGTAAAACTAAATTCCCCACAACATCCTAGGTGTGATATCTAACCAATATACTTGAATAGCTCGAATTTGAAAGATATATATGATATGACCTCATTCTCTGAGGAGATTTTAATTCGGAAAGCCCTGAAGCTCGCTGTGTACTTAGTAGCAAAGCTTTCAGGCCCCTAATAAGCTCAAAATCTTGCGGCTCGTTGCTAGAGCCTACTCTTACTTGTTACAATTTTTACCTACAATGTGTTGTAGGCAATAAGTTAGTGATATCCAAATGGCCAAGTAGATTTCTTTCTCTTAATCATTATTTTCAACAGCGCTCCGTAGCGACTTGTGTACTATCATACGATATAAGATCCTATCTATGTTATCGCATGAAATTGAAGTGAAACACAATTTTTTCAGTGATGATAAAATACGATGATTATTATAATAATCGTAATCAACGTAATAATAATGATTACGTAAAAATATACTCGGGTTGAACAATATCCTAAACGTACCAACATTCTGTAATCGAGTTGCGTCATGATAAAGTACCACATCTAGTTTATTCGCAATAGATAACAAATGACGCGAATGATGCGTATTTATTGTTCGCTTTCGATTGAGTTCAGACTCGGATCAGATCAGGAAAAATGCTTATCCCTATATCCGCATTGAAATAGGTAATGCGCTGTGTTTTTAGATTTAGTATTATTTTATCAGTTGAATTGCACCGTTATCGTAAATCGGATTACTTTGTATTACATACTAGAAAACGTATAGTGAAATACCTTTTTCAGATCTTAGAAAATGCCCGTTAACGACTTACAACTTCGGGTATACCACACATGACAAGCACATACATATACTGACTGCATGCATAACATCAAACCGCCATCATGCTAGTGCGCAAGCATTGAGGTGGTGGGGGATTACAGGTACCTGGGCCTGGTTATTGATTCTAACTTCTCGTGGAAGATACATATAACGACCTTGTGTGATAAACTAAGGGCAGTCCTAGTAAAATTCCACCGCCTTAGTAACATTTTGGACAGGGCGACTTTGTATCTATTATGCGTTAGTTGATTTAATACTTTCTTATGGACTGACTAGCTACGGACGGACATTTAAAACTTACTTAGATAAATTAAAATCATTACAAATAAGTTTTATGTTATTTAAGCTTTTAGTAGACAAAAACACCAAAGAACAATGTAAAATCGCCAATTATGAACGGCTATTCTTAGAGTGTAAAATGATACCAGTCCATGAGAAAGTACTGTTATTGATTGCAATGGAACAGTACGGTAGTGATGACTTCAAGCTATATAAAACACGTCCGAGACGAAACAGTAGTAACATGTTACGCGTACCCACGTGTAGCAATTATTATGGTGAAAGAAATCGTAACTATAGTCCCTAAATTGTTTAACAACTTACCGCCAGCTCTTTTGAATAGTATCGATACAAAGCGAGTATTTAAAAAGAAAACACAAGAGTTTCTGTTAGAAAGCGTTAGCAACAAAATAACATTGTAAAACCAAAAATTGTCATATATGTATATGATAAGTGGGTGGATAAGCATTTATATGTCTGTGTATGAGTGTAAGCGTAGGTACTGAAGTAGACAAAAGAGGTTAATCTAATGCGAACTGTTTGTGTATGTTTAATATTACCTTTATTACGTATTATGTATACTACGTGAACAATGTAAATTTAAAGGGAGTTGCATCTGCCAACAAACTGTTATGCAGTTTGGCAGAAGTATGATATTTCTGTAACTGTAATTTATGTTGATTAAATATTTTTTCATTTCATTTTTTCATTTCAAACCACATGGCAAGATATATGGTTATATCAGTTATTTATGTATCAACAAACTTCGCCAACACGTATTCAATGGAGACTACTATTTACCAAAAAACTAATTGTAATATAAAGTTTCCAGAATTGACTTTAATTTAAAAACAAAACTAGCTTGTAGCTGGTAGCTTGTAGCTAATTTACCAGTTTATGTGCAACATGTTAAACAAACATTTAGCTATTAAGCATGATGTACCTAATTTTTTGTAAAGATGTCTATATAGAACCGGAATTAACATAGTAAAATATTGAAGATTGTTAAACAGACTATCTCCACATCCTTAGTATTTATTACCAAAGTTTCATTTATATCAGAACTCTTTCTTATGAAATGAGTAAATTTTTCATTCATATTTCATATTTTCAATTTCAAAACAATTTAACTGTATTAAAAATCAGGAACTTTCTTTAAATCATTATTAAATTACTTTATTCACGAACTCTGATAAGCGACAGTAAAATATCACTTCACCGTTTTGTAATACGTTGTTTAAGTCAAAAATTAATTGCTCTCTTATTGCTCTGAGCTCTCTTAATAGTAACACCTCAGTCGAATTTGAAAACTAGCCACTTGAAGTAACTGCAAGTACATCCGGCACTAAAATTGACTACGAACACTTGCCTTCAGTTTTATTAATTACCTAAAAATATCAACCATTTAGGGTACAATATATTCGGCCAACTGTTATATCCGTTTATTGTTTAATATGCGGAACCACTGAACATTCAATAATCGTTTATAAAATAACGGAATATATCGAGGCAGTGGGAATTACAGTCGTTTGAGAGCTGATTAAATCATTATTTCCAATTATTTTCTGATGTGCCGAATTTGTGTACCTTTGTAATTGAAATGTAAAACTATTTCTCACGTATCATCATAAAATATGGGGATTGGTCTGATTACACTTGACAGTATCGCGATAGGGTTTATACTAAATATATAATAGTATTAGTTGAAGTTTTAAGAAGATACTAAACCAAAAAAATTAATAAAAATTGGTGTAACTAAAAATAGGGAACGAGTGGCTAAAAAAAGCATTTAAGTAAGTTGGAAATTTTTGAGCTTACCGTCCCATATGCTTTTTAATACGCTTTCATACCTTCTGAAAAATTATAAAAACATAAATCAGTGTTATTTTCCCTAACAAATGGATAAGCAACTTATAAGGAATAGAAAAATAAACTACTTTATAATCTAGTCTATCTTTGTTTTGTCAAATCAATCAAAACGTTTTTAACAGTACAAAGTAAAGCTCTTAACTCTCGAACAGCATCTCAACTTTCTTCATCTTTGTCACTCTACAGGGAAATACAGGTCTAGTATTATTTTATTATAGGTTTCATAAAGTGACCACAGAGATACCATTTCTACCACACTTATCCCAAGAGATTTGACTACAACGAATACCCACTTCACATATCCCTTTAGCGCCATAAAATAGAAACGAGAAGTTTTAACAAGCACTCAACGCTCGCTTGTATAGCCCGTGTGTATCCTAAACAAAGGTGTCAAGAGCGTTATCTAGCAGTGTCCCCAGAATTAACGGCGGGAGAGGCCTTCGCGTCGGCTGCAATAAATTACATCTCAAGTTGATCCCACTCACCAGATAAATCAAATGTAAAGGAGCGAATGGGAATTCGATGATGCCCCTGTTTATTTCGATTTAGCAAAAACCTTTTGGCCCGATCCCGATTTGTGGATTCCCGGCGTGAGTAGCGTTATTGAAGTTGTTCTTTATTGAGGTGCGTACTCCATGTGAGAATCTATTATTGTATAAAATATTCGAGCAGTGACAGATTCTTCGTACGAAGAAAATTATAGAAAGTGGTACCATTTCTGTATAAATGTGTATTTACACATACTTTTACTACAGACAGAGTTTGCTGTAATACCTACTTTATTAAAAACGATTTATCTAAAGCTACAGTACTGCTGCTACTGCACTATCTACAGTTGAACACAACAGCATGGTCGAAAACATTACAAGCTAGATGAACAGATAATAACATTCCAACAAATTGCAAACAATTTAGTTTTTCTGTAACTGTTATTAAACAAATTAATCTAAACAAGGTATGTAGTAAATTCTAGTCTACATACGGTCTACAGTTTCACAACTGAAATAGTTTGACAACATGGATGGCCATAATTATTTGCAATTCTTCATAGTGCACCTTGACAGTAATTTTTGTCCAGAGAAGAACAGGCAAGAAACTCCAAGCACACTCTTTTTCACTCTTAACTAAACTGAGTTACATTGTCCTCACATTTCGAGGACAATGTAATGTGTTGTTCTAAAATATAAACAGTCGCACAAATTAATTGGCCTTCATATATTTAGTTCTTGACACCTATTTCAATGCTTAGCTGTAAGTTTTCCAAATAAAAAAATAAAAATTACTACTATATTTAAGTAATAAAGTCGTTTTCAATTGTATACAGCATCCAAATTTCATCATAAATGATGAAAGTAGGATGAAGTAGAATTAATGGTATCGGCCTGATAATAACAAGTATTAAATATCGGCGATTCATATGTATGGATCTATTACGTATGTATGTTTACCGTTAACACTTTTTCTTGAAATAAACTTAGCTGGTACTTCTGTGGTTAGTAAGTTGTTGGACACATAATTTACAATACAGGCGAGTACACCGACATTCCCGCCGTTGGGAATTAAGCAATAACAGAACTAGAGAATAAACACCGAAAGATAAGTATACACAATACAGCCGGCCACATATTCAGGGGACGTGGTACTACTAAAAGTTTTCACATAAATCAGTGGTCTAACTTTATTCAAACGACTCTCTGGCGACATTCGTTCGGAATCCACGTCAAGTGAAACTTTGCGGAGTGGCTTCTTTGTAAAAGTGCCGGGAGTTACCCGACTCCTCTTCACGGAGTTGGTTTGTTTCATGAACACGTATGTTACGACTATCGAGTTGAGCGGGTCGGACGTTTAGCAACAACTAACTGTTGCTTATCTTTATAACCCAAAATCGATACCAACGGTATCGAATATCTTTAACATTTCATTCGGTTAAACATTTCAGGATTGAAATGAAAAGTAGGTTTTATTTTAACGTTTGCATTGGAAATCAGAACAATTTGATTACCAGGAACGACACATGCCGGTTTAAAAGTTCTATAAACTGTAGAGAGATTTATGTCCAATGCGCGAGCAAGTTCACAAGAAATCCAGCCTTTGAGAGAATCCATGATTGAGCGGGTTAATTTGATACGGGTGTACAATGTGGTGATGCCAATCTTGTTAATTTTGACCATCCTAAAACACAGGCGGGTCTCTTTTCATCGAAAAGCACCCTTTCGAACTTACACCCACTTTCCATGGTGTATTCTACCAATTACTAATCATCTAGGGCTTCTAGGCATTACAGTCACGTTCAAACTTAACTTCGGGCAACAAATCGAGTCCATGAGCTATCTGTGCGATAGCTTCCAAGACGTTGAAAGTCATTCCGAAGGTCCGGCGGTACTTCAGCTCTGAACGGCTGCTTAATCTTTATACAGCTCAGGTTCTTGCATGGAGTACCTTATTGATGGCTCAGCAAAATGTCAACTCGAAGTACTAGACTCTGTCACCCAAAGAGCCCGTAAGCTTATCAACGACGATGCACTTACAACTAGGGCACTGAATAATCTTGAGCATCGTCGCAAAGTCGGTCTGCTTATCGGTTTTCTATAGGATTCACATTGGTGAGTGCGAAGGCTCTGTTCGAACTAATTGGACCCTCTCCATTCCTTCATCGGACGACTAGATGCAGACAGAAGTTCCACCCCTTCATTGTCGAAACACCAAAAAGTCGAACGAAACGTTTTGACAGTTCCTTTCTGATTCGATTTCTAATCTTAGAAAGTTCAAGAGTAGAGTGAATAGGTTTCTCTTGGATAGGCGTATACTATCTTCGTCTTCATCGTCACTTTCCATCAGATGAGTTGGAAGACAAACGCCTATACCATTACACAATAAAAAAAAACTGACAGTCCTATTACAGGTAAGTGAAGTATACCTTAACTATTAATTTTTTGAAGTTTTTTACCATATTATGTATTAATGTATATCTACTTAAGACTTTACTTAAGATATAGAATCCATAATAGTATTAGTTCGGCGTCGGATACTTGTGTTAATGTTGGCGTCTAACGAATAATTTCTATGGTGACGCTTATAAAATGGTTTATTAAAGATATGGTTTAATATTTAACATTTGTAGTATTAACTACATATTTATATTGATTATTAAAAGTACATATGTTCTCAAGGCAATACAAAAATAGTCTACCGGTACGATACTTTGTTCACAAAAAGGTGGTAGCTGTCTAAAATATCAAAAACCTAAATTTTTAAATTAAAAGTGTTTTTTTTTTAAATCTTGGTGTTATGAATAAAAACTTTATTGTAATTAGTGCTTAAATTTTATCTAATATCTCGAAAGATCTTTCAATCTAAAAAAGGAACATTTGATATCTGAAAGTTCTAAAGAGTTTCTTTAAAAATAACTAATAAAAATTTCCTTCTCATTTTTAAGACACAATTTCCTAGAAAGCCCTACTTAAAGTTCCCATAAGTTTTCCATCGACCCTGCACTTAACTACTTCATTAAAATTCATTTAGTAGTCGACGAGTAACCGTGAAGCTGAGAAGCGATCATGGCTCTCTAATCTGGGAGGTAGGGAGAACCGACCGGTGGGAATTAATGCACATGTTCAATTTAATTTTATCTGCACTCAGTGCAGACTCATATTGCAGCGCCGAAACTCGTAATCGGGCTTGCATTCTGAATCGTTTGGGGAAGGCCATGTTTTATACTCTAAATTATTCATGAAATATCGAAACTATTCAATTAAATTATATTTCATTCATTACTGAGTTAGTGTAAAATATATGAAAAATAAAATTAGCTTGAATTAACTTTTTCTTAAGTGCTCTCTCTCGGGCCTCCATAAGCGATTGCCTGAGGGTGAACGACAGGGCTATTTGTCGCCCTAGCAGAAGCAGGCCTAAGACGGTGGCGCGACGTGTTCTGCGCGCGCCTGTCTGAATTAGATTGGACAGGTACATCATGGCGGGGTCGCCTTGCTCAACAGGCGGTCAAGACTGTCGGGGTTCACAGGGATTTCCTTTCTAGGGTACACCTGAGGCCCCGGCATGAAGACCAATGACGGAACACCGTGTGGTTTTAGTCGGTTCGAGTCCGACATACCACCCTACCGTTGCCCCGGTGAGGTGACGACCCGTAGGGGTTTCCACACAAAAAATAAAAAAAAAATAAAAGGTGTTCGGAAAGTATTAAATGTTATATTGTCCACACAAAAAGTTAAATGCGATGAACAAACCGGTATATCCGGACTAATACGACCTACTCGTGGGAGAGCCGGCTCGATCGAAGTGATACCACGGCATTGCTTTCCGCCGAGTGAGTGAGGTTTCCGGAGGTCCTACTCCCCCCCTCTCCCTCTTCCACCCTTCCCCTAATCCCACATTCGGCAACGCACTTGTGACTCTCGAGTTGGAGGTGTCTATGGGTGGCGGTAGTCACTTACCATCAGGTCCCGTCTACTTGTTTATCGCGTGTACCATAAAAAAACACATTTACATGCATGGGTCGGAAACAATTTTTATCTAATATCTTTGTTTTAAACCTGAATATTTTTTGTTTTAAATTGCTTGTTAAAATTTATTTTGCGGGATATTGTTCGATGAAACGATTTTATTTGTTATTTATGATATGCGTCGTTTGATCGGAACTTTATCCAAATAAATATTTTTGTTCCAATATTCCAATACTGAGTTACCATCATTACAGATATAATATCTTAATTGAGCTTCTCAATATTTTACGATCGATAATGTTGTTGCGGGCCTGCCAGTTTTTATTTACCAAAGCGTAATCTGATTTTCAAATGAGTCGGTAAGTCGAAGCCTGTGCCTCCCCGGTCACAAACAGGATTTTAATAAAAGTTAATTTATTCAATAAAAGCTTCAGAGGGTCTGTGCCCATTTCCTCTATGAAATTGGAATTTGCTTTCGTTATGACATCGTCAATTGGTGTCTGTTATATTATTTTTCTGTGATTAGGTGGCTTTTAAATTTAAGTTTTTTTTTACGACTGTTTCAGTACAGTCGTAAAAATACCACAAATCAAAAGTTCATAAATAAGTTAAAATCGATTTTAATAAAACCGAGTAAAGCACTACAGAAAAGGTATCATGTATTGAAATATCTTGTAAAACTTTTGATTTATTTGTTTATTGTACACTAATATTTACATACATATTTATACATATTGATTTTTATTTAATTGAAAACATTTTGAGATCCCCAAGATGGAACTGAAAATGTATTTCCTGACTAACGAATGAATGTTCAAGCAATTATTAATTGGAGGTTAATTACTAGTATTAAATTGTAAAAAGTCAGCTTTAAGATGGCAGCAAAAACTTTGTAACTTGTTTTAAATGTTTTTCGTATTTTGTCAATTGGAATGAAACGTAGTGACCTGAACGTAGTGAATGAAATTTGTGGACGGAAAAAATAAAAAGAACACATACATAAAAGAGTAACTTCGTAAACAACTGTTTATTAGAGACCCTGCTCCCCCTTTCTTTCCCGTGGAAATCGCCGGCTGCCACTCCGACGACGTTACCGTATTTTTGCTATTTAAATCTGAATCTAAAATAAACTGAGACGTATTACTCATACGTAAACAGAATTCACACCTTCATAGTCACTACCATACTCCATGGGTCATAAAATATTCAATTGTTAAATATTTTCAAAACCATCTCAATATGTAGCACTAGTGGCTTATTTATACCATCAATATTAGTAAATGAAATGATAGATAAGAATAAGATTTGATTTGATAAAAATAAGATTTTTTATATTTTAACAATAAGTTTAGCAAACCTCATTATAACTGCCTCGTTAGTCTCGTACCATAAGTGGTCATAGTGAAGGTTTTACTATTCAGACTTTCACTGTAACGGCACTTGACTGTACACTGTAAGCTGTAGTTAACTGAAGGCTCATTCGCCTATAACGTGAGACTAAAAATATTTGCTTAAAATAGGTACACTAGTGTAATATCATAAAAAAAATAAATGAAAAAATAAACCTCAAAACTGGTAAGTGCACTTTTTCATTTTTAATTTACTGTGCAGAACTTCTATTTTTAAACTTTCTAGAGGACGAATACAACAGCTAGCACGGTTATAATTTTAACACTGAAAAGATTTTAGAACACATGGAGTTTTAAATAAGTCACCAAAACTTTTACCGGCAGTTCACAGATAACAAAGAATAACTGCGAGGCCGCGAGGTCTTGCTGCAATGCCTACTGATTTATTTGAAAAGTTACCTCTTAAAAGTATTCCGAAGAAAGAAGAAACCATATTCGGCCAGTCGCAAAACGCTCGGGGTTCTGATATTTGGAAATGGAAACTCAACGGCAAAGTTATGTATTGTTCAAAGCGCTATTCAATACACAATGTTCTATTCTTATAGTTATACAACACAATATTCTTTACTGTACACCATAAAACAATTTACAATATTAAAAATAATAACACATAATGGTACAAACGGTGGTCTTATAGCTAGTTGCGATTTCTTACAGACAACCTTTAGTTGGACAGATGCAATGGACTACTGTATAGGGCAGTTAACAGGTGCACAAATTATCTAAGTAATTTATTGAAATTATAATGAATGGAAGAGGAAAAAAAATTACAAGTTTATTAAGTTGTTGGTAAGTTATAACTAAGTTTTAAAAATATCAGTTACAAAAAATTCTTATACATTCAAAAAAAATTTAAAATATTATAAAAATAAATATTGTCAATCAATTCACTACTCCTCAATTACAATTTTTTTTGAGATGAACGGTACCTAAATATATTTTGACTGCCCTGTAGTGGCTAGTGATCCTGACTGCTAAGCCAGAGGTCGTGGGTTCGATTCCCACCCAGGACAAATAATTGTGTGATGAGCACGATAATTTGTTCTGTGTCTGGGTGTAATTTATCTATTTTATGTATGTATTTAGGGAGGGAGGCGTCTTTTTAAAAAAAAAAGTATGTTTATCAGCAGTCTGGTTACCATAGTAGAGGCTCTGCCTAGTTTGGGATCAGACGGCCGTGTGTGAGATGTGTGGAGTTATTATTATTATTTTGTACCCCTGACAATGTGTATGCATTTCAAGATGATCGGTTGAGTAGTTAAGGAGAGAAAGCGTAACAAACAAACTCAATTTCACATTTATAGTATTATTATCAACCCGCCCCGGCTTTGCACGGGTAGCAGAGACATCTTCAACAATCATCAACATATTTCAATCAAATTACACAAAATCTTAACAAATTATACACCTAAACCTTCCTCATGAATCACTCTGTCTATTAGTGAAAACCGACTGAAAATCCGTTTAGTAGTTTTTCAGTTTATCACGAACAGATAGACGCGGCAGGGCACTTTGTTTTATAATATGTAGTGATGTAGTGATAATTAAGGAAGTAAAGATATCCACACTGACAATGTTATGCAAATTGAACAAAATCATTGTAGTTTAAGTATGGGTTTTAAAATATATACATACATATTATTAATATACACAGGCATACATACTTACACTCACTCATTCCTGTATCCCCGAAGGGGTGGGAAGAGGCGTATTAAACACCCACATTTTGGCCAACTATAATTTGGTTCCACACACGTAATAGGGGACGAGTCTATTGCCGTCCGGGGCCGGGAACCGGGCACTTTGGGAATTAAATAAGGAAAAATAGGAAGTATATTGAAAGGGAAAAGAAGGCAAAAAGGAAAGGCAATGGAAGGAAAAGGAAATTTCTGATACGAATGAATTGGGCAGTGTAAGTTATTGCTTACAAACTTGACCTACTGTAGTAAAAGCTCGAGAATTTAATTTTTTTTAAAAATATGATATAATAGAATATAATATCCTACTAATATTATAAACGTGAAAGTTTGTGAGCATTGTCGTCGCCACATCAAAAGCTCTTATTTATTTTATTAAAAATAGGGACAAACTATAATAGATGATAACACAGTTCACTATATAATAAAAATAAGTTAATAGACATTATTTTGACTGGTTATACCGGTAACGCAATGCTATTGGTCGATTGATAAATATTAATGAATAGTGGGGGTATAAAAGGGTAGGAATAAGTGGAGAACAATCACTTGAGTGCAGATAGAGGTACGAACAACTTGGCAGTTGCGGTTAGTTAGTGATTTTCATAGTTTATATAAGTGGTTGTGAGGCTGTTTCTTACAGCATGTATGGATATATGGATGTTTTTTCCTTTTCACGCAAAGGTATTAAACCGATTGCTATGAAACTTGGTATATAAATAGCTGGACATCTGGATTATAACATAGGCTACTTTTTATTCCAATATTCCCACGACATCGGAAAAACATGTTTTTTATATTGTGAAACCCACCCTTAAATAGTTATTAAAATATGAGTATACAATTTAATTTAATTCTAAACTTGGTGTGCAAGCGACTCTCTTGCCAACCCTATTCCTATTAACTATATTCAGACTCAGCAGAGCCCTGATCATCATCAGAAAAATACAGCAGTTCGATAATAGTGTTGTCTAACCACGGTCTTCTGTAGCGGTGGAGGTGCTGGATCAGTCAAGCGGCTTGAAATCGAGGACAAATCTTCTGAGCCAGGATTTCAATCGGAAATCGGTTTCATTTGTCTGCTTGCAAAATTGGTATAGTTAATATGTTATAATCGTTTGGCATATAAGTACAGTAGATTACGTAGGAAGGTTGTAACTATTTTTTTCCCGGCGTTCTCATTTAACGAGGAAAAATGTCAAAGATAGAGTAATTTAGCTCTGCACTTAACCTCTGAGTGGCCGAGTACTTGAGCACTTGCTTGTACAAGGGTACATTTCGGGCCTGAAGTATTATTTTTCACCATATTTTAATAGTAGGTATCATAGTCATAATATCTCATTTATAGAACTTTATCAGTAAAATGGTTTATGAAACTATCAAGTTGCATGATATGTCGGTAATTCAAACATGGAATGAATGGAGATTATCTTAGAAATCGATGTACGAATATCGAGTATTTGATTGAAGTAGCTATTCACAGACACAGTATTTCGTATCTAAATTCCCTTTTACGTTCTAGCTTCTAGAAGGTAATTTTTTTAAGAGCAATGTAAGGAGTTGGTTTCTGACCATTCCTTCAAGTTTTGATTAAGGTTCTTAAATACAGATGTAAAAATCAAATAAATTGATTCCCATGATTTTATGTAACTCTAAGATGATAAGTGGAATGGACTCGAAAATGTTCGTATAATATGACGAGTCTGAGTTGTTTATATATTACAACCGTAGGTAGATTATTAACGTGAGGTGTTATATAAGACCAATGTTTTTATACGGCAATTACAATATGTGTACTCAGAAAACTGTTTGGCAGAATAAACTAAAACATATTGGATATTAAAATGATTCATGGTTTATGTGTAATAGTTGAAATGATGAATTGCGGACGTTTACCAGAGTTCGCTTTTGGAAGCATATATTTTTTTAGGGAGAAAATTACTTGTGTATCCGATAACACCGCTACGGATAGGATACGATATAAATATTCGTTTATTATATGTTTATAAGAACAACTAAACATTGCAGATAAAAATAATACGTTTGGCATTATTGTTTGGTAGGTACTAAGGATCAGCCTGTTGTAGACTTGTTTCCTGTGTAAAACAAGATATACCTGCATTAGTATTATTTGATTAGCGAAGGTGTTTCATGAAGTAGTTGGTGATGTATTTGATGATGATTTTTACCCATTTCAATGATAAATGTTAAAATGATGATGATAATTGAAGTGAAGAAGACTTGTTAAGGAAAAAAAACTGAATACTTTATTTCATTCAAATCGATAGAGCCAGCTTCAAGAAATAAACTATATTATAATATGAAATTTGAAGGTTGTCGGGCAGAGATTTTTATTCGTACTAGAAGCAGCCGACCTGAAAACTATCTTAGTGCTACAGAAGATTGTGTTGAATATAACATCAAAGATTTTAATCGTATAATATAACGGATAAGTGACATCATTGGTCTTTGTCACAAGAAATACTAATGGTAAAACAATTAAGAACTAAATTAAGAAATTGTGTACAGTATTTAATTGAAGTACTGCAAATACCTACAAATACGGAAGTCTGACATGTAAGCGAGATTAACTACCTTATAAAGTTTGAGCCTTATTTCTGAGTTACAAACTAAATATAAAGTCTATAACTTAGCTGACAAGACGGTACGTTATCAACGTTCCGCTAAAATATTCCTTTTGAACTTTTGTCCTTACGAAATTATTAAACATAATTCTTTCTAAACGTATATGTTCTTAGTTATATATTCCACATATTGAACATAACTGAACTAAAATTCTATTTCCATAAATCTTTGGGAAGAATAAGTAAGGTCTTGCCGTGACTTTCCGGGACTACTTTTGTAGAGTTCTGTCGGTTGGGATATAATTTATAACTATCTGATACCTTTAAACGAAAAAGTATTGTATACATGGTTTCTATTTGATAGTTTGCTATAAAGTATATTTATAGTAGAAAAGAATATGCCATGTGCGAGAGTTGGTGGTACATAACTACCTTACTAGCCCTTAATTACGATGAAGAACAAAAGAGAGGCTCAATCTCTTTATTCTCCATAAATATAAAAAATGTGTCAATTTTACTTTTACTAAATAAAACACACTTATACCAAGAAATCTGAAACTCCAAAATCCGTATATGTAAAAATACATCATAACTTCAATATTTAAGCTGCGTGAAACAGCAATGTAAAATAATACAATTTTTATTATTAAGGAATAAATTCAGGTTTTAGGAATAAACCTTTGCTATTAAACTTTCTGGTTTCTATCTGGTTTTTGGTACCTGGTTGGTGGTTTAGACTTTAACAAACCAACTACCAATAGACAATATCTTCGTCAGTTTTACTTTGCCACTCTTTCAGGAGTTATATTGGTTATCATTGTAAAATTAGTCCTCAGATCATCATCATACACATGTGGGGCTACCTCGATAGTGTGCAGAAACTAAAAAATAACGCAAGTCCACTCAGAAACCTCGAAATGTTTGGTATACAGTACATACTGAGAATCTTCTCCTTTTGGACAATGTAATAAGTAATTAAATACTTTCATCGAGTAAACAAATGAAGCTGCTCACGGGGCTCACGGGTCTTGGCTTTATACCTACGACTGAAATATCTTCGGATTAATCTCGCCTTGCAACAATTAAGCATAATATTCTAATACATGCTTGAATAAGCATTATTATATTTGTAATTATATCTGAAGGCGCTCTGTTACCTCCTTATAGTCTCCGTATGTAGACTTAAAAGCATCTGTATATAAGCTAAATGATTTACTTATCTAATCCGAGAAATCGTGAATCCATAAGAAAGAAAGAAAGAAGGAAAATACCTATATTAAACACACAACGACATATACGTTATAACTATTTATAACATTATTTATTAGTGTGTTAGGATGCGCGCCACTAGGGCTACCGCGTCCATAAGGCCTATTCATTTTTGGTTGTGGATGTCTTGTTAATGTCGAATATTTACATAGACACAACTAAGTAGCCAGTGTTGTTGCAACTCTTAACAACAATCTTGAGTAAGAGTAGCTGCAAATGCACATGCCGCATTCTATTGAAATCCATTTATCATTTCACTCATGGAATTATTGTTACCAATAAGCCTGATATTGTGGCGATAGATAGGTTACAGCGATGCGCAGTTGTTCTTGGAATACGATGACGAACACTTTGTGAAAACTGAGAAAGGAAAACAAATAAAATATTTGGATTTGTCTCACGAGATTATCGATATACCGAATGTGGATCCGGGGACGAATCGATGATGGTTTGGTGACGGATACGTTAGTCAAAGACCCAGTACATCAAGAAAGGTTGAAATCATTTCGCTCGGTTCGTTCAGTACGCCTTTATTTTAGTTCTAACTATTAAGGAACTGATTCGCAATCTCTTCATTATTAGTATTACTGATTTGGAGGACCTGATGAAATTCGAGAAGAGTTAATTGAAATGCAATACGACAGTATACATATATGATATTTATAAATGTATGTAGAGACTGTTTTCCGGCTAATCAATTTAAATAAAAAGCAGCGATGTGGTAAAACTTGTAATGGTTGAATGGTTTATTCAGTGTATTAGGATTACCAAAAGTTAATATAAGCCTACATTTATTGCCCTGCTTTACTTATCTACTTTTTTAAATGTAAATGGTTATAGGTATGAAGTACCTAGTTTTATAACATGACATTTTTCTACTTAATAATAATAATAATATTTCTCTTTATTGTACACCAGGTAAATAATACAATAGTTAACTTAATGGTTGGTGGCCTTATCGCACACGGCACTCACTACTACCTTACACCAAAACTACCCATTATTCTTCTACATATAATCGACTTTGTCCATCCAACTGTTGCCTGTACAGTAAGAGATCGCTCTTAGCGATAAGGCCGCCTATTGTACATATCCACTTTGTGCAGTGTTTTAAGCAATATGTCGTTGATGTACTTACATTAAAGATTATTCTATTCTATTGTTTTCATTTACAGTTTCGTCAGACAGGGATTATCGAAATAGTTTGGATGCCAGTGCTGACATGCGTTTAGCTTTGAGTAGCACCGAACCAATAATTCAGCAGTTGATAACAGCATGCAATGGCAAAAATTTATACAATTATGTACCTTATAAGAGTTTTTAACGCCAAGCAAGACAAAAATTTTGTCAAATAGTCCCTCATTACTTATGAAATGCTTAGAAACAACTCGTGCATTAATTTACAGCACTACACCCTGACTCATTCAATTGTATGATTGTCGTGTCGGGTCATCAGATTGACATCTCTGTGAATTAAACAAATGATTGGCCCATATGGGTATCGAACTTACAATCATAGAGATTTGAAAAAGACCACTACAAAGTAAAAATAAATATGTATTTCTGAAACAAGTACTGATAGGTACGGTATCGATAGGTACGGTATCTAACAATTGGCGTTCACGACGCTCTGGTTCTAGGTAGTTCCATAGTCACTTGCTATATTAATATAGGAAAACGTTCGTGTATCGTCTAGAAATTTGTGTACCTGAGAGTTCTTCATGTTTTCGGGGATTTGTGTAGTCTACCAATCCGCTGATACCAATGACCTATATGAACCTAGGCCTTATTATGCTGGAAGGAGGTTTGAGTTCAGCAATTGTAGAGTTTACAAACAGGGTTCATAACGAGAACGATATTACGCGGAATGGGGGCTAAACTCCTGTCTTTGTAATATATTTGGAGAGCCTTTTACATAGGTATTTCATGCTAATAAAAAACTAAAATGGACAAAGTTTCGGTTCATCTCGATACCCTCTCGTACCAGCAAATTTATAGAAAACAAACAAGTACCAAAGGTACTTTTTTTACTGGTGAATTGACAAAACCGGTAACACATTACTCAGCCTTTGTCGACGCAAATACCGATAGAAACATTTGGATCGGATTTGTAATACAAACAACTATCGCAGTAATATCGTGTATTTCGCGATACGCTTTGTGAATTGGCCGCAATCTGTAATATACTTTACGAGCCGATCCCACAGTTTCACCTGCGTTTCTGGTCACTGCTCCGCTCTTATTGGTCTTAGCGTGATGTTATATATCATATGGCCTTCCTCGATAAAAGGGCTATCCAACACTAAAATATTTTTTTAATTGGAACCAGTAATCCCTGAGATTAACACTTTCAACCAAACAAACTCTTCAGCTTTATAATATTCGTATAGAATTATAGATAAAACCATTGTGTACAAAATGTGTACAATGTGATAATTACGCTTTTGTACTATTTGCTTGAATTTTGCTTCATTTGCAAGTCGAACGTGCAAATAAGTCGAATTCAATTAAGAGTGTCTGTAGTCAGTTTTCTCGTAGCTTTTTAATTTAATATGTACTAGCAGCTTCTTGATTGATTTTAAAATGCCTTACGTATATATCAGTGCAGTGCATTTATTTTTCTTATATTGATAGAGAGTTGTTGTTGTCAACAAAGAAATACTTAGTTCGAAATACTTTATCATAGCGTATATTTAATAAGACAAAAGTGTTAGGCAGGTTGATTTCTAATAAGGAAGTCGATAAAATATTTCATTTGGCTGTATGTTAATTTAAAAATGTACAAGTATGAAGCAAAAACTTTAAATTAAGGTTGGGGGTTGAAATGTACTAAAAGCAATCAACTGTGTGACATCTTCTATATTAACTAAGTACATTACAGACTGCTCACGCCGCGTCACTGTCTCGCCTCGCCCAGAGTCTTCCCCAACCACAATAGCTATGAGTACCTAAATGGCTGATCAAACATGATAGGTTGTGCCTTTAACATGTATTTGTAGTCTGTACTAATAAAAAAATACCAGATATTTTACACACATTGCAACATTTATTGACTCCTTCTAAATCTATAAACTCAATCATTTAACATCCAAAACGAAAAAAAAAACAATAATACCAGTTATGTACAATCGGCTGGACACAAATTAGTCGCGTGCATTGGATGAGTCGAGCGGGCGGACGCTTTGCCCGAAGTAAATTACTGTATCCACGCCATACCAACCCAACAAGTAAACATTGCTATGGATACATACTGCGTAATAGCGCCAGTAATTGCTGGCTCTTTGAATATTGTGATATCGAGTATTAAATTACAACGGTAAATCCTCACTCACTATTGTGAATACCAGCAAATTAAATAGCTTAGGCCAAGTTATCGAGTCGGGCTGTTGTACCACATGGGGATATAACTTAAAAAATTGAAAATTTCTGAACATAACAGTTTTATAGTTAACACAGACATCAGTTCAAATGAAGCTATTTACAAATCTGCATAAAGTAAATGACTGAGTCGTGTATACCTATGGTGCAATGGCTCTTAAGGGATTCTCAGGCAACATTTACCCGCACGTGGCCACCTCCTGGAGCCATTTATAACTGTAATTATTTTAATCGTCGCCGCGTGCTATAGGTAAGAGCAAAATCATGCTCAATGTTACAAGGAGGGAATAGAACTGTAAGTAAATTTAACTTTTGATGAAATCTGAAAATACTTTTAGTAATACTTGGGCTGAGATTGTTATTGATTACTTTAATGATAAGTTACCAGAAAATACGTTTCGTGTAAGAGTGAGGGCCATGTAGATAAATTTGGATATTAAGCGTACATCTAAGATAATTTTCCCTCTTAAAATTTCTAGTATAGTGAGAAAAGTAGGCTACCACTGCACTACTCGGTATATCTTGGTATGTTTTAAGAAGTACAGGTTAGCTTAGGTTTACCAGCGTCGAAATTACGGCCACGGCATGGTGAGTGAAGACAAAACAGAAAGGGCATGGATCTGGGAGTTACTATACGTATTCTACACCTCACAGTACAAGGCATACTGGTGGTGTGTCTCAAGATATTCCAGAATTACAGTAATTCTAGCTTTTGCATGCGGCATCGCTTGCGTTAATGTATGTAATTTACGGGTAGAAAAAGACCCAGGTATTAAGTAGTAAGTTTACCTTTATACCTGTATCTGTAACTCATTGCATAATTATAGCATTTTGGTTTAAATATATCCACTGCTATATTACAACGTCATACTGCAGTCAACGATCTGTTTGTGTAATATTATTCACTGCAGCATATTACAAATAGACGGTAGCCTCGTATTCAACGACTGATGTTTATGGCAGCAATTAGGTCGTCCAAATACTTCCAAAAGCAGGCACTAGTGGGTTATCATTCTTCTATGATAAACTGCCTGCATCGCACTATTTATATTGCTTGCTATTTGTCCTCTCGTGAATGAGATTTTTATAAGAGAATTGTATGAATCGGATTTGTAGTGCTTAAACATGATTTTATTAATGTTGGAAAGTGTAAATATAGATACTGTGTGTCAGTTTTGCAAATTGACATTATTACTACATATGAATTCTTGCTAAAATAAATGTAACACTGCGTGTTGACCCACTTTTTTTTTCACAAATGAGAACACGGGGTATACCCCATGTTCTCATTTGTCATCTAGTGAAAAAAAAAGAGTCATCATATATCATGAGAGACCTTTGTCTATTAACAGTAGCGACAACAGTTTTGTCTATTAGACTACTAGACTTAAGGACCCTATACTAACTACTGTAGTGCAGTTTAACTGATCTCCTGTAGATAATCTGTATTTTCAAAAGAGAGACAAAATAATGTTCTCCACTGGAAGTAATCACAGTGCCTACTTAAGATGCTCTTGAAGGAAATTATCGCTTAAACAATAGATGATTTTGTGTGAAGGAGGTTCTTTCAAAGTCGCCCCTCTACATCAACTGGAGTAAAATATGTTTCACGATTCTCAACAGCGTCAATCGTATCTCCTGTTATTCCATGATTTGTTTTAAATTATTATATGATTTATTAAAATATTTAAGTTCAGAAATTAAGAAAGAAATTTGGCAAAAAGCGATATGTCGCTTTAAAAGATAAATTTTTGCATTGTCTTGAAAATGGTGACGGTGACAGACGGTGCGATGGTTTCCATGTGATTCTCATTTTTTCTTCTGTGATAGACACATTACGTCACATTAAACATTGTAGATCACCGTTACTGTTGTATATGAATATACTCGTAGCTCATTTCATGGATTATAGGTAAAGGTAAAAAAATATTTTGTTTATGTTTTGCTTATTTTTATTAAAGTTTGTTATTAGCTACAATTTTTAAGTAATAGTTACAAATAAATATAATTTTGTGCTGCTCATCTCATTAATCCATACATATATCGCATAGTTATTGAGCAAGCCTACATTTTGCTATATTATAGCATTACGTCTACGTTTGGATTGATAAAATTAATTTGATTTAGAAATCGTGAGGTGCTTGATATCACACGTTACAAATAGTTCATTGCTAGCTTTTTTGAATATAGTCATTACATATTTTTTTTTTGTGGTAATAAAAATTAACCCTGGCTTTTGTACTTAATTCTTATTTTAAACTTTTTTTTAATTATAATGAAAAATTGAACTTTGTAATGCTATAGAACTAAATCTTAATATTAAAATTATTTTCTCCATGTAAAGAGTATGTGTGTTCTGTGGTGTATTTTATTTTTTGGAACCACAGTTTATTTTAATGGTATGTACAGATGACAAAAGTTTACTTTATGTGGTGGTGAAAATTCTACCGTAGTTTATATGCTGGGTAGAATATCACTTAAACGTATTTGACTTTGCAAATTCGTAATAACACAAACAGTAGGTATGTTAAGTATTACTTATTTGGAATTGAAAAACAGCCTGCTATTAGCATGTTTAATGAAGAACATATATTTCACTATTTCAAGGAGTAATTTATGTTTAACAACGTAATTATTTCTTAATCTACCTTATTGTGCTAATTAGTTCATTATTATGTTGCGTGTGTATCGATATATTAGATATTAAATCATTCTTTAAACCTACGAGTTCTTATGGTAATTACATTGTGTTATTTATACATATCGTTACATATTATAGTTTTTTGTTTATACAATCGTTAGCCAGGTATGTTTTATATCTTGAACACTTTTTACATTTTGCAATAAAGAACAGTATGTCCATGACTTCTAACTTGCAGGTAGATTAATTAGCGAGTTTGAACTACCAGATGACCAAGTGTGTAGTTTGCATCATAGCCAGAGGTACTTGTACTATTATGTATTCTGTGACACAGGTAAATGTATTTTAATGAGCTGCAATTCGTTACTATTCTCTTTGACAGTTCCTTTGAAAGATTTGTTTATTCGTTGCGTTTTTATAAATGAACGTAGGCTAAGTATAGTATCTTTATCAGCTGTCTGGTTTCCATAGTACAGGCTCTGCCTAGTTTGGAATCAGACGGCCGTGTGTGAGGTGTCTCAAGTTATTATTATTCAGCATGTACGTTACGTACGTATCTAAAATAAGTCACCTATTTTAGTTTATCAACATGTATTGTATCTATGTATTTACGTAATTAACGCTTGCTTTTAAGTAAAACCAATAAGAACAATATCTACGTAAGGCGCTACATAAGTTTTTAATTTAAAAAAAAACAAATTCCTAGCCCAGAAATCGTTTGTTTTGAAATTATTTTCTAAATAAAAACGGCGGGCTTTTCTGGATATGACATTCGTGTAATTATTTTGTGTAACTTTAAACTTGGCTTAACTAAACAAAAATGTTTCGCATAAATAAGTAGTGCACTGAGGGAAACTTATCCATCTCTAAGGACCGTAGAAAAGTGGAATGTGGATTGAAGTAGGCGTTTAAAGATGAATCACCATTGATGTTTGTGAAAAGCGGCGAGTGTAGGTAGGTAGTGTAGGTACCTACTATTACATTTGGCTTGGCACCGACTTCAAACCTATCAATAGGTAGCACATACCAATAATAATATTTTGTTAATATTAAAGGTATTAGGTTTGCATAAGAGGTGTATTAAATAAAATCTTTATTAAGTTATTTTATACTTTTTAGTTTTTGAAGTCGGTTTTTTTAAATATAGTTTTTTTATTTATTTAAACTTCATGCACATATTATACAAAGGCGAACTTAATGCCTAAAGCATTCTCTGCCAGTCAATCTTGGGGTGATGCAAAAACAAAGAGTGGTAGGTGCAAATATAGAGTGAAGAGGGAGAAGAGAGGGAGAGAGCGAGCGAGACATAAAATTCCATAGAACAAATTTAAAAGTTCTAATAATAGTAAGGTTAATTAAGTCATTAACTAAATATACACATAACATGGAATACGCACATTATAATATGGATACATAATATACTAATACATTATATTTAAATATACATATACACACACCCTTACATACATACAAACAAACATGTACAAAATACATACACTATAAATATCAAGTCCGAGAGTCGTGCACTAGTGCAGTGACAATTCTGCTAACTCATTATATTGGAGGTCGCGTACACTCCTCTTAAATATAAAGCGGTTTGTGGACATCCTGATTTCAAGGGAGCGGGAGGAAGGGAGTGGGAGCGCATTCTAGAGATCAACTGCTTGGTCATAGAACGAAGAGTTCACGAAGTCGAAGTTATGAGGGGGACATAAGAGAAGATTATTGTTTGTGGAACGAAGATTTCTGTCATGATTTGAAGATTTGAAAACAATATGTAACGGAATCTTCAACGTAGTATTCACCAACTTCAAGACACACGCATACACAAACATACTTTTATCGGCAACCGAATTAATTTTCTTTTTTACAGATCGATTTGTTCATTGTTAATTTTGTTTGTTATTAATTTAAAAATAATTATTGATTTATTGTTAGCAATAATTTCGACTTCCAGGCGAAAACTAGTGAAAGTAAATATTCTATGTTTGTTCTTGCTAAACCTGCTTGGTCACCGGCTGGCTGTTATGTGTAACTTAATTTCCTTTGAAGTTAGTACCCATTTTCGTGAACCATCAGTCAAAATTGATAGCTCACAAAGTGTTCGGAATTCTTCAGATATCAATCTATGTAATATACCGTGGATATTTTACGACGCTTCATGCAGTAAACGGAAGGAGAATTGAAAATGTCACGGACAAGAAAATTAGAGAAGACGTTTATAGTTTGTTATAGCTATAATATAACTTTGCTATAGCTAGCAGCCTTTATACGTAACTTTTATTTCTTATTGAAGGGAAAATTCAGATACTACAATTATATATATCATCGAAAATCATCAAATTAAAACAATATCATTCACACCAGATACATTAAAATTTATAATAGTATTCGCAATGCGTTAGATAGAACCCGTAACTGAATTGGTAATACCAAAAACAAGTAATTAGAATTACCACTACTAATTATACCGTACTAATGATCCAATACAATTTTTAAAAAAATTGTAGCATTTTAATATCCATTATGCTGTGTTTCCATCAACAAGGCTGACATGAAAGTACACATAATAAAATGCTCCCAACACGAAAATTAAATCGTGGTTATAATAATAAAAGAAAATTTAAACCCCTTTAAAATAATAGTACACTTCAATGAACTGTATTCTGGAGTCCCAAATTCAGTAAAATAATTTTTGTGAGGCCTTCGGCACGGTAATACTATCCATACAGTATTGTGACTCAGCCCCTTTCTTGAAATAATTACCTACAGCCGGACAGTACGTAAACACGCGATAGGGCTGCCCATAAGTTTTGTGATTGTAAATATTATACTTAATTTTTTATTAAAAATATGAAACCCCCTAACCCTTCCCTCTCCTTTATTCCCGTCCTTCCCCTCTCCACACTTCCCCCCTTCCCACTCTTCCCCCCCTTCCTCCTCTTACCACTCTTGCCCCTCCCCCTCTTCCGCCCTCCCACTCGTCCCCCCTTCCCCTCTTCATCCCCTCCCCCTCTTCCCACTCTTCCCCCTCCCCTTCTTCTCCTACTCTACTCCCACTTTAAAGGGAGGCAACGCACTTGTGAGTCTCTAGCTACAGGTGACCATGAGCGGTGGTAGTCATTTACCATCAGGTGACCCGTCTGCTCGTTTACCCTCTATACCATAAAAAGAAGTGTAAATCTTGCTAGGTAGTAAAACCTACCACTTTTTACTTTCATAATCATTTCATAGTGATATTTCGTCTAATTCAATAATATATGTATGTAGCTAAATACATAAGTAAATAGATACCTTGCTTTAAAAACGATTACACCGTTTGTTCGTCACTGCGGAGCAATCGCGATTGTTTGTGAACTGAGTGTTGCCCGAACGCAAGGCGTGTAGGTTTGTCTCGCGATCCGACCGTTTGTATGAAGATACATTACTGTATGGATAGTATTACCGTGTCTTCGGTTACTTCGGCTTTATTGTCGTCGGCGTAGCTGAGAAGTCTGGCCTACAAGCTCATGGGAACAGCAACCCGCGTCTCTCAGGTAGGGACTCTGTGACATCTGCAACGAGCAACAGCCAAAAGGAGTAGGAAGGTCATATAAGGGTATGGCACGGCTTATTTAGAAGCAGCAAGTCCTCAATCCGGAACATTAACATGGAACCTGGAAGCAAAAGCCTTTGGTCCTGATATCAGCGCCACAAGTATAGTTTGAAGCTCGTGACGAGAAACTGGGGCCCACTGGTTCCATAAGCTGAGTGGAAAGAAAAATAGGGCACGATACAATTTTAGTGGTTAAAATTCCAGGAGCACTTTTCTTAAGTGAAGGAGGGTCCACATTCGAATCCGCGACCGCTTGATGTTACGACTGGTACCCAGGCCTATCGGGGGTCCAGGGAGTACTTTTCTAGTTTATACCCTAGACTCCCGTTACGGCACTCCGTGTACCAAAGTAAGCTCAAAAGCTGTTGGATTCCGATAAAACCACTGTATCAAGCTATTGATGAGTGACACAGATCGGGATTTCTGATATCTAAGTTAAAAAATATAAATTGGTTAGTGAAAACAGAGTATTAATTATGTTTATTATATACCTTAAGTAAAAACCGGTACGTAAAACATCCAATGTTTAGATTGTTTTTGCTTTTTGTTTAGCGAAGTCAATAGATCTTTCTGTTAGAAGCCAACATTGGTCGGCGGTCCCGTTCTCGCATCCGCTGGGAAATTTAACCATCACAGTCTTTCTATCGACTCAATACCGCCCGCTTATTGTGTTTAAAAATAAAGTTCGACAAACTATTGTGTCTTTTACCTTGTTTTGTATTGATTATTAAGTTATTCTAAAGTAATCTGTGGTTTTGTTATTTTTATATTTTGATTTTATTTTTGACAACGTAATAAGTTGTTGTTATGAATAGGATTCATATAGAAAAAAAACTAATGAAGATATTGTCCCCGTAGAGCGAGAATCAACTAAGTCTCATTTGAGATAATCTTTTAAAAGATAATATGCTGGCAACATTTTAAATATATAATTATTAATAAACAATAAATATACCATATTTAGAACAATTATGTGTAAATCCCATATTAATTATTAAGTATATATAATAAATAAGCGTTGAGTTTAACCCACAAAACTAGACTCTTGGCGAGATTGCTATTTAAAGACTGCGAAGGTTACACTAAAGTTCAGTAAACGATTACAATAACCTGTAAACAATTACTGGAACACCTGGTCTGTTTACCAGTTAGCACTAAGAATAGCAAGCTTTTCCATCAATACCTAATTCAAAACTTTGAATGGATGAATACTTTTGTCAAGTGCAATCTATCGTATAAGTTCACTCTGACACAAAAAGCGGCTGAGGGATTAATTCAAAAGGATGGTTGGGAACTATCTCCTGGTCAATAGCGTTATAGTACGGTCATTATTCTATGTGCCAAACTGTGGCGAAGACCGGTATAATGTATGATTATATTCTGACATATTTAGTCACCTACTTAGATGTGTTAATCAGGAGTTAATCGTGGTTACATTTACAAGGTAGATGATAATATTGGCGTTTTACCTACCAATAAAACGCTTATTAACTTACTTACCTTATTCGAAGCTTATTTATTTGAGATAGGCACTACTATTCCCGCCGCATATTGCTGTCTCTTTCTAACCAATACAGCTGTCTCTTTCTTTCCCCTACTACCTCCACCACCTGGCAGTGGGGACGTTCGTTGTAAGAAGGTCCGCAACTTCTGTAGAATCATTGAGTTGAAAATGTACCACGCAGAGATTATTCATAAGCTTCGAATAAGGTAAGTAAATTAATAAGCGTTTTATTGGTAGGTAAAACGCCAATATTAATTTGACTTGACCGTTATTCGAAGCTTATTTATTTGAGACTTGTTTGTTATCGCCTGGTGGTGGTAAAAAAGACGCCCAATGTGACATTTATTATTTATATTTTTGGTAAGATCTCAGATCCAAAGGTTCATCGATACAATATTTAGTAGAGATGAGTTTAAGGTGACGTTTTTTTTTTTTTTTTGTGCGTGTGGAAACCCCCTCGGGCCGTCACCCCGCTGGGTTTTTCGGCGGGGCGGTGTGTCGGAATCAAACCGACTAAAACCACACGGTGTGCCGTACTGCGCCTTAAGTAGGAGGGATCCGGGAACAGCTTTATTACGACATCCGGAACAGTTTTAGGTGACCTGATTCAACCTGTATTAAGAAGAAATAAATGAAGATTTCAACAGTTTTGAAAAATCAGTTTTATTTGCTAAAATAAAACAAAATTCCGCATTATGCAAACAGATTACAAAAGAAACTATTAAGATTTTTATCCTAATCAGCAACATTAAATAAAGCCGTTACGGATGGTATTACGGATGAAGGCATAACTTCCCGTCTGTAGAACTTACAAAAGGTGTTTATTGATCGCCAGTTACCTCTTGACAATACGTCTTCCAATGGGTAATTGTCTAGCCAATTCTTTGACGCCACTGCGGACCGTATACTTCCTGGAGACGCCTTTATGCCCGAATTTTTTAAGAGACTTTTGATCCAACCTGCAATGATCGCTCGGGAAGCAGGCTTGGGTTCACCTTTAGTGCTAACAAATAATGAATTACATTTAGCCGAATCTCTATAAGTTTGAAGTAAATCAATTGTGTTTTATCCAAAATACCGGATTTAGATTACGACAACCTGGGTGCGCAATCAGCCTCCAGCCCGATTGCCTGTAATCTGCAGCATCGGTTTTAGATCCAAACACTGGCCAAAGAACTACAGCGTCATCCAAAAAGGAGCAATGATCAGAATCAACGCTAAGTAACGTTAAATCGTGAATTCTTCGTCCCGAACACAACATCAAAAGGGCGGCTGTGTGTTGTTGTGTTTCGAATGTATTAGTCATATTGACATAGTGCTTCTCCAGAAAGGAAGCTAAAACGTCTATGTTCCAAACAGGTGGCTTGAGACATACTGGTTTTTGTAAGGCTATTGATTTCAATACATGTTTGATCGAAACATGAGAACTTAGGGCACCTGCACATTCTGTATTACAAAGAGTACAAATAACAGATTTATGTAACAATATGGTGTTACATGAAAGTAAATGCAGATCTGATAAGTACCTTACTACATCACTTTCAGAAGGAATAAAGGGATCAATTCCATGCTCTCCGGCCCACCCAAGCCATTTTTTCCAGGCACAATCATAAGTTTTTCTGGTTGAAGGGCGCCAAGATTTTTGAAGGAGGTTTATTTGATCACCTTTTACCGCCTTTTAGACTTTTCGTCCACCCCCACATTTCCACACTTCCAGCGTCATTTCGGATACATTTGGAAGCGGCAGGCCCGTCGATACATCGATTAGAACTTCCTTTAGATTGAGAAGCGTGAAAGGGGGAGCTATTGCTCGTGTTTTCACATCTGCCCTCCAAAAGACTTGCTCCCAGCGAGGCACTACTAGCAGGTAGGTTCCCTAGCATTGATTGAGGTGTGTCAACACTCTGGGAATGAGGAAGGGTGGAGGAAAAATCCATGCCAGAGGATAATTCCAAATCTTTGAAAAAGCATCGTGGTACAGCGCTCGGTGGTCGCTTAGGTCCAGAGAAACATAATTGATCACTACATGTGCACGGTTGGAAGCAAATAGATCGATTTGGGGAATCCCCCATTTGGAAAATACCTTTTGAACACCTTTGGGAAGTACATGCCATTCTTGGGCTTGTCGTACACTCGACAGATGGTCTGCATGTCCATTGTAAATTCCTGGAATGTGATAAATCTTCACATGTATGTGGTATTCGCTGAGAATTTTGTAAACTTGACGTGTCTGACTTAACAGGGGAGATGATTTGGTACCACCCTCGCGTCGGAGGTATGAAATTACAGTCCTGTTGTCGCACTGAATTAATAATGTGCTGTTACACAGGTACTGACAGTGACCTTGTAATACTTTTAGTACGGCCAACATTTCCTTTTGATTACAATGCAAGCTTTGTTCGTGATTCGCCCAAAAACCCTTATGGGATAGGTTGTCTAATCGAGCTCGACATGCTAAATCCGATGCGTCTGTGGTCAGGTAATGTAAGGGAGGTGGCCTGTGAATAGGAGATGGACGATTGCAATTCTCTTGCCACCACTTTAGGTCCTCTTTGGCTTCCAGCGGAATGTTGTGTAAATGCCCGAGGTTACTTTTCAACATTGTATTGAGTAGATTTAACAGTGCCCGATAGTGCAGCCGGCCTTGTGGTACGGTGAAACTGGCAAAATTGAGAAGACCTACCAGGCTTTGTAAATCCATGAGATTTGTTCTTTCACTTTCTATCATCACCTTGAGTTTGCATATCAGAGACGTTATTTTCTCTATTGGAAGCTGCTTGAGATTTAACTATGGGTCCCACTGAATGCCCAGGTATTTCAAAGTCTTTGACGGCACTAGAATAGATTTGTCGTAGTTGACTATCCAACCTAACGACTCCAATATTTCAATGGTCAAATGCACCTGACTTTGAAGTATATCTCTGTTCTGATGAGCTATTAAATAGTCGTCTAAGTATACGACTATCCGGAAATCCTTTTTTCGGATAACTTGAGCAATCCAATTGGTTAACGTGGCGAACGTTTTGGGCGCTGTACTCAGGCCGAAGGGCAAACAGGTCATCTCTAACAACTCGTCTTGATAAATTAGGCGAAGGTACCTTCTGTGGCTGGGAGCGACAGGTAGGTGAAAGTAGGCCTGCGACAGATTTATCTTGCAAAGCCAATCTGTTGGTTGCAAAAAATCTGGTATACGGGTTACATTGAGTTACCGAAATTTTTCTGTTAATATGAATTGATTGAGGGCTTTCAAGTTGAATATCGGGCGAGACGTGCCGTCGCTCTTGGGAACTAGAAAAATTGATGATAGGAAACTCGGGCCAGATGCAGCTCTTATCAGCACTTCTTTCATTTGCTGTATTACTGCTGACATTTTGTCTGATTGTGGCACACTCATGTTGTTTCGTAGCATTTGTGGAAGAACGAGTGGCGGTTTGCGATAAAAGGGTATGCGATATCCTTTTAAAATTTGTAAAATAGGTTTTGGTGCTTGTAACTGTTCCCATTTGTGAACATACTCGTACTGTTTGAGACGGCCCACTCGAAAACTTTTGAAGTCAGAATTTTTCCGCTTACTATCTTGGTTAAGTCTTGTTTGTGACGATGTTCTTTTCTGACCAGCTTTGTTTCGTCCTTGACCTCTAGGGTTTGTTCGCGAAGATCAGCCTCGAAAGGAACTGTTCCTGTTCGGGGCGTCTGAATGATTATATCCTTGGAAAGGATAGTGTGAACTAAAACCACTATGTGGTGATGGATTATGGCAATTGGTGGCAGGTGAGTAGTGTGCACCTCTATATTGTCCATGAGTGCAACCTTGCGTAGGTTTTTTTCGGAATGCAGCCCCCTGCGAGGAAGTGCTTGGTTTATTATGTTCAACCTGCGAGGTAGAACTAAAATGAGACTTTTTTTGTGGCCAAAAACATTTTCGGACTCCACCAGCTTTTTCAATGGCAGCTGTAAATTTTTCAGTATGGAATAAATTGGTGGCGGTAGGTGGTATATTTGTCAAACTGGTTTTGACTAGTGGATCCTTCACTTGTTTTGTGACACAGTCTCTTCACATTTGGATAACTTCAGCTCGATGTCCACAAATAAGCTGCAATAAATCTGGGGATGTTTTTAGGAACGTCCCTGCTGAAAAGAACTGATTAATTTTCTCATTAAGAGAGGCATAATAAAGACTGTCTGAATCTTTGGCCCATGACAACAAATCTCTCAAGATGGTCTCCAGTGACTCTCTTTGCTTTACAGCACACATTGTCAATGCTGCGAAAGCTCTGTCAGCATGTACTAAGTGGCGAGGCGATTCATAAACCTTAACTTCTTCATTCAAATCAATGTCTGTATAGCCAGGGGTGGAAATATACATTTTTTGAGTTTCTAAATATCTAATAGCATTCCATTCAGTATTGTCTAGATGTTGTAAATTATTAAGTAATTTTAAATCATTTAAGGAAGTTTTTGGCATACTAGGCTCTTTCAGTTTTGTTTCAACGTCGAAAGTGAAGGGTTTTTGATTATTTTCGACTTCTCTATCAGAAGCTAATTCTGAGACATCATTATAAAGATTTTGGCTAATTTCAGACAGAAAGGAACCAGCATCATCTGAATACTCGACATGTTTACTCACAGTTTGTTCTTCTTTCCTTATTAATAATTGTTCTCGAAGGTTTCGAATTTCTTTTGATAGTTTATGAACTTCTCGTTCAGAACGACGCTTTTTGCACTTCCGCCCCCTCTTTTTTTTACGGCAATTACGCCCCCCATTTGGGGAACTCGAATCACTTGATGAGGGCGAGCTACTACTGCTAGTCGAGCCTGAACTGGTACTATTTTTTCGAGAACGCCGTCGAGTATCAGTAGTAGAACATCCCGGTATTGGGGTGGGGACCTGTCCTAAGTCTGAGTTTTTATCGTTCACATCCATGCTAACAATGTTAAAGTTATTTTTAGTAAAATAACGTGGAAGTAAAGATCTATTTCCAAAATAACGAAAAATTTTACCACCAAAAATTTTTCGTGGGTAGTAAAAAAAAAAAAAAATTAGAATAATAAATCAAAAATAATGTTTCATATTACTTTCTAACGAACTATTTCTAGTTATATGATTGTATAATATATAGGTACCAAATTATAAGACGACAAATTCCTTTAAATAAAAGGATAAAAACTTTTAACTTTTAATAACGAAAAGCCGGTAACGATTTTAAATATATTTGAACTTTAATATTTTCAATTTTCAAAGGATAATTAATGTTATATTAATTAAAATTATTTAAAGTACTTACGTGGTTGTTGTTCCCTCAACCTTATACTTTAACTTTTTTTCCGAAAAATAAACCAATATATCGCTCTTGAAAATTATATAAACACGTTTTATCGCTTTATGTTTGTTCAGATATCACCAGTGCAAGATATCGTTGGAGCACGTCTGCACTCGGCGGGAATCAAGACGCCAATGATTCTACAGAAGTTGCGGACCTTCTTACAACGAACGTCCCCACTGCCAGGTGGTGGAGGTAGTAGGGGTAAGAAAGAGACAGCTGTATTGGTTAGAAAGAGACAGCAATACGCGGCGGGAATAGTAGTGTCTATCTCAAATAAATAAGCTTCGAATAACGGTCAAGTGAAATTAATAAAATTATTTTTCAATACTTAGAAAAGAAAAAAACATTAAATTATAAATAATATTACGGACTTATTTCATGCATTGCATGACATAACACTATGAAACGATATATTTTTCTCGTAACGACGATTAAATGGTAAGATACTTTTTTTCTAAAGTCAAATTGATATTTCCATTAACAAGAATGTTGTTTTTTTGAAATGGGTTTTAAAATTTTCAGTAATAATTTCTGAAATCATTCGGTTAATATAGGCTTTTAAGAAAAAAAAAAGTAGTTAGAACAGGGAAATGCATACAACCACACAATTTTTTTATCAATATTCTTATGTATACGTTGGAAAGGTAAGATCTATCTATTTACTATATGAGAAAAGAAATCAATTTAATTTATAAATCGATGCCGATATTAATCAAGTGACAACATTTTTTTTTATGTTATATTAATTTACGAGAAATAAAGTAATCGCGTTTTAAAAATAATGGTTAAAGTATATTTAAATAATCTTTGTGGTTGTATTGTTATACATTACTTAAAAGTTAAATCTTACAAAGGGTTATGTATAAAAAAAATAAGTTTATTAATAACAGACATACAATGTCTTACCCTATAGTACAGTAACTGGATGATTACAATATTCTATGATCCCTAACGTCTAAACTAGGCCGAGCCTGTATCTTAGACGTTGGTTTCTTCTGATCAATTAAGTATAATATTAACAGACATGTGTATTAAATCTTAAACTATAGCTAGGTACACAGTAATAAAATGTGGATAAGTTTCACAATGTATAAAGTAGGTAGGAACATATTAGCAGTTTGCGTAGAAATAAAAACATTAGTACCGTACCTTCAACGAACATAATTATGTATGAAGTGCAACCACCATGTGCGTGAACTTAGGCAATTTGTTAATTGATTAGTTTGATTTGGTATTAGGTAAGTATGTTTGTGTAAGTGATGTGAATATAAAGAAAAGAAATGCATTTTTACCTTTTTTCTTTTTTACATAGTTTTATACTTACTTATTTAGTATTTTATTTGGTACTCAAAATAAATTTTCTATTTCTTCATAATTTTTAGACTTTAGCCAAGATATTAAAACTTTCTTACAAGCGTTTTGATGTAGCGCGTAGAGTTTTATGATTTTATTTATTTTATTGTAAAATGGACCAAGGTAGCACTGAAATTTCTGAATAAAGCATTCTTGTATGACACAGTGGGCCATACCATATTTTAGTTGTTGATGTTGTAACATTATAACATTTTTGATGAATAACTGCCTGACCGTTAGGACATCAAAATCCGAATACAGGTCAACCGTAGGATATCGAAAGGATTTAAATAGACCTTCAGTATAGCTTGTTCAGTAAAGCTCGTTGTGCACGCTCTAAATTTATTAGATGGGTTTTTCGAGCTCCTCCCCAAGCAGTAATACCATATGTTAGAATAGATTGGGCCAATGCAAAATACACAATTTTAAGGAGAGTATCATCGGCCACGTGTCTCATATTTTTCAAAACATAAATCAATTTACGTGTTATTCCAGCTAAATAATATTAATTCTTAAGCTGGAATAACATGTAAATTGATTTATGTTTATATAGCATATATTAATATGGACATCAAGTTAGCTTATCATCGAGGATTATGCTAAGATATTTGACAGTTTTTACTCGATCTATATAATTGCAATTACAGGTTTGATAGTTTTTGTTTTGATAGTAATGGATTTGTATTTTTATGTTTTGTGCTTTCTTTAGCGAAACTTCCGTATTACCAAAAGTGAAAATTTTTTTTTTGAAATGTTAGGAGTAAGCAAATTTTGACTAAGCCAATTTGCTACTTTTTGGAGACCTAATTCTGTACAACGTTCAACTTCATCCCATGTAAAACCGTGGAAGATCAATGCCGTATCGTCAGCAAATGTGAATATTTAACAATTTGGTATCTTGAGTGTACATAGGCTATTTATATAAATGAGAAAAAAAGGTTGGGCCGAGAACACTTCCTTGCGGTAAACCCATAATTAATAAAGCATCAGAACTAAAGAGGGAATCTATAGTAACCTGTTGTTTTCGATTACACAGATAATCCTTAAATGTATCTAGTACTTTTCCCCTAATACTATTTTTTCCATTTTCTAAATTAAGATAGGAACAGAGACCATATCAAACGTCTTAGCTAAATCTAAGAAAACTCCTATGCACTTATTTTTTTATCAATATGAGTAGCAACTTGGTTAGTGAGTTCAGTGACTGCCTGTGCTGTTGATCTGCTGTTCTAAATCCAAATTGATTTTGCGATATTAGTTGTTGGTTTTCCAATTATGAGAGTAATCTTTTATTTAAAAAAAATCTAAGATATTCGACAACACACGCAATACCGATATGGGTCGGTAATTGTTGATACAGCCTCTGTTCCTCCGTCTTGTGAATGGGGTGTTTAACAGATGTTTTAAACATTTTTGGAAATACACCAGTTCGTATAGAGAGGTTTACAAAATGAGTAGTTAGGGGAACAATAATATGTTTTAACATTTTGACTAACTTTGTTTCAAATTTGTAATGATGGACTCGACTTCTTGTTCAGTCGTTTCTAACAGACACATAGAATTTACAGGGGGAATTGCTGATTAGCAATTCCCCCTGTAAATTATATGTGTCTGTTAGATAATAAATGCTAAAATCATAAAAAATAGATGACCCAATCTATTTGGTTGGTACATGGAGATTTTTTTGGAGATCTACGACGAGGGTAGGTCTTTAGTATCTTTGTTAATGATGTTGCTAATCACTTTCATTTAGTTTTGGGGTTATTGACATTTTTATTGAGTTCCTTTGTATAGAAGTTTCGCTTTAGCCGTTATAATAAGTCGTTGCAGTAGTTCTTGTTAGTGTAGTATAGTGTTGTAGTCAGTAGTAATTGTTGGGTTCCTTTTTAGTTTTTTTTTGTGCATACGATCAGCGATTTTGGATGCATCGAATTAGTATAGGTGTGATCCACGGCTTAATACAATGTGACCTTCTAGATATTATAAGTTTAAGTGTATTTTTTCTAACTGATGTTGATAGAATATGAAGTAACTATTCAGTGGACCAATTTGCGTCTACCGATTTCATAATATAGTCAAAATTCTATGCTCTGTGAGGATAGCTTCATAGTTTAGTTTACTAAAGGTTTTTTGTTTCACGCATTTAATTACCGGAAGTGGTCAGTTATCAGGGAGTGTAACACAACTGTAGTCGTTGAGAATTTAGTTTTGGCTTTCTCTGGTGGGATATAAATGACCTGGCGGGAAACCATGACTGGCCAATAAATTTAAGTGATCTATGGAATCACAATCATCATTGTCAGCTTTGAGGTCTATGTTTGTATCACCCATAATGATAATATTACTACGGGTACTGTAATTGTTTAGTAAATGATTTAAGGAATGTAAAAAGTTATTAATGTTTGTAAATGATGGTGATCTATATATACCAATAATGACAGTATCAGATTTTGTTTCAATGACCAGACACGTAGCATCAACTAATGTTATTTCTGCTACCGAGCAGTTTATGTCAGCTCTAGTGTATGCTACTACACCATCATTTTGATTTCTGTTATTTTTCGTGAAATGAGATTTATAGTTTTTTTAATGACGGGTAGTACATAGCTTTAGAGTTCCAAGATTCTGTTAGAATTATTACGTCACTTGTTACTTGAAGCCTAGACAGAAGAACTTCAAATTGTGCAAATTTTTTTTGAGATACTTCATAGGCTTTGTGTTACTATATTCATATTATTGTTTTTCATTGCAAAAGAGGACACTAAAGATGCACATGATTCCAGACTTAGAATTAATACGGAAAACATTTCTGATTTCTGGTTTTTCAATATTTACTCCAATCGAAAATGAAAAATTGCCTTAAAACACTTGCTTGAAATCTTTTCGCATGTTTTTACGTGTTTTATTTCTTATTCACTAGTATACGTTTTGATATTTAAAAATTTGACAAGGCAAAATCAAAATTAAAAACCATACAAAATTTATTTCAGACACAAAATATTTGCTTTTAATTAGCTTGACGGGAGTTGTTATCGAGGTGATACAACAGGGGAAACGGGAAGGTGTACGAGTAAAACCACAGGCTCAGGTCTATCCTAGAAAGGAAATCTCTGTGAAAATTCGTAAAAAAATTGTTTGATATTAATATAACTACTTCAATCAAAATTGACTCTAATCGTTAAAAAAGGTTCCGTACAAATTTGTATACAGATAGTTCGTCCAATCTCGGGAATCGATTCTCGAAAAATTTTTCCCGTTTTTTTCCAAGTATCTTTGTAAGACAAACTTGTACTGTGTACTTGTAACTCCAAGCCCAAAATATTAATTTGTAATCGCAACATATATTTTTAATTTGATATAACAACAAATTTCGTATTTTTTCGGTTACCTGTGCTGATGAGGCCACGTTCAGATGACGGGCATTGAACGCACATTTTGCAAACGCGCGTTGACGCGCGTCAACAAAAACACGCGGGTTTTCAGCGCGACAACACGTAATTATTAGAAAGGATTCGGCCATTTAAATAAAATTCCATATATCATTTTATAAAAATTAAAAATGTTAAATACAAGAAATGAACCCGAACTGATAGAGAAATAAAAATCTGTATTAATTTTATGTTATCTCGTGAACGTAGGGACCGGGTCTACGTTGAACGCGAGCGATAGCTTAACGCAGCAGCAGCAACGGTAGACGGTCGCAGTGAACAAGGATACGCGCGTTGCACCAGCAGCACCAGATGACTGGACTTGACCGGCGACACTTAGTAGCGGCATCTATTTCAAAATTCGATAGTGATAATTTATAATACTTAAAATGAGGTTTATTATGAGGCCTCGAGTGAAAAAAAAAAATCTGTAAATTTGTTTCCTAAGCATGGAATAAAATATTTTTTTACCAATAAAACACTTAAAAACAAAACAAGATTCATTTTCCTTTAATATGATGCTAATATATTGAAATATAATTATTTCTCAGTAGTTATTGAAATACGTCTCTTTACGTCCGACTACTCGGGACCTTGAACCGCGCGGTACTGTGCCCGCAGTTTGGCAACAAAAATCTTTGTAATAGCTAAAATATAATAGCTAGAGCGAAGATAAAAATACCGAAAAATAGCTAGACGTTTATAGATAGAAGTTATCTATTTCAAAATTCGATAATGATACTCTATAATACTTAAAACGAGGTTTATTATGAATTCCCAGTAAAAAAAAACTTTCTATAAATTTGTTTCATAAGCATAAAATATAATATTTTTTACCAACAAAACACTTAAAAACAAAACTAGATTAATTTCCCTTTCATATGATGCTAATATATTGATATCTAACTAGTATCTAACTTAAATTTATTCTAATTAGAAAGCTAAATAAATCGAAATTTGCATATTTCTACAAATATCGTAATCGTTACAGGGGGCTGTAGTCAAATTACAAAAACGTAAAATCCTAACTATTGTCTATTTAAAATATTAATCAGTCTTCCTAATTATCAGATTAAATATATTAAAATATATCATATACCATACAAAAACATTACGATAAACCGGCAAACAAAAGTGAAGTTTCACTTTTAATAAAATAAAAAAAGAAATTATCGCATCTAAAAACATCCTATCAGAATTTGGATTCTTAAAAATTTTAGATATTCCTAAAGAATGAATCATAAGGATTATTTTGATATTTAATACTAATACAGAAGAATAATAAATACATTATTACTTACATTTTAAACACATAGCTCACACACAAAAAAATCACCCACTTTTACGCCACTTCACACACCATTTTAAAGCATTTTTTGTTGAAATAATAGCGTCACCTGCCACAGAATAAAAGTAACCAATGAACGCGGCAACGACAACCTCGTATAACATTCATAAAGATGTCGCAAGCATGTCATAGATAAAAAAACTCGTTATAGAAAAAAAATTAGGCCACATTTGTTACCCGGCAAAATATAATTATTACGTTCCTGAGAAAAAAGATAATGCCAAACAGGTAGACAGACGGACAATAAAAACAAGTTTCGAGGAACGGAACCCTAAAACTAAAAGTTAATTTAAATCTTTAAAAAACAGTTAATGTAATTCGTTTGTAAGTAAAGCTGGCATTTAGAGCGCTTTACACCCACATTTTGTAGATTAAGATGTTAACGTTCTCTAATGCCGTAAAGCTTAACGTTGACAGGCGCAATTTGTTAATGAAATGTGTTTGTATGCTACCCGGTTCAAGGCTAAGTGCTGAACGCTATTACATGTTACACGTTGTGAAACTGTTATAGATAAAATTCATGTAGAAATAGGTGATCACGACCTTCGACCTATTTTAACTTTTTTGAAGGAAATAAAAAATAATTCAAACAGAAATAAACTTTGTCTCAGTACTTATAGATACATTTGTCTGATCTAAAATATAAGTTTGTATTTGAAACGGATTTTTTGGGGTTAAAAGTCGTTCTGTAGATAGATTTGAATCAGCAGATGATTCACTGAACTGATTTCAAAACCGGAATCGAATGAATTTTCAATATTTACTTGTCAATTCAAATCAATTGAAAATGAAACTAACAACGCAAAAAATAAATTACAACCAGCCTAATATTTAAACGGTCTATTGGCTTCGACAATATCGAAGTCGGCCCACAAAATTTATTAGTCTAATTTCTTGCAGACAAGGTGAATATACTGTAATAACTACCAACTAGAACAAAATACTACATCGGAGTACGATAATATCATAACATAAATCATACATAATACTGGGCCTCACCTATCATTTAATTAATATATTTTAATATAACAAATTGTTTTCACTTCCTTCGAGAAGTAAAGGCATGCATAAATTGTGGCTTTAATCATTCGACTATGTTAAAGACCCTTGTAGGTAATACACAGGCTTTAATTTGGTAATATTACAAGGGTAAATTTATGAGAATTCGACCGCGTTGGTACGGATCTTGCATTTTACGAATTATTAAAGTTTGTTGTGTATGCGTTTTAAGAAGTTTCAATAGTTGCGACAATAACAAATATATGAAAAGTTTTAGTTTTCAAGTATTGGGTAATTGTAAATGTCTTCATCCTCTAATGAAGTAACTCTGCCTATAGATGCTTCAGCCGTTATCATATGAGTAAATAAATTGTTTATAGTTAGGTAGTTAACAAAATTTCCTTTGATCACTGTAACTTCTGAGGGATATAATTTCATTACTTAGTCACTTCCTTTGTGCGTAGGTCTTTAAGTTATGTAGTTGACAATTCTGAATATTAATTCAATGAATATTAAATTGTTTTTAGAAACAACGTCGATTTCAGTGTAAATTCTAGATTAAGGAAAGTCATCAGCATAAGCTTGAAAGGATAAAAAAGCATCTGATATGTCATACGATCATTGTCAAATTTTAAGCTAGTGGAAACTGCCCGACTAAAAGTCTATTTAGTAGGGCAGATTCCACTGCGTACTTTAAGGCATTCCACTTTACCCCACCAGTGGGGCGGCTTGGTGGGGCAAAGTGAAATAATTATACCTTATATTGCTCTGTTTTACTACCCTACTACTCTACTTTGCTGGTCAGTTACACAACAATGATTATAACCTATGAACTAGACTATGATTGAAATAACAACGGAAATTAACTTTTTTTAATTAGTTGCAGTAGCAGTAGACAACATTCTGAGCCTTTGTCAGTATTGTGTTGTTGTTTTAAGTATGTAGAGGCAAAGTAAACGTTGTCCCGTTTTAAGCCGAGATTTGCGGTAATTCTGTTATGCGTCGCGTGATGCTGTTTCAAGCTCACCGTAACTAAGTTTGTGGCTAAGGTTTCCTTCAACCATGACGTTTAAAGCACGCAGCGTTAGTTGAATACATTCAGAAAACTCTATACTAAATTGGATTTAGTAATTGGAGAAGAAATTTATACCTTACATAACTGTCTAGAGTTAATACGAGTTTGTGTAGTCAAACACATAAACATTACAGTGGTAATTGTGAAAAAGAGCTCAAATGTTGCTAATATAATAATAAAAATTATTTAGTCTTAGCCTTGCAATAAGGCTTAAATCAACAAATCAGACCCTGCTTACCTTTAAGGTTGTAGGTGTAAAAAGCAAGCCTGAATTCTCAGATTAATAAAGAACACAGGTATATAACCTGTGTTCTTTATTAATTCGTATTCGTATTCTCAGTATGGTTTGAAAACCTAAAATTTTGTTTGAAACAATATTTAATCAAAAAGGATTTGTTCTCAAAAACTTTTGATACCTGTTAACTAGCTAGACTAGTTAACGTCTCAGTCTCCTAAAATATAAACTGAATCGTCCAACTAAATACTAGAACTTTCAAGAAGAATCTCATATTTTCAAAACACTTTTCTCAACTCTGATGCTACTACAAATAATTTTTTTTTTGATAAAAAATATTCAAACTTTTAGAAATTTGTACGGATTTTTAAAATAGAACCTATTCAGCTTAGTGAATCAAATCGAACCTGTATGAGTTTGGCAGTGAACCTAATATGTCCCAATTTCATTAGTGTGTTTGTCGGAGCTACAACAATATAAAACTGTGAAACGTTTAAATACAATTTCACCAATTTTCACAGTTCTAATCTTAAAACTATTTGATGTTTTCAAATAGGTAATTATTTAAAGGTTCTCAAATATCATTGTGTCAATGGTAACCAAATATGTTTAAAATAAAATTTTCAATTAAATTACAAAACTTACAGTAGAATATAAGTAGCTATTATATTTGAAAACCGAATTTTCACCTGGTTGGTATCGATTTGGCATCAAAAGTTAAATTTATAGTAGAAACTATCCCCTAGGTATAAAAGTTTAAGTTAGTTTGTGATTATCATTATGCTGCGTCATACAATGCCCGTACTTAACAAATTTGTATGAATCATAATAACATTTTCTTAATGTAAAAAAAATAGTAGCTTCTTTTATCTAGATTTAATCTTAATCTTTCTAGATCAAAGTACACTGAGTTGAACGGTTCAGCTCGGGAGTTAATAGGTTAAATGTTCGGTAGCTCGGAACAAATGATCACTCAAAGCTATAGAGATGAAATCAACCATTCATTCGAACAATCACTAATGCGCAATGAACGAGACAGGAGACTCGAAGAATCAGACAGAAATAATAATACAGTTTGCGAATGACATAATTAATCAAGAAGTAATAGCTCGGGAGTAACTACATTATTAATGGAGTACTTTGTCTCTTTTCCACTCGCCTTTTGCGAGGCTTTTTCTCTTGCGACAAAATCCTAACGTATACCCACTTATTATCCGCTAATTAATTAAGAATGTGGCATGAATAAAATATAAATCAAGCCCTCGTTAATGAAATTTGTGCATGGACTGAATAACGTTATATCCTTGTAAATCTTTGTTGAGTTTGAGCACGTTTGCGGCTAAGTACCTTTGAGAACAGTTTTGTGTTGTACCACGTTGTAATAACTTGCGCTATGTCTGCTGAAAAGGGTTATTATCAAATGTGTGTCTTATGCGTTATGAAAAATAAATGTTATTGGATAGTTATGTTTTATGGTCTACTAATACTAGCACCGCTCTGCAATTCCACAAGGAATATCATAATATAATATAGCTAGCTAATGCTTCTCAACAAACGGGGCTACCAAAGGCAAACATATTTTTTGGTAAAAACTATTTACCTTAATTATATTAATATAGACTTAAAATCCTTACATTTTTAAAGAGCATCTTATGTATAGAATGTGCACAACATTAACATAATTATGTATTTGACAAGAAAAAGTGTTAAGCAATTTAAGGCAAGCATGCCCTAGGTTTTACACATAATTGACTGTATAGATATATATTATCCAAGTGGCCTCTTAGGGAAAAAAAAAAGTTTGTCCCTGTATGAACATTAACACCTGGGGACTCCACTAAATTGATGAACACAGATTTGCTAACAAAGTTATTTTGACCTGTAAAAAATTGTGTGTAACGATCTCGATTTTTTAGAAAGAGCTGTTAGTCAAATCGTGTGAAATTACGGAGCGGTGCTGGTACTGGGTAGAAGAAGAGTAGAAGTATGTAAACGACACCTTTTTCAGCTGACAGATTATTTTGGCTCAAGTTTTTAACATCAACTGCAAAATATGAGCCGAAAAATGCCCAATTCAAGCCTGTTGTTTTATCATTTGGCAGTGATCCCTACAGGATACATCCTCCCGGATATCTCCTGGACACGCCATCCATTTATACGGATGTCTCTGTGTAAGCGTGAGATCAATGGTAGACTCGTCCATTGGGATGCAAAACCTTAGTGATGCATCGGGGTTATTGTGTGCGAGCGAAATTATCATGTTTACAATGCCATATTTATGTTGGAAGAAGCAGGCAAGTAGGTATACTTGCTCTCTCCCTCTTGTAAAAGTACAATATCTGAACTATTCCATAAAACTAAATCCTGTAATTCTGAGGTATCCATTTGATGCTTTCACTCACCTATAGAAAATTTATCCAAAGTTATCTAAGTTAGAGGTGTAAACTGTTTAGTAGTTCGTGCCGCAAGTAATATAAATAACTAATAGGAAAGACGCAGGTAGAGATCTGTAGGATATTTACAAATTATTTTAGCAATAAACCAAATCCTATTCAATACATGTGTATACAACTGAGTAGATACATAGTTGTACATTGGGCATGAAGAAAAGTGTTAATAATATTAAAAAAATATACATTACTGTTGTGTAAAGTCATTTTAAATTAATAAAGCTATAATTGTATTTCCTACATAAACAATTTTCAAATGTTTAAAATAACAGTACTTACTTTTATAGCAAATCTGTGATTTGTGTGCGTACATGTGTGTGACCAATGTTGGAATATATAAATGACTGATGTATATGTATTCGGTGTGCATTTTTCAAGTAAACTGTATAGATACACATATTCGATTGTGAAAAAAATGTTCTGATATTTTTTTTCTGGAGACTATTTAATAATCTATTATCGGGGCATAGATTGTCCACAGACGCGACTCGCTAAATTGCCGCTGCGCTGTACGTCTAGGGCATTATAGCAGTGATAGTGAATGGCTCAAAAAAGTTATCTAAGCAGAACAAGATTTGTCGATGAAACTTAAACCGACATTGCTACACGTAATGTAAGGTTTTAGAAACCTATCATGTTACGCAATTCATACAAAATTTGAGTTCACTTTGATTGAAAGGGTTACATTGAAATTTATAGTTTTACTTAAAATAATATTATTTATTAAATTCAACAACAAAATCGAAATTATTTCGTTTTACACAAAACTGTACAACTGTTTTCCCGCGGGATAGACTACGCTGCGTAGAACAAATACGCAACAACAAGGAAGAAAACCCAAGAGTCTACTGGCAATTAATCACGTTTAGATGTTAAACACATCAATTATTTAATTATAGCTTCACCCTAGGCCCAAACGAAATTTTATTTGATTTTATTATTACTAAACTTATATTTATTAGTACTAACTTTTAATCGTTCTCGTTCCATGATAATATATAAGTAGGGATACGTAAGGGAATAAACGCGATCACGTAATAAGTATTATTATTACACGTTTGAATAACTGGCAACCCTACTTACCAGTAATTAAACAGTACTATAGTAGTAACTGTCATCAGCTACAATTTGACCAGAAATATGTCATGCCTTACCGCCTTAAAAAGGTAGTCCTACTTATAATAAAACATACCTTTTAAATACTTATTGTCTACCGATTCGTGATGATAATTATGTCAGTTACACAAGAGCATCAAAAAAAGTCTTTTGCCTGAACTGTCTGTCGCAATACTATGCATACACGAGTGTCAAAGCCCACTTCTCAAACGCCAATCTTATAGAAGATGTAATTCAGTGCTCTGGAATAGCACTGAACTACATTACATCAACAATTCACCTTAAAGTGACAGAGGGTAAGCACACGAGGCAACAACGTTTTATAATTGAGTGGCACTTTTTTCCATTTTATTTCTGAATTGAATTCATTTTCAATGCCAAAGCAAGAACCAAACAAAATCGAAAACTAAATGAAATTAAAGAGTAAAGCCAACATAATATAACTTATTTATTCATACTAGGTATGTTAAATGATATCGACTTAAAACTTATGCGGATCACATATAATTAGGTTGTAGATACTTGTATATTTTGATATGTTAATATTTAATTTAATTAAAAACTTACATTACCCTTAAATTTATTTTAAAATTATTTACTTTTTAATTTCATGTTGATTTATTTAATGATTAAAACTAAGAAAGTTTATACTTATTTTCAACTTTATTTAATTTCATGGCAATGTATCATTTTGTGTTGTCTTATTATGTAATCTTTTAATTCGCATGCTGTGGTCTCCATTCATTGAGGGAGTACACGTAAATTTCTATGGCTTATTATACTGTGACACTGCTGTGTATGTCCTTTGTTGGTGATCAAAAATAAATAAATAAGTAGGTTAAAATTTACTTTCAAGAAATGTTTACATGGTTAGTTAGCTAGGTAGTTACAGTTAATACTCATAACGATCCTAATACAATTTCTGATATAAAATAAAAATATTTGGTGAAATTGTGAAGGGCGATGTTTGACCCAACATTACCCACTCGTGGCATGATAAATGATCCGAACTGACATAAAACAGTATGAAAGTGATAAATGTTCAAGATAATTATTCGGCCAACTAACACATAAACAAGTCGACCCGCATAATGTCCTTGAGAGCACCTTCTACGGTCACATTGAATTTTCTATTTGATGATCGAAAGTCTCGTTAGTAAATGTAATTTCACTGAAATAAGTTAATTATAATAGTAATAATGGCAACACTTATCTGTTAGCGTCACATTTTCTTACAAAAGATATTATATATTTTTAATTTGAAATAAATTATCAAAATCGGAAATAAATACATAAAATATATATTTTAGAGATATATTTACTAAAAAAATATAAGAAAACCCACATAAACAATATGGAAAAGTATAAACCAAAAATTTTAGAAGATAATGACAGATGTCATAGAATACAATACCATGGAATACAATAGAAATGCTAACAAGAAATCAAGCCAGAAACAGAAATGCACAAGGGATAACCCCGGACTCGTCGCACAGCTCCGCCTCACAGCCGCCACTACACCCTTCGAGGACAGCGGCAAGCAATGAGACGTCGAGCTCAAGTTCCTGCGACGAGTATTTTTCCCCGCCGACGTCGCCAACACCTGTGCGTCGGCAGGGGAAAACCCGGCCACCGACCTGCTTGGGACCCCGAGGACCACTGACTTCGAATAGGGCACCCGCTGCCGGTGGTGATGTGCGCCGCATGAAATTGACTAATTCAATTAATGAAAACGTCATGCGGGCATATTATCGGGCTACAGAGTTAGGAACTAATCTTACTGCGTACCGTGTTCGTTTGGTGTCTCTGTTTCAGGAGCTTGAACCAGCCGTCAACGTGTCTGCACAACGACTATCGGATGAAGTACGGGCTATACAGCGCTGCCACCTGCTGAATGATACCGTACTTGACAGGATACGCTCTGATATACGGAATAGCTTTATTGTCCCTTCTTCATCGCAAACTGAGTTTGGCGACTAACGAGATGCCACAGTTACTACCTCTTGATGAAGTTGTGGAGAGTGAGGCTATATCCGTGAGTACCCAATACAATGAGATACTAAGGAGCTCTTTGGAGGATGCGATTCTGGAATACAGGTTTGTAAATTATCAAATTAGACCACGTTTATCCCGTTTGCCTATGCACAAAAGAAACATAGCGCTGGTGTGTGCCCTGGATTTGCTATTGTCTGATTATTTAGACAATAGCGAAGATCTTAGTGATACACACTGTATTCTCTACTGTGCGGCTGTCGCAGTATGTCGAGTAGCGGGACTTCATTTCTTTGTAAATACCACTACTACTCGACCCAAGTCTACTGTGCCAGCCTGGCAGTATAGAATTGAGCGTCGTATTGCTGAGGCTAGGGCACTCATCAGTAAGCTAATTAGCTTTCGATTGGGCAATACGCGGCCAAAGGTGATGCGCTTTGTGAAACAGGCATTTTTGGGGACTGACATCAGTCCTCAACAATATATGTCATGTGTCACAGAGCGCATAGACTTTCTAAAGCAAAAAGTTTATGCGTGGGCAAATAGGATACGACGTTACAAAAAACGAATTGATAAGTATAATCAGAATCGTATGTTCCAAAGAAATGAGAGGTGGGTTTACCGAAAATGGGAACAAGCGGATCCATGTGTGAGTGATGGGCACTTACCGGATGAAGATGTTACAAATATAAATATATATATAATACAAAATGAGCTGGACCAGACGGACTGCACAACTTTTGGCTTAAGTGGTTCCGTAGCTCACATGCTCGTTTGGCATCTCAATTCCAATCAGCTGTAGATTCAGGGTTATTACCCCATTTTATGACCACTGGCATAACCCACTTACTCTATAAATCCGGTAGTGCCATGGATCCCAAAAACTATAGACCTATTACATGCCTACCAACCGTATATAAGCTTCTAACTTCCATTCTGAGACTCAAAATTACTACACATATAAATAAAAATTCGATCAATTCTATTTCTCAGAATGGATGTAGAAGCGGGACCCATGGCACTAAAGAGCTCCTTATCATGGATATCACCATTAGCCAACAGGTACGTCGTAACCGTAAGAATCTGTCGACATGTTGGATAAACTATAAGAAGGCCTATGACTCGGTTCCACATACGTGGCTTTTGAGAGTGTTAGAGTTGTATAAAATTGATACAACTCTTTGTACTTTCTTGAAGTCATGTATGAGGCAATGGAGGACGGTACTTCGCTATCCAGGATGTCGGCAGATTGCGGCAAGCGATGTACCAATAAAGATTGAGCGGGGCATATTTCAAGGTGATAGTCTGAGTCCCTTGTGGTTTTGCCTGGCTTTGAACCCTCTCAGTACTCTGTTAGAGGGCTCAGGGTTAGGCTATAGGTTGCAAAAAGATGATCTAGTTATATCTCACCTTCTATATATGGATGATTTGAAACTACTAGCCCCCACTAATTTGCAATTGATAGCGTTAGTGAAGGTAACTGAAAACTTTAGCAACTCTATCAGGATGGAATTCGGTGTGGACAAGTGTGCAGTCATGCATGTAAAGAAAGGTGTGATAGTGGAATCTGAAGGAGTCAAACTTTCCGTTTCAACAAAACTCAGATCTCTGTCTGCCACCGAAACCTACAAATATCTAGGTATATCACAATTATTGGGAATACCTGAATCTAATATAAAACAAGCGCTGCAGGAGCGCTTTTTTGGCCGCCTGAAAAAAGTGCCAAAAAGTCTTTTATCAGGGGGTAACAAAATGCGTGCCTGCAACGGTTGGGTCATGCCGGTTCTGATGTATTCCTTTGGTATACTTAGATGGACTCAGACGGAACTTGATGCCCTTGACAGGAGAGTCCGTACACTGCTTAATGCATTTCGAATGCACCACCCACGTTCATCGGTAATGAGGTTGTATATCCCACGAAAGTTTGGAGGTCGAGGACTTTTAAACACTTTTAAGACCTTACACAATCGTGAGATATACAACCTTAGAGAATATTTTCTTCATACTGATGTGGCTGTGCATTGTAATGTGGTTGCAATGGACAACGGACTCACTCTGCTCGCTCTGGCTAAAGAGAACTGGCGCAAACCTGTAGTTCTTAGCACTAATGAGCGCAGGGAGGTATGAAAGGGCAAAGCACTTCATGGTCGTTTTTATCGGGCCCTAAATGGGCCTGATATAGACTTAAAAGCGTCCACATCTTGGCTACGGTTCGGTGATCTCTTCGGAGAAACCGAAGGTTTTTTCTTTGCAATTATGGACGAAGTTGTTATGACAAATAACTATCGGAAATATATCCTGAAAGATGGTACGGTTGACATCTGTCGGGCATGCCACCGTCCCGGTGAATCTATCAGGCATATTATTTCTGGTTGTTCTTGTCTTGCCAATGGTGAATATTTGCACAGACACAACCTAGTGGCTAGGATTGTATGATTGATCTAGCCCTTAAATATAACCTTGTGAATTCAGAGGTGCCGTATTACAGGTATGTGCCCGACCCAGTTCTCGCAAATGGTCGAGCCACATTGTATTGGGATCGATCTATCATTACTGACAGAACTATTGTTGCAAATAAACCTGATATAGTGGTGATAGACCGATTAGAGCGCCGTGCAATGATCATCGATATCGCTGTTCCTCATCACGAGAATCTCGTGAAAGTCGAAAAAGATAAACAAATCAAATATTTGGATTTGTCTCACGAGATTGTCGATATGTGGAATGTCGAATCGGCGATCATTGTTCCGATTGTCATATCGGCTAATGGATTAATAGCCAAGAGCCTCGATCAACACCTTAAGAGGCTCGCGTTAGACGGTTGGATCAAGGGACTGATGCAGAAAGCAGTTCTTCTCGACACGGCCCGTATAGTGAGGAGGTTCCTGTCTTTGGAGCCCTAACCACCGGTATCTTGGTCCCTGTACCCGATGTCGGTGGTGTACTATTTTATATATTTTGAAATATATATTTTTTATGTACATATTTAAAAATGTAATTTATATGGTAGCAGATGAATAAAGAGAATAATAATAATAATAATACAGTTCTTGAAAATGGTCGTGTAACATTGTACTGGGATCGGTCTATTATCACTGACAGGACTATTGTTGCCAATAAACCTGATATAGTGGTAATAGACCGATTAGAGCGCCGAGCAATGATTGTAGATATCACCATTCCCCATGACGACAATCTCTTAAGGGCTGAAAAAGAAAAACAAATGAAGTATTTGGATTTGGCCCATGAGGTGGTCGACATGTGGGATGTGGATTCGGCAATCATTGTGCCGATAGTCATATCAGCCCATGGGTTGATTGCAAAGAGCCTCGATCAACACCTTCAGAGGCTCACGTTAGGCAGCTGGATTAAGGGCCTAATGCAGAAGGCAGTCATTCTTGACACGGCACGTATTGTGAGGAGGTTTCTATCTCTGGAACCCTAACCACCGGTAGCTTGGTCCCTGTACTCGATACCGGTGGGACACTATTTTTTATATTTTTAAATATATATATTTTTTTATAATAATGTATTTAAAAATGTAATTTATATGTTTTATAGATGTTAATAAAGAGAATAATAATAATTTATTTAACTCATTCAACAGTACAATAGATATTGGAATTCCTTGACTCTTGCGCTAGTATAAACTGTGTTGCAAGAGCCAGTGCCTTCCCCATCATACATGGTAACAATTTAAGTTATAAAAAAAGTAGGAAATAAAAAAGAAAAACACACAACATTCCTTTAAAGTAGTTTAAAGGAGACAAAAACAGGAACATAAGCTTACAATACAGTCCTATTAGTGCGTGTGTGTTTGTATTGAGTGTGTGTGTGTGTGAGTATGTGTGTTTGGGTGTATGTGTGTGTGTGTGTGTGTTGTGTGTGTGTGTGTGTGTGTGTGTGTGTGTGTGTGTGTGTGTGTTGGGTGTGGATGTGTGTGTGTGGTGTGTGTGTGTGTGTGTGTGTGTGTGTGTGTGTGTGTGTTCAGTAGTAGTGTGTAGTCCACTCACTATATAAGAATCGTTAGAAGGTTTTCCACTTCAGTATACTCCAATGTTTTCAGGTAGGGAATTATAAGTTTTTTTAAATTGTAGTTAGACAGTTTACTTATATTTTATTGTTTATTACACTTGTTATACACATGTGGTGCTACAAAATTAAAATGTCGTTATCCAAGAGATGATCTACAACGGGATACAACATACAATTTCCAATATTGTTTGAGACACTAGGTCACTCATTCTAACAAAATTTATTTTAAACACGGTATTATGAATGTTAATATCGTTACGCCTATCTCTTAAAAGTTTCATTAAATCAAGCATTTATAATTAAATCTGTAGTTTATGTTATATTTCATGATGAACTTCATGAAGAGTATTCCTCTAGGTCTGATAATTTCAGCTATTCCAAAGCACATAAAGAAAACCGACAGAAGTCGGCTAGGGAGAAAAGCAATTTCGTAAACATATTAAATAGTAATCGTTTTTTTTACTATGGAATAAATATTTTTCAGGATTTGGTTGTATCAAATGAACTTATATTAAAAAAGCATTTTAAAACTTGTGCGCAATGAACTGCTAGGCGCATGAACCAATATTAATGAAATTTTGCACAATGTATGCAGTTTGGTGCAACTTGAGAGATAGGACAGTCTTGTTTATTGCAACTCATCTAGCCACAGTAACGCGTGGATAGATGGCATAGTAAAAAACGGTGGAAAAAGTAAGCTCAAACTGCTCACCAATAAATATAAATCTCATCTACAAAATCAAATCAAAACTATTTATTACATCAAATACAGTTTTACATTAGAACACGAACGAAAGTTTTAAGCAAACATTTCGCTTGTATTAGGAGGTCAAGCTCTTCCTTTTACAATGTATTTTGTAAGTGAATGAAATATACTTTGTGTGTGTGTCTGTAAGTGTGTGTGAGTGCATGCATGTAAGTGTGGTTACGGTTATGGGCTAACGTCAGGTTAGATTGTTTCTGATTCGTGTATTTAGCCATTATGTACCATACCACTTTACCCATAGAGTGTCTGCTTTTTTGCAGTCACGGAAAGTCAAGGAGTATATGTCTAACTCTTTGTTCAGTACATCGTATAGGCGTGATGGTTGTATCGTGTACTGCCTATTTGCTAATGCTGTCTTTACTGTAAGTAATGGAACTATTTTGTTTTCCTTCTAGTGTTTCTAGTTATAATAATAATACATAGGCTGCACTAAAAGTATCGGGAATGGAATATTTCCACTATTCCTATCATATTAAAATCTTTTTAATTGAAAACTCCTTGGTTTTAAAAATCGAATACCATTTATTTATTTAAAAAAAGATTCTCGGTCTTCTCACAAGGTCTTCTCAAACTTGTTTAGTCGTTGAGAAAATGGAATTGACTCGAGAAAATTCAAGGGCGATGATTTATTATGACTTTTGAAGCGGTTTAACACAAAAACAGTGTGTTGACCGGATGCTTTCTGCATTTGGTGATGAAGCCTCATCCAAAACCACAATTTATCGCTGGTTTGCTGAATTTCAACGTGGACGTGTCAAGCTCAGTGATGATCCCCGTCAAGGTCGTCCAAAAACTGCAGTCACCCAAGAAAACGTTGATGCTGTGCGTAAGCTGATTGAGGAAGATCGACATGTGACATACCGCGAAATTTAGGCAAATTTAGACATTGGCATGAGTCAAATACAAATAATCTTGCATGAACAATTAGGTGTAAAAAAGTTGTTTTCCCGATGGATACCGCATTTGCTCTGTGAAGAGCAAAAAGCGGCTCGCGTTACTTGGTGCGTCAGAGCTCTCGAAAAATTCCACGCAGGATCCTCAAATGCTGTATAGAACATTGTATCAGGTGACGAATCCTGGATATACGCGTACGAATCCGAAACGAAAAACCAGTCACGAGTTTGGGTGTTCGAAAATGAGTTAAAGCCAACTAAAATTGTTCGTTCACGGAGTGTTGCAAAAAAAATGGTGGCCACGTTTAAATAGTAATGTTGTGTCACTTCCTTGATTCCCGAAATTTTCAGTGTAGCCCTCGTAGTTAAGACAGGTATGAATTTTTATCTGAAACTCTTATCTGGGTTGTCCATTGTTATATAGTAGATAAAATTGGTCTTCGTTACATCCAGGCCATTTTCTGCGGTTTTTCTTGTCCCAGGTATTTACTGTAAAAACCATAGCTGTATCATAAGCGTATTAAAATATATGGGTACCTACAATTCTCATAATGCACAAGCCATTAATATAAATGAGGAACAGTGTTGGAGCGATGACATACCATACCGTACGTGATTGTTTCCTCTGAACTAATAACCGCTCCTATTTTCCCTGTTTGTTTACGCTCAGTCAAGTACTCTTTAAATAGTTTAAGGAGTATTCCCCTTACTCCTATGCGCTCCAGCCTCTGTGAAGTGTAGGGACACATATGGCTGTCCCTACAATTGAAGTGAAAGTGTCGAATGCTTTTTTATATCAAGAAAAACTGTCAGGCACCTACTCCCTCTGTCGACTTTTGCAGTGATAGTGGAGGTAAGCGCCAGTACAGCATTCTCTGTTGATCTTTCTTGTCTAAAGCCAAATTAAGATGTTGAAAGGAAGTTAAACTGTGTTAGGTAGCTTATTAGCCGTTTGTTAACTAATCTTTCGATAATTTTAGACAGATGGGAGTACAGATATCGGCCTATAATTCGACAGGTCTGCTCTGTCCCCACTTTTGAACACAGGTGTTACAAGAGCATGCTTTAGTGCAGCATGAAAAGCGCCCTGTTCAAAACACAAGTTTATCAAGATGAGATATAATGAGGACAATAATCCAATGCGCAGCTTTTAAAAAAATACAGGTATTTTCTCCCATCCGGGAGCACTATCTGACTTCAGACTTATGGGAACCCAAATTATATAATTCTTTAGTGTGACGAGAGTGATGAAATAGTTGAGTCGTCAGAGATGGATGCATTAACGTTTCCAGGTAACAGTCCTTGTGTATTTCTTTTTGTGATGTCATCAGGAAGTAGTTTACCTATACTGCAGTAGTATTTATTGACTCAGATGGCGTTAGTGTCGACTTTAACAATTCTAGGTAGGTATGCTTAATTGACAAAATACAAAGCCGAGAAACATATTTTATTTACAAATTATACGACAATAACATGCAAGATCTAAATGCGATAAAACAGCATAATTATTCTAGTAGTAATTGCTTTGTCAATTGAAGGATTCCATCAAATGACCTCAGAACTTTTCCGCACTGAGTATATTGTATCACTTGAGATATATATTTTGTTATACTAAATCATTGTAGTTGTACTTACATATATGTATAACATGTATTACGTAGGTACATATTATTATGTATATATAAGGAAAAATTTAATTCTTACCCAAACGATAAAACTTATAACGGACCCTTTCCAAAGTTGGTAGGAATAATAAATTATCGGTTTTGCAAAAAATCGCTTCGTTTGTGATATGTATATTCTATAACTAAAGAATGTCAATACATATAAAAGGTAAGACGTCCTGAGTTTAAATATTGTTTATTTACGGTAGATTTCTTGATAATTTCATATTTTCACTACAAATATGCAGCCCGAAGAATAAACAAACACAACAATCCAAAATATTTAACAGGCCCAAAATGCTTGCACACGCTTCTGTTTTTAATATATTATCTAAACGTGCACACGTCATATCATATTTGAATAATAAAGTAATACTCAAAATGGCAGACCACAGAGTAGTAGGCCTTTATGTTTAGTGTACTTTTTTCTACACAAAGTCATCTCGAAACAGAAGGCAAAGCCAAAAACATAATAAACACTTTTTTAATACTTAAAAAGATAATCAAACTAAAATAATACCAAATTTGAAAAAAAAGCTGTCATAAATGTACTAAAAAGTTCAATATTAATCGAAGATCGCAAGTAATATTAATTCAGAGTTTGACAACAATTACAAGGTTCGTCTAAATATACCATTGACGTATGTATAATAATAGTCCATTCGCCTTGTTAGTGTCCATTGTTACTAACTCTATAAGTAATTGGATTCATTGTTCCAATTCCAACAAATTTGCGGTCCGTTAAGTCTGTGCTGCTTGTCAAGTGATGGGCTGCTATGGCCCTAACCACCGATGGATTATCGCCCATCTCGTACGCTCGTACCCCGGCAAACGGTGGTGATTAAAGCGATCGTATTCTGTTATGATATGCGTGTAAGTTGCTGGAGTCTGTCCAACAGAAACATGCTTTTGTTAATCTGCTTATGTAACAAAACCACGACCTTCTCAGATTGGATCAAAAACGTTTGATGGACCCCAAACAGATTTAGAACAAAGTGTGATTTCCGTAAATTGAATGAAGAGGGGAGGCAGGTGTTTTATTCATGAGGGGTTTCGCCCGTGAGCTGCGACACAGAAATCACTAATCTGATTCTGAAATCCTGTTTTGAATTATTCTACGTTTTAAATAACATTGAATTGCTTTCTGTATTCAATTAGGTTTAAATCACAGATAATATTTAGAGACATTATAACTACAAAAAGCATATAAAACATATATAATATTCACTTAATACATACATTCATATGCAGCAATTCAATTGTTGTAATAAACTTTTGCATTAAAAATTTTTAATAAGTAACCGTTTTTAAATGATAATATTATCTATTTTTGCTAATTTATTTTCTGTACTTTTTTGTAGTGTAATTATAACTTTTAACAGAATAAAAACAAAATAAACCTCGTATATTTCGTACACTTCTCACTCAACATTACCATATCATTTACTCATTATTTATAGTTTATCGTATTTTTTTATCTATTGGTGCAAATGTGTACACCGTGAATAACGGTTCGGTACTTTTTTTACTACTAGTTACTATTTGATATAATACACATCTTATTTTTGATAACCACTTCGTATCATATCGACATATTTATATTAGTTCAACATTTTATTTCTTTAGAATATTTTATAAACATGTTTGTTTTGAGTGAGATTCACCAAAACTTAACTTCTAGTATTAAGTAATTTCTCCAAGACAGAATTTAGAAGCCTAACTGTTAAGTTTCCAAGAAGATAATATAACTAAGTACTCAATCACGCAGGTGGAAATTGAAGGATTATCTAAATGGTGCATGAAACTCAGGGATTAACATATTCGCACGAGCGGGTGAATTAGAATAAGGGGCCTGTTGTGAAGGTACATATTTCGACAATGTCAGACATTTGAATTTCTATATAACATAGTTATATGTATTCGGCTGTTAAATAAGACATAAATAAAATTATTATATAGAAATGTAACTGGATTTAAATTAACGTGTTCGCTTAGTTCTTCTATATAATCTATTCTAGACTTTATTCCAAGTACCTACGTAATATATTCGTATCAAAATGAGTTAGTAGAGAAATCTCGAGAAATACTTTAAAACATAAGTTTGAAAAGAAATATATTTCTAAAGCTAGCGATCAGATATGCATATGAAGTAAATGCTCATTATAAATAAACATTTATTTATTTATTTACACTGCCCGCAGATACATTGCCTGAGGCGGACTTAATGCCGTAAACATCAGTAGCAAAATATAAATACAATATTAAACACTCCTTTTCTATTTCGTCGCACAACAAGCTCTGTATTTCACTCCTCATAATTTCTGAGAATTTGTTAAATTTTTAATTTGTACAGGCTCACATAGTAGATTCCTAAGCTTAAGTGGGGAGCCTAGTAACTCCGTTTCGTTCTTATCTTTTTGTCCACGTCGTACGAGAACCTACAGATGGGTAATAAAAGTTGCACATTAATGTGCTACATTATTGGGATCGTAAAAACCAGGGATATTCTCTACAGGTCATCAAATAGTCTTTATGTCTTATTACGGTTGACATCGTAAACGTGGTTTTAGACGTTTAACTTGTTCTGTGTCTAGTGGCAGTTGTAAATATTATGGTGCTAAAGTTTAGCCTGTATAGAAAGTCGCTTATTTTATATCAGCCACAATTTTTAGATCTCATTTGAATTTGACTTTGGTTTCGTAATATGTGTTTTTTTTTGGGTTCGTATATTCGGATTTTTCTTAGATTTTATTTCTGATTTGTTCTTAATGTGAAAGTTGTACCTACTCCCGAAACAAATTAAGACGAAATTAATGCTGAGCAGAATTATATGTCGTTATAGACGTCCGTTTGGTTAGGTCCGACCAATTATCAGGTGGTTAATAGTGACTAATATTTATACTTGTATAAATTTGAATGCAATGGTTTCTATTTAAGACAAGTTTTGACCGAGTGCCTGTGTAAAAAATAAGAGGACGACTCTAATAATCATTTTGGTTCTAAATTCAGTCTCGCTATTACGGTACCCCACCGCCCCTTGCTATTATTATTATTATTTTTGAAGCTCCCGTTCACCCCATTGTAAATATATACGTCAATAAGGGTACAGTAATCAACGAAATTCTAAAGGTAGATACGGTGCATTCAAACAGCCGCTAATAATACTATAGCTACATAGGTTACTAGCTACTACTAGCTACTACTAGCTACTAGCTACATAGGCTACCATTAAATTAATTTTATCTGAATCAATCAATCTACACTATTGCACATACCTCAAATAAGAAGCACGAAACGCAAAAACAATAGTAATTCAATTAAAAAGACATAAAAAATGATAAACTATAAAACAAATGTAAATATTGTTTGTAACCGCCATGACACAAAAATATGGATCCGTTACAAATAAGTATATATTTAGAAAAGTTAATCTTCTGTACTGTGATTTGCTGAAATATGGATAGGATGTCAGTTTTTAGTGGACTTGTTTATTTTAATATGTACATTGTTTGATTTAGTTTGTTTCTTTAAATAATTTATGGTAGGGATATTTAATAGCTTAACAACAATTAAAATTACTGTACTTTTACATGTTTTGTAGTAAGGGACGAATTAAATCGTTTTGACTTTCAAGGGGTGAATAGGTTTGTTTAAACTAAGCGAGACGATATAAGAGACGAACGGATGCAAGACCCTAAATTCGAAGTGATGAACCCATGTTCATCACTGGTGAAGTAGTGATAAACACCATTGTTTATTACTACTTCACCCTGTTCTATATCGTAAACAGTTTGAGACTATCCTTAAACAGTTTAGTTAAAATTATATTTATATTACTTAACAGACAATTTCAACTAGGGAATTCTTCTGTATCACGGAGACTACAAACATAACGTTAAGCCATTTAAATATACCCTGTCTCAGAACAACTTTCTATGAAAGACAGATAGACATAAATCTAGACAGATACCTTTTATTGCACACGAAACGTTACATTCAACGAACGGTAGGGTACAAAAATCCGTTACAGTATTACAATGCCTTCTTATCGCGGGCTGCGACCTCTTACGGACAAGCTTTGGCTTGACTAAACTACATACAATGGGCAGATTGTGACATTTTACTACTAATAAGTTTCAAGTAAAATATTTTACTGCTAAGCTAAAAATAGAGAAAGAAACTTTCGAATAATTATTTTATGTACTGGTTGAACACACAGCACTTAACGCAACTATTACCTACAATCGGGTGACCACTTAAGCCACTACGCTATCTGTGCAGAATATCTATTGAGTACATGTACAGATAAGAGCGTGTTTCCTGCTCATTTGATAGCTCAAAAAGAAACCACTTACACAATAATTACTACTGCTAATAGAAGTTTAATTTCGCCGCTCCCAGACGGTGTACCATTGACGTCCATCATTATGTATTCGTGATCGACTCCCGTCAATTCTGATCAGTCTATTATGGTCTACGTGACCAATTATCTGAAATTCAGTAGGACATCATAAAGTCCTTTTTATTATTGAAGAAACGGTCCCAAACATTTCAAACTTTGGAAAATGTAGGTTCAAGCGGAACCAAAATATGTACAATGGTCCAGATAAAAATATACAAAATAACTTTTTTTTATTATTATTGCTTGTTTTGTGTAGTTACGCGATTACGTGAATATTTTTAATCCTACGTAATAGGAGGCGAGCCTATCGACGTCTATTTGGCACATTTTCAGACTTTGTGCTAAAACCGAGAATTCCCAAACTGAAAAAACAGTAATCATTTTGCTCAATCCGGAAATCTAAATCATGATAAGCAAACATAAGCGCCAACTTATATAACAGGACCAGCCAGGTAGCACTTATGTGACAAATAAGCATACTACTCGTAGCTTATTAAAAGAGGTTACTTTGTGTAGCTTTGGAAGTATCTTACGGTTTAATATCACGTTATTTCTCAAGATTACACAAATCACTTACAAGGAGAAATAAAATATAAATCACAAAAAAAAATTTAAATACGTTGACAGGTAGGTAGCTTATCTTAGATTATCTAAAGGTCCAGATACCGTGACCAGTACAAATCTCACCGTTTACTTTGAAGCCACTTTTTGGAGCTGTGTGAGTGAACCCCGCCCAACGCGAGTGTCTACGTGCAATATTTGTGCTTGTGTGCATGACGGTTTTCCTACCAGCGCATAGAGGTTACCCCAAAATTTAGGAACTTTTTTATTAAACAATATTTTTTAAATGTAATATGTAATAAATAAAGACATTTTAAATATATTTAAATGTGTTACAAGTGTTCTTTTACTTTCTCTAAAGCTTAGTAGGATAACAAATTATTCTTATTATTAATTTATTGGATCAAATAACATGCGTTATATTTCAGTCAGTGTCATAAATGAGACACGATAGATATTCTATTATTTCCCAGCGGCTTGAGGCACCAGGAAAAGAAGAAACGAATTAGTAGGAACTATTTATTTATAACAATATTTTTTGGTTTGTTTTTCAAGACGTTTTTTTTGGAGTTTACTCCTAAAGAATCGATTTTGGTATGAAAAACATACGAAGAGTAAAAATTTTGTGATCGAAGGACAGCGTAACGCTTTAACGCTTTGTTGAATTGTAGGACGAGACAGCAAATTAAAAATTATTAATTTTTAAATTCGGTCGTATTAGTTTGTTTTGAGATTAACTAAAAAAACAGTCGGTTTCTAGGTACTTGCAACACCGGCAGGCAAATATATAAAATAACATGTATTATTTTTGCCAACATTTTAACAGCAGATACTTCTTACACATAAACATAACACAACACTACTTAAATATCATTATTTATGAGCACGATACAACTAAGATGCAATAGAAAAATTAACATAATCCCATGAAAAATGATGTCAATAATGTTAGAATATAGCAAAATGTCAATGTACTCACTAAAATTAATTAACTGTCAGTATATTTCTCGTCTTCCTATAAATAACAAGTTTGGCAAACAAAAATATACATATTGCTAGAATGTGTTTTGGGTAACTAGAATTCACGTCCCTGGCAACATCTATAGTAATGGCGTAGCTATTTTATTAATTTGAAATATTGTTATATTTTTATAAATACATTAGCAAATAGAATACCTAGATATGAAATGTGATGTTCGAACACATATGATTTTTTTTAGTATAATTTTTACAGGATTTGACAGCACAACCAGGCAGCGACTCGAGACGTACTTCAGCGGCGAACGTTCGCTTGCGTGTGACGAGTGAGTCGCTTATATTTGTAATAGTCGCTTATATTTTTTAGCTTCAGTTTTGGGGCACGGATTAGGCATCTGGACCTATATATAATCTAAGTAGCTTATCTTAAATTTTTTTTTTTGCAATGAAGTACTTCCTAAATTAACTTGTCTATTCTGATGCTGGTTTGTACTTGAGCAAACATAATGGACTTACATGCAGTAATTTACTTTATGAAACTTTTTCAGAATAATTTTATTTTTACAACTGCCCTTTTACAAGTTATTAAAAAAGAAAATATATAAATATAATAATAATAATAGTACATTAGTAGAGAATGTCTAGTTATAGGTTTTAAATCTTCTGTTTTATAAACTGATTGACTGAATTGCTGTGGTTACTTACGGTACGATACGAATTACTCTGAACAAGCCATCTGTCCGTATGTCACAAGGCTGAATATTTAGTATCAATAATATAGCTAACAACATTTTGTTACAGAATACAAACATAACAATCCCAATTTTCTCATCTCTGATTCCCAAAGTGCCCGATTGACGGTAATAGGCTTGCACGTTATTACGTAAGTGGGACCAAATTTTACACTCGAGAGCTATGAATTGGGACAAAGACACCTGAAAATCTTAATAACGAATAATGAAAACCAAGGAATTGGTTATTTTGTTATTTATTTTTATAGAATACAAAGTTTATAACTTTCATTGAATGAGTATTTAATTGTCTATTAAGCACAAGGTAACTTTATGTGACTCGGATTCATTGCTCTAGAGTGTAGTTGGCAAAATGTGGGTTTTTAAGTTTAATACGTCCTAAAGGGATAAAGACATACTAATACAGGCGTGAGCGTATGTATGACATAATAAAGAAAATAAATAAATAAAAATAAAGTCATAATTTTTTTTATAATATTTTTTTTTGTGATTTTTTTTTTTATGTGGTAGGGGGCAAACGAGCAGATGGGTTACCTGATGGTATGTGACTACCGCCGCCAATGGGCACCTGCAACTCAAGAGTTACAAGTGCGTTGCCGGCCTTTAAGATGGGAGTAAGGAGAATGGGGGAGAAGGGAGGAAGAGGGTTAGAGGGAAGGGTTAGTGCCTCCGGTAATCTCACTCACTCGGCGAAATACAATGCAAACATTGCTTTACTGCCGGTTTTCTGTGAGGCCGTGGTATCACTCCGGTCAAGCCGGCCCATACGTGCCGAAGCATGGCTCTCAGACTGTAAAGGACCTAACCTAACCCTTCCCTCCCCCCCTCTCTCCTGCCCCCTCTCCCCCTCTTCCACCTTTCCCCTACTCCTACCTTAATAGCCGGCAACGCACTTGTGACTCTTGAGTTGCAGGTGCCCATGGGCGGCGGCAGTCATTTACAATTTCGTTTGTTATTGGGTCCTCTACAAAAACACTGCAATATTAATCTCCGTCGGTCATGTGTGATATTAGACTGATTTACATAACTGTAATAGTTTGCTAATATTTCTATACCAAGTTTTTTAAATATTTACAGAATAAGAAATTTCTAACCGCTGTCGATGTAGGTATCTATTCTAATACTGTAGAGCTTAAAGAATTTGTCTATTTAAAATTTCACGTATTCATGAAATAATTAATTGAAAACATAAACTAAGTATACCAGCGTAATATACTAAGTTTATGATTGAAACAAAATTATAATGGGACTCGTAGGAGCAAAACAGTGACCATAAACGCGGATGAATGTATCTAGTAATAAACTACACCATATAAAATAGTACCCAAAAATACTGTGCTGCACGAGCTCTTTTTCTACGGCTGTATCTCTATAACTGTAAATTAATTATAATGTCAAAATAGTTATGTAAAACCATTATCCGATTCTACAGAAAAAAAATTGACTCGAAAAATAAAGTAGCGGCCCTTTCCCTTTCCCTTTCCATTTCCCTTTCCCTTTCCCTTTCCCTTTCCCTGCCCCTGCCCGTGCCCCTGCCCCTGTCCCTGCCCCTGCCCCTGCCCCTGCCCCTCTCTCCTTCCCTCCCTCCCTCTCCGTGTCTCTCTGACGCTGTACATGTAAATATAAGAAACTCGCCTCCGTCTTACGAATTTTCAATCTCATAGAAAATATTTTTTAAATATAGGACACATATTCCATACATTTTCGATCAGGGTCCACGTGACCCTGAAATCTGATGCGAGTTTAACATTTTTTACCCACCTTAAAAAGTGATCAGCGCCGCTAAAGAAGTTTTCACTTCAATAAATATGATCTCAATCAACTTATTCAGTACCTACGCACAAGTTTTATTTTAGAAAAATAAATCATGAAGTTACTTCATTATAATGAAGCTTACCTTCTTCAGAAGATCTTATGAGGATAAAGCTGACGTGGCTGAAGGGACGTTCACGAATTGGAAAACGTCCAATGTCTGAGAAGGACTGTCCTGTCAGTAAACGAACATGCTGGCTACATTTGTTGTCCCCTAATCGTCCTGTCGCGTGACCCGGTGTCGACGGTTCAATTAACAAATGGATAATCCCACGACAAGGTGCCAAACTCATATTATCTGATTTATTAATGCATAACATCATGAACGAATGAATGCTATCCAATTTGAATTTGCATGATTATGCAATGAATCCCGTGCGTATTTGTATAAAACTATGAGATTGTATTATTTTTACAAGGATACTTGATTTATTCGTCAATATTTTGTGGAAATACGAAATGTTACAATAAAAACTTTCGTGAGTGGCATTCGTGTTTATTAAAGACAACACGGTTTTACTCACGTTTGTATTTCGGGGATGCCCGACTAGTTTCGGACCTGACGGGGGCTCTTTTCCAAGGAGTGAAGCGTCCTGCCGCTACGTCAGCCGCCACACTAGGTTTACTAAGCTGCCACCGGTTCCTTTGTCTTTCGAAACGTGCGGATGTAGACGGTTGCGTTTCCGTGTGTGTTCCGCACACGGAGTTATGCGATAGAATGGGAAGCAACTTCTAGGTGAATATAATTGTAGGTAATTAGCGCTGTGCTACCTGAATTGTTACTTTATTGTGTTGGAACATGAGTTACTATTTATTTAAATGATTTGGCGGAGTGACACTTCTGTACCTGTATTCTATATACCTATTCTGTGGTCGGGGGAATTTTTTATTTATGTTTTCTTTTTATTTATATTTTATTTAATTGCCAACAACAATAGAACGAAACTTTAATTGGATAAATGGTTTTAAATTTCAAGTAACTTATACCAAGAACTCCACAATTTTGCAATAACCAAACCTAGAACAAAGCTACATACAGTGCTTAAGAAAACTAAACTGTTTAGTCGGGTTTTGTATAACTGCTTAACTCTTTTGAGAGTATTAAGTCGAACAGTGCATCTAATTTCATTTAAATCTTCCTCATATAACCAGAATAATAACCAGTGTCAATACTAATACTAGTTCTATGGTCCTCACACGTATATTTAGAACAAGTCCTTATACATAATTGCATACCAAACAGAAGTGACAGGAAGCTTTCCTCCTAGATAAAGGGTCTCTATGAAATTCGACGTTAATAGGGCTTTCTTCCTAGATACTCGTAGAATGTATTCTTGTAAATATTTGATCATAAGAATATATGAAACACGATTCTCGTGATGGGACAGATTAGCACTCAGCTGTGCTCCCATTAACAAGGGCATCTGTAAAAGTGTGACATTTTCGTAATTACAAAAATATGTGTTAGCCATTAACAGATTATTTATTAGAAAACTGGGTATGTTTCCATTACCGCATGACCATCGCACAAGACAAATTGCACAGCATTGTGTCTTTTCATACTTCACCCAATACAACACACACCAAAAATCTAACGATTGATTATTTCATACAAAATTTAGAGGATTATTATTAAACTTTTTCAGATGGTAATTCCAAAGTTAACATATTTTGTTCATCCGCCATCTCGTCCCATTCTTATATTGTGTAAAATGTTAGTTGATTTAGTACAGTCAAGAAGAAAACTTTTATTCAAATAAAAGACAATAATTAAGATAATCAAATATAATTATTATTATAACTTATTAAATACGTGTATTATTGTAACTAGGTACTTAAAAACAATTTTAATAATAATTTTAATAAACTTTTATTTAATTTTTTTTTTATTAAAATCGTAAAAATCATGGAATACCTACCTTTCTTAAAATATTTTAGTAAACAACAATTGTAAATTTCTTTAATTGTATAAAGTATAAAGTCAATTGTAATTTCACCTACCAATGTGGTCATCGATTTCAAGGGTCTATTAATTAAAAAAACTACTAGCACTTTTCTTCCCAACATCTTTAGTTCCTATTAAACCAAAAATGGCTCGCGATGACGAATGAAAAAAATATTAATTTTTAAATTCGTCAAGTCGTCCCAATGAGTTTCTTTTGGGAGGAACGAGTCAAACGAATCAATCGTTAATGGATTTAACGGAACCTCGGCTGAAATTTTATCTAAAAGACGCGTAAAAATTCCATATTTAAATCTGATCATATATTTTTATTATTATACTGTTAAAATCATTTTAATTAATATGATGCACATATATTTAGCTTTTTCATGAAAATGTACGACACAAAGAAGCCTTCGTGTATAGCAATCAAAAATAAGCATTTTTGATTGCTATACGTCTACACAAAACAGTATTAATTTACTTACAGTTATGTTACAGTGTTTTACCATAAGTTATCACGTATATCGTTGTACACATTACAACGATATACGTGATATAGTAGAAAAGTAAATCATTTTACTACTCGTTGTGAGAGGTTTGTACCGTCAACTAAGTATAGTACGAGTTACTGTACCTGTTATTGCAGCTTTTGGTGCAAACGGGCCAGTAAGATTTCTATTTTTTCTCATCTAATTCTCTAATCAGTGGCCATAAAACAACAATTTTACTGCAAGAAACGTGTTTTTTGTTGCTAAAAATCTATAGCGGCAAAGAAAGAAGCGAAAGAGTTATAGGTATCGAAAACCAAATCAATTAGGCATATTATTATTATAAACGGCTCACTGGTCCCCGAAGTATTTAAATGTACCATAATTAAGAGGATATATAAATACATCTATCAGATAAAAAGCAAAAAATAAAACCTATTAATTTACTGGTCCTTCTTTCGTACTTTTGATATACAACCACTATTATTCAATTAAACCGCCTCGAGGTATGCGTGTTCCGAAAAGTCATCACAAACGAAACACAGCCACAAAGGACTGTGAAAATAAACAAACCAGCCAAAATGTAAATGCTTTAGCTGTCGAAAGCAGCCGGTTGCACAATGCACGACAAGGGACGATGAAAAGTACCGTAGTCGCATTGCAAATTAGCGCATTCGACCACTCAACCCTAAAGCCGGCTGTCCGTCCGCTTGCCACACCATTTGCTATCCAACAGTTTCACTACACGCACACCAGCTTAACTAAAATTCGTTCATTAATCAGCACAGCTTCAACCATTGTAAAAGCAAAATGATTGGTCGTGTAGCCAACGCATTTTGTATTCTATATACTTTGTACCATGTTCTAATGTTCACACTATAATAGAGCACATAACACATAACTTACAGTTTTTATAATCGCATGTTTCCTCTCTAAGAAATTCTTAGTACCGTTTTATTTTATAGTCATCAGTGAAAGTAAGTACTATATTAGTTATGCTGCAGTAAGCAGTATGGTAAAATAAAAAACTGTCAGTCGTAGGACTGCACATCAGAAATGAAAACAAAACACACGTCTGTATACAATAATTATAATTATGTATTTGAGCGTGACGGTTACGCAAGTTTAGTGCTTTCTTCCCCATTTTAAACCCAACGTGCCTAAAGAAGTTTTCGCTTCAAAAATGTTTTTAAAAATCCGACTTATTCAGACTTCAAATAAATAGTATTTTTATTTCCCTTTCCTTTGAACATATAAAAACTTGTAAACTAAATATGTGATTAGGTTTTCCCCTCAATGTTAAAGTGATGAACTTTAGTCCGTTGTATTTTAATGACTCTCAGCTCAGAATTTTTTAGAATAATAATATATTCTTACCAAACAAAATGGTATTTTTTGTTCTGGAAAACGTACTTTACATTATAGGAAAACAATTTTTGAAGCTATGTGAATAGAATACAGTTCAAACCAGTTCCGAGAAATTAGTAAGCACACACACAATATAAGGAACTTGCATGTCGCATAATGCCATGCCATGTTCGCGAAAGCGCAGGTCGACGGGTTCACCGCTATAATGCGGAAACGTTGCGCTTCCATGCTCACGCGTTTGCGCTCCTCCTCCAACAGCATCCTGAAGGTTTTTTCAGATAGGTGGGACTCCCCCCTTATTGACAGATGGATTTCCATTCATGTATCATTATAAAGGTAAATGGTTTGTTAAATAGTTTTATTCAGTACGAACACTAGTTTAAGACACACTGTTACTAACATAATATGGATTTAGTCCGAAATAAATAATTTGAATTTGAATAATACCTCCTTCCTTGAAATTATTTTATAAAATTTACACACCCCCAGAACTGAGGAAGTAAAGAGCTAATTATTCATTTTGAAGTAATAGTTTCGAAAAGAAAATCTGTTCATAATTTAAGTTTGCAAAGAGACATGTACCTTCAGCACACAGAATAATTCTGTGATCGAGCTAAGTGAGGCATATTGCAACCCGACGGTAAATAATCTACTGACGAGGGACGGCGGCGTCCACATTTGCGAGATTCAGAATAACTAAGTTCAGGTAATGTAGTCAAAGAATCAATATTTCCTTATTTTCCTTCCTATTAAGCTATAATCGAAAAACAGGCTTTGTATCGCAAGCAAGACGTTTTTACCTAAACAAATTGAATTAACTGAATGTCTTTCACCGTACTTGATTACTGGACTGTAACGAACATCTTTAATGCAGGTCAAGTAAATGCTAAGTTTAAGACGCACTGAGCATCCCTAAGGCGAAAATTTGCTCCAAGTATTGTTTCACCTCTAAACAGCGTAATGTAACGATGGGCTCTCGGCTCTGAGCCTTTAACTTAATGCGTTTGACGTCTGCCACTGACAAGTTCAACGTTGAATTTAATTTATCTCAGCTAACAGCACTTCAGTAAATTACACAATAAGTAGCATAACGTGTAATTAAGTTTTAAGCTTGGACTTTCAGTTACTGTTTAGATAATTATAAAGACAATTTACTTGAATTTCCACACTTTATTTTAAGTGTACAGAGTGCTACAGAAAGGTGTGGTCATATTTTAGGATGGTATAGTAGATAAAGCAGATGGTATTTTAGAAAAATAAATGTGATTTTTAATATTATTATTTGAAATATTATTTTGAAACTGACAAACTGAACTTGAAAATAGACCGATATAGCCAATATTTCGTAAAAGATAACCAGATTTTTACGAAAATGTCTGAATAAAAAAACAAAAACAAAGTGTACATGAAAATTCATAATATATTGTATAGAAATGTGCACCTGTAAGAGCAAAACTATTTTCTGAAGGAAACCAAATTTCAAAAACATTTTGTTTTTATTCTTTTTTTTTTTCAATTAAATGAACTATTTGTCGGCTACACATAACACTCCTAAAATTTTCTGTAACACCCTGAATATTGTAAATCTTCTGAAATATGACTTGAATTCTTCTTTGAAGTTAACTCGAAATAATATAACAAGTCACTGACCGCTTCATACTTGTCTTGTTATATTCCTAAAAGTATTGACATATGTTTAGAAATTCATGAGCTAAACCCAGTACATTTTCTCTAGACTGGACTCATTCACAAAACCACGAAAATCCTTCAAAATTGCATTTCGAGATGCAACGAATAAGTACGTAGTAAAGTATAAATCCAAAGGACAATAGCTGGATACAAAAGACGATTGTATTTTCATGGTATCATAGAGACAAGGGTCAGTTTATAAAATGTAGATGATATTTTTATTTTGTTTGAAAATTCGCTGTCAGTTTCAAACATATTATTTCTTTGACGTCTATAGACGTTGCAATACACAAATGAAAAACAACAAATAAAATACAATCACAGTAAGTGCACTTTTAAAGCTACGCGGTCGGTTATTTCTGAAGACGTGTCCTTACGAATTCCGTGCTCTAAATGTTTCTAACATTTTTCTGTTAAAGTACACGTAGCATTTCTTCCAAGATTGCGGATGTCATATAGCGAATGTGGGTGTATCATTCATTCATACTTCTTCATCCATATGGTAGTAGTAAAGTCCCGCTTCTAAGATGAGTCAGACAATTCATAAAAATCTTTATTCGTACATGGTGCGGCTTAACTCTATTTGTCATAAAAATGTTTTATGGTTAAACTTATGGATGCAGTCTGAGTAAATGATAATCCCTAATAAAAGAAAGATTTTTTTTTGTGATGGCATTTGTTTAGAAAAATTGAGATGAGAATCTTATTTTATAGACGTCGGATTAAGTCTAAATGTAGCTGTGACAGCAAAGGCAGATACTCAACCAAATATTCGAAAAAAAGAGACTAGTAAATTGTCGATTCTGTCTGGGAGCGGATTCGAAATAGATTTGATATTCGAATATATCGCTAATGTGAGTTTTCCATCTCACGGTTGGTCGGACGATGCATATTTGATTTGTTTCCAATTTACACTGTGTGCGTACAATGTCGGAGCGTGCCACAAAAAATATTGGTCGGATCATGTACTGAGTGCATATGGGATATTGTCATTTTGAAACATAACAGGATTGTTGGTAATACCGAAACGTGGGAACGTCTGTAGAACTCGCATTAATTTTTAATATGATTGAAGGCTCAACGGTGATTTGTTGCAGTTTTAAACACGTATACATATTTATGTTCTTGCAAAGGTGATATTGTATTTTTATCTATTCAACTTTAACTTATATTGATTTGCCCTGTACATATTTAGGGTTCCGTTCTTCAAAAGGAAAAAATCGGACAAGTGCGAGTCTGACTCGCGCACCGAGAGTTCCGTAAGCAAAGAAACTTGTATGTATAGATACAGATAGTACGTCCATCTCGGGAATCAATTTCCGAAGACTTTTGCCAGTCCCTTTCGAAAGACAAACTTAACTTTGCGGTTGCAATGTATGACAAAGTGACAATCCAACCGCAAAATATAAGTTTGTAATCACAAAAACTATTTTCTTTATGTGATATAACAATAAATTAACGACTTTCAGATTTTTTCCTTTGCCTGTGCTGCAAGACCTTCCTTCTTTCCAAATTTTGTGATTCTAGATGAACTACCATATAGGTTTTCGACCCAAAACCTATAGGGTACTTCCAGTTGACCTAGAATTGTTAATTTTTGTTAAAAGCAAGGTCTTACAGCACAAGTAAAGGGAACATTCCAAAAAATAAAAAAAAATAGAAAATTAAGGTAAATTTTGGTACTTTAAAGTTTTCGCGAAAATCTAAATTTACCGATATCTTTTTATCGTGTTGACTCAGGACCTTGATTTTTATACACCTAATAGGGACTATAGACCTTAGTATCTGGTATAAATTTCAAATTGCTAGGTTTACCCGTTCCTGAGAAAATTGGTGGTGACACACGGACAGACGGACAAGAGAGTGATCTTATAAGGGTTCCTTTTTTTACCTTTGAGGTACGGAACCCTAAAAAAGAACCCTTATAGGATCATTGTTCATCTGTCTGTCTGCCTAAACCTTTTTTTTTCAAGAGCTCGTGGAGGTACCAAGTTGAAATCAACATCAAATACAAATGTCTGCCCCTTGAAGCTGTAAGAAAATCCAATTAAGCATGATAATTTGACCAATTTTAACAGTTCGCAGGTAAATGAAAATTTATGTGGAACTTCCCATTCTACATCGGTCAACACCTATCATGACATTTGGCGAGAAGAAAGTTTTCATAGCATGAGTGAAGGAAAAATCTGAAAGTCAGTCATTTGTTGTTATATCACATGAAAAAAGAATGGTGGGGCTTAGTTTGTCTTTCAATCATACTCTGAAAAAGCGGGCAAAAATCTTCGAGAGTCGATTCCCGAGATTGGTGGAACTATGTATTTGCATAGAAGTTTGTACGGAACCTGCGGTGCGTGAGTGAGACTCGCACTTGTCCGTTTTTTGTGTTGTTTTTCTTTTTTGGTTATTTTGAAAGCAGATATAGATATGTTTACACACAAATTCGAAATGCATTAAGTAGAACCTGTTAGAAAAATAATCTGTTAATAAAATGTCACTGCTATTTTTTTATACATATTCACATTAACAACAATTTATCATTCCAAACTGTTAATTAAGTACTGTAATGCAAGTTAAATAAACTAATAATAAAAAAATTCGGAATAAAAAAAGAAGATCATAAAATGTCAACTTGTTGTCGTTCATTGATTAGGTCACATAGACTTCTTCTAGATTCTTACTGTTGTCGAAAACAATCTAGTGATTTTTTACCGCTATCTCACATACAAAAACTTTTTCCAACAGTAATAAATACATAACCGGGCGTACTTGGTAATCGACCTGGTAGTGACTATAAACATCCACAATATTAGAGGATTCATTAACGCTTGCCATCCCTATTTCATTCTTTAGGAACCATTCTCACTAACCGTTGCATTATGAAGTAATGTCGATTCAATGTCTGTAGCGTCGTTAACCCACTTCTCATAATGTAAAATAATTACGAATAATACGAATTACATTTTTTCTGATATCAATATATGTATAAATTTGGTTTTTCACAGTAGCAATGCGATAAGTACAAATTTAGCACAAATTGGTGTCAATTCTGTTCTATTTACTCTCTTGACTATAATTGACTAAATTTTCTTCATACAAAATGTAAACCTTGTATACTTTGAAACAAGGTCTTATTTCAAATTTAAACAAGTAGGTAACATATGTTGCTATCGAAATAAGCAATTTATTTGTCGACTAAAGTCTGACACGCTTAAATAAACTTTAATACCACGTAGCGAGAGCCGCTATCCGTTGAATGCCATCTCTTTTGCTCTGTGTTTTTAGTAAGCGTCTTCGTAGGTGTCGATTAAAATAACAAATTTTTAAAATTTTAACAAAGTTTTGAACAAGTTTTTATACGGCAATTATACGGCATTTGAATAAATGGGGACTCTCGGTGCGTGGAAATAAAGTTGAGTATATGTTGATAGGTTTTGAGAGTAGGAGAGATAGATGCCAGTAACAAATAGACCTTGTTACGAAGAAGACAAGGTTGATTTCATGGGAAGAAATTAAGTCAGGTTTTAGTTTAGTCGAGTGTACAATAGAATCGGGACCATTGCCAACATAATAATAAAAGTCACAAAACAGTTTTTATAATAATCCAAAACAATGATGACAAAGTTCTTTGAAAAAGTTGTTACAAAGGGAAAAGCTGAGCTCGACTTCAGGCACAGGTATAGGTCCTGTGAAGGTAATATTATTTAAAAAATTGTAAAACTTGATGTTACGTTTCGGATTCCTATTGAAATAGGTAGTATTCACAATATCGAGAAAATAATTCTTAGTTTTATACAAACTTTCCCATAGTTACGATTTTAATGTTATCATTTCTTATACGAGTATTTACCTTACTTTATAGACAAATGGAAATTATTTTTGGAATCATAAATATACGAGTACTTCTTTTGAAGTCTCTAGCTACAAAGTAAATTTTTCATTTATAGATATATAAGTAAACTCTTTCTTTATTTTTTTTTTGGGCCATTGGATTAATTCTTTTAAGTGGAATCGGTTTAAATTTTCCTCAACATTTTTTTATTAAAGGGTAAGCCCGTGATGAATTTTAGGGTCCCATCTTATAACTTCTCTGTATTATGCTTCTTGACTAATCGGTTCAACCTTTTCTTCGTGTCATCAATCACCTAACTGGGCTAATGGTGAAGTGGTATATCTGTGGAATCCAACAGACTAAAACTACACAGAGTTTGGTCACAAGTGGGTCTATTATGGGCCGAGAACCCGTGCAGACTTTGGCCGCCTCTTGCTCAGCATGCAGCCACACCATGGAGTACGAGAGGCTTTAACCCCCTGCGGTTTATAGAGGTGCATGCGGAACACGTCGCGCCTCTGTCACAGGTCTGCTTTTCCTACAGTACAACCCTCACTCCCAAAAAGAATTGAGATCTAAGCGCTACCTTATTAGTTAACTAACAAAAGTTAACTAACAAAATTTGATTGTGACTTTTTTATATTAGACATCTTTATAACTTAAATAAATACATCACATAATTATGTGCTTACACATATACAAATACATAATACGTTTAGTACGCCAATATTAGGTAGATTTTCTTTCTTTCTTTTCTTTTTTTTAAACTACTGATTTAAATTGAATAAAACAGGAAATATAATTTTGTGAAAATTCAAGCTTCTAATTTTATCCACAGTGAAGTCACCGGGCATCAAAAACGTCCTGAATGGCTTCGAGAAAAGAATGGTGTGTTGGCTGTCCGTTTACTTTTATTTTGCTCGACTTAGCGGGAGTACCGAGTGCTCCCAGATCGAGTAGATATTTGATATTACATTCGGATTTTTGAGACGTTAATGTGATTTGATGACAAACCGCATCACAACGACGTTGTTTGATGAAAACATTAAAAAATTTCGAAATTAAAAAAATATATTTTTCTTGATTCATTACCTAGATAATGCTAACAAAACCTTAAATTACGATGAGTGTTAATTAATTTTAAACTTTCTATAATCACGATCACTTGAAGATTTGACGACTACTACGTTTTTATTTACAGACTAACATCCATCATTTCTGTAACCATAATAACGTTACAGAATATAGGTATTATATCATCAAATTTAATGGCAGCTCACTAGGAATCACGCCAACGCTTGGTATAATACCCAGATTCTGTATAGAAAATGTACATTGTAATATCACATAATATCAAACCTACTACTGCTTTTGATAGTCAAAAGCGGTATACGTTGCATCTCTTTGCAATATTCTAAATGAATCTTAGCTATACATGTAATTATTTTTGGTCTTTGGAATATCCTGATTTCAATGAACATCAAAGAATATATCATCTTTATTTCAAAATATTAGACTTACACCAAATACTGGTGAGTGGGAACTAATTATATTGGCAAAATGTGGGTGTCAAATACGACTGTGCCTACCCCTTAATGAATACATATGTAAGTATATATTCAATGTCCTTCTAGAAATAGGTATCGTAACTGAGTAATAGATAGCTTATAGAATAAACCAGATAACAACTAGAAATTTAGACGAAAGGGTCCTTGTTAACTTAATATTATAACATTTTGCGATATTAAGCGTCTCAATTTCAATATTTATTGCACTTCACAATATATATATGTTCTTATAACGTACATTTTATTCCTTGATTTCAGTTATTTACTTCTAACTCTCTAGCGGTATTTTACTCTTATTGGGTTAATACGGCGTTGCACATTTTTGCAGGTATTCCACGAAGTTATTTCCACAGAGAGATGATTCACTTCCTTTAATATTTACGGACTAACCACCCACCAGCGTCGACTAGTCATCCTGTATACATGTTGTATATAGACGGGAAATGGGAGAGATACCGACGAAATAGCCTCACGATCCGTTTTGGTCGTGAATGCAAATTAATCTCTCTAGCTTCGCCAATCGTCTGTAGTGTATTCTGACTTTGAATACCAAATACTAAGAAGGTACTTACTAATACTACTACTAATTCACAGTAGTACGTTTGATGAATATTAACAAACTGTGAAACAGATGTTGCGAGAGTATTTGCATAGGAATCACTTGGGTAGTGTGATGTGACGAAATACTCAAGGTATCTTTAGTAGTTTTAAGATTTTACATTCTAAAATGTGCTTCAAGATTTTTAGTCTAAAGTTTTATTTTTATTTTCAAAATATTTTTCATTTAGAAATAGAACGTATTATTTTGCTGTTCAGTTAATATACTTACTATTTTATATTTATTAAAAGAAAATCTTATTAAGATGGTTACTGGTGCTCATAAACGTTGGCAACACGGTCAGTAAGGTAGTTGCTGTTCAGTTACGTGTACGTATTTATTATTATTATTTATTTGTATGAGACAATCTTATTAAGATGGTTACTGGTGCTCATAAACGCTAGTAAGGTAAGGACCAACCACCATGTAGATTAACCATATTCTTCTAAAGAGGCGAGGGAAGGTAGTGAGACTCCTTCCTTCTCACTACCTTCTCGATCGTGACCCCTGGGGTTGCCTATATCGCGCGGCGCAACAAAAGCTCCACGCGTCGCCCAATTACGAAGACTCTCCAGCCCAGCTTCCTGCAGGAAGTGGTTGAGGGCCTTTTCCCACAACGGGTGGAGCACGTACCCCCGTCGATGGCCCCCTTGGCCGGAGATGACGGGGAGAATGAGGAGTACGGTGTTCGGCCCGTTACGGACGCGGAGGTAGGGGCGGCTGTTCTACGGATCCGTTCCAAGAACACCGCCCCCAGGTCGGACGGGATCCCTGCCCGAGTTTTGGGTCTTTGCCCTCAACCACATGTCCGACCGCCTCAGGGAGGTGTTCGACGCTAGCTTGGCGTCCGGGCGCTTCCCAACGGTGGAAGAGCGGGAAGCTGGTCCTTTTAAGGAAGCTGGGACGGCCTGTTTGAGAGGGTCCTCTCTGCCCGCATCAACCGGCACCTGTGCGTTCACGTTCGCGCGCGACACGTTGGTCACAGTTAAACTTCTTTCAGGAGGCGGCGCGCCTGGCCACGAGAGGTTTTTATCCGAAGGTGGTGCCCGCGTTTTTGCGGGCAGGTGCCAGGGGTACGGATGTCTTGATAAAAGCTGTTCCCGGATCCCTCCTATTTAAGGCGCAGTCGGCGCGCACACCGTGTGGTTTCAGTCGGTTCGATTCTGACACACCACCCCACCGAAAACCCCGGTGGGGTGACGGCCCGAGGGGGTTTCCACACGCACAAAAAAAAGGTGGGCGGCTTTAATTTGGGTATAGATCTTTATTATATACAAATCTCCACGTATCCCCGAATAATGCACTGATACAAATTGACTTAAAAATTATTCTGCTCTTACTACAGCCTTAACTCTTTGCGATACATACATAAATACACTTTATTACTTCTTTGCGGTAGCGCTTCTGAATATACTTTCTTAGAGCTTTATTTCATATTTATAGACCCAGGAGTACTAGACCTGATGTCATCAGTCAATCAGTTCCTTTTCTGCATTCAGACTATTTACGGGGGCGTTGTAGCAAAACTGTAACCACATTAGTATGTGGTTACAGTTTTGCTACAACGCCCGTATTTTTCAAGCCTCATGTAGTCATGAGGCTTGAAAAATTATTTGAGATTGTTTGTTTATAATATTCGATAAATTCTCCTTATATATATTTTAACTTAAGCATGAAAAACAAAACTAATAAATCATTAGAAGCGGCGGTAGAGTAATGGCTAAGGCGTCGGACTTGCGATCAAGTGGTTGCGGGTTCGAACCCCACCCAGTACTCTATCGTCGTGAACCCACTCCTAACACAAGCATTTAGCTTAGCTGAAGGGATTAACAAGAATACTCGTAATGTGTGACCCACGTTACTAGTATTCTTATAAAAAATAAAAATATACCTACTTAATTTGTAAGAATATGCCAGTTAAGCGGACAATGGTAAAAACTGGGCTTAAAAATAAATAATAAAAAGGCTCGGATATAGGTAGACAATTCAAAGGCAGTGAATAATGAAATACCCCACAAAGCTCTAACATTCGAAGTTATAAAACCAACATAAACAAAGTTAGTACGAGAAGAACAATTCAAACAACAAATTCTTATTATCCCGTTAGGTTGGCGGCAAACCCTAGCCGTGTGCGCTTTACAATAAGTTTGTAAACTCATAATAGATTTCTACGTTGATGTAAAACTATTATAATTAAATTTTCTTATGTACACAAAAGGTTATACTCAGTTTATTTTAGGTTTCCTACTAATCGGGTTATTACCCAAAAAGAATATATTAGAAATGACATATTCTTTTATTTTTATATATTTTTCATTTTTGAGATTGTAAATTTTATAATTGAACCGCAGGATAAAAAACGTAAAGCAACTTTTATCATGTTGCTATTAAGCCGTAAGAAAAGGTTAATGTAATCTGTTTCATCAGCACTTTGATATTTGCACTACTCTTGAGTCGACACTTATTTTCCCGTATCTTGGCGAAAGATCTAGACATCCAGAGTAGCGATTGTGTGTGTTGTGTCAAGACTCATCGCTTCAACTTATGCACTAATATTTTGCCAGACAGTTTCCGTGATTTAAATAACCGCCTACGGAATTGTCTGGCAATATTGATAACAACTTTGTGATGATATTATGTTCTATATATAAGTATACCTACATATTTATGTTTAAAAATCAGAAATCAGAATTTAAGAAAAGTGACCAATTTTATATAACTTTAGCACCTGACATCTGAAAGTTGGCCGCCGGCCCAAACTGGCAGGTATTCAAAACTTTAGAATCTCTTCTAATACTATTTTACACGACACATTTTGTTCGTCAGAAATTAAGTAATGTGTGGCGGCTCTAGGATCTTGCTCTTAGCGTTAGCGGTACATTGTTTAATTTAATTAGTTACATTCACATTCTCTTTAATTTAAAAATGTAAATTAATTCGTGTTAGTCGTTATTTCATTCGAATTGAAAAACTTCGTTCTTTTTTTAAGTCGCTCAAAATTTCTTATTTTTAATTTAATATACCAGAAAATTGTTACAGAATCTTTGTCAGTAAAATTCATTAGCAAATATGGAATAGGTACGTCGCGTCGCAGCAAACTCCTACATGAATAAAATTTACATCTGCTTTTTCTCCCAACCTCGGCGTTATTATTAAATAAAAGTAACATAATTAGAGAATAAATAAAAAGGGAAAATATCTGGCTTGCCTCTGGTCGTTCTTATGTTAATAACATTAAGTGCACATTTCTATAGTCATTAAACTCTGCACATTGTAAATTTTTAATTTTTGTTACTTTTATCTGGTTGTACTATTCAAGCTGACTGACTGCAACTTAGATGTACATAAACCAGAAGGTTTATCTACATCTAAGTTATAACATAGAACATCGTACCACAAATAAATCTGTAATTATCAAACTATTTCTCTTTTTTTCTGTACAAAACGTTGGATATCATAAGAATAATAACTTTCTTGACTGATGTTTATAGTTATTGCGGATATACGCTTGTATTCACGTGTGCGTTTCAAGACTCCTTTATCAAAAGGCGATACTATCTGTTGTGTTGGTGTAAGTCACTTAAAACAATAAAACTGACAATATAACTAAATAAAACAACATATACAATACAAAAGTGTTCAAACGTAGTGCAAACACACGACCCACTTTATGGTAAGCAGTTGCTGGAGCCTACGTGGGTAATGTGCCACACTCCATCTCCCTCTCTCGTCATGAAATTCATTGATACTACATGGCACACTGAAAGTTCTGCGCTCCTGGCCGTTCATAAATGTTTGAATTTCTAATGTTATAAAATTGGCGGGAAATCGCGTGTCAATTGTTTTTTATCACAAGATGAAGTTCGTCGTCTGTAGTAAAAATGGAATTAACATAAAATGGTTTTAGAGCAATGATATTTTAAGATTTTAAAAGTTCACTGACTGCACTGCTCGTATTCAAAATGATTTTGGGAGGTAAGCACCTCACTTGAGCACTGTAAGGCGTTGGTACGCAGAATTTGATTGTGACCGTGTTTCTCTGCATGATAAAATTCGTGAAGGTTGGCCCTCAACTGCGATCACTGAGGAATATGGTTACTGTCAGGCAACTAATTGAAGAAAACCGGCGTATCACTTAGGCGGAGATTCGAGGACTTTTACAGACTGGTATGAGCCAGATTCAAAAAATCTTACATCAATATTTAAAAGTTAGAAAACATTGTTGTCGCTGGATTTCTCATGAACTCATCCCAGAACAAAAGGGACTCGTTTTGATCTCGGGCATTCAAATGCTGTGTATGACATTGTGGTAGGAGATGAACCTGGATGAAATGGATATATTGTTACATGTCGGAAAGATAGCAATAGTCTTCTGTATGGGTGTTCAAAGGTGACAGCAAACCAACAAAATTGAGGCAGGTGAGAAACGTAAGCAAAAAAAATGATTGCGTTTGTTTTCTCCCGGACGGGCCCTGTCTGCACGATCCCACTTCAAAAACAAAAGACAGTTAATGCTGATACACCACCGTTTATTTACCCAGTGTCTTAAAAAGTTAAGAAAAAAACGACCAAGAAGTCGCATCCTATTGCACTATGACAATGCTTCGGCGCACAGTGCGAACAAGACAAAGTCATTTTTGGTTTTTGAAAAGGTAGAGCTAGTGGCCCATCCCGCACATGGTCTAGACCTGGCGCCATGCGACTTCTTTATTTACTCAGAAATTAAAGATTTGATGAGAGGTATGACATTTACGGAGCCGGAAGAGGTCGTGCTTTCAACCAGTACGTAAAAAACATGCCCTTAGACCGATGGTTCTAATGTTTTCAAAATTGGGTTGACCGAATGAAAAAGTGTTTAAAATGTAATGGAGAATACTTCAAAAAGCAGTAAATATATTACTTTACAAGTAAATTGTTTCATTAATGAGTTATGAAAAACTTTCAGTGTACCCCACGTACTAACCAGAAGCAAATCAATCAATATTCATTCATTGAAATATTGTACGTACAACATTATACAATTATTATATGATTCTTCTTATTGATTATATGATTCTGAATATATATATGTTTCATCGTTCATTCGTAAAAAAAAATTACAGTACAAATAGTTTCTTCAAGTACAAGAAATACAAACTTTTGGAAATCTCCAGGAATTCCGTTATACATTTTAGGTGGCCTGTGGAAAACATTTTAATACATTGTTTTATATTCTTGAAATTGAAACTGAATAACAAATAATGTAGGTACCTTTGTTTATCATATCCAAATTGAGTCATGTTTTTTTTTTGTCAAAATTCAATTAAACAAATCGCCACCCGGCAAAAAAAGTGTCATATCACATGTTAGGTACGTTTTGACATTTATATAGCAAATGTTGCATTTGGTCAGCTGTAAAAACATCGTTATTAGTTCAGTGGAAAAGGGAACAAAGTCTCCTTTTTTACAGAGCTTTTTTGTGCAATTCACCGGTATAAAAGTCGTGTTTTGAAATAGCTGTTTTTGTATTATGACACTTTTTTTCCCAGGTGGCGAAATTTTGATATCTCATTCATAGAAATAGAATGTTGTCAGTTGTTTACAATTTACATGTAGCTCAATTTTATTACTACAAAATATTAACATATTGAATTACAACATTATTTATAACATTGCCTCCTATCACTTTTAATTGTAATAAAAGTACGCTAAATATAATATCTATAAATGCCAAGTTAATTAAATCAAAATGTTGGTCACCAAAGTAATCTCGTTTACAAGAATTACTTTAGCGTAACAGATATTAATACAGTCATTAAAGCACTAACATTACCTGTTTCGTCTATTATACAGTCCAGAAAATTGTACGATTCTGGGCAAAACACGACAGAATGATACGCCAGCTAAAAATAATCAAACATCATATTGCCAGCGAAGCAATTCAAACGCGTAACTCTTGCCAGCAGTGTTGCCGAACAACTTACGTGTATGAATGGGAAAGGTTATCCGAGAGATTTGTTGGCGGAACGCGCGTCGGTCGCGCCGATGTTTCGCCTTTTCAGCTAAAGTGACGAAACATGTCTCGCGGCATACCAGCTACTGTTTACATTACGCTCACGTACCTTCTCCGCGGCCCACGCCGACAATATTCAAAAATAATGCGTCACGCCCAGAATATATTTATTGAGGAGCAAGACCAATACTTCCATTGTCAACGAAGGCAAGACAAAAATGCTATGCTTTATCACGTTTTTTGTTTCAAGTTTATACAGTGAACGTCAATTTTTATAAGCAAACTCTATTTCCGTTAATAGGGTAACTATATTTACTTAGAACGTTCTCTTCTAATTAAATGCTTGCGTGTTATAACACGGTGCAGGTAATCATTACTAAATGCGAGCGATACTGTTTGCATTATTAGGTTAATCGACGCTCGCTCGTATAAGCGGCGCTGCCAGCTAAGACACTCAGTCTGTGAAGAAGAAGATTACTTCACAACAATTTTCCGCGTAGACTACGACGTAGCATTTTCCATCACGATTGGCATTAAACATATTTTAATGAAAGGTAATTTATTCAATAAAATCTCTTTGTCAGAATGTCATCGTAACGAACGGAGAATGGAATATTGATGAAATTGATTTTAATTTTCCCTTTTTTTAAAACGCGATTTGATTTTATCCTTAAAATATAAATTATTTTGCTATCAATGCTTTTGACGAGGAGATAAAAAGAAAAAGTAGCTATTTTGTTCAAATATACTATAAGAGGGTAGTGAGGTTATGTAGTTAGCAATTTGAATATGCAATTTCGCTAGCAGCGTCGTTTTTATTTGCATTTCAATCTGGCATTTCGAGCATGTTCGCAGCACATTCATTACTTCTACTGTATAGTTTACAATACTTTGAAAGATTAATAGTACTGAACAAGCTTTTCCGTTTATCTCGAGTGAAAATATAACAATACATTCTAAGGAGAAAATGAATAAATTCATCATGGCGATATTCTGCAGCTTTAAATAAATGTTGACATACTAGGCCACTCAGAAAGTTTTGGGAAAACGAGTTTTTATGTATAGCCGGTATGAGCCAGAACACTGGCAGATTATACTTTATTTTTAAAATAAAATCATTTAAGACCAAAAATACAAAAGTTGCAACCAAAGAGTATACAAACACTATGTTAGAGTTGCAACTTTAAATTTGCCTTCACATTTTATTACGAACTAAATGTAATTATCGTGTCTCACTGAAAAGGGGATCTATTTGACATTGATGATTGAAAATATAATTGATACTGATGATATTTTACCAGAAAATTAAAAACTAGAAAAATCGTTTGATAGACTTCAAATTGCATTTGTTGGCTAAGACAATTGAGTACCGATTTGTGTCATTTGTGTTACCGACGCGGTGGCTCTTTGTTACTTATAGGCTCTATATATGTGATTTGGTGAATCACGTCTAAAGATTCAGTATATATATTGAAGATTTGTTCAGGAAGTGTTCACAAGATTGTACATGAACACTTTCGCATGAGGAGCATATAATAATAGTTTTACGCTGCGTAACCTCGCCGATGCTCAGAAGCAGGTTCACGTGGAATGGTGCCATGAGACGATAGTTAAGTTAGGGGCAGGCTTCTCTCAGTGCGTTTACGACATTATGACAGGTGACAAATCTTGGATTTTTCAATACTATCCAGGAACTAAGCGCCAGTCAACAGTTTGGCTATTTTAAAATGAGCCTAGGCCTACCATAGTGAAGTGATCGAAAAGCGTAGAGAAGATTTTTATTGCTAGTTTTTTCATTATGACGGGATATATATGGATATATCTAGTGCCAATACAGGACCAAAGAAGCATTAATGCTGATTGGTATACTACTAAATGCTTGGCAGAAGTATTCACTGCTGACAGTAGCAAGCGACCAAATATGGGACTCCACGGGCTGATTGGCTCCACGACAACGCGCCCGCGCATTTCGCGCACAAAACAAGAATCTCCTGAACAGCACAAATGTTAAACTTCTGTATCATCCTTCTTAAAACCCTGATTTGGCGAAATCTACTCAAATGGTTACAGTTTTCGAGGGTATTCGAGGCTATTTTATAGTAGATAGACGAGCCAATAGCTTTGACGATGTAAATAATATTATTCATTGAGTACATGATTGGTTTACTGCCAACAATTTAGTGTTAATGGGAATAAAACTAAATGTATAAGATTCTCTTTGCCCAACGTTAAACATAGTGATTGTGACATTTAATTAAATAAACAAAAGTTAGATTTTGTAAATGAAACTGTTTTCTTAGGGATATCGTTAGATTCGAGATTACAATGGGGCCCTCACTTGACATCCCTTTCCAAGCGGCTAAGTTCTGCAGTATATGCTGTAAGGAAATTCCGCCAATTCACAGACATAGATACTGCGCGACTAGTATACTTTAGTTATTTCCACAGTGTTATTTCTTACGGTATATTATTATGGGGGCGTGCTGCAGATATAGAATCAATATTCATTCTGCAAAAAAAAGAGCCATTTATAAACTACGTAGTCGCGAATCTCTTAAGGATCTATTTAAGGAAATTAATATCCTGACGGTGCCTTGTCAATATACTTATGAAAACATCATGTACGTTAGAAAAAATCTTCATCTCTTTACAAAACAGCGTGAAAGACATAATTATGTTACTAGAGATGGACATAAACGAGTTCAACCAAAATTTAGGTTAGCAAAATTGCAAACATCTTTTATGGGGTACTGCGTTAAATTCCATAATTAAATACCTGATTTTAAACTTGTATAAAACGCACGCTATGTAAACAGGCATATTATAAACTAAATCATTATTTAGATGATAAAAATGCTTGGTAAAATGCCGGTCCTGCTCCACAGTCACACTGTCAATGAGTGGGTACTCGTCTTGTTTCTTATCTGACGTATAGATTTATTGATATTTTGATTATTATTATTGACATTGTTAATTTTATAGAACATTGATGTTATTTTATACACCGTTGACATTGTAGTTATGATACACTTTTTATTTTTTGTTAATTAGAAAAAAATTTTTTGTACATGTGAGAACTATGAGTCACAAGTATTATGGTTATTTTTTATGTTGCCTAGCAGCTATGTGTTTTTCTGTTCCATTTTAGAGCAATATTAATTTACGTTACATTGTCCTCACATTAAATTGCGCTTATAAGCAATGTAACAAATAACTTTGTAAAAAGAAAACATGTTGGAAAAGAGTGCCCTTGGAGTTTCTTGCCTGTTCTTCTCCAAAGGATCTACGTTTTGGAACAGGCAACTAGCTTCACGACCGACTTATACTGACTGACTCCTCCTGACAATTCAAAAATACCTACAATGGGTTTACTTGAAATAAATAATTTTGAATTTGATTTATGGAGGTAGTGTCTGAGGTGCATTGGATGAAGTGCATTGAATATTGGTTTAAATGCCTGAAATTTTGTATAAATGGAGAGTTATTGAAAAGCTTTAATAAAAAAAAAAATGGGTCTATGGGTATTTTTTTTAGGTTTCACAAAATTTACTGAGTGTCCCACAAATATACTTACTTCTTGTGTTCAAGTGGAACAAGTTCCATTCCAACATTTCGGCGTTTGTAGATTAACAAAAGTTGTCCCTGTCACTTAGGAGGAAGTATACGCCTTGGAACTTCGATATAAGTTACTATTAACATGAAACGGTATAATAGGTACACAAGAGATCCAAGTTTTACAAATAACATGTAAAAGACGTCTTTGAAAATGATCCATAATTAGAAGCTATGATGGAAACAAATTATTTACAATCGTATCTACAATTCTACTTTGGAGGAAATACTTTTGTTTGTTGGAAATTTCACAAAGTTTTTGATTATTAGGCGAATTTGATTTTTAAACAAAGACTTTCGTAGGTAATGATTCGATAACCATTTTTAACGAGATACAATAATAATAAACATTTCAGTCATGTAATATCAATAAGTGAAATATGAATATCCTGATAAAATATTCAAGGAAAGTAAATCATGTTGATGATGAATTTTTGAAGTGTAAACTTTTTGGGACGGGTAAAAGATGTTAAAGTCGCGTCAAGACCGAGACCCTGATAGAAAATATTTCCTCGTGTCCTCTGTCCTCTGTCCTGTCCTCCTGTCCCCATCGAAAATTCGTACGACGGACTCGTTTCTTATATTTACATAAACAGCGTCAGAGAGACATGGATAGGATGGAAAGGGAGGGAGGGAGGGAGAGAGGGACAGGGAGGGAGGGAGGGAGAGAGAGAGAGAGAGAGAGAGACTCCAGTCGTGCGTCAGAGCTGACACACACTTTTTTTGAAGTGTAAACTTCTTAAGCCACGTTTGTGCACTTTTGCTGATTGCTGAACTCGTGACACTACAGGGCGCTAATCTAAACATTGAGTTCTGTCATGTCTTTATTAATTAATGTCACCAACCTGTTAATGTGACGTTTTAAGTTCGTCGTTTCGTTTAAGTTTTCACTTCTTTCGGCAGTCCCATGACCGCCTTTTTAATTATTAATTACTACAAAGATCAAAGACATACGAAACAGTTCTTCGTCAGCTTAGTGCTCAATAGATTTGTAAGTTTGGAAGTATTCAGTATCTTACTTTTCCGAGCGTACAATGACTATCAAATATTATACAAAAGCTAATGATCTTATTTCCTCATTAAGTAAATTACTTCTAAAAGTTATCATCCTAAATCAATATTCAGCCCGCTTAAACCAATTTAACTGAAAATCAATTTAAATTAAGAGCAAAATGCCGAAGTCGAGGACGGTCCACACCTAGCATAATCCTCAGATAATGACGTCACGTATTGTTAAGGACACATGTTGTATCCGAAGAATAGTAAAACAAATTTCATGGATCACCTTAATGCCCAATGCCCAACTCATAATAAAAACTTTATATCATGACATTTTTAATAAAAAAGTTTGGTAAATGAGTAGTAACTCGTTTATCAAACTTTTGATGAAATTAAAGAAAACGACTTAATTCACCATCTTCAATTCAATCATTATCTTCAACTTAGGCGATTTCTCTAATCCTTCATCTTTCCAATGCACATAATAACTTGTAAAATATTAAAAAAAAAAATTAATGCAGGCGGAAGTTTAGTATAATATTTATTGATATAAATTAAGGAGTGTTTACTGAGTCAAATTATTTTAATTTACTAGTTTAATAAATATTGTAAGTAGTAACTTGTGATCACTTGATAAAGCGGTTTTGCAAAACTAGAGCCATTTCATTATGTTAGTGATCAGCAAAATCAAAAAAAATAGGCGTCACCTTATTTCCAACATCCAGATCGTCAGTGTATATCAAAGCTGCAGGCCTAGATAAGTGGCACTTCATTTTCTATGACGACAGTAGAATAGAAAAGTAAATGTATGGGATTGACATAAACCAAAGAAATATCACGTGACTAAACGTAAAGATCTTTAAAACTGTAGACAAGTGACACTTTTTAGAAACGCTTTCGGTACGAAGTGATCGCTACCCAGCAAACGTCAACACCTTGTAAAAAACGAAACAAAATGGCGATTTTTACAATCAGCTGATAATTGACGTAGCGATAATTGTTCAAATTTCTGCAAAATACACTCGTTGCAACTTTTGTAGGCTGCCCATAACGAGGAATTATACTTACAATAAACTTAAGTAAGGTAGGTAAGTCACTAACTTAATTGAGCGCCAGCAGGTAGCGCTGGCGTACCGGAAACGGAAACACCTGAAAATATATAACTTTTTTCCATCTAAAACTATTACCTACTCTACCTACTTATCTAAACGTTCTTCAACTTTGTCCCAAAATGTCAAGTGACGAATCGACATCTCAAATACGAAGACGGAAATCGATTCTGTCTAATAGAAAACCAAAGTTTGGGCGCGTAAGCTTAGATTAACGGCGGCTTTGTCCTGTGAAGCAAGTTAATGTAGCTAAAGAGTTCACTTCTGAAAACGTTCTTTCACTTAAGTAAGATGATCGAATAGCTACAAAGTGAATAGTTTATTACTGCCTTTTTATGAGACAAGTTTATATTTTTGGTTTGATAGTTTATTTGATATTTAGATTCGAGATATTTTTAGGATTCCGTTCCTCAAAAAGAAAGAAAGGAACACGTATAGGATCACTTTGTTTTCCATCTGTCTGTCTGTCTGTCAAGACCCTTTTTCTCAGAAACCAGTGGACGCATCAAATTGAAATTAATATGAAATACTTTTGTTTACAGTCTCATGAAGATATAAAAGAATCAAGCTTCTAAGTCAACGTAATCAAAAGATACAGCCTTTTAAATCTTAGGTTTTAATAAATTTGAACATTTCGCAGGTAAATCAAAACCTATAGAACTTCCCATTGACCTAGAATCATGAAATGTGGTAAAAAACAATAAAAATAAATAAATTGTTGTGACCGGTCCACGAATTTGTGTTGTAAGAGGAGCGATACGAATAAATAATGACGATGATAAACTAAGTAATTCTCAATGATTTTCATTTATTGCCGACAAGCGGCCATGCCGGAATACGACGAATGCTAAATAATATAAAAAACTATTATTTCTGGCCAAATATGGAGGAAGATGTTAAAAAGTACGTAAAGAAATGTGTTAAATGTCAAACACAAAAACATTCTTTAACTACCAAACAACCAATGGTGATTTCAATCACTGCGCAGTTAGCTTTAGATAAGATATATTTAGATATAGTTGGGCCCATAAGTAAGGATTATTATAATTATTCATACATACTCACCCTACAGTGTGAGCTGAGTAAGTATATAGAAGCTTACCCTTTAGAAAATAAGGATAGTGTTAGTGAAGCAAAGTCTTTAGTTGATAATTTCATCTTAAGGTATGGTATACCCCGAGAAATAGCTTCAGATCGTGGTACCGAGTTTATGTCAACAACTATGAAAGAGGTATGTAAACTATTAAATATAAATCAAATGTCTTCCACAGCATATCATCACCAATCAATTGGCGCATTAGAAAATACACACAAATCATTGAATGCTTATTTAAGAATCCAAACTGATAATAATCCTAGATATTGGAGTACATGATTACCATATTTTTGTTTTGCTTATAATACAACTGTCCACACTGAAACAACTTTGTTTCAGTGTGGACAGTTCGGTGTGTACTTACACACCGTTTGAGCTTGTTTTTGGTAAAAACGTAATGTAAAAATAGAACGAAATGGAAAATTTGAAATTATCCACAAAAATCGTACAAAGCCGTTTCATAGTTAAAAAAAAAAACAAGGATATTAGTTTTATTTTTTTTTTCTTTTGGGAAGGGCATATTGTATGGTACAGCCCTACTGTTAATTAAGTGTATGTAAGCATTGTTTTGTAACTTCTAAAGTATATATGTTCATGATACTTTCATGTAATAGACAGTAATAAACGGGGTTTCGTCAGTAATGCACGTGTTTACATTTGTTCCCTAATGACCACATCATAATCTGTCTGTCTGTCTGTGTGCCTGTCAATACCCTTTATTTTCCTCAGGTACCCGTAAAGGCATCAAGTTGAAATTAACATCAAATACTTATGATAGCGGTACCTTGAAGCTGTAAAAATATCAAGCTTTTAAGTCAACGCAATCAAAATATAAGGCCGTTTAGCCTTAGATGTTAACAAATTTAAGAATAATAATGTTTATTTTTGTCTCCAACGTTTTTTACAATATTTTTTTTTACAAACCTTACGTGTTTAATTTTTTTTACAATTGGTATTGATACTGGTTCCCAAACTAGGCCAAAACCTGTATTTTGGGAGACAGTGCTCATCTTAACATGGTGACTTAATATGGTACATTTAGAACACAGAAAACCAAAATTGAAGTACCTACTTATTCTAAAAAGGTAAGATATAAACATTGACTATTCAATATTAATATTAGACTTTATCAACAAGAAGTAAGAAGAAGAAAATTAAAATGTTGATAGTATTAGGTAGTGTTAAGTAATTTGCGTATTGTATGCGTGTTTGTGGGTGTGAGTATGAGTGTTTGTGTAGTTGCATGTGTGTATGTTGTTTATGTGTATGTGTATGCGTTCGTATGTGCGTGCGTTCATGTGAGTTTGCGTACAAGTGATCACTCCAGAACTTTTAACAGTGCCTCATACCTTCATAGTCGTGTTGAAGTAACCAACTTGTTGCTATGTTTTTTACTTCGTGTCTATTTAGACCTACTATGTTTTTATGTTTGTTGACTAAGTTGTATAACTTACAACCTAGACTTTTAAATTGTCGCCTAGCGGAAGCAGTTCTACTACGCACTATGGGACATACACACACTGCCCTCTTGCTGCGTTTTTGCCAGGTTTAGGAGGAGTTATGCTTTGGTGAATCTTAGTGTTTGATCTGAGCACAAAGTGCTGTCTCACAGTAAGAACTTGGTTTTCAGCGTATAGTTGAGCAGTAGGATGTCTAATTTCAGTTTCAGCTTCTGGTTCAAAACTTTTAGCATTGCTCTCTGTGCTCTCTCAAGTTCTAGAACTTGTGATTTAGCTGCTACCCCCCAAACTGGGATACAATATTGTATAACTGATTGATAGAGGGCGATGTATACCATTTTTAACTTTTGTTGGGAAGCTGTGCCACGCAGAGCTCTGTCAAGTAATTTTGATTGCATTTCTCCTGTCACATACCACGTAACGGATTTTTTAGGTAATAAAAGAATTGTGTTATATTGTGTATTTTGTACATTATTACATAGCTGCAAACATTAAACTACTAATTACAGTTCTTTGAATGTAATGGCTGTAAAGATTTTTTTTATACTACGTTGGTGGCAAACAAGCACACGGCCCGTCTGATGATAAGCGGTTACCGAAGCCTACAAACGCTAAATGTTATTCGCTTGTGTGTGTTCTAGAACTCAGTCAGTAATAATAGTAAATATTTTACCGAGATTTCACAAATGTATAAAATCTATAATAGTTTAAGGCAGTGGTGTCAATTCCAGTGTAAAAGAAATTTAACTACGGCTTGTGTATGAAGTACCGTAGACTTAATAAAAAATCGAAAAAATACAGGGACCTCTCAATAATATCCACTTTCTCGCCACATTTCCATTCCACAGTTATAGTAAATCTTAAAAGTATAAGTATAACATGATATTCAAATCAAACCACGCAGCTGAGATATAATTTACATAATATAAATTGACTTACTAGTATATGATCCACTTGATGGTAAATCCTTTCGACTGTAACTTATGGACGCTTGCTACACATAGAGCATCCCACTCATGTCGGTACTTCCGAAATGCTGTAAATTAAACCTTGTAAACTGTGAAACAATGTAGTCTAAGCAACCGTTGAATTATCCAAACAGTTGATTAGAAGATTCAATGACTGTTAGTTTTAGTAGAATTGACCGTCAGGTGTGTATGGCGGGTTTCTAAAGTGGACTCTTAAGTATTAGTGGAAGTAAAATTGTTTCTGTCATAGACTCTTCTCGCTGATGGTGAATAAGTAATTTATAAAAAATAGTCGAAAGGTCAGATGCGTAGCAGACCCATTTTTATATTAAGTTTCGGTTTAACTCGATGCGGTATGTTAATCAAATAGCTACATTATGTATATCTTAGACCTGTTTACAGGAACATAAACTTATGTAATAAAAAAATCATAACAATTCCAAAACAATATTTAAAAAAAATATAAATTTTTAATTTAACTAAACGAAAACTTAACGGGACGAAATTTCAGAAACAGGGAGTGACACAAAACACATTTGTCCATAAAAATTTTAAAATTAACCCTGCGTTTGTAAAAACGTCGTCTGGTTTTTCCAGACTGGGTTTTTTAACTCGACTGTCACCTATGAGATAGGTTTAAAAGGGTTAGTTACTTCAAAAATAGAGCTTGAAGGAGTATTAATTTTAGAAACCTAAAATTCTGTCCGTTTCCTATCAAATTTAACTCATTAAATTGAACGTGAGCCCCAGAATATTGCGATCCATTTATTATGTTCTTTTATGAGGAAAACATCTTTTTACCTGTGTTTTTTTTTGTGAGTGAGACAGTTGTGTATTATTTTATCCACAAAACTTGCATCTTGGTCCTACAAAGTGACAGATTGTGGCTTCTATAGAACTGTAAAACTGCGATGAATGTTATCTTGTCCACGACGTGGTTATATAGGAGTGTCGGATCCTAGACTATGGTCTAGAGTGTATCTATACCTAACATAATAGTTTTCCTAAACCCGACTTGAGAATACCAACTCTATTAGAGAGTAATAACAAAACTGAAGTTATAATACCAGAAGTCAGTATTTTTGGTTTCAGTGCACAACACCTGTACATAACTTTTAAACTTTCGCGTTCCATGATATAATATTATTTACGTGTTTACGGGAATTAACGCGATCACGAAAAGGCATTACAGCAGTCAGCCTGTGACCACGGCCAGTGCAACCTGGTCGAAACGTCAGGCAATTCAGAGAAAATGTAATTAATACCTTTCGTTAATTCCCGTAAACACGTAAATAATATTATAACACCTATACAGTATTTAGAATGTATTAAACAGCCTTAAATAAGACTGTTTAAACAAATCTATTCCATAAACATTTCCATTTGTTCGTCCGAAACAATAGAACAAATAATATATAATTGACTATTGTAATTTTTTTTTACTTTTTTATAAATTGGTTATATATCAAAAAATAATAAATTTAAACGACATTATTCCTGATTAGTCTTGGAGCATTCAAAATGTACTTAAATACGATATAATCACGCCATACGTGGTCATCACTTACAATTTACGGAACCGGAACATAAGTACCTAGTCTAAGAATGGCTATCTGTTAATGACGCAACATACACTCATTAGTCCCGAGAGGTTCGAACTCACTTAGTCCCAGTCACACTTATAATAGTGGCAAACAGTCTTTACAATCTGTACATATTATGTCTAGATAAAGAATCTCACAATACTGTAATGTTATGATGTAGGCTCTATTGGGGTCTTGTAATGATTTTGTCACTGATCCTACACAATCTAATTTATATTAACCAAAGAAAAATCTTTGACGGTGACAAAACAAATCAAATTGTTCACATGCTTTGAAATACCTAATTTTTTTCAGCGCATTCCAGCGAAATACGAATACACACAAAGATAAGTCGATACACAGATCCTACAAGAGATCGGATACCACTATAGGGTGTTTTGAATTCATTTCCGGCCATTTGCGGATACGGGAATAGAACGGAATATGGCCGGAAGCGTATCTCACTGTAAAGGTATTGTGTACACTTGGTAATAGACTGATGTACTGATAATTCAAAAATAGAATAGTCCAGTGAATGCTAGATGTTTGGCTGGTAACCCGGCTTTTAGAACATTTATAACAAAATTATATCTTACTGCAACCCGCCCCGGCTTCGCACGTGTACAAATTTTACACTTAAACCTTCCTCTTGAATCACTCTGTCTATTGCGAATAGACAGACAGACAGACACGCCGGGGGACTTTGTTTTATAATATGTAGTGATACCACTAAACACTGCCTTACTACTGGGAATAAAAATTTGTAGACAAGAATCAATTTAATGAAATGGCACGGATTTCTAACTGATTGTTGGTACGTGGTGCCTTTATTTCGTTACATATTAGTTTAAGGTAGTCTAAATTGCTTATTGTTATTTTTTTGTGAGGATACCTCCATGTTCGATATGGGCGAGGACCCAGTTAGTAGCTATTTATTGAACAGTTTATCCACATAGACGTTCAAAGGCGAATTTAATGCCGAAGTCGAGTATAGTATATGTTAAGATTGTTATAAAGAGGAAAGATTTTTTTGTAATCCACAGATTGAATTTAATCCCTTTAACAGATTTAATCATTCTTTCGCTTTAAAAAAAGCTACTTTATTCAGAAGTAATGTAGGCATATATTATTTTAGTAATGAGTATTGGTAGCTAGTTGGAAATAAAACGATCTGAACATCTGAGGTATGTTAAGAACAGTCTCACAACTATTGCTATATGTATAAACTATAAAAATCACTAAATAACAGTAACTGCTATGTTGTTCGAACCTCAATCCGCACTCAAGTGATTGTTAACAACTTATAAAATGAGCATGGCCTTTTATAACCCCACTATTCATCAATATTTATCAACTGACCAATAGCATTGCGTTACCGGTATAATTAGTCATAATAATGTCTATTAACTCATTTTTATTAAATAGTGAACTGTTTTATCATCTATTATAGTTTGCCCCTATTTTTAATAAAATAAATAAGAGTTTTTAAAATTTAGGTAATGGGCGACAAACCAGTAGTAGATTGTGAACTATGTTGACGTTTGGTTAGAAGACCCTGACTTCCTGGCAATAGCCAGTTCGAGTTACATGATGCGACCGTGACTTTCTTAAGCTACCTTTTACACTCCCTACACGCACTCAATCCATCCATATAAGCAATACCGTTTTCCTTCCATTGCCTTCCCTTCTAGCCTATTTTTACCTTTAAGTATACTTCCAATAATCCCACTTTTAATTCCCACACTGGGCAGTGTGGGAATTAAAAGTGGGTTGGCGGCAATAAGCTTGCCCCTTGCTTGTATTACGTGCGTGGGACCAAATGATAGTCAGCAAAATGTGGATGTTTAATCACCTCTGGCTGAGCCTTCTGGTCCCTTATGGGATACAGGTTATGAACGTACTCGTTTCCAAAAAAAAAAATAGGCAGTCATGGGACTGCCGACAGAAGTGAAAACTTAAACGAAACGACGAACTTAAAACGTCACATTAACAGGTTGGTGACATTAATTAATAAAGAGCTTACAATTCACTGGAGTCTCTCTCTCTCTCTCTCTCGCTCCCTCCCTCCCTCTCCATGTCTCTCTGACGCTTGTTGTCGCCAGATTAAAAACTCTTATTTATTTTATTAAAAATAGGGATAAACTATAATAGATGATAACACAGTTCACTATTTAATAAAAAATAGGTTAATAGACATTATTTTGACTGGTTATACCGGTAACGCAATACTATTGGTCGATTGATTCGTTTCTTACACGCTGTACATGTAAATATAAGAAACTCGCCTCCGTCTAACGAATATTCGATCTCGTCATAAAAATATTTTTTTAAATATATGACACTCGGACACATTTTTGATACATTTACGACCAGGGTCACGTGTCCTGACGCGAGTGTAACATTTTTTATCCATCCCAAAAAGTGCTCAACGCCGCTAAAGAAGTTTTCACTTAAAAAAAAAACGTAAAATTAAGGTTTCCTCAAAAATAAAATAACCATAATTGTGACAATTATTATTAAAAGTAAAATGTTGAAATTTTATGATTAGTTAGTTAGATAGAAAGTTAACTAAATTTGAGACTTTCTTCTGTTTTTCTTTATATTCAAATATACAAACACAATGTTACGACTCATACGATACGTATGCGTTACGAATTCATTTCGACGACTATTCCTAGACTTTTGAATTTTGTTAACTTCAGCGGTGGATTTCAGTTAAAAATAAATATGTACATAAATGCCAATACAAGTTATTCCAGTTTGAAATATACAGACAATGCACAGAAACAACGTGAACAACAAAACCACAATGAGATTTTATTTTCACACCATCTAACCTTATTCCCACATTAATTTAGAAAGCTGTTAGACTGCCATACCAAGAAGCTTGACTTTCGATGGTTGAAAACTACCCTTATAGGTAAACTTACAAAAGTTACATATAACATGTACGCAAATCTACTGCGTAAACCGGTAATATTATTGGATTGCGTCGTGAAGGTATAATTTTCTATCTAAGCAGAATTGTACCGCTAGGAAAAGTAAGTTTGTGTGTAAAATAGGTTTCGTACTTTATTTTAAGTTCGTGAAATGCTTTTCAAATTCAGCATAGATGTAACAAAATAACGAACATCAACAAATATAAGTATAAAGCATTATAATTTCACAGTAGTCAGTCTCTTTTATAGACTTTTGAATTTTAACTTAACTTCATCATAAAGTGATATTAATTCTAACTTTGTAAAACTACCCTTAATAAAATAAATGGATCTAGTTATATAAAAGCACCTTTCAAACAACTAAACCTAGAATAAAAGTATCCTTGAACAAAATTATTTCGATGTCGGTACCACTAGACGTAATCAATAATTTTGGTACTACATCTACTCAAAACTTTGTAGGAAAATTAATTATTTTATTTGAGCCATAATCCCTTGTTTAGATTTTCATTTAGGGTGTTTTTGAGGTACAAAGTTGAACGATAAATTTCAGCAATAAAAACCTGATGATAATATTATTCATGACGTTTGTTAAGTTTGTTTTAACTGCTCCACCTTTTAATTAGTTGATTAAGAATTCTCTTATTGTTTGCATGAAAGGTTGAGTAATAGCTTGCACTTTTAAAGTAGGGGTATTTTCCTAACTTTTTCTTTTACAATTTTGTTTTAATGGCGGTAGATAGAAGTTCTGAATGACAGTTTAAGTTTTTAACACGGGTCGTTACGGGTTTAAGTGCGGTCTTATTTGTCACTTAGAAAGTAGCTAGCATTACAAATTAAAAGTAAAGGGACGCTTTTTAGTGATGGTTGAAATTCGACAACCCTAATTTTTTGATTTTATGTTATATTATTACATTTGGAAATTATACTTACATACATTATAAAAAAAAGACTTTATTTTGTTCCCTATTCTATATCATACATTTTAATGCATTTAATTGAATATATATTTATACTTATGCTACGTTTATAACGGAAAAGAAAATATTACATAACAATTATACATAATAGGTATATATATGTTATTAATTTATTATGATCTAATGCAATATTATTGCATTAGATCATAATAAATTAATAACTTTAACAACAGCGGCAGTTTCAAATCATAAAAAAAAAATAAGCAAGTCTTAAAATTACCCTGTATTTGATCGTTTATACATATTCGTATAAGGAAGCTTTAAAATAGTACAGATCACAAATTATTGAGACGGAGTACATAGACACAATCATAGGTAGATGTGTTATGTAGATGTCCTTTTTTGACGAGAATAAAATACAGAGTGTTCTCCCAAAGGGGCTTCGTTACTAGATGGTTTTACGAGGCGACTACATTCTGGTACGAGAAGATTTCCCGAAGGTAACGCATATTTTATACGCTTTGTAATTTAAGTGGCTGCTCTTTTATTATGACGTCTATGTCAGCAATGTGATATCTCGCACTTCATAATAGTTTACAGACTTTTGTTATAAGGTTTGGATGTTAATGCACATTATTATTTTTTTGTATTGTGTACTTGTATTTTTTTTTTTTTAGGAGTAGTATAAACCAAATAATTTGTTCCAGTTGTGTGTTCCAGGTACATGTATTTTAAAATTTGATTTAACTCAAATTAAAAGCCAGTGTAACTTTTAGCCAAGGGATTAGAATTCAGAGATTTGTTTAATTTTAGTAACAAGTTCGTTGTTCATGTTTGAATTTAATGTTTTTCTTCCATTGTGAGCGTGATTAATTTCTTTTTATTATATTTTAAATAACGAGAGCCATCTTAAAAAACATATTCAAAAATAGTACTAAGTATTAATGCTCTGTAATATTCTAAGTTTTCCGCACTTAAACGCGCATAATTATAACATAATCATATAAATTTTAGAAGATGAATCTTAATCAACTGTTTTCCAAATGCCCAAGAAAAATATAGTTTTGTTCCTCAATAATTCAAAAAAACAAATCTTTTTCTAATTTTATTTCACGGCTTTCCTGATCAATAGATTGGAGTGCTTTTTTATTGTTTATAAATAACGTTAGGAGCGATAAATGCCTTTATTTTTTCGGCAAGCACGCACCCTTCCCGTGTCTGTGACATAGAGTAATGGACCACCCGTTTGGCAAATGGAAATCCCGATTATGATAAATCACAAACTTTTGAAATTTGGCTCCTGTTCCACTGATTTATTTGCTAACTGTACACAAAACGATATGCGTTGGTTTTTTCTACGTCTGCCATTTGCACTAAAATATGTGAAAGTTCAGAGTTTATGATGCACGAGTATTAGAGGTGAAAAATATTTCGGGTAACGTCCTCTATACTGGTGCTGAAATATATTTTAATAATTGTTAAACTTGAAATTGCTCCCAAATAGGAGTTGCATCGTGTGACTTTTGTAAAACGTAAGAACATTATTTACAAATATGATTCTTTATATGAAAGTATTTCTTTCCGAACTCATCCTGAGCTCACTCATTCTGTCATGAACTTAATTGCATTTTCATGATTATGTGATGCTATACAAAATAATCTATGTACCTACATGTATATGAAAGTAAAGCTGGCTTACCCACGCCACATACTAAAGTCAAATCCGCCAGACCTGCAATTGAGGCACTAGACCAGCCTCTTGGCTTGCGGTGAAAGCTTTTACTTGGCTTGAATTGATTTTTAAATTATATTATTTGTCTATTTTACGACGTCACGTGTTGTGTGGAAGAACTAAGCTCAACGTCCGTCAACTCTCTTTTCGGCCGTTATTATACATACAATATTTTACTATCAGTTCCGTTTAAAACTTTTTATTCAACCTATGCAGCCAGGCATCGATTTCTTTCATTTTTTTCATCATCATCATTTTCATGATTGAGTAGGTATGAGTTTTATAATTTTTGGGATGTCATCGTGAAAATTTAAGAAACGCTTTAGGCAAATAGAAGAGGTAAAGAACATTCAGACAATTAAAAGAGCCTTCTTAGATTTTTTGTAAATAAAATATACCACTTTCCCTAAGATTGCTTGTCTGATAAGTCACATGATTCCTTTGATGAGTATTTAGTTATACTGATTTTAAGAGTCCATATATTTTCCTAATACACAGTATGCATACCTAGATGACTGAGAAGTGTAATTATATATTTTAGTGACATTTTAAACCTGGTATACTTGTTAACTACTTTCTATAATTTTACTAAGTGTGTAGACGTGAATGGAATAAACGTTATTTAGAAGAATTATTACAATAATTTTTAATCAGACCAGTTTTTGCTCGATCTTAGGAGTCATTTTTTATTCAAAAACCTACACAGTGTACAATCAAGTTAAAGGACCATTATGTCTGATAAACAAATAGAGTATCGGTCAATAATAGTCGCAATTGGGCCGTGGATTGGTCCGTAACAAACGCAAGGTCGATTTCTCGATATAGGAAGCCAACGCACATAATTGGAATTTAGATCGAGTTCACGTTCAAGGAATCAAACACTCACCTATACACGATATGCATCGCTAATTGAGAACTATCGGCGAAGACTAGATCATTTTAATTTGATATAAGACTGGCTTATCGGTAGTACCCCTCGTATTGGAATAGAATTTATTGATAGTTTAGGAACGCTTTATGGTTTTACTGCATGTATGTATCTTTCTATGCGCATGTATTCATTTATACATATTAAAATGTTCTCCTTATAATATTTAGGTTAAAATCTTTTTCGCAATGAAATAAGCATTATTTATAATACACAACATCATAGGTATCTCATCGTTTAACAGGTGTTTAACGATAACACAGGAGATCCTTCTCTTCTTTATCTTTGAGGATGATAGGAATTTGTCAGGTATGTATGCAGGTTTTCACCATTTAACCCAGTGTATTTTTTTACTTAATTTTATTATCTAATTAAAGTCATAAGGGCGATAGGGATAAAACTTGAATCAAAAAACATTCCGTATGAGATAGTCTGTAATCCATTCTTCACTTACCTACTACTTTGAATCCCGCTTACACTGGCGGCCTAAACTGTCTAGAACCTATGTTCTCAAACCTATCTTCATCATATAATCTTTACCATAGCTGTAACTTTGGAGAAGAACACAGAAGCGCGTAATAATATTACTATAAGAAGAATTAATTGCTTTACTTTTAGATTAGGCGGAACACAAATGTATGACTTTTTTGTTTTCCAAATTTGCCTCATACAAAAGTAAAATTAAGTGTTATTTTTCAATCAATTTGAAAAAACATCTTCGGATAAAGAAGTTTAAATTTCGTGGTAAATGCCTTGAATAGTCATTGCTAAATATTGAGCTTATTTTTTGTTTTCGTATTTAAGTAATAAATGCAGTGTTATTTGTAATTCAGACATTTATTAACCATTTTAATCGAAAGTACACACATAGTTTTTAATAATATTTTAAAAAAGAACAATTTAATTATTATAATTATAAAATTAAATAACTTGATTTTTTTTTGTCTCAAACTTAGGAATTACATACATTCCGTGAGTCCAATTTGGCTTGTATTGCACTTGTTGGTAACTTTTTGTGCATTGACAAATGGCAGCTTCTGTCGTCATCTTAACAGCTCTTTTAGCAGCCTGAGTGTGGCACTGAAAACCTTGAAAACGACAGTTCACCCTCACTAGATACTTAATTTGACGACGCAATGAATAATATGGCCAGACTAATTTTTCATAATCGGTGAGTCAGTTAAATTATCGTGCAATTTATTAGATCAATTCATGACGAAGCATTGAAATTTATAGACGGCACTTGAAACAACCTAAGGCTCATCTCACACTGGCGCAGAGCCGAAGCATCGCGTCCTGTTTTTCAACTACAACGCATGGCGACGCGCGACGACGCTCGCATTAGCACGCCTGGACCACAGTGCTGGACCAGTGGAGAGACTTTTGAACATTGGTGAACGTTTGAACGTGGGCTTCGATAAGTTTGAAAAATTCGTAAATATTTTGAGACCTCAAATCCATAAGCAAGAGACTAATTTAAGAATACCTATTAGTTAATTCGGCACTGTGCTACGTCTGGTGTGTTCGGCGTCTGACGCGTGAAACCGCTTGGCTTTAACCAAGCGTCGACGCACAAAGGCGAAGCGTCGATTCCATGTTTGCATAACACAAATTTGTAATTTAATAATGGGAAAATAGAGATGAATATGCTATAGGCGAAAAACATGACGCGTCTCGACGCTTCGACTTTGCGCCAATGTGAGTTGAGCCTTAGTGTTGAAGGTTGAGGTACACTGCATGCTTTTAATATGCGAAGGGCTGCCAGTTTTTGAATGTTTCTTGTCATCAGATATCATTTCAATTATAATGGTAAAAGCATTTGCAAAAAAGCTATTCTGTTGAATAACAGGATCGACAACTTTATTACATCATTTGGCTACCAGGTACTAAGAGGGCATTATTATCTTAAAAAGAATTCTCGTGCCATTTTTGCAGATTTCTTGTTGTGGGGCGAAGTTGTTACTTACAAATGTTGCATGAAAACTTATGAGGAATAAATTGGTCTCAAACACTAAACGTAGTTTGATCCAAAGGTCGCGCCAACCAAATTACACAATATATTGCTGAAGATTTAATGGGTAGATCTTCTGAAAAATCATCTTAAAGTATTGCAAGTTCTATTCTATTGTACTTAAATATTGTGCTATTTCTGAAACTAATTCTACCTGAACGTGCTGAAATTTTTTAACAGCAATTGTTTATAGGTCTCGAGTGCGTTGCCTAATTGTCGAGTGTTAGACTTCAGCCCCAAGATAGGTACTGTGGGGTGCAAGTCTGACGTGTGTGTCGCCGCTTCGTGATGAAGAAACCAGTGTTTCAAAGGAAGTTTGTTCATGTGCAATAAACACAACTAAATTAAACCTTTTTTTTACATGCCTAGTGACACCGCTATAGACATAAGATGATGATAGGGAATACCTAAATGTGATAGATTAAAATTATATTTATTACATAACTGTGTACATAGTTGTTATTGTATGAAAACCATTACAGTTTTAGGCCCAACAGTCTATCCATATCGGATATGCAATAATTGATAATTTTTTGAAACTAATTATGCAAAACAAATTATTTTTCACGGAAATATTCATGCAGATTATAAAATACTGTTCAGTTAATAATTTTTTTAATGCTACTTGAAATATTTTAACATTTAATGGTTTAATAGTTGATGGTAACTGATTGTATACCTACACGAATAGCAGTAATATAACTAATATAATGTACTTTTATAATAAATCATATTTTTATTGAAACTTCCATCAAAATATGGTTTAGATTAGATTTATATTATATTTATATTGTTCTCGAATATTTCTCTTAGATTCAGATTTTAAATTGAAGTATTGCATGTTGTTTCTCATGAACAAACATAACGGTCAAGCGGTCTTACTGTACGGTTGCATAAATTATTAGTACTACTCTACCCTTTAAATATGGTTATTAAAAAATGTGTTAGTTGCAAAAAGAATATTACCAAGAAGTCGCCTGGTTTGGAATGGAGCAGATGTTCCAAAGTGGTACACGCGAATCCGGAGTGTGCTAAACTATCTAATAAGCAGTTGAGCACCCTACGTAACTCAAACAGCATTGAGTGGAGTTGTGAAACATGTCTGCTTAATACTTCACGGAGGACGTCATATATCATCCCAGAGAACGACGATGCCGATGAAGATTCCGATTCAGGTACTGTCGTTAACCACCAGCCTACTCTTGACCACAGGAAGCTTATACAAGACATTAGTCGGGAGCTAAAAAAGACGGTCAAAGAAGAGATTGGCGCCTTGGAAGCATCTCTTGATTTTCTAAGTGACCAAATCAATACCCTAGAATCATATATAAAAAATCAGGATAAAAAATCAAGAACTTGGAAATAAAACTACAGATTTAAATAACCGAAACAAAAATTTGGAATTACGGGTTGTGATTCTAGAACAAGGAAAACAACAATATGAGCAACATAAACTATCTGCATACGTTGAAGTTGCTGGGTTACCGGAGGGACCACCCCAGGATACCAATAAAATATTGTGCTCGGTAGCAGCAAAATTGCAGGTGGATAAGCAGGATATCCAGTCAACTCGTCATGTAAACGGGCAGAATGGTAAATCCGGGTATATACTGGCTGAGATGAAGACAAAGGCTGCACAGGACCGATGGATTGCCTCCAGCAAAACTAAACGCCTGACACTCGGAATGATTCTACCTGATACACCGGCGGAGAAGGCTAACAATAAGGTTTTTGTTCGTGAAACTCTAACTAAATACATGAAGACGCTTTTTTATACAAATAAGCAAAAACTGGGCAGTTCATACCAATTCATATGGATCAAGGAAGGGAAGGTTTGTGCTCGGCAAACAAGCAGTAGCAAGATTCACTACATTCATTCGATACAGGATATTGAACTGATTGACAACTGCCCACCTACCAATTCTAAGTAAAGGTACCTATATAATATGTAATAATCATGTGTTTTTCTAATCGGAATGTAAACTAATTTTTTTTTTCTATTTCATGGAACCACTAAAACCTAAAGAAATTAAGAATTGTAAATCAGCTAACCACTTTTTTTAAAAACTGCCTTCCAATCATAATAAAGAACTTCACTAAATTGTTACAAATTATCCATGAATGTTCTTATCCACTGGACATGATTGTGCTTACAGAAGTTGGCGTATCTGACAATACTGTCATGTTATTTAATATACCTGGCTACTACGAACTACGAATAAATAAGAAAGGTGGCGGTATTATTATTTACACAAAAAAGTATTTAAAATTTACTACAATTCATTATAAAAGTTTCACTTTCGAAAATATAACAGGTATCTTAAAAATAAATAGCCAAGACGTAGTTGTTTGTGCTGTTTATAGGCCACTATCTTCAAATGCTCGCAAAGGGTTGTTTGTTAATAAACTGGCTAAGTACGTGTCTAGTTTCAAATTGCAAAACAATGCACTATTAATCGGAGATATGAATATAGATCTGAAAACCATGTCATCACAAACTGAATCATACTTGGAAGCACTGAGCGAGCACGGATTTATGTGTGGAATCACTGAGTACACTAGAATTGAGACTAAATTGAATAAGATAACAAAATCTTGCATTGACCACTTGTTCACACGATTCCCTACATTGGATCCGTACTCGGCAGCGCTCGATGTAGTACTGGCTGACCAAAAGGCCATTATGTTTTCTTGCGTAAGCCAATGCTTAGAGACTCGGCGCACACAGGGTGTTTCCAAGACACATGTAAATTATAAATTGTTCAGTGATCTATTGAATAAGGTGATATGGGCGCGGACCGGTGACATGAGCTCCCCCAAGCAAATTTATACTTTCATTAGGGATTCCCTAAACTGTGCACATAACCAAGCAAGTTTCACAAAAAAAAAATCAGGGGTCATATCGGGCTCCCTGGATCAATGAAAATATTAATAAACTATGTAAAAAACGTGACCGCCTAAACAAAATCCCAATAATCTTGAATTGCTACTTGAATATAATAAATTACGTAATAAAATATACAAAATACTGGACAATTGTAGAAACTCTTATTATAAACATATCATTAGCGATAATTTTAATAATTTTAAAAAACCTATAAGATTGTAAATCACATGCTAGGCCGTATAACCTTATTTGTCGATGAAGCCATTATAAGAGCATTTGAATCTAAAGGTCTTCCAACAAAAGATCTGGCAGATGGGTTCGCTAAGGAATTTGATCAGACGGTCAAAAAAATTATTCCGCAATGTAAGACTCAATTGTTAGTTAAGAGTGCGTTTCAAAATCCTGTAAACTCTAGCATTCAATTCCAAAAGTAGCAACATTGATGAAATAATAAAAAAATTAAACTTCAACAAAGCCCCAGGTATGGACGCTGTTTCGGTTTCTGACATTAAAATAGTAAAGAGTGGCATTTCTCAGGCAATAGCTAATCTCATTAACTGTAGTGTTGAAACTGGAGATTATCCTAACGAATAAAAAAATGGCTGCGTTAGACCTATCTTTAAGAAAGGTCATCGCAATGAATATAGTAACTATCGCCCTATCACGCTTCTCTCTGCTATCGACAAAATAGTTGAAAAGTATATCTGTAATCAGGTGAATAATTTTTATAAAGAAAAGGAAATCATTTACGAAAATCAATTTGGCTTTCAACAGGGCAAGGGTACTAGTGATATCCTCTCAAAGTTTACTGACCAAGTTAACGAGTCTATGAATGAAAGAAAGCATACCCTAGCACTATTCATCGACTTCTCCCGTGCCTTCGATACTCTTAATCACGACGTGCTCTTAGAAAAACTTGACACTTATGGGATACGTGGTCCCATACTAGAATGGTTTAAAAACTATCTCTCTAACCGCACATATACTGTTAAGGTCGACGATGCGTTCAGTGATACCGTTACTGTTTCCGAGGGTACGGCACAAGGATCAGTTGTAGGACCACTTCATTTCTTGACATATGTGAATGATATGAGAAATTGTGTTGAACAGAGCACCTGTTATCAATTTGCTGATGATACGTGCGTTCTAGTCAGTAATAGGGACCTAGATATAGCATATGATTACCTACAGTCAGATTTCTATACCCTTTGCAAATGGTGTCATGATGCAGGGCTTGTCCTTAATGCAAATAAAACCAAATTATTACACATCAGGTCACCATATTTAAAGCCATCACCAGTCAACAAACATATAACAGCTCACGAACACGCATGCTTACATAGCTCCAATAGTGGTGTCCGCTGTTGTCCAACCATTGAACTTGTAACCTCCCATACATATCTGGGCCTCATCATTGACGACAAACTAAGCTGGAAACATCGATAAAGTATGTGATAAGCTGAGATGTTTTCTGGCAAACATTAAAATCCTAAATCGTCGTATCCCTTATCATGTAAAACTATTACTCTATAACTCCCTAGCCAAATCTCATATTCAGTATGGACTCACCAGCTATGGACGGACCTACAAGACTCACATAAATAATATATATAGATTGCAACTAAAAATATTAAAGACAATAACATCTCCACAGATTAATTTACAATACAGTAACGATGACCTGGGTCTTTTTAAACACTGTAAAGTTTTACCCGTTTACCTAAAAGTAAAATACAGTTTATTGAAAGAAAACTATTTTAAATATAATTTAGGTGATAAATTGGAACATTCTGTATGTACACGAGCAGTCTCACAGCACCGGTTGCAAACGGCACGCGCTACTAACGTGTTCGGTGAGAGAACAACACGATACATAGTACCGCGTTTAATTAATGAACTACCCTCCGATATAAATGAACGCTTAAACGAAAAAATATGAAACATAATTTGAAGGGATTCTTTTTGGAAGACATGTCTCGGTCAGGTTGCAAATGCAAATCCCTCCTCCCTTCCTTGCGTGACTCGGAGTTTACATCACTGTTCTGCGCCCGGTACGCTTAGATAATTATAATTATTTTAAGAGTACCTACATAATTTTGAATATAATTTGTACTGTGGATGTTTACTATACCTATAAAGCTTAGTTTTATCAACTTCACTTGATGTAGCATCTGTTGCATTTTTACAAACCTCAGTGGTTTACAAATGCACTAAAAGTATTATTTGTAAATATCTTTGTAAAATGGTAAATAAATAAATAAAAAAATAAATAAAAATAAAGAATTCCCGTTAATTTTAATAAACTTTCTGTTCTAAAGATATTTCTGAGATATTCCGTACTATGCATGTTATGAATCGTCCTAAGGCATTTTTTCTGGCGAATGAAGGTGGATTCTACATTTGTGGAGTTTCCCCAGTATATGATTCCGTAGGTTAAAAGTGGATAGATGTTTCCAAAATAAGCACTTCTTGTGACACTTACATTCGTCCTTTCTGAAAGGACTGATAAAACACAGGCACTTGAATTTTTTTATTTATTTTTTCAATATTTTCCAGTTTAGAACATCTAAACTGGAAAATATTGAAAAAATAAATAAAAAAATCAACTGTTATACCTAGGAAATTTATGTCTTTTCTTCTTTTATCTTTATACCGCTTACATACCGCTTCCATTGACATTTAATGTAGCAAGCTTACTTTTATAATTGAAGAACTATATATTAAACACAAGATCATGCATCCTTTCCTTTTGTATCTATAGATTCTTTATTATCCCGGATTCTATTCCCTTCACTGAACGTTAAATATAAAAATAAAATAAATAGATTCCCAACACAGTACTGTAGTATTTACACCTTTTTTTAATAATCTTCAATGTTTCCCCTCATCAAAGAATAAAGCGAGCGAGCGACAAACACAAGCGTTCTGATGACTTACAAAGTGTTTCTAACTGTCCCCTTCTGCGCTCCTTCAGTTCTCTTATTTAAAGTTATTAAAAACAAGATCATGCATCCTTTTCTTTGTATCTAAAATTAAATATAAATACACTTATTTTGTCAAATAAAAAGGTTATTTTAAAGTATAATTAAACTTCGTACATTAAACGTACGTTCGTACATTACGTAAAATGGAGGTCTTTTTTAATGTGGTTGGGAAGGCTAATAGTAATAACTAAATCAAACAGTATTTTGTATGGATTAATGTTACCCTATAAGAAACCAATATTTCACTATTAGGTTATTATTTACTGAAAAAAAATCGCTCCACCCTAATATACAACCTCCATGGTAATTAAATGAAACCGAATTTGTCAGACACGCCTAAACAAATTCGAAAGAAAACAAAGATTTAATGATAAATATGATTTGATAATAAACAAAGGTTATTTATTTTTCAAGGCGCATTATTTCTCTATTAACATTTTATTAGTTGGCGTGTTTACCTTCTATCTTCGCTGATAAGAAGTGTTACTAACGAAAATAAATGTGTTTCTAGGTGTTACATTTTATACTATTTCAACACGCGATACGATTTATCAGAGTAACATACATAGGTACACAAGTCTAAAAAATAGACATATTATGACGTATTTGTTTTGATATTTTCAAATGGCTTTTAAACTTCAGCGTCACGTAGATTCTATATAATTACATTTTATTTTTAACGATATCGAAAAAGAATGAAACTAAGATACCATTTCAGGATTATATTCACAAATATACAAAAATTTTAGAACATCTTATATTTCACTTTGAATTCTAATACAAACCTGAAAAGGAGTTTTATTCCCTTCCAGCAGCCATCAGAACATAATAAAACGTAAAATTTTTGGGTAAATTCAGCTAAAGTGGTATACTTACTTTTTTATTTCCGCAGTAAAATTTAAAATAAAATCTTAATGTTTGTTTCGAAATAGAACCGGTATACCTAAAGTAAAATGAACGATGTTGAACTAGGTACTTTGGGTATACCACCGGTCTACCTTATTCTTCCAGAGTGTACAAAATGTCAACCCGAAATTGCAAAGCAGTAGCGTACTATGACTGATAATTTCCTTAAAATTATTCTTGTATAAAAAATAAAAATAAGGAATGACCACATGTTGCCACGTCAAGAATGACACGTCACCTACATACATCACATCTAGTCTACATGACATAAATGACATATTGTAATATCATAGATCCATAGACTAAAAATGTGATGTTTGTGAAGTAGGTGTATCAATGTGTTTTTAAATATAGACTTAGGTAACATAGAAAAAAAGAAATGTACGCTGATGTTTTTGCAATAAATTACATTTTCTTTCTTTTCTTTCTTTCATCTCTAACTTATATAAAATTCTAATATAAAAAAATACTTGAATATAAAGTACATAATTATCTGAAAACGTGAAAATTCGTGTTTCTTTTTGTACAGAATATGGGTTTACAGTAAACATTAACGTTTTAGCTGATGGAGCAATAAGCCGTCCATGATAACATTTTTATTTAGGTTATAATCTAAATCATAATGGAAGTTTTTGATAGAGGCTTGTGGCCAATGAATTACCTATGCCATGGTGACTTTGAGATCCTTTTTCTTTACTAATAAAACGTTCGACTGAATTATTTTTAATAGCAGCGCTTGAGAATCAAGAAAAAGCCAAAAGCGTATTAAACACTTTAACCTTTTAGTACAAATATCTTGTGGTATTACGAAAAATAAAACTTACAAAAGTGATACGAATGTGAATATATATTGTGTGATTTGAGACTAAGTGAGAATAAAGGAAGCTATTACTCATAATAACAAACTTTTCGCGGATTTCAAATGAAACAAATTAGATACGCACAAAAAAGGCTACAAAAAGTCGTAAATGAAGTGTGTTACGGGTCCCAAGTGTGTACATAAAATGCGACAGCCACCCTTAATTAAAAACCCGAATTCAGGAACGTATAAAGGAAAGACATATAAGTTAGGAGAATCCCCCAGCAGCAAACACTCGTAAATCTGATGTGCCGCTTCGGTAATGGGTTTTCTTATGTCAACAAATCGTATGTACATTACAATAGGCACTTACCTATCATAGTACTACCGGGAAAAAGTACCGCTTCGGTAATATTACTTACACTCGACATCAGTAAACTCAAATCTCGTTTTAATTTTAATTGCGTCTCGTCTCGTCTTTAGTAAATAGCGATTTGGCTCTAGGGTATGCGCTATTAAATTTATCGTATGATTTATTTCTGTTAAATGACGTTTTCTATTTCTTAATGTGGTTTTGTATTCACGAACTTGGTCTTAATAAGAGTAAAAATAAAGTAAATGATAAACATATAAACATTGTACTTAATTAACAGTTTCTCTTTTGTTTTAAGCTCTTATATTGAGATTTTATGGCTCCTTACACAATGAAGGTATGGAGCGAAATGCAATTTTTCAAACTCCATTTCAAATCCATCCAAAGCTTGATCTCTTTGTGTACCGGGCTACTGATAGGTATATTGAAACAACCTCTGTGTTTGGCAGGCAAAGATCTGGCCACACCACATTCGTACTAAAAAGGCGATTAAAGCAGTGAAGGAAATAATCTGAAGAAATCTTGTCCGAAAGTAAAAGATTTTATTTAGGGAAAGGAATTTAACCCCCCGAACCGTATCTCGTCCTTTAAAATATGATTTAGAATTTGCAACTTATAAGAACACACTGACTTAGCCACATTACTTAGCCGATAATTTAAAATTGAATAGGGTGGTAAGATCAAAACGACTTCACAGAATAAAAAATTACTGACGATATTTTCTTTACTATCGAGAAATATTTTAAAGAGCAGAATTACCGATTTTACGTTTTAAAGTTCTAGAGAAACTTCTCAATTAACCAGTAGAATGCAATATGGATACCATCCTCCTTCAGTGATGGTTTGGTGGGGTGCTAGCTGTCTAGGAGTGACTGAGCAACATTTTTGTGAAATAGGAATTAAGACATGCCCAGGTGTGTCAAGATACGTTGCTTAAGAATTAATCTTCTTAACAACACCATGTTCCCAAATCAAGAATTGTCCTTTTGAGTAAGCCTCAGCACTGGGTCCACACAAACGTGGCTGGAAGATTGGCTGTCATCTAGTCCCGATCTTAATCCTCTTGATTATGAGTTAGGATTCCTTTTAAAGAGTACTGCTTGTTCTAAACGCCATGATAATTTATACTCCCTAAAACATTCAATAATATTAGCAGTGGCAAATTTTTCCATGAAGAAAGTGCGTTTTTCATTGATTACTGGGCACAATATTTAAAGGATATGTAATATGCCAGTTAAGATATTTTTGAATGAGCTTTATATGTTTTTTAAATACTCTTTATCGAACATTTATATATATTTAATGTGTACGAAAACATGCACTACTTACTAAAACTTGAGTAATAACTACAAAAGTCTGTTACGACTGAGATAATATACGTAAGATAATTAATAATATTAAATAAATAATTAAATAAACATGATCTCTTTACCGATTTAGGATTTAAAATATCATTAATATCGACCGTAAGTCAACGTTATCCGGGGCCCGAAGCCTCCTGTAGGAGACTATACGTTGGAATCGTGCGGTCCATGGCCCTATATGGGGCACCAATTTGGGCGGAGACCCTGACAACCCGCAATGTCGCAATCTTGCGACGTCCACAACGGGTTATGGCTGTCAGGGTCATAAGAGGATACCGCACGATCTCTTTTGAAGCGGCGAGTCTCCTAGCCGGAACTCCGCCATGGGACCTAGAAGCGAAATCCCTCGCATCACTGTACCAGTGGCGCAGGGAGGTGCAAGAGCAGGACCTGGGACCTGTCCCCCGTGAAATCGAGGTGCAACGGTCTCAGCTCCGCCAGGTGCTCATGGCTCAGTGGAAAGAACGACTTGAGCGACCGAGCGCGGGGCACGCCACAATTGTGGCGGTAAGGCCCGTCATGGAGGATTGGCTGGAGAGGCGACATGGCGCTCTCTCCTACCGGATGACGCAGGTACTCACTGGACACGGCTGCTTCGGGAAGTACCTGTGTCGCATAGGCCGGGAGCCAACGTCTGTGTGCCACCACTGCGGGGGCCGCCGCGAGGATACCGCACTCCACACTCTGGTGGAGTGCTCTGCGTGGGCGCAGCAGCGTGCTGACCTCACGGCGGCCATTGGTGTGGGTAGCCTCTCGCTGGAGACTATGATTATGTCCATGGTCCAGAGCGAGAGTGCGTGGGATTCCGCCGCCTCTTTCTGTGAGGTAGTGATGGATGCCAAAGAAGCGGCGGAGAGGGAACGGGAGAGAACAAGTACTCTTCCGTCCCGCAGAAGACGCACCAGGCGCCGGAGAGTGCAAAACGATCTCCGGCCTCCATGAGCGCTTGCCTGGGGGCGACAGAAGGGGCTATCTGTCACCCTAGCAGAAGCAGGCCCGAGACGGTGGCGCGACGTGTTCCGCGCGCGCCTCTCAAAATTAGAGGGGATAGAACCATCTGCACCTCATAGTGGGGTCGCCTGGTTTAACAGGCGGCCAAGTCTGCCGGGGTTCACAGGGATTTCCTTCCTAGGGTACACCTGAGGCCCCGGCTGTAAGACCCGGTGATGGAACACTGTGTGGTTTTAGTCGGTTCGAGTCCGACATACCACCTCGCCGTTTAGCCCCGGTGAGGTGATGACCCATGGGGGTTTCCACACATTAAAAAAAAAAAAAAAAAAAAAAAAGAAAGTCAACGTTATCCAGAAATACATTTTATAGCTTTATCCACATTTTTGCCAGAGATTCCAGATCAATCTTCTGCCTTAATGAACGATGACTTGAAGAAAAAGATAAGAACAGTATACTGGAGACTTACCATCTGCATCGTAGATACCATCATAGCTATAGCATATTATGACTTCAAGGGCATTATAAAACTCCAAGCCGTAGGTCTTACAACAGAACGTTGAAGGACTTCTCTTAATATTAATTAGGATATACGGTTTGCCAGACTGTCTGGCACCTGCAACCGACGCGGCAGGACGCCTCACCCCTTTGGAGAAGAACAGGCAAGGAACTCCAAGGCACTCTTTTTCAAAATGTTTTTTACAAATTCCTGGTAACATTACTTATAAGCGTAAATGAAATGTGGGGACAATGTAACATACCTAAAAATAAAAAAAATAATTAGCCGATAGAGTAAATTATTTAAAATCTTAAAATCTGATTTTTTATTTTATTTTAAAACGAAATAAACTATTATATATCTTATTCCATTAAATCATATCGACCAGATTCTGATATTGATTATTGAAACGAAGCAACCGGCCATCATGACAGCTGTTAGCGTCGGTATCGAGCGTAGACCGAGAATGCTATAGACAAATTTATAGCTTTTGTCGCATTTGCGCAAGAATAGGAGCAACTTATGCTGATGTCGTGTAAAGAAATGAGACAGAACGATGATATTTTTTGTTTCACGGCGCATGCCACGTTTTTCAAGGTTAGCACACTATTTTGTAAACAAAGTTTGACAATTAGCGTGCAGCTAGCTATTGTTTTCCTGTAAAATACAGTTTTAAGTGTTTTAAAGTTAATTAACTTTAGATATATTTTGTTGTGAACAATTTAAACTCAGTACTTAAGCCATTTAAAAAAAAAACATGGTGCGTTGTATCGTTAAAGGGTGTAAAAGTGATAGTGGAACGAAAATGCCAGACTCGTCTTTTCATTCCTAAGTATACCACTCTTTATCAGTTTATAGGTGACAATAACATTTTATTATATTCATATATTGTGTATAATGCACCCTAGTCGTAAATTAATCGCTAAAAAAGCAAAAAAACAACAAAAAATGTATATACAAATATACAAATACAAATTGTATTATTTGTATTTGTAAATGTATATAATCTGCAGGGTGTATTAATTAGATATCTAAAATTTCTGAAAGTAAACATAACAGACCATTAGATGTAGTTAATTCATACTGTATGGATCGGATTATTCCTCCGCATTACTATCGATAATAATCGATTTATAAGTGTTATTTTCAGGCTCTTACCTTTTATAAAACAAAGTCGCTTGTCCCGTTTGTCTGACTATATTTCCTCTAACTCCTAAACCACACAACGGATTTTTATACAGTTTTCAATTTGAAACTTTACAATTTTAGTTTTTAAATAGTATTTGTGAGTGTACCTTAGGAAATACACTCGTACGATAGTACACTCATTTTCAGTAGGCCTTTTAAAAAACTATAAAACTTCCTAGTTATGTTTTTTTCTACTTACTTAAAAATTAAATTAAGTTTTATTATATATAAATATATATATACTTATACTATTTGGTACAGCAAACATAAAATTAAATGACATAATTAAGTTTAAAAACGTAATAAAAATTAGAGGGCTCGTTCTCTTCTTGCCTACCTTTTCTTTTCAATATATTTCCATTCGTCCATCTTTAATTCCCAAGTGCCCGGATCAAATTATAGTTGGTAAAATGTGGGTGTATAATACCTTCTTCATACGCTTACAATACTTACCTATACTGGGGGTATCTTGCAATGCGACACTTGCTGAAATCACTGAAAGGGTAAATAACTCTAGCATGCTGCTCTGCATGCATGTTACAAAAAGATTATTTAAAAAAAAACTTACTGCTAAAAGTTTTGACTGTTTCAATTGTATTATGTATAACCTCTGGTTTTTTATAAAAGCAGGTGGAATGTTTAAATTTATTTTGGAATTATTGTTTACTTTTACTTACTGACTTCGTTATTGAGAAAATGATTTGTTATTGACATAAAAACTAACGTCAAAAATGATGCATTATTTTCATAGTTAATTTTTATGGATTTTCTGTGCCTCGGAGAGTACGTTAAACCGTTGGTCCCGGGTGCCATACAATCATCTGTGGCATTCGTTACGTGTAGTTGGACTCTAAAAAGTCCGATAACCTGTCTAACTACAGAATTTCAATATCGCCTAGTACTTGGGGTGTGAAGGTTTGATGGCAGTCGCTTCACGTAAAATATCAAAGTTCGGCCGTATCGTAGTTAGACTGAAAGCCAACCCCAAAGTGAAGTGGTATATCGGAATCGAACCGACTAAAACCACACGGTGTTCTGTCACAAGTGAGTCTATCGCAAGGGACTCGGGTATACCCTAGAAAGGAAGTCCCTGAGAACCCTGGCAGACTTTGGCCGCCCTCAAACAGTTGGGAAAAGACGCGGAGGATAATTTTTTATGGATTTTATGACTGATGTGTCCTACCTATAAACTACGTCCCTACCAATTTTCAGGTATCTAGGACAAAAACCAAGGACTTTCATATAGACTGCGAAAGTCCTTAGACCTCCTTAATCCGGTTCTGACTCAAAAGCCGTTCTAAGCTAACGTGTCCTACCTTTGAACTACTTCCCTGACAAACTAGGAAACTCCACCACTTTCCCTCGGTTTGTAGACCCCAACGATGACAACAGCCTAGGATAAACCTCAACGAATTGCCAGAGACAAATTTTACATTGCTGCCGAATATTCATCGTGCAGAGGTGAAGTTAAGACTTTAGAGGTACCTGCCACGCCTGCCAAGTATATCTCTATCTCGAGGGTGTTCGGTTTGGATTCCCTGTCTATGGCAATTCGTTGATGTTTATCCTCGTCTGTTATCATCATTGGGGTCTACAAACCAAAGGAGTGTGTTGGGTTTTCCCTCCTCAATTATTATTACACTACGGTTAGGCCCATCATAGCAGATTGGCTGAAGAGGCTACTGGGATGGGCTCTCGCTAAAAGCCATGGTTCTGTCCATTGCCCAAGTGAGAGAGTTAAGAATTCTGCCGCCTCGTTTTGTGAAGAAGTTATATCCGCTTAAGAGGCGACGGAAAGGGTACAGGAGAGGGCTAGTACTCTCCCATGCCGTTCAGGTGCCGGAGAATACAGAATGATCTGCGATGCTGCCCGTTACCCGAAAAGAGCAGGCCCGAGGCGGTGGCGTGACGTGTTCCGTGTGCACCTTTCTGACGGAAGGGGGGCAAGGTCCCCCACATGCATTGGTGTATCGGGGTTCTCGGGAACCTCGTTCTTAGGGTATACCTGAGTCTCTCGGAATACCTGTGACGAAACACCGTGTGGATTTCGTCGGTTCTATTCCGGGTGAGGTGATGACCCGTGTTGGTTTCTACACGATAAACATTGCCGTCCGTTGTCCGTTAAGGTGTTTCTTTCTCCGGATCCCTTGAAGAACATAGGACTCATCTTCACCAAATTCGCGTGGTAACAAAATCAGTTCATATTTGACGGAAATCTAAGGTAACAAATTAAAAAAAATACAATGCCACATAAACATTATTTTTAAAGTTGGTTAAAAATCGATGCGTGATGCAATCGTTGCGAACAGTCGGGAAAAAAAATATTTGCTAAATATGTAACGTAAGGTGATTGTGACAATATTTCTTTATAAACAACATTTTAAACCATATTAGGGGACGTACGCACACGCAACGTAATACTGCCAAATGTGAAATACGGGGTGAGTTTTTAAAAATAGTATGGCGGGATATAGTATAGAATATAAAAATTTGTAGATTTATGATTATAAAATTAACATTTATATTCATAAGCTCATCTACTAATTTTTACATTTCTAATTTCAAAAATGACAAAGTTTCCTGTTTTAACCCTTTAAGGTATGAATTTATTTTATAAGGCATCTGTCTGCGTCCTCCAAATTATTATTACTTAACATAAAATTGTCAAACATTTATTTTTCATTTAATATAACGCCTTCTATTATGACATTGTACTTCACTTGTATTTGTAATTTATAACCCTTGCAGTGTTGTGTGAAAATAAATATTCATTTTTTTTGTTTTAAATATGAAATTATTTATTAAAGTATAAAACAATAGGAATGTTTATTATTTCTAAGTATATTTCAATTTTTTTTTACAAAATTCTAAAATGTACGTAGGATGTACCATAACTCGTGAAATTTATATTTTTATTAAATGTATAGTTTATCATAATGCCATCTATTATGAAAGACTTGTATTTTAATGAACTTTACTTGTATTTATATTTTTGTTTTATTGTCCCATTATTGACTGTTATTGTCAAATTGACACTCAACATTGTCTCCTTTGCAGTTGTCATCAAAGTAAAAGGAAAGTCAAGTACTAAAAGCAATAATTATAGCTCTTTGGTCAAGTAGGTCAGGCAAAGCAAACACGTGTTCCCATACAAACTTTGCCATCCCTTTCCAACCTCATGGGAGTAGAATTTTGAAAAATCCTTTCTTATCGGGTGCCTAAATCATATAAGGAATACATCCTCCAAAGTTCACGTCTCCACGACCTACGGTTTAGGCTGTGCGTTGATCCGTCAGTCTGACAGTCAGGACAGTCAGTTTCCTACATCCAATAGCCCAGGTAGCAATAACGTTACTAAAACAGGCAGGCTATACGACATAATAGAGTTAAAAGCTGCCGGTTATATGGAGCGAGAATGATTAGCACTACACTATAACAGCTACCGTACAGTCGGTGCTCGAAATATTTCGGAGCATTAGTTTAAGTGTCGGCATTGCTGAGTGTTGCAAACTTGCATACTGAATAGTGAACTAGATACGTATATTGTATATAAGTCCCTGCTGTTTATTTTGCTTCATTATACATATCTGGATGTAATAAGCTTTTATGACTAAAATTCTTTATGATATCAATTTTAATAATAAGAGATTACATTACATCATTTTAAACAACATTTATAGCATCACTGTTTAACTTATGAAAGTGGAGCTGTAACCAGTGCTTATAATATAAATTAGCAAAACTTAATAATTATATAAAACAGAAAGAAAGAATCAGACAGTAAAACTGATATGTAAACATCTATTTATTTTAACGATAATTGTAAGAGATGTCTTATCGTCTGCCTTATCAAGGACTGATTGACGCTACCACTAAAAGATGAGTACCTATATATACTAATAATTCTAATATTTGCATCTTTAATGTTAATCCCTGGTGACATGTTCATTGCTGAGGATTATATAATGACAATAAAATGTATTCCGTGTTTAATTTTATCTTAATCTCAATATAATACAAACAAAAAATGTTAAATTATGGAAAAAGAACAATTGCAAGAGTCACGAGAAACAGCCACAATAACACTTTATCAAAAAAGAACCTAAACACATTTTCCTATTAGCGTTTTCATAATTTGTATCAATTACCTTATTCTTCATATTTTTTCTATTTTGTTGCAGTATTTAGTAACCAATAGGATTCCTAATATGAATACATTCTTTAAAAATAATGTACTCAACTCTATTTTATGCATTTTATATATTGCTATCAACAGAGTTTTTTTTCCACAATGATTTTTTTTCTCTTAAAGATAATTAAATTCGAAATACTTTAGGTAATATTGATCTTAGTTGGTATTTAAACTTTATAGTTTGAAATGACAACATTTTAAGTTAATAAATAGATATCCTTTTAAGCAACAAGGAAGTCAGACGTATTTTTAGGTATATAGATACAATATTTTTTTAAACTACCTTAACCTAAAATATAGTTATCTATACAGCAGTCTATTAGAAAAGAATTCATAAGAATCCCAATTCCGTCGTTCCTAGAACCTGTTGAGTTCGTATTACCTCCAAAATAATAATCATCAAAGCATATATTATTATTATATGAATTAGAGCCTGTATATTTGTAATTTTAGACACGTTCTCACTTATTAGAACTCTCCCCATTTAGGACTCGTTTTCTTCGTAAAGTAATTTCAAAGCGATGGATCGACATTTCACGTGACTATGTGAATAGTAGGCTAACATTCAGCGGCCTTTACTTTTGTGTTATGGCTTACCAAAGTACCTGTATAAATATGGCAATGTTACTATCTCAAAATTGTATGTGTATGAATAAATATTTTCTCGTTAATACCGAGTAAAGAATAATTTATGAGCTTAGACTCTCTCAAATATCCCACCATAGACACGGTGTATTTCTGCTTTAAAGTTACAATAGCAAGTGTTCAAAATTATGCCGTTGTTCTGCACAACTACAATAAAATCGCTGAAAGTAGCTAAAACGAATAAACGATATAATATGATGCACAAATATGATAAATTAAAAATTATTTATAGGTATGTTAAGGTGACTTTTATTTAATTTATATGTAATGAATGTTTAATGTTTTTATGTCTATTTTTGTTATTAATTCATTTTCTGTGATAGGTATTATTTTATGTACATTTCAACATAATTATATATTGTCATGAAATAAATTAATTGAATTGAATTGAATAATTCTAAAATGAAAAAAATAAGTTTGATTTCAAATCTTTAACTTAACACGTTCCAGCTGCTTTTATGAGAACCGGAGGCGATAATACCTGGAAATTCAAACGGTCATAACTTTTAAATGGAGTGTTTTTTGTGAGCTTTTTTTCAAAAATTATTTATGTAACTGGTACGTATGGGCCGGCTCGACCAGAGTGATACCTCGGCCTCGTAGAAAACCGGCAGATAAGCAATGAGTGCATTGTATTTCGCCGAGTGAGTGAGGTTACCTTAGGCCCTAAACCTTCCCTGTCCCCCTCTTGATCCCCCTTCCCCTACTCCATCCTACTTTAAAGTCCGGCAACGCACTTGTGACTTTTGAGTTGCAGGTGCCCATGAGCGGCGGTAGTCACTTACCATCGGGGTCACCCTTTTGCATTCTTGGCATTCTTTTTTTTATGGAATAGGGGGCAAACGGGTCACCGTCTCTTCCATAAAAAAAAGAATGCCAGAGTCATGCCTTTTCACTGATTTAAGTGTTCCTTTTTCATGTACCTCCTGTACATAGCATAAGATGTTTGCAAGTTAGAATTGAAACCACTTATGGTTCGCAATAACATTACTTTTGTAAATGATTATGATTGTTAAGGACTTTTAATATATTTCGCATTTGGCGCCAAACCTACAAGATTTTTTATTGTTTTCATGTTTGCATTTAATTTATACACTCAATTTTAATAATAAGCCATGATAGACAGAAATCCAAAAGTAATCCTAAAAAAGTAAAAATTTCTAACCGTATAGCTGAAAAACGGGTGAATCAGAAACTTGGCGATATTGTTAGTATTACAGAAGTTAATAGGATGTGAACAGCATTCATAATTTTATGCGTTAATTAAAAAGTTCCACATGTATGATATATACATTGTCCATCCATCCATTCCAGTGGTCCATTTTCGCTCTATATAACTAACACACTCACAACAACACACATACTCTACATGAAACATCTTCACAGCGTTCACATATCCCGTTTTTTATATAAAAATGTGTGTTTTCCAACAAGTCTCCAACTGTCTGAGGCGGTGCGTTGAGAAAGTCCTCAAGCACCACTCTTGAAGACGCAAGTGCTATTTTACTCGTCTCCAACTTCCAACAAGTGTTTTCACATATTTTCTGTTTTTGTTTTAGAATATTCTGGTCGGAGAAAAATTATTCGTAGAAAAAGACTAATTCTACTTCACTGATGTTTTATATTAATTAATAGGTACACAAAAGAAGTATGATGTTAATTTTAGCTTGAACGCTTTTCATTTATTTCAATAATCATCTTACATTTACCTAATGAATCACAAATGTTAACTATTGAAACATAGTCAGGTAAGGAATTAGTAGCTTATGTAAAGACACCATCAATTTCTTTCTTAGTTACACAACTAGGTTAATTACGAGTTGTTTATTATAACATGCTTTTACTCGTATTAAAAAAAATATTGTGGCTTTGCAGTTAGAATGTAATCCATGTTCTTTATTTTTACGGTCTACTTTTTAGCACATTAATAATATTAGGTGTAGGAGTACACACGACCCTTTATTATTACTAAATCATAGAAAACCAGCTTATGCCCGTGGCTTCGCTTTAGTTACTTTAACTTTTCTATACCTCGGGAACACTACCTTCCGTCTGAGACCAAAGTATTTAAAGATATTCCGTGTCTTTTTCTGCACCCCTGGTAACGTGTACCTTTACAACATTTCATGGTAATCGGTTGATTCGCATTTATTAATATTTATTTATTTTGGACGTCATCACGTCAGTAAAAAACGTGTAAAGACAAAGAGTAAATTGTGAATTCATTGTAAATTTTTGAATATTTTATTCCTCCCATGTTATACGGGACACGTATAGACAACGCTTTTTGTAAAGGCTCAAAGTATAATTCTACCCAGAATGAGCTTTTATTTTGCTATAAATCCCAATTTTCGCTCTGCCAAATTACGGAATGTGTAAGATACCATTGAAGAATTGAGTGTGAAGAATCCGATGAACAATTGGTGAAATTAACTTGATGGTTTCTTTGATCTGTCGATATGTCACACGTCGGTCTTCCTCCAATAATTTCAATCTCAATGTTCTTATCTGTAGTCCCTTTTATCGGCTTGTGGGACCTTGCATTATCCTCTAAGTAAAAATTCTATCAAATTGAATATACCACCAATCTATGGTCCCTGGAGAAGGACAAGTTTCCCTCAATACACTACTCATTTCCTCGAAACATTATTGTTTAGTTAAGCCATGCTTAAAGTAATACAAAATAATTACATAAATGTCATTATGAAAAAAGCCCACCATTTTCATTTTGAAAATAAATTTAAAAATCCAAAAAATTATACCTTTTTAATATTAATTAGCATATGGATAGGCCTTTAAACCACAATATTATGGTATCTAGTTTAGTTTGCATACGTTAAAAACTTATGTAGTGACCCACGTACATGTAGTGGAAAATTCAAGAGTTGAAGCCAAAGAATTGTAAAGTAAATATTTGTTCTAATACTTGTTTTGTTATTGTCAAGTAAACTTAAAAAAAAATGTTTTAATCTGCTACATAAGAACATAATTTAGATATTTTTTTGTTATTGTATTTTATTTCCCGAGTTTAGTAATTTTATTAGAATGTTAATTAAACAAACAACAACAAAAAGAAAAAAGGTACCTTAAGACTGTTCCGTTATCATTTTCTTAGTTAAATATAAATAAATGAAAAAATATAAAGCGCACCAGTTGTATTATCAATTTATATACATGCATAATTTCTATGAGGTATACCATATACTGCCATATACATTTGTCAAACATTCGCATCGATTCTTGCGAATACCAATGCGAATGCGATTGTCCAAAATCATGCCGATATGAATATTTGTTATATTACTACTACACACACAACACACATACTAAAACCACGGTAATACTATCCATACAGTAATGTGTCTTCATAGAAACGGTCGGATCGCGAGAATTGCCTACACGCCTTGCGTTCGGCGATTTGTGTATTTCATTGAAATAAATACAAATACTTAAGTATTTAATATAGCAATTAGAAATTATAGCGTATATTGTGCTGTTTTTGATTGCTTGAATTCTTCTAATACACACCCAGATATAACATTTTTTAAATATTTATTTAATACAAAAAAACTAGTAGGTAGTTCCTAGGCATACACCTACATAAGTAAATAGATAGTAAGCTATCTATTTACTTATGTATTTAGCCACATACATATATTATTGAATTAGACTAAATATCATTATGAAATGATTATGAAAGTAAAAAATGGTAGGTACCTACCTAGCAAGAATGACACTTTTTTTTATGGTATAGGGGGCAAACGAGCAGACGGGTCACCTGATGGTCAATGACCACCGCCGCCCATGGGCACCTGTAACTCGAGAGTCACAAGTGCGTTGCCTCCCTTTAAGGTGAAGAGGGGAAGGACGGGAATAAGGGAGAGGAAGGGGTTAGGGCCTCCGGTAACCTCACTCACGCGGTGAAATGCAATGCAACCCGTTTTTCTATGAGGCCGTGGTATCGAGCGGAGTCGAGCCGGCCTATACGTGCCGAAACATGGCTCTCCCATATTTTAATTTACTTATTTTTAATTTACTTTATAAATAAGAGTTTGTAGTAGCTAGTTAGAAGTTTTGATTGCTTTAGGTGGCGCACACGCGATGATATGGTTTGATATTAAGTAACGTTTGCAGCGGTTCAACATCGGATGGGTGACCAAAAAAAAATGTTTTTTGATTTGCTCTGTGCTGTAGGTAATGGGGTCGTTAATTTTACGGACGGTTACTCGTCAGCTGTTCCTTGCATTTTGATTGAGTAGGTTGGTATTGAAGTTTGTAAGGATTGGAGTTTGGTAACCTTCGGCGACAGCAGTTTATTTTAACACCCAAAATAAAGGGCAATCTATTTATATTTATAAAAATTAATTATAATATTTACAATCACAAAACTAGAAAGAAACTCAAGTAGGTAGATGAAATTATGGGCAGCCCTATCGTCGTCGTCGTCTGTCGTGTTTAGGTACCGTCCGGCTGTAGGTAATTATATCAAGGAAAGTCACAATACTGTATATACTTATACTGTGCTAAAACTATAAGAGATTATCAAGGGATACTTTCTACTAATATCGCAAGCACTTGCATCAAATAGTGTAGAATGAACCCAACCCTTTGAACCAAAAGCTTTAATCAAATTCGTGCGCAAGCGAGATAATAACCGAAATACGATTGCCAAATTTATTCAAAACTATAATCCTATCAAAGTAATCTATCCATTTGTATATTACTTTCCTATTTGTTATTGTACTAATCTTTTAAACGGATTAGTACAATTCCAATTAATGAAAATGAAGGTAGCAAAAGTTGGGTATTATCAAAATAGACCCCGGATTACATAAGTGCTGATACTATTTTGTTTGTAAAACTAACAAACTATGGTACAATCATGTAGGCACATAGGATTGCGTGCAAGATTAATTGATATTGTACGTTGTCCATGTCGTGTCTTTTGGGTTCAAGTGTTTATTATAATGACATGTATGACTAGAAAACCTTCTCACTGTGGACCTTACTTTTGACAGATGCTTTAACGCAGATCCTTTTCTCTTTGGAGAGATTGTTGCATTAATGAGTTAATGAAGGCGTGTGAAGTTTTTGTCTATGAATTATTTCAGAGGCATTGGACACAATGTCTGTCACAAAGGGCGTGTTGGACAGTAAAAGCACTCCATCTGGGGATTCGTGGCCGGAAGATATGGTGACCAGGAAATTTGTAGCTTATACCGCCTTTTCCGACAATAGGTGACCTATTGTATGTATTGATGTTAGCATCAATGAGATCCTGTCGTTTTAGTCGGTCTGACATACTCGTATTGATTTTAACCTTTATGGTTTATGTCCGGCGTTTTAGCATAGAAAATATAAAAATAGCCCAGACTGAAAAATCCCTTCAAAAATGAAAAAAGTAAGTAAATTATTTTAACATAACATGTAGTGATGGCAGCGGCGACGCAACACGTCTATTTCCTTTTTTTTTTGTATGTTTGGCGCCGACACAAAATTATTAAGGTATTTACATTAGTGTTATTTTTCGCTTTTCAGTTTCTTCTTTCGTCAGTTTATCTATTTATTTGTTATTTTGGTTTTATTTTTTGTTTTTTTTTTATTTTAGTATTTTTATGTCCAAAATAAAATTATTATCAGAAATTCAACAATCATTTATTCAAATTCAATATCTTAATTCCATAAAATTGGTTATCAATTATTCGAAATCGTCAAACTATTTTTATTATAATTAAAAATAATTGATTAACACACAAAGAGTTACCGCAACAATAGTTTGCTTTGTCAAATGTAAAATTATAAAAGAAAAAAAAATAGATAGCCTAATATTATATCTCCCAGTTTCGACCTATAACCGCTCGTGTACAAATGGTTGAGCCTTGTGTGAAGAAATCGGACAAACATACTCACGGCCACCCTTTTAAAAAACCAGACATTTTTAACAATTTTCAGTAAATTTTATTACATTATTTTGTTGTGTGTGCTAGTAAGTTATTAAAATTAAATAAACTAAAAAAAGGATATGACGATAGGGAAACTGAAAATTAAGAAAAAAATAAATAAGATGAAAAGAAAAACATAAAAGATGAAAAATATAATATATATATAATAAGTATATGAAATAACCTGTGAATCCAATACAGACACAAAAAATACTAAAAAATTAAAAAAAAAAACAAAAAATTAAACTAAAAAAACCAATAAATAAATAAACTGACGAAAGAAGAAAGAAACTGAAAAGCGAAAAATAATAATTTGTGTAATATAAATACCTTAATAATTTTGAGTCGGCGCCAAAAATACAAAAAAAAATGGAAATAGACGTGTTGCGTCGCCGCTGCCATCACTTTATGTTACGTATTAAATAATTTACTTACTTTTTTAATTTTTGAAGGGATTTTTCAGTCTGGGCTATTTTTATATTTTCTGTGCTAAAACACCGGACCTTAAAGGGCACAACAAAACAATCAATGATGTTAGACTTATTGTCGGGATAGGCGGTATAAGCTACAAATTTCCTGGTCACCAAATCTTTCGGCCACCAATCCCCAGATGGAGTGCTTTTACTGTCCAACACGCCTTTTGTGACAGACATTGTGTCCAATGCCTCTGATATAATTCAATTACCAATTACCACGAGAGCTTTTAAATATATTTAAATATTGGTACAGGAACCAGGTTAAGGTACAGGTACAGGTTGGAGTGCGGTGTAAGGCAAGGCGGGTTGAGCTCACCAACACTCTTCAACCTGTACGTGAATGTGTTGATAGGTGAGCTCAGCGGCACCAGGGTCGATTGTTACATTGAAGGCGTTTGTGTGAACAATATAAGCTACGCGGACGATATGGTGTTGCTGAGCGCATCTGTATGTGGCCTGAGAAAGCTCAATGCTGTATGTGAGGCATACGCTGACATAACGTCCAAAAGAGTCAGCTTATGATGTTTGGAGAGGGAGACAGGCGGCTTAACCTTCCAAACGTATTTTTAAATGGTTGCGCATTGCAACAGGTAAACAAAATTAAATACTTAGGTCACTTGTTAACTCCCGACCTAAAGGATGGCGATGATGTTGAGAGAGAACGCAGGGCGCTGTCGGTAAGGGCGAATATGTTGGCTCGCAGGTTCTCACGTTGCTCAAAAAATGTAAAAATTACTCTCTTCAGAGCTTATTGCACGAACTTTTATACGTGCAGCCTGTGGGCCGATTGTCCCCGTGGGTCGTATAGCGCTCTGCGGGTTCAGTTCAATAACGCGTTCAGGGTGCTGATGGGGTTGCTCAGGTACTGCAGTGCATCAGGGATGTTTGCTGAAGCAAGAGTAGGCTGCTTCTACGCGACTATGCGGAAGCGGTGCGCCTCCCTGGTGCGGGGCAGCCCCAACAGCATCCTCTCTATGATAGCGAGTAGGTTGGACTGCCGCTATATAAATGATTGCTGTACAATTTCTGCCGGAGTTGTGAAAACTAAATAATAAATATAATGTATATTGTATTTGTTGTTTAGCTTTCACAATATAATATAATATAAAAGTTGCATACAAGGTACTAACATAGTATAAGTCGTTTATAACTAACCGAATGAGTCGCTGTTACTTTTAATAAATAAATTTATAAAAAAAATATTTATTACCTTAAAAATAAAAAGCAGAGCAGAAAAGCAAAGAAACAGCAAAGCAAAAGTACGGGTTGACCAGGAAACCTCCTCCATTTTTTCGTCGGGTAAAAAGAATTGATGGTCTTCGAATAGTTGAACTGATATACTTGAATTTTAGCTAAGAACACTCTGTATCATGTCACCTTTCAACAAAAAATAAAACAAATCGAAATCGGTCTGTTGATAGGTCAGTCATAAATAATATGCAGTGGACTGTATAACAACTAGTATATTGTGGCTAACAAAAGAAAAACAATTAATTCGGAATGACAATAGAAAATATGTAAGCATGTGCCATGTGTCGTGTTCGGTAGCGGAGTGCTCGCCGCGCGGGCGATGGCCGAACTCCCACGCACCCGGCGACTAGCTGCCGATGCGTAACGAAGACGCCCGAACAGGTCCATTCGTGTGGGAGGTATGATGCCATAGACAGACACGCCAGATATACAGATGCACTCGTTAAACTTATATCATCCCTCCTTTTTGCGTCGGGGTCGCAAACTTCTCTAATTTTTTCATACCTCATTCTAAACTTAAATTTACTACATATCCAAAGCAAATATGTTAAGGGTAGTTTTGTGTATTAAACAATCTATGTCGGTATTCAGAAAGTGTTCATCTGGTTATCTTGCTGTAAAATTACGGCAATAACCAATTAACTGGCGATACTAACACTCGTAAGGACAATTGAAGCTAAAGCCGTAAACATAATTCAAGTTTGCGTGTTTTAAAGTCTTAAACACAACTCCTAGCCAAGCCTGAAGCCGATAAAGTTTCCACCTACAAAGAAATACTTTAAGCTTAAGGCAAGATTATCTTTAAAACTCATTAACCTAACAATAATGCAGGAAATTAGATTCTAAACAGACTTCAGATTAAAACAAAAACTGCTGTCAGTTTTAACAAGTATCGACTCAACAACATCAAATTGTGAATATTTGATGTTGTTAAGTCGATACTTATTAAAGTTTCGTCTCCTTAGAAAAGTTCTAACAAGTCAATGGCACGGGTTTCAAAACCCGACCTCCTTCAACCTTTTAACGTTTTCGAGACAGACTGGATGGTATTAATACAACAATGGCTTATGATTTCCTGTCAGCTGGATACAGGACAACACTTTAATGAAAACGTCACAGTTACTGAGACGTTAGGGAATTTTTGCTCATCAAAGAAAATACGATGTGACAGCGGAAATTCAATTTATACGTAAAACATATAAAATCTTTGATGCATAAATAACACTGTAAAACATATTATAAGAAAGTTGCGATATTGTTTTACCTTTCTTTATGTACCGCCATAAAACAAGTTTGTAACATTTTTAATATTATTTCAGAAGTAGGGCGAGTCCATTGAGATGTTAGAAACGGCTAATAAAATTTAGTTCCAGAAGTTCAAAGAACATCTCTCAAGTTTGTAATTAACTGATTAATTATTGAAACGTAATCTTACAGCGAGTGGAACTATTACGTGCCTACTGTACTACACTGAAAGCTGGAATATTTGTTTTATTTATTGGTAAAACGTTTTTATTAACTTTTAAATTGTGGGTAGCGTAGCTGAAAGGTGGACTTCGCACAATATAATTAATGTGATGTGATAAATTGATGAAACGCTGTAGTAGAATGTAGTTGAATGTTGACATAGATATAAATTGTTGGTATATTAGAAACTTAATTGTTTATCAAACTTATCATTCACTTTACCTTTTTTCGTCTAGGTTTCACCGACATACGAAGAAGTGATTATGTCGGTGTCGAACCGATCAACTCAACACTACATCTCTGACATGTCTCCTAATGCACGGAATATACAAACTCAGTGACTACGTCAACACAACTCTGCAGGTCCTGTCCACCCTTTCAGGGGATTGAGTGTTTAATATTTTTTAGCCCATTACCGTAATACAATATTACTATTATATAGTAATACAATACTACAATACTAATCTATAATCATATAATTATGCATTTACAGGATATTTTCCTAATGTAGGTACTAATACTGAAACAAAATTATATTATATATATATATATATTATATTTATGTACAAAACATTTATCAGATATCTGATTTAAGTTTTATTCACTCTTGGCTCTTATTTCTGGTCTATTGATGCGTAAAAAGTGCCTACACGCTTGGCTCGTAGTCTTGATAAAATCGGGAACCGATTAGGGTGTCCTTACACTACACTTTTTATTCGTACTTTATTCAAATTGACACGAGGGAACCGACAGAGTGTAAAAGCTGATAGGCCAGTAGTTTAGTAGTGGAAGTGGCGGGTGATAGCCGTCCAGTGGCCATCGACTCAGAACGGTCGGATCTGATTAGTGTGTACTTGTACTTTGTCACGCAATATTACCCACAGATAAGTTTTAACTGAAGCAGTTAAACCACTCAATTCACGTTATCTGGTTGTCAAAAGGGAACTTTTCTGGACGGTCGCGATTAACCATTCAACATAAACTTTACAGAACCGACAGCCAGTCGTTTCTCTGAAGTTGATACCAATTGGTTTTATACTTAAATACTTAGCACTAGAAGCATAGGCATCCAAAATTTGACCCATTTCGATCTTATTATGCAAAGTCCTATTTTTTTTCCTACTTGTTATGAAATAAAATCATAGAAGTGGTCTACAACCTGAGGAAATTATTCAATCTCTCCTTCGTAAGTCGAGTCAACAACACTCACTCTCTTTATTAAGTTCTAAAAATTTAAGAGCTCGAACCTTACTATATATAACTAACCGGCACACTTAAGGGAAACAGCAGTGAGTCGTTTCTCTGAAGTTGATACCTATCACTACTCACCTACTTATATTTCAAATTGTACTTTTTCAAATTATTTGGAATACTTTTACGAACAAATAATTATATTTTAATGTGATGCTGGTACGTGTGGTAGTGACATACGTCACTAACGTCGTAATTACTTCAGTTACCTTTAACTGTAATCAAATTATATTAGTACTTTGATGAATCAGAACTGTAAACATAGAAAAACTCTATTGTGGATGAAACAGCAGATCATTTACTAGTCTGTAGGTACACTTTTCAAAACATTGCAAATTTGTCTGTATACTTTTGTGTGGTTATAACTTGTGTACAAAAAGCCTGACTTACATGGTTATTTAGTAGCACATATATGTATGTAGAGGTTCGTTATCAGTAAAGATTTTAATATACTAGGAAGCTACCAAATTTATTTTAAAAGAAATACCTACTATCTTTTCAAGGTTGATTATTGTTGTTTAAAGTTAAATGGGAAATTACGCCATGGTACTCTATTGCAAAAATCACTATCATATCTATTCGTGTAAACGTCCTTTTACCGTTAGAGTAATAAAAAGACCTCACAAAACAGTGATTCGCTGATTTGAACGTCGGGTAAACATTCGCTTAAACGACGATACTTAGGCACAGAAACCGATTTTCGCACATTCTAAAAAGATATTTGCTCGATGCTCGAAACACAATGGCAGCCGGGCAGGGTATCCACAAAGAACGTAATTCGTCGCAGCTGGCGGCACCACAAAGAAGTGAATATTTTCGAAGAGTACCTTCTCGGGTGGCCGGCGAGATTACAATATGTGACATTTTGTGTCACATCTTCAGTTACGTAACACTAATTGGTAAGTACAATTAATTACAACTTTCTTACTTACTTGTATAAGTAAGAAAGTTACTAAAAAAAAGAATTCTCTTCAGATTATATAAATTTTAAGAAATAAGTTTATTTGATCCAAAAAAGTTAAAGGTAAGATTATTAATTATTATCTGTTTATTATTAAAAGAATTTGTAAGATCTCGACCTTAAAACTTTAGTTCACACATTGCACGTTTTAAACGTTTAATCTGCAGAACCTTATTTTTGAATAGAGCCGGAGTTTCTTCTTTTTTACTATACTTTGTCTAATTTAGGATGATAATTTTGACAGCTCACGCCTATGAAGTTTTGTATTTGTTTTCGGTAAAATTTACAACAGAAAATGTCAAACTTCATTGATGGGTACCGCCCACTTAGTGAAGTGCCATGCGTAACGAACAACCAGACTATCGAAAATCATCGTATTGATAGTGAGTATTAAATTTCGTAAAACAATATAAGTAAAACATACGTAGGTGTAATCTTTAAAATGTCACAGTATCATTGTCATTGCACTGCCATCAAACGGATTTGGGCTCATGTCAAAGGTTTGTTTGTTTTTTTTTTATAATTTTACCAACTACCTACGTTTATTAAATAGGTTCTTAAGTTTTATTATTATTTTTTAGGCCATCTAGCCAAACATAACATATCTCCATCATTTACGACTAAGAAAATACCGACTTTATTGCAAAATGCCTGTGAAAATGTAACCGCGGATGACTGAAGAAAATTCTTATTTCTCGTTTTATTTTATTTCTGTGAGCGTTTATAGTGATATTATATTTTTTATTAAATAGAAAAGACTGTTCGTTTTGTATTATAAATTTATAATCGACCATACAGCATAATCATGCAACTATCGATTCCAAGGTAAATGATAATAACAATCGAAAATCGAATAGGTTTAATAACGATTATACACTACCCTCATCCCTACCGTGAGCTGTCAAAATTATCATCCTAAATTAGACAAAGTATACTTACAAATCAAATAGCACACAGAAGGTAAAACCTGGGTACCTCAATGAATATAATATATAAACATAGTTAATGTTTAGTAAAAACACTATTATAATATTCTTGAGTTCTTCATGTCTAACATTCTTCTACGTTAGCAAGCAGTCGGTACTGCTAAAGTTGAGCTGGGTGTACGTAGATATTAAATTATACGAAAGAATCTTAATATACGTTCGTAACTTGTCAAGTACTTCAAGGAAAGTTTAAACTTTATACGTAACAAAATATTTTCGTAACATGGAATACAGAACTTAATTTTGCATGATGCAAATTATTTTAATAATAATTGTTGGTTTAGGCGATAGTTGCAGCAGTGGCGCCGTTTATTCACCGAACTATGTACCATTTAATAACGAAGTAATTTTGGAGGGTAACCCGTAGGGGTTAGTTTCGTGTACACATTTCTTTCTACAGAAATCTTGGAGACTGTTGTTTGTCCACTCACTAAGGGACTAACATGAACACCTCCTTGAAGACTAACGGCTGTTTAGAACATTTCAACACAGGCAATGTCTGCAAGTGTTCTTTCTCGTCAAGGGATACGTATGATATCTCAAAACCGAAATTATGTTACAATGTTGAGTAGACTTTTAAATAGTTTTTCATATCCCCGATACGCTTCGGCCACCAATGGCCTCTTTTAGATCCTACCGCCTCTATGCTAACGCTCATGTAAGCTTCATTTAATACATCTTAATCCTTCATTTACATGTAAGAGTAATCCAGTGCTACATTTAAATCCTTCATTCTATCGGAATTTAGGAATAGGTAAATCAAATACAGGAAAATTTATTACCGCAGTGTTTCAATTTTACGTTATTCATACACGTCAGTCATATATCTTCGTTTTTATCTGAATTTAATGTTCGATATCAAATGTATTGGATATATAGATGAACGTGTCATATCTCGCTGAATACACCGTTCCAAAACACGAACTGTTCCAAGAACGGCGAATCCGACCAGGGTGGTCACCTTCTCAATACTCTACTCAAAGAGGCAAAGAAACTAAGAGCCGCCTAAAATGCAGACCATTTTTGCATCTGTAGATATTAAGTTGGAAGTAGCAATAAAATATAAGAGGAGCGAGAGTAGAGCTTCTGCATACGGTTTTTCAGACACTTTACGTAACAATGAACATCAAAGCATGTGTACCTTCATTAACAAAAGTACTGCTTAATAGTTTTATTAATTTTCAAGTATTTTATAATTTTCAAACAGACTTATGTTAATTCATACATTTTTGTACAAAATCGGCATATTTTCAGATTACAAGAAGCTCTGAAGAATGAACACCAAATGCGACTATTGTTCGGCAACGTATACCTACGTTGGATACATTAATGAATGAACATGTTTCGTAGAATGTCCCCGATTGTCGTACGAGTAATATCAGAGAGCAACCCTCGGTAGAAAAAATAGACTCTACAATATTGTAAGGGAAGTGAAATGTTCCCAAATTGTCTTATTGCGTGTGAGTATATTATTGTATTCTCTTCGACGTGTATAACTTATTCTTAGCAGACTTGTTTACGGATAAGTTATTTATGAGCTTCAATACTCAAACTGTATTCTCCCTGGGAATAGTTAAGCGTTGTATTAAAGTTGACATAGGTACAAATATTAGCGGACTAGACATCTTAAAAACAGCTGTTCCTGGACTCCATCTATTTTAGACGCAGTATGGCACACCGTGAGGTTGTCACCACCACCGAAAACCCCGGTGATAGTGACATACAAAAATGAAGGTATAAATATTAGTAGTTACCACACTGATATCAGTATTGTAACATTTTAGCAATAAGAACAAATTAGCAACGGATTAAAAAGGTGCGATAAGATAAATAGGAAAACATTATTATTATGTATTGTTATGTGACGGTAGCCGAAGAAAACGAGTGATGTCACATATCATCCGATATCGGGTATAAAAAGCCGCGCTAAAATTCTGCTAGGTTACCTTTTGCATCGGACGGCAAGCAGCGCGGATCTACCGTGAGCAGTATCGTATTCTTAATTTGTTTTACTTTGTCTCTATATGTGTGAAAGTGTTGTTCTTATTATTTAAAAGTAATTTTTAAGTGTGAGTTATAACAGTATATTAATGAGCAAAATTTCTTTATGCTAATTTTTTCATTAAGTTTATATTGTAAAATGTGTAAGCACTTTTTGCAAAGAAATATTTTAAAAATTAACTAATATAATATAAATAATAATTTGTAATTAGATACTTAGATTGGCTTTATAAACTCTATGATCAGCCATTTTGTGGTAGCGGCCATATTGAATTTCAATTTTTTTTCATGGGGTACTGTGTTCTACTGCTCAAGTCATTTTATTGGAAATCCATATTGAGGGGTTTGTAAATAAATATATTATCCTTAATTTTGTGTCGGCGGCTGTCTTGAATTTACAATGATACTGAACACACATAATTGTATTTTCATCAGAACTAAAGGTGTGTACCGCATTTGAGACCAATCGATCAACAGATCAACAGAATGAGGGTAAAATTTCAATTACCAGATTTGACACAAACAAGGCAAACTAAAAAAAAACTTTGAAAAATAATAATAAATAAAACCACAAGACACACAAAAATTACAAAGCAAAAAAAAACATTTTATTTGCAACTTTTTCTTCATTTAATCCTACACACTCGGATTAAACAAACTTTCAACTAAAGTGTAAAAATCAAAGGCTTAAAGATATTATGGTCAAAAGATATTAAAGGAACGTTCTAAAAATGGATGATTAATTAATCAAATACTGAAATAGATGAGTCTATTTTTATAATAGACGGTTTTCATATTATTAAATAATTTGTCAAATTAATGGCTTTCTGAAACGGTTCCAGATTGCATAATACTACACCAATCTCCTGTGTAACTCATCCTAAATCTGAAATTTCATGAATAAATTTAATTATTAATGGCATTTAATTATTTTTCCTTAAAACAGTAGCGTTCAATGTGCTTCAAAATTAGAAATAAAACACATTTATATTAAAATTCTTTATATCTAATGATAAATATACTTCACAACGTAATTTATAACATTTCACTTTTATCCAAACTACATTTGATAAGACTGCCGCATAAAATATTAAGGCCTTACGATAAAACTCAGACGAGACTACTACGAAAACAAATCATATAAAGTTGCGAGTCTTTCCAGTTTCTTTGTTATTTTTAACATCGTTTTGAAACTTTACAAGCGTAAAACTCGCAAATTCAAATATTATTTTGAATTCGATAAACTGTAGTAGACGAACAAAAATATGTTAAGCATGATAGACGCACATGAAAAGTACGTAAAACCTGCGTAAAAAGTAAGCTTATTTTAAAGGTGGGAGTTTCGTGTAAAAAAAATGTCCTTCGTATCGTATTTCTTAAGACTAGTGATCAATGGGCAGTGGTCACGCAGGGCAGGGCACGCGAAGCTCGTCCGACTCATACCTTAGTCGGCCTTCTGACACTTCGTTTTCTAGATTACAAACATAAAAATACTAGCCGTGCCTCTTCATTACCGACTACTTAATCTAATAGAATAACTTTTCATTGCACTCGTGATGGATGGTACGTAATTGAAACCATCTTTTGTATGTATTTCTGACGTTGCTATAATAGGCTTAGGCCGGGTCTGTAGCGAAGAGCAAGCAGCTTTACTTGCATTTCCTAGTATTGAATATGATTTTTACAACAACAATGGTACTTTAAGAAAAAAGAGAGAGCAGAAATACAACAGAAGTACATTACTTTTATGCGAATTTTAGTTTTTGTAATCATCTTTTTGTTAATTAAAATACATCAACAAAGGTATAACGATAGACGTTAGACAAATGTATTACATGAAAAATAATAAATGTGGACTATACACGAGCGTTACTTAGGAACAAAGACTTAAAATGTTTAAAACGTATTTAAAACTTTAAGAGTTTCTTAAGTAGACAGACAGTCGTTAGTCAATTTCGAAAGACAATTAATTAATTATAATAAGTACCTAAATTAAATGTACTTACTAAACAAGAAGTGCGTTTTTGCTCTCTTTAAAGCATACCTTCTCGGTAACAAAAGTAAAATTCGACTGGCCTGTTGGCCTAGTGGTTAGTGACCCTGACTGCTATGCCATAAGTCGTGGGTTCGATTCCCACCCGAGTCTGGGTGTTCTTTGTGTCCGTTGTTTGTGTATTTGTAAAGTCTCCCGCGACACAGGAGTAATTCCTAATGCGGGAGTTGTCTTTATATATAAAAAAAAAAATCTACCGTTTCAACAAAATCCTGTGTCACCGAAATCGGGCACCGCTGCTATCGGGCTTACAAAGCGTATTCACCTCCCTGTTCTCATTAAAAATGTCAACGGAGCAGACGGCGTCTCTCATACAAATGCATAGTGTCATGTGAAGTCATTAGCCAGTAATCACGTCACAGGATTGCCGCAGTCTTTTGTTTGTTCCCCATCCACCCTACACGTTCAACTTTGGAGCCGTAATTCCAGTAAATACATATATGTATCGTATTCATTTGCTAGGTACAAAAGTATCATGATAATAATCTGTTGTAAAAGTACCTTATAATATAAATTTAAAGACGACCTATGTAGGGGTCGAGAATATTTGTATTTGTATTATGAGTATATTTATTTCTACGTATAAAATGTATGACTTTCAATGTATCATAGTTCACTGGTAAACTCTAAATAATTAGTTTAGGTGTAGATAGTGCTGTGTGACATATCACATAATATTATTAATATTTCAGCAGTTATAAAGTAGTCAGGATTTACCCACACCTACCTCTACCTCTCACGAAGACACCAAACATAGCGTCCGTATCCCATACAAAATTAAACTGTTTTGGAAACCGTAAGGACTTTCATCGGAAGAAGTTAGACAGATACAATTACAGACCAATAATGACTAATGATCTGAAAAAGGAAATAGGTTGCTTTCGTCTTGAATTAATCAATCACATTAACGCTGTTGTGATAAGCGAATACTAAGTTATAACTGACATTCACGAGGCCGGACACGTGGTAAAAAGCTGTCATAGCCTATGAGAGTAACAGGTAAAGAGTGTTATAAAAATAAGTTTGAATATGATTTCGCAATTTGTTATCGCTATCTTGAGATGATGTGACACTAATGAATGTTTCCCTAATGTATTTTAAGTAGAAAGTGGGTAATTATGTTTTGCTTATTTATTTTGTTAATTTAGAGAAAAAATTACACGAGTTTTTAAAATTCTGAAGCGACTCGTGACAAGTTGCTTACTATCAAGAGAAGTAGTACACATCTGTATCCCGGTCAATTTGACGTTTTCAGACTGAGAAATATATATATATATATATATATATAAACATTTTCACATACAAAGTGGGGGAAAAGTAATATCATAATATGAATGTGCCTAAATTGGTTTGGTGTAGCATTTGCACTGAAAAAGTGTTTGACATTTTTTTTGAGGACGCCGAGGAACCACCGTAACCGGCACTGGTAAGCGTTGGAGGCAGATGTTCAAGGAGTATTTTTTTCGCCAGTTACTCAATTGGGTCCCGAGCATTGTTGGGTCCAGCACAACGTGCAACTAATTTCAGGGCCGACTGATCTCCTGTTTCGGAGATTTGAGCTGGCTGTCCAGATCGCCAGATCTAACGGCGCCAGGTTTCTCCTATTTGAAATCTCGCGTTTACCGCGACAAATCACATTGGAGAAGAAATCGCCTATTTGGAACCAGATGTTTTGCGAGCAACAATTTCAATCAAAAAACGAGCACAAATGTGTATCAACTTAATTGTGGTACGCAAATGTGGTAATTTGAGCGATATCACCATTTCAACTTAATGTCATTTAACATCTTCAAATAAACTTTTCGTTAAAACAAAACTCAGTTTTTTTATTTCTAACAAGATGGTAGCCAATTCACATTTTGATATTACTTTTGTTCCACCTTGTGTACATATGCTACATGCATCTACTTAATATATTACTCGTAAAGTCAGGGCTAGAAAACTTACACGGAACAAGAAGTAATACAACATATTAAAGAGCAAGTTGGAATATCGCAGCACAATTGATATCGTCTGTTTTAAAGTCTCATGATGGTCAAGATAGCAGGAAAGAGACGAGCTCAGCGAAGGGAAAAATCGTGCCTGCACAACATCCGCAAGTGGCGTCAAACATCGTATTACCTTGCTGCAGTTGATTTATACGTATATAAGTTTATGATATGTTATGAAAACTAGCGTCTGTAAACTTTATTGGGTGCGCCACTAAGTAAGGGACTGATGTCATCGGCTTATATAAGAAGTGCCTTACTACTTCTTTGAAAACTGATACGAAGTGGTCTTTTTTATTTTGACTTGATTGTTCACCAACTTGTTGTTGTGAAAAATATAACGGTTATAAATAAATGGTCTTTGTTAGACCTATATTCCTGAACTTGGGTGGATGCATGTATATGAATATCATTGTACGGTATACAATTTAGGTACTAAGATATTATTGCAATGCATTTACATTTATCAACATGATATGACAAATTACACAGTAAAGTTTTGAAATTGTTTATTATTAATTTAGGCTGCAAAATGTAGGAAGGTGATTGATTGATAGTCAAGTAGTAGGTGATTTTATAAAAAAAGGATTTCTTTGACGATTACGCAATTGGTGCTTCAGTGTATGTATAATGAAAGACCTAGGAAAGGTTTATTGAACTTCCGTTGTAAAATCAATAAGGCATCGGTCGAATTGTATGCGAGTTGTACACCCCTCATCGTTAAAGGGATTGTTGAAAGTACAATACGTATGAAATATTCAATGCGATATATGATAATAATATTTAATATTGTTAAAATTGGTACTACTTACCTGTTTTAAAACCATGTGTATGAAAATTTAAATAGTTTTTCCAAAAAAATTAATGTTTTCTAATTGTTGCTTATTTACTACATTTATGCAGACTATCTTTAATAAAACACATTACTTAAAAAAGCAAAAACTGCGCAAGATATCTGTCTATACAAGCCTTTATTTAGGTTTCTAAATCGCGATAATATTTAAAATTTACAATACTCGATCGAAACGTCGGGTAACCAAGAGGTAATTGTACCTTTTAAATATTATCGCGATTAAGTCCCGAGTTACACATGTAATATGTATCAATGTCGCGAAAGTTTAAAAACAATTAGGTTTCTAAAGTCTAGAGAAAGAGAAAGCAGTTCTATCATGGAACATCCTCGTATGAGCCAGCCAATTATTACCTTCGCAGCTAATACCAACATGAATTTATACTTTGTAAGGTTTAAAAAGCAATAGGCAATAACCACCTACGAGTTACGCCTACTCGTGGATCGCAAGAACAATACACACGCATGAAACACGAAGTGCTTAAAATGCTTATTTAATTTTGTCGACTCGTCCAATCTCTAGCGAATACGGATCACATGATCATTAAGATATCTAAGCCGAATCCACGAGACAGTGCTTACACTGCGACTCTTTTGTGATCTCCGTAATTAATAGGCTTAATATTTCATACACTTCCTGAGGATTTTCGCTAATTTTCTCGGCGATACGTTTAGGTAGATTACGGTGCGCTTAGCGCAGACACCATCAGTCAAGATTAAGAAGAAGTGGGAATAACTGCCCCTCCTTAAAAGCTTCGCCTTGTTCCACAGCTCATTAAGGTAACTTCGTTAACATAATAAAAATCATCTGAAATGTTACGACGTTTTAGTTAGCAGATATGTTATTTAAAAAAAGCAAGAGGTATGACCTTATTTAAAAACGCTTAGTAGTACAATTTTAGTTCAATTGTCTTTATATCCTCGTTAGTCTTATTGGGAAGCCTAAAAAGCCAAAACAGGAATTTCTTACGAAACAATTGTATTGTTTTTACGATTAGATCGACACTTATTTAAGTTCAATTCGTTTTAGGTATATTAGCTAAATAGTTTTATTTACACTAACGTTAATTTTGTTTATGTGTACATAAATTGGACTGGAAAAAGATTTAGGACGGTATTATGAAAAATGCCTGCTGTTGGAAACGCCTCTTGTCTTGCGTTACCCAAGTGGCAAGCTTAAAAATTACAAAATTCTAAATACTACTTAGAATTGATTATTTTAGATATCATAATTTTTAAAGAGTTTATCGATTTTAAGCGACTGCCACGCGTGTGCCTTACCCAAAATTGAAAAAGATATTTTAAGATTTGACTGGAACTCAACATACTCGAAAGCACTAGTACCATAATGATGCTTATGTCACAGGTTTAAGAAAAACCAACAGCTTTTTTGTACTATATGAGATACAAAAATATGTAGTTTTTCTTAAACCATGTCATCAAAATATCATCGAACAATCGAACATTTAAAAAAATGTTGTAGAATTAAAAATGTAATTGGTTTGTTGTTTTTTGATAATCTTAATATAAACTCTAATACTATGTTAGGCCTTTATCCAAAATAGGAACAAATAAAAGTAGTTTACAATTTGAGTAGGTATTAGCAGCGTTAAAATGATGAAATTAAAGATATATACCTATTTGTAAAAATATATATGTACAATGAAAACTTTTCAACTATTCATTGTTATTCATGTTGATATTTAGAGTTGGAGCTATACATTTCTTTTTTGTATATATTATAATTATATGTTGGAGAGGTCAATAGTGATTTGAGTACAAGACATATTCTAGTAGTTTTATGATAGAGTAAAATAATCTTACTATGAAGATAGAATAAAAAGAGCATAATATATTTTCTTCGTATAAAAGTGTCGTCGCTTCTTCTTTCGATATTCATAAACAATGGAGTGACTCAGATGGCATCGCCATTAGCCGTTCACGGAGCGTTGAGATATTTTTTTTAAAGTGCGCCCGTTAATTGACAATTACCTATACTTTATTTATTTTTGAATTCGGAAGTTACGATAACAGGAAAACAGGACTCATTTCTGCAATTCGAGTTCGATCATGCAGGTAAATATGTAAATTTAAAATTCGTAGGTTCACGTGTGTATTAAGAAAAGTATTAGAAAGCCTGTCAAGGAATTATACCAGCAAACATATTATTACTTGAAATTATTCAAACATCTTGCTTATTCTTGGAATTTGTGAATAACTAACATAGACTTCTCAGACCAATTAACTAAACGTGTCTGAATCCGGAGGTATTTAATTTTTCTTTGTGTTCGCTCCTTTATTGCTCAAACGTCACAAAAAAACAGTTGCTTAATTTTTACCATACTATTACATGGACTGTAATTTTTTTTTTATAAATGTAACCGGTAATAATATGATATATTACAAACTACATCAAAATATTCAAACTGGAGCCAATATACATACTCATAATATTGCCCTATATTTAATTTGTTCAACTTTAAATGCCACAGAAATATATTTCGTCGTAAATGTGCAACAGACATTTTTATTTACATTTAATCATATACTTATAAAAAAACAAACTCTAAATGAAAATATTACTAACATGCGAACCACATTCTTATGAAAGCCAATTCTTAACACAACCCATTTGAACTTTGAAACGGAAATAGTGTATCGTATAGTTATCCAAAACTACTAAACCGAAATGAAAATGTATTCACTTGTTTCACGTTTACTTCCTTTATCGCCTCAAGGTCTTATTTGTCCCTTGAATTTATCTCAAAAACCGAAACTAAACGGTGGGCCCTTCGCGTCACCTTTACGTCGTTGTCAGATACAACACACGCGATGTCACGGAACTAATGATAAGATAACGAAAATTAAAACCGGGACATTAAACTTTGACATGAAAAGAAGGTGTTTGAACTTTCTTGAGAACAGTGATTATTCTATTTAACCACTGGTTTTAAACTTGAATATATGGAATAAATATTCTGTATAAGTAAACAAAATGTGTTTTGTAAATTTCATTTTTTTTAACATTTGTTAAAACTATTCTTTTCCCAGTTAAGTTATATCGATAATATAAGCAATGGAATGTAATATAAATACGCGAATGAGACTTCTTCGTAAAGTCCAAAGAACACTGGTATGAAATGAGGTTCTTTTTAAACTTTTTTTAAGGATTTTACCTCGGTGCTTGATAGTTCAAGCACCGAGGTAAAATCCTTAAAAAAACGATGAAAATTCGTTCATTAAACACACACAGATACACACACGTACACACACGCACATGAACACTCCCACACACACACACACACACACACACACACCCACACACACACCCACACACACACACCCACCCACACCCACACCCACACACACACACACACCCACACACACACACACACACACACACACACACACACACACACACACACACACACACACACACACACACACACACACACACACACACACACACACACACACACACAGCTAACAGCTAACAGATATATAATATTTTTTGTTGTCTAAAATCTTGTTTTTGTAGTACACACAAATGTATAAATGTATGTATTGTTATGGAAGAGCGGAGTCTCCTAACACAGGCATTATTTGCTTAAAAGGAGGCTTCAATCACAAATATTGTAACACCAAACTGTGTAATGCAAATAAATTATTATTATTATTAAAAAAAAAAAAGAAAAAAGATACAACGGCGGAGCACCGCTCACACCCGCGGGTAAAAAAGACCTCTTATTTTTCTTCTAGCTTGTTAACACCGAAATTGCACGAACGTACACATTAGTTCGTTTTATGTGGTGACGATAACTTTGTTGTGTGGTACAAGTCATGAGCAATGTACTCCGCCTGGCTCAAGCAGCTCGTTAACAGATTTAACATTAATAAATGATGGCTCAGTGGGACATCAAGTTACTAACAGGAAATGCAAGCATCCAGAGCACAGCTGTAACTGTAATTGTGCGAGTGAACTTCAGGATTTTCGAAAGATATTACAACGATACTACAAAAGTTCACAATAACCCAGGAATCTACATTAAATGCTATGCGTGACAATATTGCTGAAATAAAGTCACAATTAAATGACATTAAGGAGGCTACTGAGAGCCTAAAGAACGAGCAGATATCTATGCAGACTCAAATATCAGATCTGAATTCTAAGGCTAATATTACGGATGATAAAATTCGAACAATTAAAAGTAATATAATCGCTAGTATGTCTGTGCCGCGCTTAAGTGAAAATATTATTTATGAAATACAGGAACGGACATCTAGGGAAAAAAATATTGTCATTAGGGGTATACCAGAGGACAAAACAGCAAACATTGATGAAAGCCGTTCTTATTATACAAATAAGGTGTCTACTATAATAAACAATTTAATCCAAGACTGTCCCAAGCCCAGTAGAATATTTCGTCTGGGCAAATACAATCCCTCTAAAGCCCGAAACATTAAGGTTTGCTTCGATTCTTCGCATACTGCCCAGCTGCTACTTCGTAATAAGGATAAACTTTAAAATGACATAAAGATTTACTCCGATCGAACACCAACACAACAGCACTACATAAAGAAATTGAAAAACGAACTAGCACATAGAAATTGGGGTGGGGTGAAAAGGATATCACAATTAGACATATAAAGGGATTACCAAAAATAGTTTCAATCAATGATTCAAAAAACTAGGTTCTTCGAACCTTACGGCAATCAACGATAATAAAAGTGATATGCAGGGGAACACCTTATTTTGGTAATTGCAACTACCAAAAATAGTCACTAATAAATCAAGCCTTAATTTTTTCTATGCCAATGTAAGAAGCATATGTAGCCCAGGCAAACTTGATGAACTTTTATGCATACTGCACTCCTTTAAAAAGTGTGTCCATGTCGTTCTATTAGCGGAAACGTGGTTAAAGTCAGACGAACAAGCTCAACAGTTCCAAATAAAAAACTATGTTCATTACTAAAACTTTAGACCTGGCGTCAACGATGGAGGCGTATCAATCTATGTCCACAATAATTTAAAACATGACTTGACAACAGTAGTGTATACCGGCGGAAATCACTATTTATGTATAAATTTACACAAGTATGCACTGAATATTGGAGTAGTTTACAAACCTGGGCACTCAAATTTTAATGATTTTCTAATCACCTACCAAATATATACTTCAACAAAAGAAAAAAAAACTATCTATTTTGGAGATACAAATATTGACTTACTTAGTTACGACAGTACAACTAGACGATACAATACTATGATAACAGAATCTGGCTATAAACTCATCAATAAAATAGTTCCAGAATACTGCATCCGTGAGACAGCAACGACAAAAACGATAATAGACCATGTTGCAACTAACTTGAAACAAAATAGCTTTCATATGGCTATAATTAAGACACCATTGTTTGATCACAAAAATATTTATGTAGAACTTAAAAGAGTAACACCTCCACAAAAGCAGAAAATACAGTATGAGGCTACTGACTACCAAAAATTGTATAAAATTTTTGAATCTTCAAAGTTTAAAAACAACACGTATGGTTACAACACTTTGGACGAGTACATAAAAAAATCCATCTTTGAAGCTAAAACACAAAACAATCAACCAACCACAAAAGGAATGGATGAACCTGGAAGTAATTACAGGTATTAACTAAAGGAATACTCTATGGAGTAAATTGAAACAAGACCCTAACAACCGCACTTTGCAAACTGCTTTTAAAGCCAAAAGAGATCACCTTTCACTGATGATCAAGAACACTAAAGATGAATATTTTTACGGGGAATTCATGAAATCTAAGGAAAAGGCCAAGAACATAAAATTGTTAATAGTTGTGCTCCCCCAAACCTGAAACTTGAAATTGGTACAATATCTACTGATCCTTTAGAGGTCTGCGAAATTTTCAATAGCTTTTTGCAAATATAGGAACACAATTAGCAAACAAAATACATTCCACCAACTGCAACACTAACCCGTACATTCTACCCATACTTTGCCAAAGTAAGAGACACTGTAAACTAACCCAATTTTATTCATGCACTATTAACGAAGTATATAGTATTCAAAATTATTGACGAATTAGATCCCGATACGAGTACAAGAATTGAGAGTGTTAGCACTAATGATTTGAAATGTATAAAAAATCTTATCATTCAAAACCTAACAGACTGCCTAAACCAACTTCTGGTAAGCGGAACTTTTCCGGATAATCTAAAGATTGCTAGAGTCACTCCAATTTACAAGACTGGTGCAAAGTCAAATCCTGGGAACTACTGACCGGTTTCGGTTTTACCAGTAGTCTCCAAAATATTAGAAAAATATATATACAAAAGGCTAGATGAGTACTTAAACAAAATAGAATTTATATATAATCAACAATATGGCTTTCGACCTCAATCTAACACGCTCAGTGCAACGATTGATTTGATTACCACCTTAAAAATAAACATTAATAAAAAGCAAGTTGCACTGGGGGTCTTTATTAATTTAAAAAGGCGTTTGTTACTATCAGTCACACCCTGCTACTTAAAAAACTGGAAAGTATTGGTGTAACCGAAAACGCGTATAACATGCTTAAGTTTTATCTAAGTGGTCGATATAAGATAGTTAAAATTGGAGATTACCAGAGCAGTTGCAAGCCATTAATTTGTGGCGTGCCCCAAGGATCTATCCTTGGACCCTTACTGTTCCTGGTGTACGTAAACAACATGCACTACAGCAATACAAAATATTTAAAGCCAAATATAAAAAGATAACCGACTATCCTAAACTAAGTATGAACGGGGAAGTGTTGCTTATTACTAACCAAGAAAAATACCTTGGACTAAATCCTAGATAGCAATTTAACATGGAACGCGCACATACAACACATTAGAACTAAACTTTCCTCACTAGTGGGCTCATTACATAAAACAGTTAGGTGTGTTCCAAAAAAAGGCCGGCTTCTAATCTACAATGCCCTGGTAAAGCCTCACCTATTATACCTCATAGAGTTATGGGGTAATGCATCTGAAACAAACTTAAAATTAATCCAAGTCCAACAACATAAAATAATTAAAATATTACATAATTACGACTTCTTAACACCTACAAAAACTATTTACAAAAATACTAAACTACTAAACATCAAGCAACTTTATACATATAACACATGTATATAACACAGATAAAATTAATCATAAACTCATACACTCACAAATTAGTTTCACTGTGAAAGGTAAAGCCAACAATACGCTACGCGTCGCGCCAATCATTTTGTATTATCTAAAATAAGACCTAAAAATAGAAAACATAACTTAACTTTTAGGGGAGCACAGATTTATAATAGACTAGTTGTCCCGTGCAACTTCTTCTGCATTAGTAAATTTTTCTATCTATCCCTATCGCAGCGCCATCTAACGGGTCCAATTGTAAATCTAAACCATTCTCGAATCCACGTGAAGACACACAAAAAATTTCATTAAAATCGGTCATTATTTCTGTAACCCTATCGCAGTGCCATCTACCGGGTCCAATTGTAAATCTAAACCTATCTCGAATCCTCCTGAAGACACAAAAAAATTCTGTCCAGCCGTTTAGGAGGAGTTCAGTCACATACACACGTATAGAAGAAATATATATATATATATACTGCATTTACACTTCAGTCTAAGTAACACCTGGCCGGCTATGCTAACACCAAAAATTTAAAAAGTAGAAACAATTTAATTTCACGGTATTTCGTTTACTACAAAATAAATTTAACTTATACTTTAGCCTCAACAACACGTGGTGGTTATGCTATTAAATTGTAGCTTATATGACACATTTGTAGATTTAACATAGCAGTGCCATCTATTGATTACTTACTCAATCCAGTCAACCGATATCGCCATCTGTTAAAATCGTTTGGAGTTAACAGATAATTATGAATGTCAAATAATATACAAATAATTTGCAATAAAATAATATTGCGGCTATAAATTAAGATGTAAGCTATCCTATCTTTCAAGTTGGATCAAACTGCACACGGTGTGCAAATTTAATTTAAAATCGGTTAAGTAGTTTAGGAGTCCATCACGGACAAACAACGTGACACGTGATTTATTTATATTAAGATTTCCAACAGATGTAAAAAAAGCGACTTCTCTCAAAGAGACTGGCCTGTTGGCCTAGTGGTTAGTGACCCTGACTGCTATGCCATAGGTCGTGGGTTCGATTCCCACCCGAGTCTGGGTGTTCTTTGTGTCCGTTGTTTGTATGTTTGTAAAGTCCTCCGCGACACAGGAGTAATTCCTAATGAGGGAGGTGTCTATTGAAAAAAAAAAAAACTCGTTCTACGTACCGGTTCAGGCCCACATAAAGTATCTGGGCCTGATCCTTGACGGAAGGTGGCGCTTCGACGAGCACTTCCAGCAGCTTGCTCCCAGGCTGGTCGGCGCTGCGTTTGCCCTTGGGCGGCTCTTACCCGATTTGGGTGGACCCAGCGTCGCTACGAGACGGCTCTACACAGGGGTTGTCCGGTCAATGGCACTCTACGGTGCACTGGTGTGGACGGAGGCTCTGACTGCCCAGGATAGGGCGCACCTCTGGCACCCTCAGAGGGTTATGTTGGTTAAAGCCATACGCGGATACCGCACCGTGTCGACGGAGGCGGCGGGCGCGTTGGCTGGGACTCCTTCGTGGGATTTGGAGGCGGAAGTGCTCGCCGAAGTATATCGGCGAACGGCTGAGTTCCGAACGGGAAGCGGCAGTCCTCCCCCGCCCGAAGAGGTGCGCGAATGGCGTGAGGCCGCTCGCCGAGCCACCATGGCTCGCTGGTCGTCCCGGCTGAAGGCTCCACGTGCTGGCTTTGCCGCCGTGGAGGCGCTCCAGCCGGTCATCGTCGAGTGGGCAGGGCAGCAGCACGGGACCCTTTACTTACGACTGACGCAGGTTCTTTCAGGGCACGGCTGCTTCGGGGAGTACCTGCACCCCGTCGCTAGGAGGGAATTGAGTCCCGCCTGTCAACACTACGACTGTAGTGAGGTCTCGGGTCCGGATGTCTTAATAAAAGCTGTTTCCGGATCTCTCCTACTTAAGGCGCAGTACGGCACACCGTGTGGTTTTAGTCGGTTCGATTCCGACACACCGCCCCACCGAAAACCCTGGTGAGGTGACGGCCCGAGGGGGTTTTCACACGCACAATAAAAAAAAGGGAGCCAAACAATGTTAATTTCATAAAATCTAGTCGAAACTATATCACATAAATGAGTAATTACTTATGTTGCACACGGATTATGAATAGACGCGATAACGGTCTTTCGAAGTATTGTTGGTCTAGTGGTTAGTGATCCTTATCCTGGTCGTCGGATTCGATTCCCACCCAGGACAAATAATTGTGTGATCGTGCTCATTATTTGTTCTGTGTCTGGGTGCAAATTAACTGTAATATGGTAAGTTATCTTTAATGTGTGGTTTTATATCGGTATTTAGAAATATGTTAGTATGTTTATCAGCAGTCTGGTTACAATTGTACAGGTTCTGCTTAGTTTGGACATCAGACGGTCGTGTGTGAGATGTGTCAAGTTATTATTATTGTTATTTTGTTTATCTCCCTTAATAAAAGGGGCAATGATAGTCTAATTACACGGGCCATAGCCAAGTGCAATCAGGATTCAAGTGATGGTGTATGTGGAAGAAATTGATGATATGGTGAGGAATTTGCGAGTTAGTCGGCAGGTATTTAGGAAAACTGCTTTCTGAATTATGTGAAGTTAGTGTTGCGGTATTTCCAAGATGTCAAAGTTATGTTGAAAACTCTTAGGCATACCTAATCTAAATATGGGTGGTTTCTGCTTGCCACTGCCGTGTCAACTCTATTACCAGATCTTGAAACTTAGTAAGTTTCTCAGCTATAGTAGATTGGATGTTATGGGAGTTCGGTACTGCTACATCGATGAGATATACAGTTTTGTTTAATTACTGATAAACAAAAATAGATCTATTTTTATATTAACTAACAAACGTATATTACAATATTTAGAATTTATTACTTTTATACATTATGCCCTAATTTGGTACACCAAAAAACCTTCTGATCAGTAAAAAAAATAAAATCTTCATGCATTATTTTTACTAATTACTCAGTAGTAAACACAAAACAGTAAACACTTATGAAATCCCAAAATGATCAGAATAGCTTCACATTTGATGACATAAAATTTTATTTTATTAATGTCCTTCAAAGTATACTTGTCATTTATCCATCGTGAGTTTAAAATATTAATAATAAAATGTTCGAAAAATTCAAATTGACTAATGCGAAATTCACGAACACTGAAATGTATTAGCACAGAACACGTGTAGATCCAGGTTGAATATCATACCTAGACAGTTTTAATGCATAATTTAGAGATAGGCAGTCACGTATTTTTCAAGTAGTTTCAGTCCGCTTTGGTTTATGAATAAATGAAGCTAAAAATGTCCACAGCAATTGCAATGACATTCTGACATATATTATGTAGGTTACGGTTTGAATTCTCTGGGTTTTGTTATTAGGTGCGTATAATTATATAAATATTGTAATTTTTACATCTTTTCTGTTGCTTGTATGGCCTCTAGGTAATTATTAACATTATGCTGTATTATTTTTTTTTTGCATTATGTTGTTTCATCAGGTCAATAAACGTACGAGACTATTATTTTACCCTAGACCTTTGGTTCAGGCTGTTCGAATAACAGTTATATATATATATATATATATATATATATATATATAACAGCTATTCTTAGTAAAGAAGTTCGAAAAATTGTTTATTTTTATTAATATAGTCACAGCACCACCACTACCCTTTTTTTTTTTTTTTTTTTTTACCTGTGGAAACCCCCACGGGTCATCATCTCACCGGGGCTAACGGTAAGATGGTATGTCGGACTCGAACCGACTAAAACCACACGGTGTTCCGCCACGGGGTCCTGATGCCGGGGACTCAGGTGTACCCTAGGAAGGAAGTCCCTGTGAGCCCCGGCAGACTTGGCCGCCTGCTCGACAGCAGGCGACCCCACAATTTGGTGAGGGGGCCTTGCCCCCTCCAATGCAGAGAAGTGCGCGTGGAACACGTCGCGCCACCGTCTCGGGCCTGCTTCTGCTAGGGTGACGGGTAACGCATCCCGTCACCCCCAGGCAAGCGCTCATGGAGGCCGGAGATCGTCTCGCTCTCTCCGGCGCCTGGTGCGTCTTCTTCGGGACGGGAGAGTACTAGTTCTCTCCCGTTCCCTTTCCGCCGCCTCCTTGGTACTCATCACTTCCTCGCAAAACGAGGCGGCGGAATCCCATGCGCTCTCGTGCTGGACCATAGCCATCACCATGGTTTCTAGTGAGAGGCTGCCTACACTCAAGGCCATCGCGAGGTCAGCACGTTGCCGCGCCCACGCAGGGCACTCCACCAGTGTGTGGAGTGCGGTGTCCTCGTGACAGCCCATGCAATGGTGGCACACAGACGTTGGCTCCCGGCCTATTCGACACAGATACTTACCAAAGCAGCCGTGTCCGGTAAGCACCTGTGTCATCCGGTAGGAGAGTGCGCCATGTCGCCTCTCCAGCCAATCCTCCATGACGGGTCTTACCGCCACAATTGTGGCGTGCCCCGACCGCCACTACCCTAGTTTATATTAAGGAAGACATCAGATTAGCTATAAAAGACGGTGGTTGGGCACATTATGTGACCCAAATTAATTATTAATTAACTTTTGCATTTTCAGTAAATAAAATGTGATTTTCTTTGATAATTAGAAGCATAAATAGATACTTCCAATTGGTTTCAATTAGTTAGCATTTGAGGCTGTTTCGTCACCTCTGGCGACACCAGCGCGGCCTCTGATTGGCTGTCGCCGACGCGGCTAAAACAAAATGGACATCACATTTTTTCTGATTTTGAAAAATGCTCTCGGCTCCCGTTCGGCAAATGTTCAACACGTAATTTTTTGGTGCTTTGATGAACAATTCTGTAATATAAGTGTAAGTAATATAAGTTGCGGCTTCACTTATATTACACACGGTAACACACCTAACATCGCGTTTAATGTATCACTTTTGGCACATCATTCTCTGTCTATGTAAGATATGCCGTTAAAAGTGCCACTAAAACAGGTAAACTCACCATGCTGTAGGTAGAACCTTGTCCAATTCTCTTTCTGGGGCACATCACCTCCATCTGAAATTAGGCAGCAGAATTCCATGGTTTCTCACTTTGGACTTTTTCACATATTCATGCCATCCCTTTTCTGCTTATTAGTGAATTAACGTTTTTTTTTGATAAATTCCTCCCGTATTAGAACGGAAGAATTCCTGTGTTATGGGGGACTTTACAAACATTTAAACAATGGCCACATGCCCATAATTTAATGCAGCATGTGTAAATACTTCATTAAATAACATCTAGGTAGTATAGATATACTCCCTAGATGTTATTTACATGAAATGAAATACGTATTTCATGTAAAATACATAGATACGTATTTTACATGAAATAGGTATTATTTTATTAATTAAATATAGATAGCCGCCACGTATGCCATATTATCAAATTACGTTTCAAATCGAAATTCTTTATAGGTATATCATAGAAACAAAGATACTTCTACTTCATTTAATGCATATTCTGTATGAAACGGAAGTTATGTAAATAACTGAAGCTTATACGCTGAAGTATAAACCTTTCCAGTTTAAAGAAGCACAAAATGCAAGGCTACATTGAAACAAATCTTCCTTTTTATTAGAGCCATGAACGCGGAGATGTAGTTTATTGCAACATTGAAATGTGCTCGCCATTTTTGTTTTCAGATACTAAATAATATATTTTATTTGTAAGACTGAATATAATTATCTTGAACTCTGATTAAGTATTTTATTTTTTTATTAGCTTAACTATGAGGCCATTCTCTGAGTGATTGCCAAGAATTAAATTGAAAATTGCAAATATAGTCATGCAAATGAATTATTTTAGGGACTGTGGTATGTTTCTGCTAATATTATGCTTATTTCTGGTGTTTATCAAATGGAAATTACTATTGTTGTAGTATAAACAAATGTTTTGTTTAAAAACACAAATTTTACGTATTTAAAGTAAATACTCAGATTCATTTGTTAAAATACCTATCTTTTCAAATCATTATTAAAGAGAACTCGAAGGCCCAGTTTGAAAGTTGCGCATATAAAGCGCTTTTGAATAACGAAAATCGTTTGTTTGTCAGCATATTTTTTCCTTTCTATAATAAAGTATGAAATAAAAATATGGATAGTTTGTATGTCAGCAGTTTAGCCCGTCGGGAACATGTCGTATGATATAACTACGAATAATTAAAGTACCTATACCAGTCTGGCTGTTTACACATACGTAAGCTATTTACTCTGTTCACTAAAAATGCAATAAAATTGAGTTTTGTTGATACGATAATTTTATGCTTCACCTGAACACACACATAATTTTACTGTTTAAGAATTTGAATGAATGTTCCGGCTAGATGTGGCACTATTTAAATAGTTATTTTATCGATTCATTTAACACACACAGTAACGGCGATTAAAAACGCTAAAATAATCGTGCTTTTCTTTTTCTAAACTGTTACTTGTATTGTAAGATAGCTTGACCAACATAGCAATGGCAAGAAGTAACAGTGCCATCCCTGTTATCAATGTTTCACATGTTTATTTGTATTTGTGACAGTTTTGGTCATTTTTGTAATACATGTATGTATGAAAGTACTACATATATATAAAACATACACACATTACTGTTCACTTTGTTATTTACAACGTTTGTTAGCGAACACTAATTTTGTAAAGTTACAGTCCGCACCTTAAACCGGTCTGCACCGTAAAGTTCTAATTACCTGTGGTATCGTTAACAAGGTATTTCTATAACTACTCGCAATTACAAACCTTAACACATACGCTGCTATAGAATATAATAAAATACGTATAACTTATTCAGACAGTTATACACGTACACTATTTCAAGACACTTTAATTTTATTTGTCAATTTCAACCTAAAAAAAAAGTTTTCGAGAGGTAAAACCTTAATTTTATCTCTCGTCTTAAAAAACTCACTTGATGTAAAAATAATAAAATCGATAGAGTTCAGGGAACTCCATCTTAAATATGGAGATAAGACCAACATCGATTACAGCTAGTCTATATATACAAATAGAAGTTGAATTGAATTCAACTCTATTTTCTTGCAATGATCTGGTTTAAAAAAAAATATTTACTAAATTAAAATATCTAATAGAACCCCGTTATGGTTAGGGCTGAGTAACGCAAATCACATTATATTCGATAACAAATATATGTGTGAACCACAAGCAATTGCCTATTTAGAGTTAAGAAGACAAGCAATAGATAGATGTTTGTGTTCTCGAACTCTGTTGAAAACCGCGGCAACTACCACAACAGTAATATGGCTGCGATCCAACTTTGGGACAACTAAGTATTTTTTTAAATGCATCCATTTTCCTTGTAGTATCAAGAGTTCAATTTACAAAGTTTACTACGCCACTTCTGTGAGTTGAGTTTTATGCATGTATACCTATCTATTACTTTAAAGAAATAATCATTTTGAAATGAAGTATAAAACCGACTTTTCTTTTATCTTGGGGATACTTACTAACTTGGTTGCCTGGAAGATGTTGCTTGTTGTGATAAGGCCGCCTATTGTGCATTTTATGTTTAAGTTGTTTTTTATATGTATGTGTTTGGTGTACAATAAAGAGTACCTACTTACTTATTTCAATTCGATTAAAAATAATTTATCAAAATTGACTGAGAGATTAACTTAGTGAATTTAGTAAACTTTTAAGTGCTTATAAGTAATATTTATGTGTAAGTCTATGGATACTTTGTCTCGTAATTACAACTTTATACAGATAGTCTTTGTGACACAAGAGAAATTACCTAATGCGGTAAAGTCTAAATCTGCTCAATAATCTGATTATTGTGATTCAAACACACAGGATTATTAAGTTAACTTACGGCTCTGCGAAAGAAATAAAGGAAAAAATACGAGAAGCGTGCGAATAAAGTCTAATACCACACTAATCAGATTAAATACAGGAAGACATAGTTCATTTTGAAGAACGGACGTATATAAGGAGCATCTTCCAATAAAGTAAACCAAAAACCGAACTATCCACTTAATACATTAATTTACCAAAACCTTACACACCAGTTCCCAGCACAACATTTGGTGCTCAATAAACAAATAGGTACATCAATCATTCTTGTATCCCCGATACCCTAGAGGAATTGGTAGTAGTTGTAGTTGGTAGGTAATAACAATCGGAAACGGGTGGACTGTTGAATTACTGGGGCGGGCGAGGCTCTATTGCGTTCCAAGCAAACAAAGATGCAATAAAACCGGCCAAGACGATTGTAACGCTCCCACTATCTTAATAGCGCTTTTATCCATCGGGTGGGTTACACATGTCGCTTTGTGAATTCCTCGGATCGTTGTCTACTTTAGTGCATTTTATTTTCAGTTTATCTCTCCCAAATATCGATAATGTAGAAAATAGTTTTCTATATTGAGGGATTTTGATCTTCTGTGTCTTGAGCATTTCAGGCTAGTTGAGTATTTTAAGGAGGTATTGTAGTAACAGCAACAAAAGTGGCTTCATTAACAATATCATCCTTATGCCCAAATCTAGAACTAGATACCATACAGTGTATAGAGACAATTTATGTATTCTGTTGGAAAGATAAAGAAATCTTTTGATTATAATGTTTTTATGAGTGGTCTCAAAGTAAGGGTTGATTATAAATTTGTAAATATGTATTAAGTGAGTTCGTGTTTAGGAGAATACTGATAGTTTATTTTTAAATCTGACTAGATCCCACGAACCCGTAATTTTATTATGAAAGATAATATAAACTTAATTTTACTCAGGTGTGTAAAAACGTGGTTTACGGACGTAAACTGTATATTTTTTGTCAAGGTCAAGTTGGATAACAAAGGTAGTAGTCTGCAGTAGGTTTAAGGAAACATTGCTTGGTATCCTTTCTGAGCCGACTTCTTCTCCCTATAAACTAAGGGGTTATGATATATAAGTTTTAGATTTAAAAAATCAAAAGAATACACGAAAGAAACAAATATATTTTGATCACCTTAAGCCGTCCCTATGAAGAAAAATTTTACTACCCTTAACTCAATTAGACTGGACTTTAAAAATCTTAAATCTGCGAGGCCCATAGACCCACCTAATCTTGCCCTGTCTTAATACCATTCTTTGCTGACATGTCCTTCCTTTAAACTATCTTCCAGAAAAAATTTGATTAAAGAAAATCAAAAGAATACCCGAAAGGAACAAATACTTTTTGACCATCTTAAACCCCCTGAAAAGAATTTTTTTTAAGCTAGACTAACTCAGCGTTATGTCCCTAGTAACAAAAACTAAAAACTTTTACATAACTAACTAATAATGTTTATTTAATTTTAAGTTATACAGGTAAAACACATATATTACAAGTAAAAAGTAAAATAAGAAGAAAAGAAAAAGTGTTTAACAGTTTTTCTATTATTGAGATTTTAATTATTAAACGGTCACTAGGTCGGGCCAGTATCGTGGTAACCAGTGAATTTTTACAATTTTTTATTTATATTTACAAACGTTACAGTGCTAACGATTTATAACTTATCAACTAACACAACTTTAACAGTGGCGGTTTTTGTAGGTGGATGTGAATGTGTTTGTTGTGTGTATGTGTTTGTATGATTATGCGTCAGTTTATTTCAGATTTTTAATTATGTTTTAGTTTCTTTATAATATGACAGATTTCCTGACAATAGTGGGGTCATAAAATGGCTAGGCATACATTATAGGTTAAGAAGGATCACTTGAGTGCTGATTGAGGTACGGACAATATAGTAGTCACTATTATTCACTGAATTTGATAGTTTATAGCAATAGTGGTGAGATTGTTACTAACACACTAATTATTAGAAGAACAACTTCATTTCATTCGAATCTCAGTTAAAACGGCTCTACAAATTTGATTAAGTAATCAGAGTCTACTTTAATGGTCACGTTAATTATTTATTTACGTTAGTAAATTCTAAGACAAATCCATTTAAGAAAGGCTGGTTCAGGTCTCGGCTGATTTAATAATTTACTAGAGAATAACTTTGTTACTAAGCTATGGGGCAGTAAAATGTTAATGTCTTGCGGTACCCTTGTCTGGAATGATTTTTAAAACTATAAGTGGCCAAAGGATGTTGGATTTGATAACGCTGAAAGATGTAAGATTAATGTTCTTTACCTGTAAATTCTTGTAGCATGTATTTGTTGCATTATATTTTATGCCACTTATTTGATTCTCAGAGTCTTCGTTTCTAAATATGTAACAAAAATATATATGTTACGATTTTTATAAATAAGTTTAGACATAATGAAAAAGTTGATCAGGTAAAATGGATAACCCCATTGCGATGACTATTCTTTTTACCTTTGCTTCTTATAAGTTCTTGTAAACATATTCGTAGAGTAGATTATTTTAGAATAATATTATTCTACGTATATGTAATATTTGAACCCAAACAGCAGATAAAAAGCTCGGTCAGCGCTTATTACCATTAATTAACCAATGCTTATTTACCCTTTAGCAGCATATTTTCTTTTTGTAATTATGTTATAAAATCTGTATCAAATATTATTGTAATTAATTTGACAGCGTTTCATAAAGCCTTTTAGGCTCAAAGATTTATAATATTCCATATTTTAGTGTGGAAAATTTGACATTGATTCCACCCCCGCTTTGGAGGGGTGACTTATGGAGCCAAATCCTTGTTTGATTCTCCGTGACGATGCATAACATGTGCTACTAAAGAAACAGGCAGAATATACGTGAATAAAATTCAAATATGTGTGTTTTAGAGACAACGGATTTAGTAGAATATACTCTTAGATAAGAAAGCAAAGGATTTTGTTGATGCTAACAGATAAATACCAGACAGCATTTATTATGAACTAGCTTTGCACGTGGCTTCGCTCTCATTAATATATATTTTTAAAATGTATTAATTCAGGTATACCTGGTGAACAGTAGGTACTTTTTTCCTGGATGATAGTACCTTTGTTCTTTTCTGTACCCCTAAGGTATGTAATAAATCAAGTGATATGTGCACACATCGATGAGTAACAAATTACTAGTATTCTTGCTAACTCGTTCAGCAAATCTAAATCCTTGTGTTACAACTGGGTGCACAGTGTGTCAATAACACCTCAAAATGTCTTTCTACTTTTGCTAAAATAAAAAAACAATCAAGTGCCAACTGAACTCGCGCGGAGAGATTTCCGTACGATGAAGAACAAACTTAACATTGTATGTAGTTGAAGAGAATACATTTCAACTGCAAAAGATATTGAGATTGCAAATATTGATAGGTTTACCATTTCAAGAACATAAACGTCTTATAGGTTTTTCTGTTATCTATAAGTAAAGAACAATATTCTGTATTTTTTTCAAAATTTAAGGCTCATAAAATCAATTTTCTCATACCAAGCCCTTTCATTTAACATGTCAATGTCACTCAGCACAGTTTACATTTTTTTATTTAAATACAATAGGTACTTAAATTTAAAAAAAAAATTGTATCCTGTAAAAAGTTTGTAACATTTGTGGGAGCCACTCTGACATGTTTGCGATAGTTGTTTCATTTTTTTGCATACAGTTGTTTCATGTTTATCATCATAAGCTGATTATAAAAGAATAAAATATAAGCTTAAATAAAATTAAATACGATTAAGAATAATTTGAATATGGTACCGTGCAGGTATGGTGCATGTAAGATAGGCAAAACTACGTAAAAATAAAGAGAGGAATCACTAAGTCAGTATTTTGCAAGTAATTATATTTTTATCCTGCAAAATAAAGAGTAGTTTTAATTTAATAAAAACTCTATGAATTAAATAGTTTTTAATATCAAGGTATACCTATAAAGACTGATATTTTAAAATATAACGCATATAATAGAATAATTTAATTAAAAAAATAATATTATCATAATGTCAATATCAGCACATTTTACCAAGACGGAAAAAAGGAAGCCGGGAGCAGAAAATTTACTCTCTTTAACCAGTGATTTTTATTTGCTTCAGAACGTTCCCCTCCCAGCGCGTACTTGATAGAAAGAACTACAAAACTTTTTCCCGCAAGCAATTATTTTACACTTTACATTCCGATACTAATTGCAAAAGCTTACTTCTGTTTGTACCTACTTTTAAAAGTGTGTTTGATTTTTATTTTTATCTGGCCACTGCGGGTTAAAGAAACCGAAGTAAAAATGTTGTATAAATATGTGTACATTTGAAGAGACTTAGATCAAAATCTGTCTTACTCAACAAAGATAAAAATATAGATTTATGAAGTGATTAATATTTTTTAATTAGATGTTAAGACCTAAACTCTAGCCCGGGCAAAAATATTTTATTTAAAATCTAAAATTTATCATACATTCGCTCCGAATACACAGTTACATATAGGTACACACTTATTCAAAATTATGACGAGGATGACTAGTTTTTTGGGGCAATTCATTAAAAAAACAGGACTGACTTTGACATCTATGAATTATTACCAAATTAAAATACATTCGAGAGTAATGTATCCGGGTCAAGTAAAAATATCTGAAATCTAGAAAAATAAAAACGCTGGCTCAGAGAAATAAATTGTGTTTAATAGACAATTAAATATCTTAAAATGAAAGTATTAAATATTTTTGGTTGTTGTAAATATCAAGGTCAAATGTACGACCCGATGACCCGGATTCGTATGTGACCCGGGTTAATTGCTTTCGAGTACAAAACATGAGATAAAAATTATATTTAAGTTTTCCTATCAATTTAAATAACAACAAGTGTTATGTACCAAGAGTTGTTTAAGCGTCTGTTAGAAATGTCACTTGATAAACTCTGCTATCTTATAATTTATATAGGGCAATTCGTAACAAATAAATTACGGTTAGCGAACGTCCGACAAGTGTTAGGCGGGACAGTTTTTCTTACTGTATATTAATGAAGCCGTAGCTATACAATCTCAGGCGATATCTAAATAATTTATAGCTACACCAGGTGTCGCACTGAAGACGAATTTACATATCGTATAGCGGAGAATAGGGTGTAATTTATCGCGACGTATTTTGTTCACAAGAAAACGATGGAATCCCGATAATAAGGTCAAACTTTGTACAGAGAAGGTACTTGTAAATTTGCGTCGCAAATTAGATGTTGCTTGGTGCAAGGTAAGAAATTTTGATGAGGCGCTTGTAATGTTTGTATGTTGTTTATGTATTCTGAACTATTTAATATGTATTTGCGAAGATCAAACTGAACTACTGTCTCGTTTATAACTTTGTTCAAATATTACGTGTAGTGACGTTGCTATTACATGTCTTAAGTACTAAATGTATAATACAGCACGATGGTGGAGTCAATGACAATGATTCCATAATGTGCACAAATCTCTCGTCTTTTTTCAAAAAACTTAGACTTAATGAACGAGCTCTCTTTGGCTAGAACTGCTTGTCTAGTTACGAGAAAGACTGTAAAGACTCACTTACCATTTGTTACAAAAATGAAAAATGGACTTAGATAAACAGAAATGGAAGATGTCCTGACTTTTGAAAGAAACTTTCGAATGTTGAAATAAACGGAGCCTAATGAAATGTTTACGTTCGTGGCACATGAGCTATTAAATTGACCTATACTGAATTTTAAGTAAAGGATATAACGTCACTGAAGGCCAAGATAAGCTTGGAAACTGCAGACTGCCAAAATAACTACGGAAGAACTATGTAAGGAAGATGTACGTCAAGGTTCAGCTTCAAAATCCCGTGTTGCCCGTTATTTTATTTTAACAAACAGATACACTATATGATAATAATAATATACAAATAGGTACATTATCCAAAACAGTTTCCACAAATTATTTTTTATTTAGCGCCGAACAAAAAGTGATAAAACAATACAATAAAATGAAAGTGTTTGTTTTTAGCTAAAACAAGCCAAATACAAATAAGCACAATAAGTTAAATTTTGTTAAATTAGTTTAACAACTTATACTGACAATAAATATACAAAAACAAAAAGAAAAAAATACTATACATACTTAACTGAATTTGCCTTATTTGTTATCAATTACTCAAGTTAGGAACTTGACAATCGTGAACTAATTTCTTAAACTTGGGTAGAGAGAGGCGAGACATAATATCTATGAAATTATAATCGCAAGTATTAATGATACTGTTATATGAACGGCAGAATATTAAAATAAAGGATTTTTTTCCGTAATTAGTTCTAGCAGAGGAAACGAAAAATAAGGATTGCTTTCGAGCATTAAGGCGAGGACCTTCGAAACTTATCCTGTTTAGGAAATAAGAGAAGTCCACTTGGTTCCTTACTATTTTAAATTAAAGTAATAGGACGCGTTCATTTCGTCGCGTCTATAGGGATGGTAAGTTAGGTAGATTATCAAAATTCTCATATTATTTTGTTACATCTCTATGTAATGTGTTTATTTAACTTATTTTGTTTACGTTCAATTTGATCAATATAAATTTTCTATTGAGGATTCTACACTATAGATCCGTATTCAAGTAAAGGTCTAACTAAGGCTTTATATAGAAGCAACAAAGTGAACAAACGCTTAAAATCGCTAGTTATTCGCAATATAAAACCCAACATACGAAGAGCTTTGTTTGTAACGGATTTTATTTCACTATCAAAGATTAATTTACTGTCTAACTGGACACTCAGGTCACGCACCTCGGTAACTCTCTTGACATATTAATAATTCAATTTGTAGGTATACTCAATGTATTATTTTGTTCTTCCTGGTTAAAGTAATCACATAGAATTTCTTGACGTTGAGGTATAGCATGTTATTTTTACACTAGTTACATAAATTATTGATATCGTTTTGAAGTTCTTGACAATCTTCAACATTTCTTTTTATATTATTTTTTTTTGTTTTGCTAAATTACTCAAGTACTTGGAACAAAAGTGGACAAATATTTGTTCAAATTTGTTGAAATTATAAAAGACTGAACACATTCCAGTCGAAACTACCGCGGCACAGGTTCTGTGAAGAATTAAATTCGTACTGCACCAACTTTTGTACTCCTGTATCTCTATTGGTCACACCGAGAGAAGTCGGGAGAGAAGTTAAAGCAATATATCAACATAAGAAAAGCCGAAGTAAAAACAGCGCTGATGGAATTGCAATATTGAAACTGGACTGGACTTGAACAGGATTAGGAACTTTAAGTTTTGCAGATTTGGTAATTCACGTAAATTCAAATAAAATAATTAATTGAAGAAATGTAAGACCTAAAAGACATATTTATTCTTTGGAGTAGAAGCTCATGTTTACTTTTCAGTTCACTTAATACCTACGTAACATGAACACAGTCAGACATAACGTAGTTCAGAAACAGAAACTTCAAGAGTCAATAAATTATCTTATATAAACATAATCAATGTTAGTTACATCAACAAACTACAGTAAATAGAATATGAATATGAGACACGAGTTTCTGAACTAAATAATTTAGTACTGTTTTGTCTGGTTCACTTCGGGACTCGAAGTAGGTACCTAATTTGTATGTCGTTCCCTCAGGAACGAAGGGTCTATCTCGGTAATATATGACTACGTTGACAATATAATATTTTGTTTGAGAAGTGACTGTTTTGGTATGTGAAATACAGCAGAGGATAGTCTTGGCATCACAGGGGTCTACTACTACAAACGTAGGCGAGTTAATGGAGTATTCCTTTATTTATAAGTGACAAGTTTAGTGAAGTAGTTCTGAAAATATAAGGACTTTTTTAATGCTCATGAAACATTGATTAACACACTTATAACACCGCTGGTTTGAAGTATTTTGATCACTAGGTTAGAGAGTCAACCACTAAATGCATCAACCACCTATTACAAGTGGCAGTTAGCTGTTGGATGGAACCAGGTATTTGTATCTTTATGGGGGTTCGACAATAGGCCACTGGTGGAGTACCGTCATTTTTATTCACCCGATAAACCCCGGTGAAATGACGATCCTTGGGGGTTTCCAAACCTAATAAAGGAAGCATCTTTTATTTGATGGTATTAAAATAATACTGAAATGTTTTGTGTTAGATGGCTGTTAAGCAATAGAGCATGGCGACAAAAGTCACTTATTTAGCCTAATATTTACATACATATCAATAACATCAGTTTCGTACTATTTTTTTTTATGAGAGCATACGAGCAGACGAGTCATCTAATGGTAAGTGTCTACCGCCAACCATGGACATCTGTAACTCAAGAGGCATAAGTGCTTTGCAAGCCTTTAAGGTGGGAGTAAGCTCTTAATTAATTATACATAATATTAAGTAAGAGCTTACTTCCACCTTATACCACATTATGATAAGTACAGCTGAATTTAGTTGCAAATCGTAATCGTCTATACCAACTCGTATAACCCGATTGTTATAATCATTCGCTATTTGACAGTTGAGCTAAACATATCAGTGCCAATTTAAACCATTGCTTTCATAACAACATGTATCTAATGTATTTGTAATTGAGAAGGCAGCGGCAAGTATACTACCGCAAAAGAGTTAACTCAAGTTGCTGTTTTGTAGCAAGAAGGTTGTTTAAATACTTATCATAACGTTTATCATTTCGTGTCCAATCAATTTACAAACCTTTCGAATACATTCTAAATGTGAACTTAGTCTCTAGGAAAGAATTATACAAAAGTACATCATATATGTTCTAACAATTTCTATATCAAAATGTTTTGTAGAAACCGTGGTAGAGACGTTGCCAAGGTAACGTTACTAAAACATCTGTGTTTTAAGTAGAGCTTGTTGTATCCTTTAAACTCCAAATCATTTAAAATACCAATGTAATGACGTTACTTTTCGACAGGAGCATATCATTGTAGTGAAGTTACTAAGAAACATATCGAATGTGCTGGCAAAAGACTTTAAGAAGAGATGTTCTTTTGACATCATAAATAGGCTAATGAAAAATGGTAACAATTAATTGGTTTAAAACCAGATATCGCAATTCGTATATCGGTACATATATCGGTACTTAAATAATAGTCCTAATTTATAATCAGAGCCGGTGAATAAGGATAATGAAAATGGCTGTCAAATATTTAGACATGACAGTCAGACAATAACCTTTCATATCTTTTACCCTTATACTAAACAATGAACGTCATTTAGTTATCACCGATTTTACTGCGTATATATTTTGCGGTAATTAATTTAAAAAAAATGTCAATAATAAATGAATACTGTAGAGATATCATAAACCATTACGGTTTAGATCTGATCAATAATACAAAATGTCATACGTGGTATTTTTTTTAGTAAAAAATAATTCATGAATATTTGCAGCAGCTTGCCCTATAAAAACAGTTCAACATATTTTAATACATTAGTAATTTTCGTTAAAATCAAGACAGGATACGGAATGAAGTACTGTTATAAACACTTTTATAAAAAAAATTCAATGAATTACACGCTTACGCTCAACATTTAAGAAGAAAAAATCAAAGTTACTGTAAAAAGAAAGGGCATTCATACTAAATTGATTACAAAGAAAATAAAGACAGGTAGCAAACTAAAGCGATTTTGTATTACTTTTGAAAAATCATAATGTGACAATTCAGTTTTGAAATATCGAGATAAGTATATTAAGACATTTAAAAAGCGCACAAATGGAGGCGTCAGATTCTAGGAAAGAGATGTCGAAAATGGTCAACAAAAGAAGTAAGATGACAAAAAGTCTTGATCAGGAGCAGACTATTCTAAAAGTCAATAACAGAGTGTCTAGTGGTGCTTTAGAGGTGGGCAGCATATTTTCAAGGCGTTTCAATAACACTGTAACTCGCCATGACATATCTTTCTTAAAGTGTCATGAGGGTAGAAAAAACCTTAAACTTTGAATTAGTCACCACGGTAGAAATATTAAAACTAGTTAAAGCAATGATCCCCAAACTTTCAACTGGGTTTGATGAAATTCCTTTGCCTATAATTAAACATAATGTCGATCTATTGGCAACCCCTTTGGCTTTGTTTAACCATGAGTGTATAAAGGCTGAACTTTAATCAGATCAGTTTAAAATCGCTAGAGTACTTACTCCCCATATTCAAAAAGGATTAAAGACTAATCCAGTAAATCATAGACATATATCCTTGCTACCCGTCTTATCTAAAATTTTTGAAAAACGAGGCCCATAATGACAACCAATATACTAAAACCTGAACTTAAAAAATCACTGGGTACTACTGATGCCATTAGAATCTAATTGATGATGTTTTATTCTGTAAAATTAATGACAGTCACAAGGTAGCGGATGTATTTCTCCATTTTAGTTCTGCCGTTGACACAGTAGACCATGATATTCTTTCGGTCTATGCAGCAGGTCTAATCTCGGTCTTCTTATGTGAGGCTTTTGAAAATTGGTTAAGCACAAAATGTAAGCCAATGGGGCCAAGTAGACAAGACAAGAGCGGAAAGAGAGTCTAGAAAAAGAAAGTACACTTAGAAAAGACTTATCTAGTATAATACAACCAAAACTAAACGTGGTTCAGCACAGTTCCAGATTTGAAGCTTCTCATCTTTCAATAACTTGCATAGATAGAATTTAAATTATTTTGTAGTGTTAACTTATTCAAGTTGTGTCGGGGTCAATATAAAATGCACCAACTTTAAGTCATCAACAGTAAAACGACAACTATGCCTGAAGGGATATTACTCTGCAGTGCATATATATGCAAGATAAAAACGCTTGGGACTAAATTATTTTTAGATTCACAGGCTATTTCAAATACTAAATACAAAGGTAGTGTGAGCTAATTATATTTTTCATCTACTGTCTTTTATATCTTTTATTTTCATATTTTACCTACTTTTTTACATATTTTACATAAAAGAGTAGCTGTGAATTTGTTTGCCTGATTTCTTCTCACAAGCCTCTACTACTTGGAAATGGGCGGCTTTAGATCGATATTGACAGATAGCGATCGTACCTATTTGCAACGCGGTATTATTTATTTTTAGATACCTATTATTTGTTTTACTTTTCACAAAACAACCCATTGTTGCGGTGACATTGTGTTGATCTATAATATTTAAATTTTAGTTTAAAAAAAGACGTTTTCAAACAATTTTATGAAATAGAGATATTTGACTTTAACTTTGACTTTGGTTCAAAAACAAATTAAAATAGCTAAAAGACAATACCGTGCAGACCCAGTCATACTCAACAATAAGACTAGAAGAAAGATTTGAGTTCTGTTTTCTGTTATTAGTATTCCTATTAACTCAATCAATAAATCCTTCCTTGTGCAGAAATGGGTTTACTTCAGTAGCGTATTAAGTAGGATTTAAACATTTCCATTTCTAAATATTTTTACCACTCCACTATTATGCATTCAAAACTACACTCACGCCTGTATTCCTGAAAGGATGGGCAAAGCCATATTAAACGCCCATATTTTGCCAACAAAAATTTAGTTCCACTTACGTAATATGGGGCAAGCCTATTGCCATCGACCGGGCAATTTGGGAATAAAATGGGAAGATTAGTAGTAGTAGTAGTAAAAGTAAGAAGGGAAGACAATGGAAGCAAAGGAATCCCACTAATCCCACTAATATTATAAATGTGAAAGTTTGAATGGATGGATGGATGTTTGTTACTCTTTCACGCAAAAAACCACTGAACCGATTGCGATGAAACTTGGCATGTAGAAAGCTGGAGAGCCTGGATTAACGCATAGTCTACTTTTTATCCCGATATTCCCACGGGATCGGGACATACGCGGTTGAAACCGCGAGGCGCTGCTAGTATTTCTTGTAAGGATGAATTGGAGAGTGTGTGCAATAGCTCGAGTAGGGCTACGTCACATACCTGTAACTCAAACTGGCTGATGCCAAGAAGTTCGAACCTAAAAGGTTCCACTACCAGTGTTTCATTTAGCTGAGACTTTTCGAATCATAGAAACACTAGCTTCTGCCCGCGGGTTCACTCGCATAAAAGTTATTTTTCAATCGCTCGATGATCGCAGTTATTTTCTGACAAAATATGCAAAATTTCATAAAGATTATTTAGTAGTTAAAGCGTGAAAGGGTAACAAATAAAAAATCTAAAAAAAACAAAATTCGCATTTATACCATTAATAGCAGCCCGCCCCGGATTCGCACGGGTAGAAGAGAAATCTTCAATGATCATCAACATATTTCAATCAATGTACACAAAATCTTAACAAATTATACACCTAAACCTTCCTCATGAATCACTCTGTCTATTGGTGAACCGCATGAAAATCCGTTCAGTAGTTTTTCAGTTTATCGCGAACAGAGACTTTGTTTTATAATATGTAGTGACTTAAGATAAGGATTACTAGCCTCTATTAAATAACTCAAGGCTAAATTTCTTTTTACAGTAAAACACTGTTTAATTAAGCAGTAAGGTGCAAAACTGCACTATCATGAGTAGATACTTAACACAGATTCCGAGAGTGGCCGGAGCAAAAGTAGGTAAGAAAATCTAAGTACCTTAGAGAGGAACTCAGCTGACTGAAGCTACAAATCAGATCTAGAAAACTATTTTATTTTATTTTGAAGCTGGTGAAATAAGGATTTACGATGTTTCTCTTTTACTAAAAATATTTACTTTCAAGAGTTGCTTTTAGTGTGTATGCAAGAGCCGTTGAATTTATTGATATATAGTGCAGAAGATTATAAAAGAGAAAATAGTTCTGAAGTCTCCACGAGAATGGCTTTAAAGGATCGAAAATCTGCTTTTTACGATTAAACGCCAAAAAGTAACTGGGGTCTGGACAAGGACAAAGGTCAAGCTAAAATCAAGTGAGACAAGCTAAGTACTAAAAATAAGTCAACTAATTTTGAAACTTTGAATGATGTTACGTGAAAGATGTCTTAGGTCTTAATAGAGCTTAGTCAGCTCTCATGCAATATCCCTATTGAATAATTAGTAAGAAGGTGTCTTGGGTTTTTGAAACAACACACACTTTTTTGATACTTAATACAAAATTATTTTAAGTACCAAAATAAAGGTAAAGTATTTTTTGATTAGCATAAAAAGATGGAACAGACTTTAACACTTAGTATGATCGTATCTTTGATTTTAAAACAACGCAGAATATTAACTTTGATCCCGATATAAAACGCAGGGTTAGTATGAAACAGACTTGAAAGGTTGAATGGATTTAGACATTACTTTAGGCATAGTTATTACGTCTACTTAGGATAGTTTTTAAAACAGAGAAATGCATGATTTCTGTGAAATAGTTTTTGTCTAGCTAGCTTTGCTAGTCTTACAATTAATATCAGAAATTGTATGTACACACGAGTCCGTTCAGACGACTACGACGTACAACTATCAAGGCATCTAGACTCTGTGTAGTCATGAGGACAAAATGTGATGTTTCTACTGCATGTATATAAATCAATGTTAACTATTTCTAATTCAGTATAAAAAAGCCTTTCGTCTATAGGTATAAATAGTTGTATTTAATTGTACTAGAGATCGCGTGGTGGTTGAATTTCGACCATGGTTTATTTCATTGGCCAATATTACTTGACCTGTCATTGTATAGACTTTTGTACCATGACAGGTCAAAATATATACACACACTCGTGGCTGTATGTACCCGTTTTTGCATTTTTTTAACTTTGTAGCAAATATTGTTCAAACATTTTAGCATTCGTCACTTCTTTTTTGTATAAACTATAAGTGTGCGAAATTTCATACTCCTCCGTCCGCCCAATTTTCGTAAAAAGGGATCGCAATAAATAACATCAAAATGTCGAAATACAAGTTCAAACTTAGAATAATGATAATGAACAAATGAAAGATGATAAACACTAGATTTGTCACTTGAGTCCTCAGAAACATTAATATTATCAATTCTTATGTATTAAACGAAGGTAATATAATTTATTAAACGTATAGAGTTAAGTATTTTCAGCACAAAATGACTTTTTAATTAAATCGATTAAAAATTCCTCTTAAATAAAATCGATTATTAATCGTCATTATTAAATGACGACATATCGAACTGTCAAAAAGAAAATAACAGAATGGACAGAGTATAGTTGATTTATAATTAATACAATTAAATTCCATGTTTGAATCTAACTTATAGTAAGAAATCAGTACCACCAATATATTTAATCTAGTCTCAATTTAGAGTACTCATAAAATCACAAATAGGTAACGAGAGCTTACTATCTTGTCGTTAGTACACTCAAAAGGCAAAAGTAGTTTATTAAAAATCAATGACGAAATGCAATAGTTTTTAACGCATATTCTGGGGGCACGACAGTACCCCCCGCCAAGTCGAGCTAAAGAAAAAACAAACCACAGCTTTACCATTCTATTCTCAAAGCCATTTAGTACATTTTCGATCCCCTGTAACTTTGTTTGTGGTGTTGTGGTGCGGTTGTTTGTTGTGGATAAACCTAGAAGCCTGAATTTTCAATGAATAAGAGAGTATAATGTGACTAGGTATTATATATATTACAAATTACATTCAATTTGAACCTGTAGTTTTCGATTAGAACTGCTCAGTTCCGTTTCCTTTATGTATAAACTGCATAAGTAACTTTGTAATTTTATATAATAGATATTAGATTACAAAGTTACTTTTGCAGTTCAAAAAAAATTTCGTCACTTACACTACCTAAATAGATATCTGATAGGTAAATAGCAGATATAGGTAGGTACAGTATCAATGTCTAACGATACTTCCTTTAATATACCTGCCTACAAAAATAAATGAGGTCCCATTAACAACATAACATAAAATGCGCAAGTCTCGCAAATCGTAGCGAAGTTCTTCTACCCCCAAATTTTTTTAAGATCTAAAATGTTAACTAAAATCGTTTTACAGTGATCGTGTCAATATTAGATATATTTATTTCTTGAATGAACATAATAACTTGGCAAACGCGCACGGCGATTTTTGTATATTTATAAAGGCTTCGATTGGAACTATTGCTAAGGCGGCCAAGTTATTTTTTTTGTTTAAACAAAGATTTTATATGTTATGTTTTTGATGGGGTACATTTTGCCTCGCAAATATATATATTAAAATTATTCAAGTGGAATACGCAAAATTTGTATACTTGTGTTTGATAACTCCGTGCGTGAATAGTCTGCACTTTTCAAGTACGAAATTACTATTGTTCATTTTCTGACCTGAATTATACAATTTGTTGTCTTATATGCGTATTTTCACGAGTCTAAGGAATCATTTAAACTATATACCATGTATAAAACAACAAAAAATTTAATTCAAGATTATTGAAATTAGCCGTAAAAATAAAAACTTTACAAAACCTTAATTAATTTTTGAGATTTTAAGTATACGTATCAATGTCTTTTATCTATTTGCCCAAGTGTTTAATTATTTATTGTATTCAATGTTCAACTTATATATTAAATAAAATCCTAGACGAAAAGTATAATGGTTGCTGACAAAAGAGTTTGGAAGCCGGACGATTTTTACGAAATTTCTTGACGAAGATGGCTTAGAAATCTTTTAGGAGGAATTTATTCTTTTAAATCGTATTGCCCAGACCTAAAGTATATTAGACTATGGAAAGTTAGGTAGCTGTTCTTCTATAAATTTTATCAAAAAAAAAAGTGATTTTATTGCGCCTTAGAATGGTAAATCCTCCATTAGATTTTTTTTTTAAATTACACCGAACTAACATCAGGTAACGAGATCGTTTCCGCGTTAGAATACTAGCTGTTTCCCGCAGTTTCATCGTTTATTGTCACTACTCTACTACAATTCCTAAATACTAATACATACTTCCACCCCAGTTTTGAAAGATCGGCTTTAGTAAAAAAGCCATTGGCTAAAGGATGTTTTTCGTATGAACGAAAACAACAATGATTAGTATACTAGTACTAATCATTATAGTTACCTTAAAACTACTACTAAGTAGTTTTAAGGTAACTTAGGTATCTTGTCGCTTTTCTTTTTCTTCAATGCAGGTTTCATTAAAAATGTAATTTGAATTAGTGTTCATAACATACATAAAGAAACGAAATTAGTAGTAAGGATGTCATGTATTTTCCTTATAATTGGAAGCTTGATTGGGGTTTTTTTATTACTCGTCATACAATATTTTTCTTTTGGTTTATTTATTTTAACAGAAAATAATATTCATTATATATTAGTCATAGAAATAATAGTAATAAAAATCATATTGTTGCCGTGCTACGGTAGAAAGCAGCTAGAGCCGCTAATATCGACGAAAAAATATAACGACCCATTTCTACTTTAAGTAAGTACGAATTTAGTTTATAAATATAATTCTAATAGTCTATAAATAGAGCCCGCCGTACACCATAGTTATGACAACGTTTATGGTTTCTGCTCCGCTGTTTTGGATCGTAAGTGATGTAAAATAGATTCCCTTGCACGAGAATTTACGTATCAAATGCAAAAAAAAAAGAATTAGCGCGTTCAACCAAACAAAAAAATAAAACTCTTGGGCGTTTTATATTAGTATAGGATTAGGGATAAAAAATAAAGTCGTGTTGTAACAAATTGTTCTTTATTTTAACAGAAATCATGCCAGTAAAATTACTAATTACAATACACATTAACAACGAAAGCATACGTGTTCTAAATCGATATGTACAATGGGAATCGTGATATATAGCAATTCAGGATATGTACTGACAATAGTTTGCTCCAGATTAATTCTATACAAAACTTTTGCGGTATAAATATGTACGCAATCGAAAACCTTATATTTCAGAACAGCGGTGGATTTATATCTCAAAGATCTCTTTACGAAAGCTTGGTTCTAAACATTAATCTTTAAAAGCATTTCGTATCACTATATTACAAATTCTTTATTTATTTAATAAAGATGTTTACCTAATCCGCCACTGCCTATTATAGTATAATAACATTTCCGTACATAGTATAAGTTTTCGATTCTTTAATAATAATCTTACAAAAAAGATATCTCGACTAATATTTATTTTATATACATCAGTAGATAATATCTAAGAAGGCGATTCTAAATTTTTATTTACAATATAATTTTAAACTGTAAAGTTAGATATGTATCAAATAAAAAACTTCAATACGTTTAGCTTTTACTGCAAAAATATAATTTTTTTCCTAACGATAACACGATTGTTTTGAGAAATACCAACAAAAATATTTATACACTATTTATACATAGCAATGACCGAGATATGTATCGAAGACTTAATTCAATATTTACTATAAAACATTAAACATATTTACTAGCTACCTGAATTGTACAATTTATTAAAAAAAAATATCGGCTGATAAATGACTGATTTACAAAACAGTCAAAGTAACAATTTAATTACATGTATGAAGTTTGTTGAAGGAATATTTCACATTCGCAAGTAATAAACTGGAGCCGTGCCTGCGTCTAAATCACGTTTTGTTAATAAAAGAGTTGAGATAATTTATCACGTTTCTGATTGCATTAGGGATCTGAAGAAGAGGGCGAGGGAAAGTGTTAACAGCATTACACTTTGCGCAGACGCCTCGCTTGAACTCCTCACTGAAACAAACAAGCTTTGTTATTCGAGTTAAATGATGAGACTCCCCCGAGGGAACTAGTAAAAAGTTGGACATCATAATAATGTACCGACATCTACTTGTCCTGTATTTAAAAAATATATTTATTATTTATGACTTTACACTGACATACTACATACTATTTTTATTTCTTATTTAGAGGCCAGCTAGTGTTGAGCATCGCTTGCAAACCATTCAACATTTTTACAACATACTTTACTACAATATTTTAAGCTATATTATAAAACTAAATCAATTTTATCAAATAGTAAACTCTGTATAAACTATCTTGTGAAACATGAAACTTTAATTTAATAAAAAAATATTAAAGAATATTTTGTGGGAATATTACATAAGAAATGCTATTTCTGATATCCATTCCTTCCTAATGTGAACAAAATAAAACGGTGGCGTGATTGCTTAGCAAAGTCAGAATATCGCATCGTTTAAACAATACCCTTAATAACCACGGAATCCTTTCAATTCTAATTCAATACAATCACCGTAGTATCACGTAGTTCCTATTAATTCATAAGATCATTACATCAATCACACACAGAATCAATGACGTACCGAATTGCTTGTGGCAAATTAATTGTTACATTTGTAATTACGTCTCAAGTGATATAATCTACTCAGTGTATAAATAGTCAATGTATACGAGTTAATAAATTATATGATACTTCGTCAGTATGGTCGATATCAGTGTATGTGATTGTTATCAAGACAAGACAGAGTTGGGAAATGAAATTGTTGCAAATCGGGATTTTCGATTGTAGGTATAGGTTTTTGTCTTTGACTGGCCTGTTGGTCTAGTGGTTGGTGACCCTGACTGCTAAGCCAGAGGTCGTGGGTTTGATTCCCACCCAGGACAAATAATTGTGTGATGAGTACGATAATTTGTTCTGTGTCTGGGTGTAATTTATCTATAATATGTATGTATTTAGTAATATATAAGTATGTTTATCAACAGTCTGGTTACCATAGTACAGGCTCTACCTAATTTGGGGTCAAACGGCCGTGAGTGAGATGTGTGGAGTTATTATTATTATTATGTGTCCATTTTATGAATTGCCTCTTACAATAATGTTTTCTTTGTGTGGCTGTAACGAGTTTCGTTTTACAGTGTAAAGGGCAATAGGAACGTTAATATATATATATGTATATGTATAATTTCCCCTAGGTTAAAAGTTTAAAGGCAGCAATTATTGTAGGACAATAGGCATTAATAACGTAACAGCATTAAATTTCGCGTCGCGAGAATAAGCCTTGAAGGTGGCCAAACAGGGTATCAAAGTTTCTATAGGAGACCAATCATTATTTTGTCAAGTTTACTTATATAAATTTTGGTATAGAGTTAAAATTAACTTTAAAAAAGGACATTAGGTACTTTTTGTTGCGAAAATAAACCTTGAAGGTTTAAGGGATCAAATTTTGTATGGGAGACCAATCATTTCTCAAGTTTAGGGATATAGTATTTATTATATTACTTTCTGATAAGCAGGTAGCAAGCAGGTGTATATTTAGTGGAGTGCTTATCGTGGGCATAGCTTTGACCTAGCGAGGGCTATCAGTGCGGGAACTTTCTTGGATTCTGTCCATGGTCCGAACCTTTCGCCTCATTTTGTGAGGAGGCGATGTTGGCCGAAAAGGCAACGGACAGGGAACGAGAGAAGAAAAGAACTCTCCTGTCTTGCAGAGACGTACCAGGTGCCGGAGAGTGCAAAACAATCTCTGAGCTATTGGCTAGATTACCGGTCAATGCGTTACCCAAGCAGAAACAGGCACAAGACGGCGGCGCCACATGTTCTGCGCTTGCCTCTCTGAATCAGAGAAAGCAACGCTCCTCGCACTCCAAATTAGATTCAACTATTGTTCAACAGGCGGCCAAGTCTGTAGGGGTTTACAGGGATTTCGTCTCTAGGGTACACCTGAGTAGTACAAAACGACTCCGTGACGGAACAACATATGGTTCGAGTCCAACATACCACCTTACCATTACCCTGATGAGGTGATGACCAGTAGAGATTGTCACAGGTCAAAAAAAGGAGTAGATTTAAAAAAAAAAAATTCCCATGGGTAACTATTTGCCCCAAAAAGATGAAAAAAAAATGATGACGAACGAACAGACGAAGTAGCAAGCACTAACACCTTAACTACTCAATCGATCACATGTTCGCGGTCACATTGCCAGGGGCACAAAACAGTTTTGTTCCTAAGGGATACATGAATTGATTAACAAAATCTACATTAACACGAGGGAAGTCACGAGCAAAAGTTGGTAAGCCATAATAATACTTTTGAGCATTTTAGAGAATTGAAGACGAAAAAAATGGGTAGAGTCTCCCGCCACTTCGAGTAGCATTGGCAACTTACCAGTGACAGTATAGGTGTTACGCGTGATTATAGACAGAAGCATTACTTTCCGCCAGCAGAGTGATAGTTTGAAAACTTAGCAGTAAAACAAATTCCAATTATTGAATGTAATGCCAAAAGTTGACCAGCATGATTGGCTGCGACTTAGGTCACGGAAGATATTACTGATATCCCGCGGAGATGGACAACCTCATCAACGGTGCTCAGCGGATCATACAGCATCTACAGTTATAATATTGTATAAGTGGCTAATGTACGCTCGATTATAAAACAGACTTGTCGTATCTGAGATAATAATGTAACTAAAATAAATTTTTGGACGTGTATTTTTTATGATGATTACAGTTCCAATTTAAAAAAAAATAATAATAATACTAGGTTTTGCAAGGCATTTGATCGTGTATTAACTCTAGTATCCTAATAATTCAAGAATTCTTATTTCTTTGTGCATATATTTGATTGTAAATATAAAAGAAAGACAAATAGTTAATCTACCTGTTATTAACCCATTACATTCTTGGTACTAATGTAAACCATGCTTAGTATGTAGGTTTTTTCTTTTTCTGTCTACACCACATTATTTTTGTAAAGTATAATAATATTACAATAACAAATTAATAACACGCCATAACCTTCGTGTGCATGTTATATATTATTATGTTCATTAAAGTAAATAACCACAACTTAATCACGCGATTGAGAAGCAGTACAAACGTAGTGTTAACCCAAACGGTGTAACCCTTGCACGTTAATTAATTACCATTCAGTTACTCCACTACGCTGTAGTAACAAGTTGTTTTCGCCAGGCCAGGTCCACTCCGCGGTGAAGTATTTATAAAGCTACAAGTACACTGCGGGGTCGACTAATCGTGCAAAAATTCAATGGGCTGCCACGCACCGGCCGGACCGCACGTTAATTCAATGCTCATTCACGGGCTGCGTCGCGTCATCCGTTCGTATCTAGACTAGCGGCATCGTCAGTACAGATAAGAGTGGCACGATCGCAAGAGAGGCAACTTATAGGTAATATAATTGTAGGGAATTAGCGCTGCCTGTCCTGAATTGCAACTTCATTGTGTCGGATCAAGAGTCGCTATTTATTTAAATGATTTGGCGGAGTGGGACTTCTGTACCTGTACTATTATGTATTCTGTGGTTTCGCTACGCTACTAAGGTTACACCAATACAGGAGTATATGCCTGGACGTCGCCTAATTGAGAGATTTTAAGTTTTTACTCGGAGGTGGTGCCCGCACTTTTGCGGGCAGGTGCTAGGGGGGGTCCGGATGTCTTAATAAAAGCTGTTCCCGGATCCCTCCTACTTAAGGCGCAGTATGGCACACCGTGTGGTTTTAGTCGGTTTGATTCCGACACACCGCCCCACCAAAAACCCCGGTGAGGTGACGGCCCGAATAGGTTTCCAAAGGCAAAAAAAAAAAAAAAAACAGGAGTATATCTTACAGGGTGTTACAGACAGGTGTGGTCAAATTTTAGAAGGCTTATATGTAGCCGAAAAAAAATCCTTTCTTGCAGAACTTCATACGGTAGTCCTTCGGGAAAACCTCGGCAGTGAGCTCATTAGAGAGCCAGAGCGTCCGCGGTAGGAAATTCTTCTGGAATCGTACCGGTCATTGAACTATAATTAATTAAAGTGTAGTTAAAAGTACTTGAAACAAATTTTAATACACTAATAATAAAATCTAACTATACAGAAAATATATGTGTTTTATAAAAAGATGCGTTTTTTTATTCTATGTAGTTTCACAATAGCCTAATTTTTAACCGACTTCCAAAAAAGAGGAGGTATTATGTTCGTCTGTATGTATTTTTTTGTGTATGTTCATCGATATGTCGAGGAATTTGCTAAGTATTTTCACTCGATTTATAGCAAAAATCGTGCTGAGCTTAACGTAAATACAGCGGTCACTGAGGCGGGAAGCGTCAATGGCGCGGCGCGAGTTCAATTAAATCAGCTAGTTTTAGGTGACGTAATCAAGGCGCTTAAAGAACTGAAACCAAAGAAATCGACTGGACCGGATGGTATTCCACCCTTAATTCTTAAGGATTGCCAAATAGTACTGGCCGCCCCACTGTTACATATGTTCAATCTTTGTCTTCAAAACACAGTATTCCCGGAAAGATGGAAAATTACTAGGGTTGTTCCGGTACCAAAGGGAGGAGCTGGCAGCAAAGACAAAGTAGATGGATATAGACCTATAGCTGTACTATCAACTCCTGCAAAGGTTTTTGAGGCGGTAATACAAAAACGTATTTTAGCACAAATCAACGGACAATTTACTGACGCTCAACATGGGTTTAGACCGGCTAGGAGTACCTCTAGCAACTTGCTTAGTTATATGGCGGATCTGATACCATCGGTGGATGGTGGAGTGCAGATTGACTCCGCCTATTTCGATTTTCAAAAAGCATTTGATTTAGTCGATAATGATGTATTGCTAAGTAAACTGGCCGGTTTTGGTTTCACTCCTCATCTGCTGAAATTCTTTGCGAGCTACTTCTGTGATAGGCAGCAGTATGTGGAGTATGCAGGTTATGCATCAAAGCCCTATTATACGCGCTCGGGAGTGAGTCAAGGCACGAATCTAGGGCCGATGGCATTTATAATTATGATAAACGATCTACCTAAAGTAATACAAAATGCTAAATGCTTACTATTCGCGGATGACTTTAAGTTATATATGCCTATAAACAGCCACGAGGACTGCTTAAAATTGCAGGCGGACATTGACCAAGTGGTGGTGTGGAGTAATAAAAACAAATTACAATTTAACACCTCAAAATGTGTAACTATCACTTTTACTCGAGGACGTACTCCAATCCACCACAGCTATAACTATAATGTAGGGGGCGTTCCGTTGGCACGGGTCACAGAGGTGAAAGATTTAGGAGTGTATATAGACAGCGGGCTAACGTTTCGTAGTCACATAAACAAAATCTGTAAAAAAGCGTACAGAAACCTTGGTTTTCTGCTCAGAACAGTGCGAAATTTCAGTAACCCTTGTGCAATAGTTACATGTGCATTGGTACGGAGTCAGCTAGAAAGCAACGCAATCATCTGGAGCCCACATGAAATTAAATATAGTCTCATGTTGGAGCGCATTCAAAATAAGTTTATAAGATACCTTTACATGAAATATTATGGGGTGTACCCCTTTTACCCTTTGTTGTATCCAACCTTATTCATCTTGGGTATGGTTGGATATAATGAATTGAGGGTGAGAAGGGAATTAGCACTGCTCTTGTATTTATTTAAAGTATTAAGAGGCAATATACATAACCCACAGATATTAGAACGCTTCCACTTTAACGTCCCCAATAAGTACATATATCGACGGAAAAACCCACAACTGTTACGATTGCCGCGCGCACGCACCAACCAACTACAGAGGGCGCCTCTGTCGCGCGCATACAGTACGCTTAACCAAGTTGCAGATACTATAGATATCTTCTTTTGTACATTGAGTGAATTCACAAAAACGTCACTATTTGTGATTTGTTATAAATAAATGTATGTATATATGTGTATATGTATATATATGTATGTGTATATGTATATATATATATGTACTAAAAGTTGTCAGGTGATTGTTAATATAATTATTATATAATAGATTTTTTTTATTTTTTAAATGTTAGTAAATTAGTATATAATATACAAAGTAGCTACATTATTGTATTAGGGTGCACCCTGTAAAAATAATGTATGATTGGAAAAAATAAATAAATAAATAAAAAAATATTTTCGCCAATTGTGAACCGATTAAAAAATTTTTTTTTAGTTCGAAAGGGTATACTCCCGAGATGGTCCCATTATCATCAAATCAGGATCTGTTGATGGAATCTCAAGGAAATCGAGGGAAAACTAACTAACTAACAATGTAATCAAATCTTAGAAGTCAATTTTGACTTACTTCCCGGTTTCCGATTTAGCTGAAATTTTGCACACTTATATAAGTTTAGTAACAATACAATAATCTGTTACTATTGAGCTGATCTGATGATGGAGTCAGGAGGTGGATAGTGGAACTCCTCAACGGCGAACAGGAAAGATACGAAATTGTAAATTGATTTATTAAATTAAAACTTGTTTTGCACTTAAAAGGGTAAAATAATTTATTTGTAAAAAAAAATTAAATCGACTTCAAAATCACAAATAGGCACTCAAAAGCGAAAAATAAATTAATATAATTATTATAAACGCTACCTACTCATCTATTTGAAGTCGGTGCCAGCCAAGCCAATTTTTTAAATAATTTATTTGCCAATCGTTTATTGTTTAGTAATAATCCCGCAGACAGAGCAATTATATGCAATAATTACATATGTGGCTTTGCTGGCTTGTAACAATTTTTTACAAAGATTCTGTTAAGATCTAGTTGTTGTTACAGTTTTGAAAGGTTCAAACAACACATATTATGACTGATTGTTTATCCGATTATCCAAAAAAATCCACTATATATTATAAACATATTTTCGTTTATTATGTTTTGTTTTTATTCATTATTACTGCAAGCGACATTTTTGTGCTACAAAAATATTGCTATCGAGTTAATATGAAACATGGCAACCGATACAGAGTGACTGAGTTTTCTAATAGGAACGATCATGTTGCCAAGCAGAACATTGAAGATGTGAAAAATTGACAATGCAATATTAGAATTCCAATTTAACCTTACCTATTCATATTGAAGGTCGTGGAATATTATTTAAAAAATAATATGTAGCGAGAATCGATACTAATTTGTATATTAATGTTGCTACCTTTATTTATTTTGAAAGTTGCTCCTTCAACATTTAGGTATAGTACACACACTTGCACTTTAGAACGTTACTATCCAAACAGGTTTTAAATAGGATGTTTTAAATTTACAACTAGAATTACACCGTAGTAGACATAGGCTAGTTAGTGAAGTTAGTAAATGCAATTTGCAAATGAATGACGCGGTAAGCATCGGACCAACTAGCAGTAACTCAGTTGGACAAGTCTAGTACCTGTAAAAGGGTTCATCTCATCTAGGCTCATAATTAATGCGCATAGTTCGGTTTCACTAAAAATGGCCTGATCTCATTCAATTAGGAATAAAACCGCAAACCTTATTAAATTACAGAATCTGGCACAGGGAGTTATTAATCAAGAGTACCAAATCTACTCCGCTAACTAGCATTTGCTTTGATTGTATCGTCATAAAAATTTGCGTTGCTAGACATAAATGATGTCTAGACTTCAATGTCTGACTACCGATGTTGTTTCTAGTACGTACCAACAATGTGCTACTGTTAATCGCTGTATTGACTAACCCATTTATCGATACCACTATAATAATTACAATAAAGGGGCCGAGAAAAAAAACTTCTAAGTTTTGAACTCGATTCGGTCGATTTGGCAATTTAAACTTTTCAATAGAACTAATTTTGTTTGTTGATGATTCCATTCTTGGAGTAGTGCTGGCTTTTTCACTTAGTGTCAAATCAGTGCTGATGTTTATCGACGACACCAAACTCTGATCCAATGTTTAATTTGAAGGTACTATCACAACTACCAATAATAACGGTTACCACGTCTATATTCAGACTTATATTACTAAAGCATTGAAAAATAAATTACCTAAGAGCATAGCCTCCTTGCTGTCAGCGAGCTGGCTGTTGCCCACCACAGCCTCGCTACCTTCCCGCCAGGCTGGCGCTACTCTAGCTGTACAGCGAACCTGCATCGTTCTGCCAATAGGCACCCGGAGGCCTAAGGCTGCTGAAAGTAGCCCGTGCGCATGTTGGGTTGGCGGATAATCTACTAGGAGAAGTGGATCCGTGACCTGTGAAAAATTACTACAATCAATAAATAATTTATTTTGACCACATTCAAAAAAGATTTCGCGAAACTTGACATAAATATTTTTATCGAAGTAACTACTGAATTCATTTAATTTTACGTACGACGGCGCTGTGTGACAACTGACAACTTCTATATTAACAAGTACATTACAACCTTAGACTGCACGGATGGTGCAATGGTTTAAGTGGCCACTACGCTGCGCCGAGTGTTGTGCGTTAAATCCCACACGGGACAAAAATTTGTGTGATCCAGAAATAGTTGTCCCAAGTCTGGGTGTTCTTTGTGTCTGTTGTTTAAATGTGTGAAGCCCGCCCCAGCGACACAGGAATATTCCTAATCCGGGAGTTGTCTTTAAAAAACAAGAACCTGCTCGCGTCGCCGTCCCGCCCCGTCCACTGTCTGATCCAACCTTTAAATTCACACAAATCTCAAATCATTAAAATATTCGATAACGGAAGGTTATTTTGTTTTAAAAATAGACTCATATTCAATTTCTTTATTCTGAACCAATTTGTCGGGTGTTGATCTTTATGTTTTAATATAAATATACGTCATGGTGAAGGTAATTGTAAAATTTAAATCTATTTTGTTTAGACAAGTCGTTAGTATTTTCACTTTCAAAGAAACGTGGTTTTTTTATTTACCCAAAATTGTACCTAGAAATTTGTAAGGCAATAAAGTGAATATATTTATGATATACCATATTTATACATATACATAAGATTATTTTAGTGCCTAAGCGTTGATTTTTTTTTGTTACTATGACGTTCGTGAATGCAAGGACACTACCAAAATATGTACTCCACTGATATTCGCCTTGTGGTTTTACTACAATAAAATTCGTGATGTCTATTTCTAATTTCAATTTAGTTGGGCTATTACTGTCCATCATATATATTAACATACATACATATATTTTATAATGGTTTAATAAATATATAAAACCTAAAAAACTATGAATATACTAAATGCGATAGCTGAGCCCTGTGCAAATTAAGCTGCGGTAATGCTTCTTTGCCGTTGGGAGAAGTCATTGTACCCTGTCCCTTTGTTTAGCAGAGGGTATAGTCGAAACCACCTGTCCCAACACCACTACCACTTCCTCGAGTACAAATGACGTAGGCGCTTCCACTTCCAGTCCGGCCGCGCCAGTTTAACGGCGCGAGCGACTGCGTTTAGCGTGCGACAAACATTGCTTATGATATATATATATTATGTTTGCGTTACGAGTTAGTTAGTAACTTTATATTTTTTAAACTTAAACTCTCATAAATCCTAAACGATATTTATAAATTGTTTAGATAATTTAATTTCCTCAATGTATTTTTTTATTCCAATGTTTCACACATCATGTGCAATGTTTTAAAAAGACTTATAATTTAGTCTAAAAAAAAACTTGAACTTATATGTAGTACAATAGTGCTTAAGAAATCACTTGTATATATTTTATGTTAATAAAAATGTTTCAAATCAAATCTAAATCAAAAGGAGAGGAGATACAGCGAGGGAGGGGTGAACGTTCACTGTCTCTAGATTCTTTTGGAGCGGTGGTTAAGGTTTCTTACACCAACACACTCGACCTCTATTAACCTAAAATGTAAGCCTGGCCGACAACGGACAGGAAAAGTAGGTATCTCTTTAGGGTTACGATTAAGAAAATCTCTAAACAGAACAGGCAGTTCATCACAGGATCACTGAGTCAGGGAAGGTGGAATGCTCGTGTCTCAAGCGGTTTTCATAAAAGGGGGGGGGGGGGGGGGCTTTCCTTCAAATAAATAGGAATTCCGAAATATTGGCGAGATCCTGTCAGTAACCGGTCATGGCTTGTCAACTGCATAAGTGGAATAAGTTTTATATCGGTATAGTTTTAACAGATTAACTAAAAATAGCTTACTAATTAGACTCATGATGTGTTGTGATGTGTGTATGAATAACAACAGATTATACGGACACGATGTATGATTAACTGAATTATACATTTTGATAAAGTAAATTAATTCCGCTTTTCTTCGTGTGTAGGAAGGGCAATGGACCAATTTATAATATGAATCAATTCCTATTAATGATATGATGAATTCGTGATAATAAGCTCCGGTCAATTGATTCACCAAAATCAATTAGAGTGCCGACATTGGTAATCTATGAAATCGGTTTTAATTAGACGTTATGAACGGACAAGAGACAAAAGAGGGTTAAATCATTTTCGAGATTGTGGAATGACAATTAGTACGGATAGAAGCTTGGAATAGGAGGCAGTAAAGAGTGGCTGTAGAATTCGTATTATCGAGATTAATTTTTTTTCAATAAATTGTCTTAATGGTGGCTTATCAAATTAAATCAGTTTCAGATCCAAGGTATTTATGATTTTATTACCGTTTTCAATGTTCACTCAATTTAATCTACAAGATTTGAATCACAATTTAATTGCGGTAATGTTTTACTATAAAATACGATACCTTATTCTTATATTAGGTTCATATTTAATAACAGCAGGATCGTTTACAGCCATAATAGTTACAAGTTTACGGTACAGTCACCTGCCATAGTAGACAATAAAAAAACTTTTTTTACAAAAATTAAAGCCACGATAGAAGAATGGGACTGAAAAGCGAAAAATAAATTTGTTAGCCTAACTAAACTCCTACACTAATGTAAATACCTAAATACTAATGAGGCGGCGCAAAACATACAAACAAACAAATTAATAAATCTGTAAAATGAAGCGAAACCAGAATTTCATTTTTTGTTTGCGTCTATATACTTAAATCATTATACTTTCTGTATCTTCACTGACCTCAAAATACTATATTCGACATCATTATAATTTATAAAACGACTGTATTGTAAAATTTGCACAAATAGTGAGATAATTTATTGATTATCACTTAGTTGAGTGACATCCTTCTATAAAAAGCGATACACAAACATGGTGTTGAAGACGTCGGTCAGTATATATATACTGACCGACGTCTTCAACACCATGTTTGTGTATCGCTTTTTATATGGAGTATATACTACAGACGAGAAAATATAAATATTTCCCAGACGAGAAATTTCTACCAACAGAGGCCTCAGACCTATTTAAATATAGCTTTACTGTCCAAATTTAGAGATTCTCCGTATTTACATCAGCAATATAATTAGTCTTCGGGATACCCGCAAAATTGTAGTTCAAAGAAGAGAACACATCAAAGTGTACATGACCCTTCAATTCGGCACATTTGACGCTGTAATTGTTCATAAATTTCATGCTTACTAACCATTGTGAGCCGGGGCTTTGTAAATAGATCTATCTACTAAAGTACTACTGATTCAGAGTTGAATTTCCAACAACCTAATCTCTCAGAACGGTATACATCCTATAAAGTGAATTTCAGCCGGCTTAATATTGATTAAAAATTTATAGGCAGTGGTCGGGAAACTGCACGAATAAAAGTAAGCTCTGAATGTTTTATTTCAGCGTATTCCTGCTTCCCTGAACTTTCTTTGACCCCATAAAATGAATAAGATTTTATTTACCTGAAAACAAAACGAGTTTTGTCAAAATCACAAATAACACAAAATTAAAAAATAAAGCTAACCCGGCACTTTAATAAGCCTTTGTAGGGATTAGAAGTTCAAATTTAAAAATCCTTAGGATAAAAGAACAGGTAAAATTACCAAAACTCATTTAAAGGGTCAAATTTCAGAATGAAGCTCAGTGTTGAGCTAATAATTACGTGAATAACGACCTCGGGTCTGTAATAAAATCTATTACGTGCAAATTATATTTCAGACAAAATTAAAACAACTTAATTAACCTGCAGAATAAATTAAAGATGCGCTATATAATTCCTTTATTAAACGTTTAAATCTATCATAAAATAGATAAAAAGCTCCCTCGTAAATTCAATAAATAAATTGCTTTATACTTTCATTTCATAACGTGGACAGATTTTATTGGTGCTTGCTGGGCGTTCGTTAAAATTTTATGTTTTATTTCACATTTTAGTAATAAATAGGTCATTAAATACGCATACCATAAACTGGTTTCAGATTATCCATTGGTTCCGTTTTATGATTGTTATTTACTGGATGAACCATCTATTTAAAAGGAATTCATTAGACGGTTTTTGTTATATTCAGTACTATTTGGACACGAATATCTATATATATACGCATATTATACGCATTTTTAACCGACATAAAAAAAGGGGGGTTCTATGTTCGGTTGTATAGATTTTGATTTATGTATGTTCACCGATATTTCCGTCATCTAAGGACCGATTTTAAAAAATCTTTTGTTTAAAAGGGTATGCTCCCAAGTTGGTCCCATTGTCACCACGTCCGCATCTCTGATCATGGGATCTAAGGAAAAACGAGAGAACCCCTTAAAAAATGTAGTGTGTTTGTTGATTTTTCTTCAAATTTAGCAACATTGACTTTTTAAGTGATAAATGTTATTGTTACAAACCAACTTAAAAAAAGGTCTATGTCTTACGTTCGGCTGTAAGTATCTTTTTTTTATAACTTATTCTACCAAGTGCAGCAAGTTGCTAGACAAACTAAAAATCTTACCACTTTCTCTAAATAAAGTGTCGGACTTATTAAATTAAACTTAAAATAATCTAACGTACTGCTTTTAGGTAATCTAAGTAATGTTTTAAATACCGTATCTACTCAGTACGTACGTGGTACCTTACACTACAAATGGAAAAATAAACCCTTTAAAAACAGTTAGACCGACTTCAAAAAGCACTAAAAAGAGCACTGAAATGTGAAAAACAATTGATAACAAACTTAATTCAAAAGAAAAAAATGTGACACTTTTAATATAGTAGGTAACATTATAAAGGCACTAGCTACCTACTGATCTGTTTGAAGTCGGCACCAAGCCTAAATTAGCGTCCCTCAAGGCGGTATTCCAATATTTATTAATCTAACACCAACACGTTTGGTGTGCGTATCATCTGTATGCTGATGACTTGCAGCTGTATACACAGGCAAGAGTTCAAAACTTCGCAAGCTATCGATAATATCAATAGGGATTTAGATTTTATAAAATACTGGTCGATGAGGTTTGGTTTATCGGTAAATCCTACCAAATGTCAAGCGATGGTTGACTAAAGAATTTTCTTCCCAACAAAACCAAAACTATGCTTATGCAGTACTTAGTCGTTCTAGTAATTGACAATTGTGACGTGTGTTATTGCGACCTGAATGCAGATATCCTTAATAAGCTAGACCGCCTTCTGAATAACTGCATTTGATTCATTTTCAATCTATCTGTCTGCTTTACGTTGCCAATCAAATTGGCTTCCTATTCGCCAGCGCCCCTGTGAACCCTGACTTCCGCACTGATTTAGAATCAATACATTTTGAATTATATAAATGTCAGATTAGGAAAGACTCTTATAGAAGACGCCGTGCAAGTGACACGGTCTGCTCAAGAAATATTGATTTGTTCAAGATATTTAAGGAATTGTTTGATTATTGATAAAAGTGTAATAAAAAGTAATAAAAATCCTAATTTTCATTATAACGCCATACGTGATTGTTTAATCTTTTAATTAAACTCTTTTCATCAGCGACCCCCGAAATCGGGAACCGCAATACCCCCCAATCTTTACAATATTATGTATTAATGACGTATATTATGTATCTATGTACATATGTAAGTAAGTGTGGATTTCGTGTATTATAATATGTATATCAACTTGTCTTGATTAGTTTAACTTCTATGTCTAAATAACTGCAAATGAATCAATCAAAACTTCAACATATCTTTGCACCTACCGTATCACATTTCTACATCACCCCAAGGTTGACTGGTAAAGAATGCCTTGGGCATTAAGTCCGCCTTTGAACAAATATGTATGATGTTTTAAATAAATTAAAATATTGTAGTCTTTTCAACTCAGTGACTACATCAATAACTTTTCACTTTTCAGAGCCCTTTTTTAGTGCTTTTTGAAATCGGTTTAACTTTTTTAAAGTGTTTATGACGACCAGAGAAGCAAAGAGCATGTGATTGTATATATTTTTGATCTGAACTGCACTGTCAATAGAAATCAAAAGATTGACAGTTGGTAAAAAAAAAAATTGTTGCCAGTAAATTAGGAAACAAGTACATGGCTAGTAAGAAAAAGTGGTAATATTACCTATGCTATGTACACTCCCTACACCGGTCACTCGGGTATCCAACCTTATCCCTCCCCCCTCCTTTCCCCCATTAAGTTATGATGACCCTGTTTAATATTACAATTAAAATCTTGGCCAGTACTGCTAAAAATATCAATAAGAAGATTGTTGTCTATTTATGCACAACCAATTTGTTAAAAAAATTGAAGTCCTTCCGATGTAATATTCATAAATCCAAATATATGTAAATATATTTGGATTTTGCATATTGTTGTCTAAAGGTTCAGTCAGTAATAAAGTATAAAAACATTCCTCATTTTATGATAATAGGGATGTAGATACCAAGAATAGATCTACATTAATGTGTATATAACAGGGTTATTACACACTAAAATTGTTTTGTTTCACAATGTTTGCCCCAATATTCTAACATCCAACATCCCTTATAACATCAGCATTATATTGACAAAAATTCATCTTTCAGTGTTTACATACAAAATGTTAATAGTACCTTTTCTCCATCAATGTCCCAACTGAGGACCGCCGCGGGGTATGACCGACCCGACGTACAGTTGAGGAATAAGGAATCCCCTCTCCTGTTTTCTTGTTCATTGCCTGTTATTCTTGGACCTTCCCTCGGTAAATCTGTGTAATACAAACGTTTAATTTTATTCCATTCGTAGTTGTCAGTTATGAGTTTGTTGAATGTATTTATATTGCATTGATTTATTTAAGGGTAATTTAACCCTCTATGTAAGCCAAAATCAGTTATGGTTCAGAGACGAGAAGAAAAGTCGCTTTACAAAACACTTCGTACTAACATTCCCTACTGAGGTATATGATGAATAGCGTGATGTTGGCGAAAAGAGAAGATAAACTCGACTACGAATGTGATGCATCGCTTCGTTCCCGGATAATAATGTAGTAAGTCTCAATATTGCTTTTAACAAATATAAATAATCTTACTAATATAATAAAGGCGAAAGTTTGTGAGGATGGATTGGTAGATGTTTACTACTCTTTCATGCAATAACGCCTTAACGGATCTGGATGAAATTTGACGAACATAGACGAAATTTTCACGCGAACGAAGTCGCGGGCAAAAGCTAGTATTATATAATCTTATTATCAATTCTATTTCTTTATCAATCATTCAAATATAAGTTTATACATATATGACATGATAATTTAAACTTTCGAAAGTTATATGTAATGTGATTATTTTGTATCGATAAAATTACAATCTATTGTTCTTTTATTATTCAACCGTAGTTATTAGTAAATCCAGTATCCTAAAAAGTTGGTATAATATTGCTTGGTACCATAATATAAAGAAATCCGAATTATGATTTGGAACTGAACAACTCATAGAGATTCGAACACATCGTTTGCTGTGGAAAGGTGCATTCAAATTAATTTAACAATAAAGATTTCTAATGTTATTGATTTTTTATTCAAAACGAATTCCAGCTGATTAAGAAGAGCCGGTCAAGTCACCTTAAGGTACTGAATATTTCAACTTCTTATTAGTAAAACTAAGTAGATATTTACATATAACTTCCATTCTACCCTCGCCGGCTGCTGATGCAAAGCTGGGCGCTTCGGCGGAGACCTCACATCTGTACAGTCCACTTGACTTGAGTGTCACCTGATGGAGAGTCACTCTTCGGTCGTCTGACTTTTGTAACTGTGAACAAACATAATATCACTCAAAAGTTGTCATGCGAATGCTAAACTATCCTTTATATTATACAAAAAAAAAATAGGTAATTGTCAAAGGAGTGTATATTCCAAAGTATAATTAAAGTATAGTCCAAAACCAAGAATATTGATAGAAATGGGAGAACAGAGAGCTTCAAACCGCAATGCGGTGCGCGGTTACATTGCACTGTATTCAAATAACGCGAACGTGAAGTGAGATATTAAATACATTCATATAAATTATTTGTGATTGTATTACAAGAAATAACTAGATTGAACAGAGAACAGAAAGAAAGCACTAGATAAATATTATTTTCATTAAAATATACGGCCGCCTTATAAAAACAGTTGATTAAAGGCAAAACCTTCCTTCATAAGATCACGTTTTACCCTCGCCTACGTTAGAATAATGCGTAGAAATATCTATTACCTACGTATCTGTTAAACAATGCAGTAGTATGCAGTAGCATTGTGTGTTTGTGTGTGGCAAAGGCATTTCAGTGTCATATTTTTAGTAAGTAGCAATTAATAGTAGAATAAGTAATAGTCAATAAAAGGTAATAAGTGAATATAGATAATAATGAAATATGTAATAATTTTGATTTTTTTCGGAAAACGGAACCGTTATAGTCGGAACTCGTACATCAGTCCGTCCGTCTGTTACAGCCAATTTGCGTCGAATCTATGTTGTCACCACATCAAAAACTTTTACTTATTTTATTAAAAATAGGAGCAAACTATAAAAGATGATAAAAAAGTTCACTATTTAATCAAAATGATTTAATACACATTATTATGACTGGTTAAGCAATACTATTGGTCGGTTGATAAATATTGATAAATAGTCGTTTTATAAAAGGGTAGGAATGGAGAGACGTACAAACAACATGTCGGTTGGTGTTAGTTAGTGATTTTCATAGTTTATAGCAGTGGTTGTGAGTAGCGTTGAAAATGACATCATTACATATTTTAAAACAAAGAAGAAAAAATTCATAAAAATACAAAGGAAGTCTGGATACATCCGGTATTATAAGCTACCCGCTTCATGGAACAAGAAGTGCAATTATTTGTCGAAGTTTTTTTGTATTTTTATTTAAAAAATTCTAATGAGCTAATTGCAAGAAGTCCTATAAAAGTTGTTTCATTTAACGAGCAACCTCGTTGCCGGGACAAATTCTTGAACGATGCTGTAATTATTTTGTTTGGGATGATATTGAAATACTCACTGAAAACGTTTTTAAAATACAACTTAATTTAATGTGGCTTATTAACTTGCATTTCAAAGTTCAATATTTAAATTCATGGTAATCTAAACATAACCTCATTTAACTAAATTGTTATTTGATTGTTTGTTATTTGATTCTTATAAAAAGTGGAAATTAAGGAATAAAAAATGGTTATATTCATAACGAAACCTTTAGAAATCATTGATCAGATCTCAACTGGAGTTTGGTGTAGTAAAATGGAATCCGCTTTATAACAAGTACGTAGGTATTTTGGAGTCCGTTCAGCGTAAGTTCCTCAAATCGTTGCATTATAGATGTTTTCACACATTCCTTACGTATAGTGAATTACTTAAAACCTACAACTTGACGACCCTAAAGTCCAGACGTCTATTTCTCGAAACAGTGTTCCTTTTTGATGTTTGCAATAACAGATATAACTGCACTGATATAACCATCAAATTATGCTATGTTGTACCAAGAACTGTCATAGGTGCAAGAACGTCTTTTCTTTGCTGTTGCTTCTTGTCACACTAATACTGGAATTCGTGCTCCTCTTCGTCGTTAAAGTCAAAACTATATTGATTTTTTTGCAGAATTGGACTTATTTGCCATGCCTGCCAATAAATTTCGAAACGCCTAATCTTTACCCTCAAAAGCTCTGCTCATTAGGATTTTGTTTAATTTGATTTTTTACCTACCTGTAATATTAATAGTTAATATTTAAAATCTGTCCCTTATGTATTCTGTGGATAAGTATGAGTGCACATTTGTCTATATTTAAATTGTTCATGTTATCTTGTATTCTGTAATGTGTAACTGTTTGTTATTCCAAATAAATACGTAAATAAAATAAATAAATAATGTTCGGGAAGTAAAATTTGTGTACTTAACCTTACCTCCCTAGCTCTCTATGGCATTGTACCGGGACATATTTTACTAACAAGAGGATCAAACTGCCTTGATCACTTCACGATAAAAATAAATAATGGGCAATCATCGGCTTTTATCGCTATTATATACACTACAATAACCGACCATCTGACTACATTTTTATGTTTATGAAAAACAAAAAACAACGGCACCGAGGACCGCAACTAAGATAAACTTTGAAAGGGCGTCGCAGTACTTACAAGAGAAAAAATTAGCTAACTTCTTTTTTGTAATGATCCTAACAAAGTAACAGATTGGTTAATACAGAAAATTGTTGAGTCGGTTAAAGAAAACACTATCACTACACACATACCAAAAAGTAAACGTATTAAAAAGCCATGGATCACCACTGGTATATTAAAATGTATTAGAAACCGCAACAAACTGCAAGAACAGAGTCGCGACAACCCGCATGATGAAATAAAAATAATCATATATACCCGATACAGAAATTTCTGCAACGGCCTAATAAAGAAACTGAAAAGAAAATATGATAGGGCTATGCTAATAAAAACAATCAATAACAATAAATTTGGAAGAACATAAAAAAACATAACCTATACAATAAAAATATTGAACCTAATTTAGAACTCATTCACATAAAATCAACTCCTATAGAATCTACAATCTTCTATATTTCCAGAGGATATCAATAAATACGTGTGTGTATGTATCTATGTGTGTGTGCAAATGTGTATAGTACTATTTGTTATATAATTATAATATGTAGTTGTAGTGGAGACATCTTCACAGGCATCGTCATGCTTCAACCAATTTACACAAAACGTGAACAATTTAAACACCTAAGCACCTCATGAATCACTCTGTCTATTGGTGGAAATCGCATGAAAATCCGTTTAGTAGTTTTTCAGTTTGTCACGAACAGACAAACAGACAGACAGACCTTGTTTTATAATGTGTAGTGATATCGTGCCCTACTACCATTACTATCTATATGATATTATTTGCAATGTGTTACATTGCAAATAGACTTAAAAACGCCACTATGTTATCACTTGTACCACATCCCAAATTACGATCAGTTTACTGACAGTCACATAATTGCCACAAACAACACACGGCATTCTTTCACGGGCATACAAGGGTCGGTTTGCCCGTTCTGGAGATTGGCCGGAACAGACAGACAAAAAAATAAAAATAAAAAAAAGAACTGATTTTAGGCATACGTATCGTGTAAGTAACTGTAAGAGCTTAAAAAAAAAGTCCTATTGTCTTGACATTGTAAACGGATAATTCAATTTTATTTGTTTGTATGTATTGATTGAGTGATCACTGATGAGTGATTATTATATCGAAGTTGTAACTTTCAATGAGCAAACGGTAAATAAAAGGTGTAATTATGTATTTAAACGGGAATTAACGCGATCACGAAAAGGTATTACATACCTCTGAATTGCCTGACGTTTCGACCAGGTTGCACTGGCACAGGCGACACAGGCTAACCTTTTCAATACATAGTTATATGATGGAACGCGAAAGTTTAAAAGTTAATAGAAGGTGTATTTTGGTTGGAGTATGTATCCGTGTGTTTTTTTTTGTAAATGCATGTTTATTTTATTTTATTTTTATTTTTTGTTTCACTCTCGGTATTAAGGTTATTTTCATGTAATTCATAGGTATTGTAAGGTAGGTACGGAAGAGCGGAGGCTCCTGGCACAGGCATTCTACATGCTTAAAAGGAGTCTCCAAAATAAATGTTGTAATGTATACCTGTGTTTATGAAAATAAAGTTATTATTATTATTCTTTCTCTTTATTAAACTTAAAACTTATAAATTACATTTTTAAATATATATAAAACAAATATATATTTAAAAATATAAAAAATAGTAGACCACCGACATCGGGTACAGGGACCAAGACAGGAACCTCCTCACCATACGGGCCGTGTCGAGGAGAACTGCTTTCTGCATCAGTCCCTTGATACAACCGTCTAACGCGAACCTCTTAAGGTGTTGATCGAGGCTCTTGGCAGTCCATGAGCAGATATGACAATCGGAACAATGATCGCCGAATCGACATCCCACATATCGACAACCTCGTGAGACAAATCCAAATATTTTAATTGTTTTTCTTTTTCAACTTTCACGAGGTTCTCGTCATGAGGAACAGCGATATCGATGATCATTGCGCGGCGCTCTAATCGGTCTATCAGCACTATATCAGGCTTATTGGCAACAATAGTTCTGTCAGTGGTGATAGATCGATCCCAATACAATGTGGCACCACCATTTTCGAGAACTGGGTCGGGCACATACCTGTAATATGGCACCTCTGAATTCACAAGATTGTATTTAAGGGCAAGTTGTTGATGTACAATCCTGGCCACTTGATTGTGTCTATGCAAATATTCCCTGTTGGCAAGACGAGAACAACCGGAAATTATATGCCTGAGGCTTTCTCCGGGACGATGACAATATATATATTATTATTATTAACATTTACGTCTGTGATAATATTGGCACATTAATAGATAAAGCTATTGAGAAAAGAACAGACGTTGTAAGTGGGTTTGTTATCATTATAACACAAGGAGAGGGTGGGATGATACGTTTAGACCGTACCGTATATCTTTAGTTCATGGGTTCACTACAAACCACGCACCATAACTAGAATAGAGCAAGCACTTTCAAGTAGTCCATATGACGTTATAGTGTATGTAAGGTAGAATTAAATTATAGTGAATACGAGAGTATTCACTATGGAGGGCGCATCTGATGTGCGCTCTCAATATTGAGCCACCGGCTAGTGCAAAAGTCTCAGATTAAGTTACCGAGCCAGTCAGGTATTCGCATACGTATGGTATAGTGAATATAGTGATATACTACAGACATTAATATACAAGTTATATTATATACTATGGGGAGAACGGAATTTAAAACAAATTGAATTGTATAAACAAATATGTAATAGTAAATTAAGACTGATAAACTTCCCAATAGAGTTAACATCTTGTGCTGATAGAAACTGTAATGTATGTAGCCATAGGAAAGTCATTGATCAATTATATAGTGACATTGTTAAATCTATGACCGAGGCAGCGACTTTAAGTAGGAATATCAGAGAGGTTCGGAGGGGGGGCTTTATCCCTGGTTGGAACCAATATGTTAGGGACTCTCATTGGGAGGCACGTACTCATTTTGGGAGATGGCTTCTAAACGGAAAACCGAGCTCGGGACCTGTTTGGAAGGCTATGACGGACAGTAGGAAAACCTTTAAGAAAAAACTTAAATCTCTTCAAAATAACCGGGAACAGGTAAAAATGGATGTGCTGGCAACCCATCATGATAATAAATCCTTTAAACAGTTTTGGAAGCAGACTAACAAACTTAATCCAAGGACGGGTCTCCCGGTGAGTGTAGAGGGCAAAGTGGAAGCGGGGGACATTGCCAACATTTTCAAAAACCATTTTCAGACTCACTCTAAGGTTTTAGCTCGGGGGGGGATGCTTCATACTGCTGGTCCCTCTTTAGATGAACCTATTGGAGTAACGTCAAGACAGGTGTCTCGAGTGTTATGCAAAATGGTGAAAGGTAAGTCTCCTGGACACGACGGACTTAGTGTGGAGCATCTAAAGCACGCTGGCCCCCATCTGTGTAGGGTGTTGGCAATGTTCTACACTTTTTGTATCAGACATGCCTATTTGCCAGACGATATGTTGAAAGCAGTGGTAGTTCCGATCGTAAAAAACAAGACTGGAGATATTGGTGACAAACAAAACTATAGACCCATTACCTTAGCCACTACGATTGCAAAGGTACTTGATGGTGTGCTGGACAGTTATCTTGCTCAATATGTGACACTCGAGGATGCCCAATTTGGGTTCAGAGGGGGTCTCTCAACTGAGAGTGCAATTTTAGTTCTTAAGCACACCGTCAGGTACTATACTGACCGTAAAACGCCTGTCTATGCCGCCTTTTTGGACCTCTCTAAGGCTTTTGACCTGGTAAATTATGACATGTTGTGGGCCAAACTGAGGGAAAATAGAGTGCCGGAGGGTATAACAGGGACGTTCGAGTACTGGTACAGACACCAGACTAATTTTGTAAGGTGGGCAGATTCCATGTCAGATCCCTATCAACTGGAATGTGGAGTTAGGCAGGGGGGACTGAGCTCTCCCACTTTGTTTAACATATATGTAAGGGAGCTTGTGCGTGAGCTCAATAACACTAGTGTTGGCTGCTCCATAGATGGTCATATAGTTAATAACATTAGTTACGCCGATGACATGGTGTTGTTGAGCCCATCGGTAAGTGCCCTGCGCAGGCTCCTAGGGGTGTGTGAGGTATATGCTGAAGCACATGGATTGACATATAATGTCAAAAAAAGTGAGTTGTTAGTGTTTCGGGCGGGGCAAATGAATCCTTCATATGTACCGCCTGTGACACTTAACGGGGTGGCGCTAAGGCGAGTGTCACAGTTTGTGTACCTAGGACATGTTGTTAATGAAAGCCTATCAGATGACCTAGATGTAGAACGGGAACGCAGGGGGCTCACGATTCGCTGTAACATGCTGGCTCGCAGGTTTGCCAGATGTTCAAATACAGTCAAAATAACCTTGTTTAGGGCCTACTGCCAATCATTTTATACCTGCAGCCTGTGGGCCAATTGCACGCGGCGGGTCATGAGCGCTCTGCGAGTTCAGTACAACAATGCCTTCAGGATGTTGATGGGACTGCCTCGCTATTGCAGTGCGTCGGCAATGTTTGCAGAAGCGCGAGTGGATGGGTATCACGCTATAATTAGGAAAAGGGCAGCATCGCTGATGCGAAGAGTGAGGGACAGTCCTAACAGTTACCTGAAGGTGGTTGCAGAGCATGTGGAAAGTCCTATATGGGGGCATTGGAGCCGGTTACATACTGGACAATTTTAATGTTATTTTAGTTTGTTATAGTATTTTTATGTGTTACTAACTTAGTTCTTAAGTGCCTGTGTATTACTAACATTCTATGGACTATCTTGGTCTGCAATAAAGTATTATTATTATTATTATTCTCTTTATTAACATCTATAAAACATATAAATTACATTTTTAAATACATTATTATAAAAAAAAATATATTTAAAAATATAAAAAATAGTGTCCCACCGGTATCGAGTACAGGGACCAAGCTATCGGTGGTTAGGGTTCCAGAGATAGAAACCTCCTCACAATACGTGCCGTGTCAAGAATGACTGCCTTCTGCATTAGGCCCTTAATCCAGCTGCCTAACGTGAGCCTCTGAAGGTGTTGATCGAGGCTCTTTGCAATCAACCCATGGGCTGATATGACTATCGGCACAATGATTGCCGAATCCACATCCCACATGTCGACCACCTCATGGGCCAAATCCAAATACTTCATTTGTTTTTCTTTTTCAGCCCTTAAGAGATTGTCGTCATGGGGAATGGTGATATCTACAATCATTGCTCGGCGCTCTAATCGGTCTATTACCACTATATCAGGTTTATTGGCAACAATAGTCCTGTCAGTGATAATAGACCGATCCCAGTACAATGTTACACGACCATTTTCAAGAACTGGGTCGGGCACATATCTGTAGTACGGTAATTCCATAGTCACAAGGTTATATTTAAGAGCAAGTTGCTGATGGACTATCCTGGCCACTTGGTTATGTCTGTGCAAGTACTCGCCGTTGGCAAGACGAGAACAACCGGAAATTATATGCCTGAGGCTTTCTCCGGGACGATGACATGCCCGACAAATGTCAATCGTGCCATCCTTCAGGATATGTTTCCGATAGTTGTTCGTCATAACAACTTCATCAGTAATTGCACAGATAAAACCTTCAGTTTCTCCAAAGAGGTCACCGAAACGTAGCCAGGACACAGATGATAATAGGTCTACTTCGGGCCCATTTAAGGCCCGATAAAAACGTCCATGCAGCTCTTTGCTCTTCCATACTTCCCTGCGATCTGTAATATTGAGTACTGCAGGTTTGCGCCAGTTCTCTCTACCTAAAGCAAGCGGGGTGAGTCCGTTGTCAACTGCCACAACATCCCGATGCACCTCCACGTTAACAGAGAGGAAGTAATCTCTGAGATTGCATACCTCGCGGTTATGTAGTGTCTTGGCATTTAAAAAACCACGACCCCCACATTTCCGCGGGATATACAATCTCATTACCGATGAACGTGGATGGTGCATTCGGTACGCGGTTAGCAATGTACGGACTCTTCTATCCAGGGCATCAAGTTCCGTCTGAGTCCATCTAAGTATGCCAAAGGAGTAGGTTAGGACTGGTATGACCCAATCATTATAGGCCCGCACCTTATTACCGCCTGACAAAAGACTTTTTAATACTTTTTTCAGGCGGCCAAAGAAGCGTTCCTGTAACGATTGCTTCATAGTCAATTCCTTTAAACCTAACGCCTGTGACATTCCTAGATACTTGTAAGTTTCGTTTGCGGAAAGACGTCTAAGGTGTGTAGAATCTGAGAGTTCCATGCCTTCAGATTCCACAATCTTGCCTCTTTTTACATGCATGACTGCACATTTATCCACACCAAATTCCATCCTGATACATTTACTAAAGTTTTCAGTTACCTCTAGTAATTTTATCAGTTGGAAATTGCTGCAGGCAAAGAGTTTCAAATCATCCATGAAAAGGAGGTGGGATATAACCTGACCTCCTCTCCGCAAACGATAGCCTAGTCCTGAACCCTCCAACATAGTGCTGAGAGGATTCAAAGCCAGGCAGAACCACAAGGGACTCAAACTGTCACCCTGAAATATACCCCGCTTGATCTTTATATACTCGCCGTCACCCTGAGATTGTCGACATCCTGGATAGCAAAGAACTGTTCTCCATTGCTGCATACATGCCTCCAAGAAAGTGCATAGAGTTGTATCAATCTTATACAACTCCATCACCTTCAGGAGCCACGTATGCGGCACAGAGTCATAGGCTTTCTTATAGTCTATCCAACATGTCGCCAGATCTTTTCGGTTACGGCGAACTTGTTGGTTAATGGTCGTGTCAATAATAAGGAGCTCTTTAGTGCCACGTGCCCCACTTCTACATCCATTCTGAGAGTAAGACATAACAGAGTTGTTGGTAACATGAGATGCTATCTTCACTCTCAGAATGGACGTCAGTAATTTATATACTGTTGGTAGACAGGTGATGGGTCTGTAGTTTTTGGGATCCGTGGCACAACCAGATTTATAGAGCAGGTGAGTCACGCCTGTGGTCATAAAAGTTGGAAGCGAACCCGATTCCAAGCATGATTGAAATTGAGATGCCAAACAAACATGTGAGCTACGGAGCCACTTTAACCAAAAGTTATGTAGTCCGTCCGGTCCCGCTGATTTCCAATTCGGCAACGAACGAACTGCATAAGCTATATCGATGTTTGAAATCAATACTGGCTCCATTCTATTAATTGACTCACATGATCGTTCGACATCTCGCATCCATTCACCCTCAGTGTGAGCGACAGGCATCGACCAGATGTTACGCCAAAATGAATTCGTGATTTCAGCATCTGGTAAATGAATGTCACTCACTAAATCAGGCTGCTCCCACCTTCTATAAACCCACCTCTCATCCCTTTGGAATGTGCGATTCTGAGTATATCGGTCCACCCTTTTTTTGTACCTTCGTATGCGATTTGCCCATGCATAAACCTTCTGTTTCAGAAAGTCAATGCGCTCTGTGACTCGCGCTGTATAATCACAGGAACTGATACCAGTTCCCGAAAAAGCCCGATTCACAAAACGCATTACTCTCGGGCGTGTGTTACCCGATCTGAAACAGATAAGCTTGCCAATGAGTACCCTCGACTCAGCGATACGACGCTCAATCCTGCATTGCCACGCCGGAACAACAGGTTTTGACCGAGTAGTGGTGTCATTTCCTGGGAATTTAACACCAGCTACTCGGCATGCTGCAACAGCCGCACAATACAAAATTGAGTGTGTATCGCTGATATCTATGCTTTTTTCAAAATAAACAGGTAACATCGAATCAAGGGTACATACTAGCGCTTTGTTTCGTTTATGCATTGGCAAACGCGGTAAACGTGGTCTACTTTCAAAACTCATGGACCGATATTCCAGAATAGCGCCTTCCAAAGTATTCCTTATTATATCAGAGTACTGAGTACTTACAGATGAAGCATCATTTACCTCCCCTCCTTCAGCAGGATTAGGTTGCAACAACATAGAGTCTGCATTTGTCACAATTTGTGAAGGAGGAGAAGTAGTAAGGCTAACCTGCAAGTCCGAGCGTAGCCTTTCAAGTACGGAGTTATCCAGCAAATTACATCGCTGAATGGCCCGCACTTGATCCGATAGTCTTTGCACCGAAACGTTAACAGCTGGCTCAAGTTCCTGAAACAGAGGCATCATACGATCACGATACGCAGTGAGGTTAGTTCCTCCCTCTGTAGCCACAAAATATGCTCGCATGACGTTCTCATTCATTGAACTCGTCCATTTCATGCGACGCACATTACCACCGGTAGCGGGGGCCCTACTCGAAGCCGGTGGGCCTCGGGGTCCCAAGCAGGACGGTGGCCGGCCTCCCCCCGGTCGACGTACAGGTGTTGGCGACGTCGGCGGGGAGAAAAACTCGTCGCTCGAAGTCGAGCTCGACGCCTCTGCAATGGCCGGACCTCTTACTGTGGATTCCGGGGGCTGCGAGGCGGAGCTGAGCGATGAGTCCGGGGATGGTATAAGTGCTTTACTTCTGGCTCTTGTTAGCATTGTCTTTGTCTTCGGTTATTTAATTAATTTATAAATTATTTTGACATGACATGACATTAAATGTCATGTCTTAGTATATATACCTTTTTATGGTCAATTATATGATTTCTGCCGTGTTTTCATTTTAAATTTGTATCTAGTAATCATTTTTGTGTATACATTTATAAAATGTGCTGTTTTATTGTTAAATTATGATTAAAAATATAAATATTACATATACTGTTGGTGAACCAAGACTGCTTCTTAGTGTTGCCAGTTATTATTATTATTATTATATTATGCACATATTATTTTTCTTAAAGCAAAGAAAGAGAGCGTAATATACTCGTGAAAGTATGTAATAGCGAAAAGGGAATACGTGATTATTGTGAGCATGCGACTGTGTTGGGCGCCGGGCTACTCTGTACGGTCGGATTCATAAGTTCGAGTCTGAGATAGTGAAGCAGTGTAATTCTGACGAAGGTAATACTTAAAGGACTTTGTATACAGTGACACAGTGACAGATCACTGTCTTTTCACCAATAGATAGAGCGATTCATGAGGAAGGTTTAAGTATATAATTTGTTAATGTTTGAATGATTGTTGAAGATATCTCTGCTAAACGTGCGAAGCCAGGGTGGGTTGCCAGTAATATGATAAACTTTATAGCAAGAATTTTCATGACTAGTCGATTGCGTTTCTATTATAATATGTACGTATTCTTTTTTTTATAGTATATGTGGCAAACGAGCAGAAGGGTCATCTGATGGTGAGTGACTTCCGTCGCCCATGGACACCTGCAACTCAAGAGTCACAAGTGCGTTGCCGGTCTTTAAGATGGGAGTACGCACTTTTCTTGAAGGTTTGAAGGTTGTATCGGTCTGGAAATACCGCAGGCGACAATTTGTATGTATGTATTTACAAAAAAAAAGTATCTAAGTATGTTTATCAGTGTTCTAGAACCCATAATACAAGCTCTGCTTAGTTTGGTCTAGATTGCAATGTGTCATACGTCTTAGGGTATAATATGTCCTAGTGATTAATTATGGATCAATGCTCAACCTTACCTCAAATTCTAGCAAAGTTTTACTGAAATATTTAAAAATACACAAAAGAGATATTCTATTTCCAAATGAACTTTTTTTATTAAAACGTTGTTTGAGTACGAGTGTTAATTTTATTGGTGTATGTGGGCGAGATTCCGGCACAGGATAGATTTATTGTTTGCCAGGAAGCCTCTAGCTATATACATATTGGAATGTTCTGGATTATGTTTTTGGGCTGTTAATTCTGCCTTGAATTAACTCTAGCTAAAAGTTGTTCTCCGGAAATTTGAATAACAGGCGTGCTTTTGAAGTCGTAGGAATTAACATGTTGGGTGTAATTTGCGATTGTAATCTTTACAGGTTTATTAATAAAGTTGTGTTTTAATCTTTATATATTTCGTACTAAATCTAGATGGTAATAATGTGTGTTTAATATTACTTTACTATTCATATTTTTATCAACCCATAACTTCTCCGAGAATTAATATTTGTTAACTGTCACATTATGTTCTGCGTAAAGTGCGATGCGTTCCGCAACCCTGTAATAACGTAATATCAATAGCATAAACTTTTAATATCTTTGTCTCCTATTTTTTCTCTCGTTTCAACTACAGTATCAGAACTATAGTCTTTTGGACATACGTACCTGGACTGAAAGTAAATGTTATACTGTTGTATTATTTTGTACATTTATATGTTCTAATTTATTTATTTAATAATACTTGTGTTTTTGTTACTAGTAACCGGCAGATGGAGTTGAGGACTTGTTTAGTTTCTTTATTTTTTTATTTTTTTTTGCTATTCGCTATAATTATATTGTATCTTGCATCATATATATATATTTAGATACAGTTATTTATTTACTTCTCATTCACACGTTGATCATATATAAGAAATACATAACATTTTATATCAGAATTCAAACTATCTACCTGGTTATTGACAATGTCTTTTTCTGACTGCAGTAGTGATAGTGACGATTATTTTTCTGCTTGTAGTAGTATTAGTTCTCAGAGGGACCCAACAATTGCTGAGACTCTCTTATCACAGTTCTCCGACGTTCACAGGAATCTTAATCTAGTGCACACTAATGCTCAAAGTATTCCGGCCCATTTCCCTGATGTGCTGGCATGTCTTGACTGTACAAATTTACATGCTATACTTATCTCTGAATCGTGGCTTAAGCCCTGTTTACCCTCTACTGCATATTCCTTGCCAGGGTTCAATCTTATCAGGAATGATCGTGCTGCAGGTGGTGGGGGCGGTGTAGCCATCTATTTACGCTCTCATATTCCCTACTCCGTTATTAGTTTGTCCTCGTAGCCACCTCCATCAGATGCGGGTGAACATCTGCTCCTGGAAGTAGAGCTCTCTCACTGTAAAACCCTTCTTGGTGTTTTTTATTGTCCATCCTTACGCATCGACTACTTCTCCGCGTTTGAGCAACTTCTAGAAAAGTTTACTCCTTCGTACAGTCATACCATAATCATGGGTGATTTTAATACTTGTCTTCTTAAGAATGACTCTCGTTCCTCGACTCTTAAGACTATATATTCAATCCAAAAATTTATCTATTCTTCCTTCCAGTGCAACGCATTACTTCCCACACTCTGTTCCTTCTCTGCTCGACCTAATCATTGTTTCTGCTCAGAACCATGTAGCTAAGCATGGGCAGTGTTCAGCTGCTGAGTTTCCCTATCACGACTTGCTATACCTATCCTATCGTCTCCGTCCTCCTAAACCTAAATTTAAGACGATCCTGCAGCGGAACTTTAAGGATATGGATCTTGATGCCTTGGGCAGGGATGCAGACAACATTGACTGGAAACCACTCTTCAGTTCCGAGTGTATTGATGAGAAGGTGACATTTTTATAATCAAATTGACCAGTTTATATAATATGCATGCTCCAATCCAAAAACTCAAAGTGAAACGTCTCCCGTCACCCTGGCTAACCGATGAGATCAAAGCTTTAATTCAGAAAAAAGCGGTAGCCAAATCTAAATACAAAAAACATCCAACGGAGACTAACCGGGATAAATATGTGTCCATCAGGAATCACTGCAGCAAGGTTTGTAGGAATGCACAACGCCGATTTATCCATAGCTCTGTCGAGAACGGAGATCCAGCAAAAATCTGGAAATTTCTAAGATCAATGGGAGTAGGCAAATCTGACAATGAGTCGATTCCTAAGAATTTAAACTTAAATTTACTAAATCAACCTTTCTCTGCTTCGTCAAATTTTGATAAATTGACAAAAGAAACTACATTAAAACATCTTTCATCTACGTCGACTCCCGATTGTTCTCCCTTCTTCTTTAGTCAATTCTCTGATTGTGATGTTAAGAAGAGCATAGTATCTATTACTTCAAGTGCAGTTTGATCTGACTGTCTAAGCCGTAATATGATCCTCCCTATCATCGATAAAATCCTACCTGTTATTTGTCATATTTTAAACTATTCTATTACTTTTAGCGTGTTTCCTACGGCTTGGAAAGATGCAGAAATTATTCCCATTCCCAAAAAGAGAAACCCCACATCCTTTTCTGATTACCGCCCTATCTCTGTCCTGCCTTTTCTCTCCAAGGTTCTTGAACGCCTTATTCACATTCAACTTACGAATTTTCTTTCGAAAAACTTGCTATTAAATCCCTTCCAATCTGGCTTTCGTCCCAGTCACAGTACCACAACTACCCTAGTTACGGAGGACATCAGATCAGCTATAGAAGTTGGCGAACTTACGGTTCTAACTCTGTTGGACTTCAGTAATGCTTTCAATACCGTGGACTTTGAGGTTTTACTGGGTATTTTGCGCTCTCTTAACATATCTCCAAAGGTGATTGACTGGTTTCATAATTACCTGTTTGGTCGCCAGCAGCGCATTAGTATTGGAAACACTGTTTCATCCTGGTGCAAAACTACTGCCGGTGTACCACAGAGCGGCGAGCTATCTCACCTTTTTTTTTTTTTTTTTTATCGTGTGGAAACCCCCACGGAACGGTAAAGTGGTATGTCGGAATCGAACCGACTAAAACCACACGGTGTTCCGTCACAAGTGGGTCTTATAAGTCTCCCCTACTCTTCTCTGTTTTTATAAACTATATCACTAACGACCTGTCTTCTTCCTACCACCTTTATGCAGACGATCTCCAGATTTATTCTTGGGCTAAACCGGATTAACTGGCAGAAGCTGTTAAGACTGTTAATGATGACTTGGAAAATATATGTAAGTGGAGCAACTCGTACGGTCTGAAGATTAATCTAAGCAAGACTCAAGTCATTGTAGTTGGAAGTCCAAGGATGATCTCTAAAACTGACTGGACAATACTACCACAAGTCACTTGTAACGGTACACACATTCCATTTAGTGACAAGGTCAAGAATTTGGGAATTTACATTGATCATACCTTATCCTGGGGTCTTCAGCTGCAAGTGCTGAGTCGCAAAATGTTTGCCGCTGCAGGTTCCTTGCGCCGACTTCGCAATTTTCTTCCTACCACCAGTAAGATTGCGCTTGCACAATCCCTTATTTTTCCTATTCTTGATTAAGCTGATGCCAGTTATTTAGATCTTACTGAAGACCAATTGAATAAGCTTGAGAGACTCCAAAATCCCTGTATAAAATTCATATTTGGACTACACAAATATGATCATGTTTCTGATTATCGAAAAAAGCTCAAGTGGTTACCTATACGCCTTCGCCGGAATGCATATATATTCTTTCGCTTTTATATAGCAAAACGGTTTAGTTTCTTACACGACACTCATTCTAGATCTTTGAGATCATCGGAGAAGCTGATATTAAAACTACCTGGATATTCCACGAAATTCGTCGACAATCCCTTCTCTGTCCGAGCCGTTCGGTTATGGAATAACCTGCCTTTGACAATAAGACGTGCACAATCACTACCTACTTTTAAGAAACTGGTAAAAGAACATTACCTGGGTGATATCAACATATCATAATTGCCTATTTGCCTTCTTATTTGACCCAACGTAGCAAAGTATCCTATATTTCTATGTTTTATTCGATTTATATGTGAATCCCTATACCTATATTTGCTTATGTATTTATTTGTCTATTGCTCTCTTGTATGTGTATATTCTCACACTATATGTAAGATACTTTATCAATTTAAGTTTTTTAATATACCTACGGAGCGTACACCACTGCCCTTAAATCGATTTTCTATGTTCGCTCCATCCCATGGTTGCCTGTAAGTTGCTTCAGTGCGACAAGGCCGCCAATTATATCTAACACCCAACATTGCTGTGCTCCTACTCTTTAAAATTATTTTGGTGTACAATAAAGAGATATATTATTATTATTATTAATAATAATCAACGAGGATACCGTATAATACAGTAATAATACTGTTGTACAATATACTGTAATGTACTGTAATAATATATAGCGGTATCTGTACCCAAATAATTAAAAGCTTGTGCAATGAGCTCTTGAATACTGTTATTTATACACACTTGAACTTTGTAGATACTATGCATAAAAACAATCACACCTGATGTATTTCTCCATTTGTGAGACCAACCATTACTTCAGTCCGTTTGGGGTAACAGTTTTATCAAAATCTTGGGTTCTAATAGAAGACACACGTTCCTGCCTTTGATATTTTGACTTGTATGAGATGTAAATTATCACTATTTTAATACGCTTTCCGTTTTAAAATAAGGTTCCGTAAATTTCCTTTAATTTTAAGGTAAGTTACTCTATTATACGACCCTAAATATTTCACAGAAATTAAAAGGTAAACAGTACTTATATAAGTATGTAGAAATCAATATTACTTGAGCTACTTGCGTTTGAGGTATTTATTTATATTTGTCTTAATTCAGAACAACTATGAATGCATCATATGAAAATATACCCTAGAGGGGAAATTTCCCTACAATACTTCTTGATGTAGATCACGATGTCACCAAGTATTGCCATGATAGTATTTCAAATTGAAATCAATCAATCGGACTCATGTATTTGAAGTTACTATTCGTATTGCAGTACCTACGTGGAATTTTAATAAAGTAATTGTACCCTAGTATTCTAGGTAACTGTTTCTTTGTCATATTTTTGAAATACAGCAATTATAATCCTCTACTAGAAGTCAAATAACCAACATTTCACGTTCCTTTTTTATTCTAGTCAGACTCCCACATTTGTGTCACTAGTTACAATTTAGTGATTTAAATGTTAATGTAGTTGATATTTTCAGTAGTATAGTACCAAAGTCATTATGACTTACTTGTACTATACTACTAAAATACCAAAATAAAACGTCGATATTTATAGGTAAACAGAACGACATAAATCTATATTTATGTTGTTGTCTCTTTCAATTTTACGTTACATAACAAAGTTAGATAAATCAGCAAATACATATACAGCTCGTCTTATTATTACTACTATTTACATTGTTTAACTACCTACTTAGAGTTAAACTGAGCAAATATAATTATCCTGATATCGCTGTAATGATACTAACTTGATCGGTAAACATACGGTTCACTACTCCAAACGTGAAACAGGTGAGAACCACTATAATGGTTAGAGATGACGAATTAGAACTAGTGGATACTACGAAATTCCTAGACAATACTCTTGATTTTAAGCTTCAGTGGAGTCCATATATTGATAAATTATCGAATAGACTGATATTGATAAATTATCTGCAGCATATGTAGTTAGGAAAATTCTTGAACTAACAAATATTGAGAGAGCCAGATTAGTCTATTTTAGTTATTTTCATAGTACAATGTCTTATGGTATTCTACTATGAGGGATTGCCGCCGATATTCAATCTATCTTCGTGCTGCATAAGAGGGCTATCCCAGCAATTTATAACTTAGGCAATCGTGATTTACTAAACAGAAATTTAGAGAAATAAACATAATAACGATGGCATGTTCCTCCCTATCCTCCCTTCCTCCCGTCCCAAACCTTGATTTATGTTCACAAAAATAAAGACCAGTTTAAAAATAAAAGTTATATACGCTTTTTTAACACACGACATAAACATCAACTTGTTGTACCTGCCTCTAGGCTCCAAAAAGTTAACAAGTCATTACGGGGTCGATGTGTGCGATTTTATAATAAAAACCCCTATTTAATATACAAAACATTAAATCTGAACAAATTTAAATCCACAGAAAAACGACAGCTATGCCTAAAGGGCTATTACTCAGTGGTTAATTATATACAAAAACGCTTGCGACTAAATTATTTTTAGATTCACGGGCTATTTCAAATATTTAATAAAAATGTAATGTGAGCTAATATGTTTTTCATATATCTTCTATCCATGGTTTCATGGCTTCATTTTAAATAACTTACTTTGGATCATAATAACATAATAGCGCACGACAAAATAGCGCTGCACCATATTTAATTAAATATTGTTAAGCTGTCTCCTGATTTAAAAAAGTGGACGTAAGTTTGTCCCGGTTTCTTCTCAAAGGCCCAGCTATTTGGAAACGGGCGGTTATAGATCGAAACTTGCAGACAGCGATCTTACCTATTAACAACATGGTACTATTTATTTTTAAATATAATTCCTTTTACTTTCGACAAAGCAACCTATTGTTGCGGTGACATTGTATTGATCTATAATTCTTTTAGTTAAAAAAAGAAACAAATTTTTTAAAATAAATATATTTGACTGACTCTTGCTATTATTATTTTTTTATTTAATTTAAAACTTTATGCACAACGTGTACAGAGGGGACTTAATGCCAAAGGCATTCTCTGCCAGTCTACCTTAGGGTGATGTAGAAATGAATGGAGTAGGTGTAATAAAAAGTATAAGCATGAGTAAAAATAAGAGAATAAATAAGGAAAAAAGAGCCAATAAATAAATATATACATAGATACATACAAACAAGAACATGTAAATAAATTATATATTTTATAAATACATAATAACCTATATATTTCAACTGTTATTCATTTTGTTTACAAAAAAAAATTGTTTTCCTCAACATAGTAAGATCTGAAATGATAAACTTTCGTTTCAAAACCGAAATATATCAGAAGCAATAAGGAAAATTAAATCGTTGCTAAATCTGTTCCAAGTAATTTTGTTGAGCACATTTCCTAGCTTAGACGATAGTACTTCTCAATGCAACATATGGATTGTGTGGCTTCGGCTCATTTCTATCCCGATCTTTTGTCAATGTTCGCCAGCGTATTCTATTGTACTTTCCCAATAGATAGCCAGACTACATAACCTCTTTAAAGAATGAGATTCAAGGAAAACCTTTCAAATCATGGTATAATTTGCCTGATAGCGTTTCATAATATTTCTACAATTCTCAATATCTAGTATTCTAGGACGCGTTCACGTTGGTTATGAAAATAATAATTTGAAAGTATAAATTAAATAATTTACTTTTGAACAATCCTTTCGCGGAAGCGAACGAAATTCTTATAGTTTTACATTCTTAATTATATTATTGAAATGAACATAGTCATCAGACAATTTTGTTAAGGACAACGTTGTAGGTTGCGTGTGGTCTGCTGTTTTTAGATACATATATTACCAGCAACCCACCCCGATTTCGCACGGGTAGCAGGGACATTTTCAACAATCATCATATTTCAACCGATTTACAGAAAACCTTAACGAATTATATACGTAAACCTTCCCCATGAATCGCTCTATCTATCTACTGGTGAAAACCGCATGAAAATCCGTTCAGTAGTTTTTGAGTTTATGCGAACAGACAGACAAATGCGGTGGGGGACTTTGTTTTATAATATGTAGTGATAAACCTGTTATATTACTGCTTTATACAAAAGCGGTAAGTTTGGACTTGCCTGTGACCCGTGACTCACTGAATCCAATATTTCTGGAATGATAGGTTGACAATGAGTCTTAGTATCTTAGTGTGAACTAATCGAAAATTTTTGCACTAGTGGAGTTTTATTACGATTTTCAATTGATAAAAGTTTGGCATATGAAAATACTGGAATTTTAATTTCTTCTATACATATGATCAATGAGCTTACATTAGAGCTTAACTTATAAAAGCACACCACAGTTATACATCAATTGAAAAAAGTGAGTGTTTATCTAGTATCAATATGTAAAGATAGAATTTTTTTTCTAGTTCCAAATCTAGGCTACAAAATTATTAAATTATAGTCAAAGTAAACGATTCCTTAAGTCTACACATCATACTGTTCATACATTTACTTACACAGAGCAAAAAATATTATTTACTAAACAAAATTACTGGGTAAAAATAGAGAACGATTCTTCAAACGCTCAAAGTAAATAGACTTGTAATAAAATAAATATTTAACAGAATAAGAGATTATTTTGGTAGGTTTAGAGTTACTACAAAGGGAATTCTCAAGATTACTCGTTCTAGTTCAGTTCGAGTTTTAGTTCTCGTCAAAATAAGGTGATATTGGTTACAGAGCGTTAATTTTCTAAGCCAAACTAGAAACAACTATAACTGTATAGGAAAAAGTTTAAATTAAAATATGTTAAGTACGAGTGTGGTAAAAGTTATGAACAATATATATGAAAATAGTGTATGTATTTCATAAAAGAAAAATACATAATTAGGTAAAAGTAATTACATAATACATTAAAAATTTACAATTTCGAATATACTACACACCAGTTTTACCCGCGTTGTCGCGTTGTTAGTCAAAAGTTATTTTTGAAACCCTCGGGCAAAGTTTTTTTTTCAAAATGAGAGATACTCTGTTTCCTTTTCTGTACCCTTGACTACGAGAAATTTTCGGACTACAACAATGAGATAAAATAATAGTGTCAATTCTGTTGTATTATTCTCTTGACTATAATTGACTAAATTTTCTTCATACAAGATGTAAACCTTGTTCACTTTGAAACAAGGTCTTATTTCAAATTTAAACAAGTAGGTAACATATGTCGCTATCGAAATAAGCAATTTATTTGTCGACTACACTCTGACACGCTTAAATAAACTTTAATACCACGTAGCGAGAGCCGCTATCCGTTGAATGCCATTTATTTGCTCTGTGTTTATAGTATGCGTCTTCGTAGGTGTCGACTAAAATAACGTCATCTTAGTTGGTTTTGTACAAGTTTTTATATGGCAATTATACGGCATTTGAATAAATGGTTTTAGTGAAATTTAGTGGCGCTCAGAAATAGATACCAGTGACAAATAGACCTTGTTGCGAAGAAGATAAGGTTGATTTCATATGAAGAAATTAAGTCAAGTTTTGGTTTGGTGAGTATTAGAATAGAATCGACACCATTATCGGAGTTATATGATTATATGATTACCTACTAACTAACTTCCTGGCAAATTTCAGATCTCTAGTAGAAAAAAAAAACAATGACTTTCATACAAACTTGCGAGAGTCCTTAGACCGCCATGCAGCCTTGGAGCTGCTGTATCGAATACTTTTATAAAGTTTATAATCTTTTTCATTTTCCATACCGAATGTCGCTTGGTCACTACCTAACTTTTATGGAATTGTAATACTCCACATTAATGTAAGCACCAAAAGTACGTGAAAGCATGGGGTTTAATGGCACCACCCAACGCTATCAAGAATCACATCGTTTTCTGGAGCTCTTCTTCTTTGTTTTTGTTGAATAAATGAATGAAATCTGCATTCATGAAGTAGTATTGAAAAACTGTGGCCCGTGGATCATAATGCCCTTAATAATTTAATAAAGAAAAGGATCTTCGGTAGGGTCTGGTAGCTCTGCACAAATAACATTATATAATTCATTTCCAAGAGCAAAATGTATATGAGGGAAACCCGAAAATGTATAATTCTGACACGATAAAATTGAAGCTCTTACAAATATTTATTTATTCAACTATAGGGTTTGATGTTTTACGTCATTATCAAATAGGTCAATACACATTGCCTCCAATAACATCAAATACTTAAACCTTTCAATCAATATTTGACTTGGTTCTTTCGATACTTCATTCACTTTTAAATCTGGTTTAAATACAAAATTTTGTGACCATGATATCTGAAAAATATACCTGTATAATAATGTCGCTGGAATTATGAACCAAAATGATAAACGATTTCTAAGTTGTGTAATCTATTTTATTAATGTGGTAATTTTATTAGGTTTGCTAAATAAACTTTTAATATTTGCTACATATGTACTACTGCGCTGCACAAAACACTCATAATCTATATATTAATACGTGAAGCGAAAACTTTGGATCCCTTTTTACGAAAATTGGGCGGACGGAGGAGTATGAAATTTCGAACACTTATAGTTTATACAAAGTTAAAAAAAATACAAAAACGGGTACATACAGCTATGAGTGTCCAGTATATATTTTGACCTGTCATGGTACAAAAGTCTATAGAATGACAGGTGAAGTAATATTGGCCAATGAAATAAACCATGGTCGAAATTCGACCACCACGCGATCTCTAGTATATATAAAAGCGAAACGATGCCCACTCACTCATCTGACTAATCACGAAATCTGGGAAACTACTTGACCTATGAAGATGATATTTGGAAAGGAGGTAGTTCATGAATAGGAAACGTCAGCTAAGAACTACGAACTACGTCAGCGACAGGGCTGAATTAAGAGGTTTAAGGTTTGTTTTGTTTGTGATATGTTTAAACAAAAGTCCTTGGTTTCTTATACTAGGGACCTGAAATTTAGCAGGGTGGTAGTTATAAATAGGACACCTCAGCCAAGTACATATATTGCGGAAGGTCTCGAATTAAGGAGGTCTAGGGGCTCTCGTAAGTGTATACGAAGTCCATGGATTTTCATACTAGAGATCTAAACTTTGGCAGAGAGGTAGTAATAGTACAGGTATAGGTAGGCCGCGACAGCTGAAAACGAATTTTGCGACAGGGCCGGAATAAGGAGGTCTAAGGGCTCTCACAAGTTTATATTTGTGAAAATCATTGGTTTCTTATATTAGAGGCCTAAAATTTTACAGGGAGGTTGTTTAAAGGTTAAAAACGTTAGCTAAGAACGGATTTCGCAACATCCCCGGTGAAAGACTAATGGCTTCTAACAAGCTTATATTGAAGCCTTTGGTATTGTGTACTTATTCTTCTTTGGGTGCCTCTCGAAATAATGTAATTTTTATATACTATAACCCAGAAATTTGGCAGTTATATGTATATTGTAGTATATCACACCTCTATGATATATATATTAGTACTGGTGTATGAGAAGTCAGCACTGAATTCGATTTGAATAGTTATTTAATTTATATAATTTGAGAGGAGAAACAGAAGACGGTGCGTCGGGCAGAGGGAGTGAACTGCTTATACATTTATAAATTTAACTTAAACTTGACAGTTTAAGTTAAATTTATAAATGTATATAAGTTTAATTATAATGCTCTAATGTGAAAGTATTTAGCTTAGATGCCAAAAATAAATAATATTATATTCGTAGCCTCTATCAATCGATATCCCCCCCTAGCTATCACCCCTTTCTCGAACATACCTCTCTCAGCCAAGTGAGGACCTTACAATATGTAGGACATGTCAGCTAAGAACAAATTTGACGAGGATCGGATTAAGTAAGTCTAAGGGCTTTCGCAAGTTCATGTGAAATTTCTTTGTTTTTTTTTGCTTATATAGAAATAAGGTTGAGTTATTTGTGGGAACATCACTACCAGCGCGGCCCTAGGACGGCGCCGGGGGGAGACGGACGTGCGGGCGGCGCGGGCGACCCATCGTTGGAAGCATTGCACACACGCCGGCAAGAGAAAAATCCGAGCATTCGCGACGTACGCACATACATCAAGCACATCTATAGAGCTGTAAACCGTTGACTTTAATAATCAGTTCATTATTGTAGTCTATCGTTTTATTCATTCTACCAACACCTGTAGAAACAATACAAGTCCCATCTATATTCTTGTTTACAATGGAATGGGTACTAAGATTTTTCTTCACATGGGGCTTAAGGTCAGAAGTCAGAATATATATGTTTCTTTCGGTTATTCTTTTGCTGTTTTTTTATATCTAAAGCTGATATTTGGCAAATAAGTAGCTTATATGTAGCAGAAGTCAGCTAAGAAAAGATAACTGTAGGCAACTGTGGCGGTTTTTATGACAACCTTTGGGTTTTATTTTACAAATTATATGAAATACCTAGCTATTTCCAACATTACTTTATTTGATTTTTGTAATTCCGAAAATGTTTTGACGTAGTGACTTCGTAAACAATAGAAAAAAGGATCTCAGCCAGCAGAATGGACTGTGCCTGAGGGTTTAAAAAAAACTGTTGATTAACAAAGGAACAGCGTGAGCGAAGGCGCGGGGAGAAACTAATAATATTATAAATGCGAACGTGACTTTTTTTTTAAGGCAACTCCCGCATTAGGAATGACACCTGTGTCACGGGGGACCCAGACTCGGGTGCGTAGCAGTCAAGGTCACTAACCACTAGGCCCACAAGCCAGTCAAACTGTGTACTAAACTGATCATCATGAAATTTTGCATAGACATTGTGAGCTACGGGCAAAGTATAGTAAAAGTATAAAATATTAGAGTTACACAACTATTTATCGATCGTCAAGTCAGTCACGACTAATGTGTTTAGACAGACATTTAACTATGTCTCTACTCTTTTGTGATATACCTATATGTTACCTATTCAATAAAATCGGCCTGTAATGAATTATTTTGATAAATAGGAATTAAACAATAAGAGAAACTTAAAAAACGGTATTCAGCTTTGTGATGTGGGTGACTTAGGGATAGTCCAAGGGATATATGAATATTAATAATATCAATAAATATAGTATTACGATTGTTAAACCAGAACTATTTAGTCAATAATTGATAAAACTAGAACTCTAGGCGATAGTTAATTTATCTACTGAACAAGGATGTATTCCTGACGAAGTTGGGTTAGAATAGTTACCGCCCAACTACGTTAAAACCTTATATTTTAGACACTTTATCATGCTGAATTACTTATTTACTAAGTACACTGTCACTGATACTATATACTACTAAATAAATATTATTTACTATATTCTATATCACTGAATCAAACTTATTTACTAAGCACAGCACCTTGCAGGCTAATCTTATTTGTGTACATAACTTGTTATGGGTCAGTTTATACTTCAAACACATTCTGTTACCGATACCTACAGTACTACTGCCGACACCTTAATTCGTCGTCGACATTAACAGAAATAGACAAACTTCTTAAAGTCTTATAACTTTGTATCTACTTACATCAACTTTGATCCCTTCTAATTTGTACGCGTGTTTCGGTGGGTCGAACTTCGGCATGTAGCGGTAAAACTCTTCGTTGTCTCTGTACCATTTTACCGAGTATAGTATATCTTCGCCCAGTTCGTAGTCGCATTCGAACTGGGCTAGTTGTCCTCTCACCCTGTACGCGGGCACTGACACCCGAACGATCTTCAGTAGTAAAGATTCTGTAACAATGAGAAGGACAATTAATATTTGTTTCAGTATTTTTTTTTACCTGGCCTTTCAGATAAGAAAATAGTGGTCTAATTTATACAGCTAGATAGAGCTTTATATACATAGGTAGCAAAAATGATTGATGACCATCTTTATCCCTACATATTATAAAACAAAGTCCCCCGCCGCGTCTGTCTGTCTGTTCGCTATAAACTCAAAAACTACTTAACGGATTATCATGAGGTTTTCACCAATAGATAGAGCGATTTATGAAGAAGGTTTAGGTATATAATTTGTTAAGGTTTTGTGTAAATTGGTTAAAATATGATGATGATTGTCGAAGATATCTCTGCTACCCGTGCGAAGCCGGGGCGGGTTGCTAGTAAAAAATAAACAAGTTATCTGTTAATATACCAGCTTTACTTCATATTTAAAACATAAAAAACAAATGTAAACCTATTGTAAATTGCTAAAGATACTACATATATTGTAACATCAAAATTAACGAAAGGGAAATTTTGTAAAATATTATTTTATTAATTTCACCAAATATGTCAAATAAAATAAGTAAAATAACCAAATAAAGTCAGAGAAATAAAGTATAAATATACACGGGGATTCTAGGAATTTTAGGAATAAGTTGTATGTAGAAACTACGGCATCAGATATATATATGCATGTAACAATATATTTTGTTTGTTTTACAGATTCATCAAAACAAATGAAACAAATAAAAATTAAAAATAACGAATAAAACTTAACCTTTTAGTTTTCCTAAATTCTAAATTATCTATTCCTAAATTCCTAAGGTCTTTCATTCATTTACATAGGATATTTATTAAGAGATAAAATTGAAGTAAGTCTTGCTTGTTTCACTTGTGAATTAATACCAAGAATGTTGATAGTTTGGAGGAACGGGTTGTAATGACAGAGGAAGGATCCTCCAAACATGCTAGGTGATCATGCCAGGCAAACCGCAAGTCCAACGTTTGATGTTGGGAACTTGTATAATTATATACCAATTAGTGCCGAAGACTTTCAGTGCGTGATGCTCCTGCATCACATGATTATCTTCACTAGATGCAGTTGAAGTATGTTTTGTTTTGTACGTGGATATCGATACAATGAAATATCTTAATGATGGAATGTCAGAATATATACAATTTACTTTTAGTTCAAGGTAAACCTTAAACAAAAGAAAAAGTTCTGCGTTCAAGTGACTGGTACCCAGTCACTTGAACGCAGAACTTTTTCTTTTGTTTTTCTTTTGGGTATAATATCGACTATACTTAATTGCATTTGGTCATTACGTTGAACAAAAATAAAAAGCCTTATTTTATTCTATGATAACATTTTCTCAAAGTAAGTTGTAAGTATGCAAACGTGAGTGTGGTATGCGGTTAAGAACAAAGGAGTCCTACTACTTGCAGATTATGCTGATATTGTGGTACCACCGTCGGCATTGCTTGTGCAGTATCCTAAAGCCGAGACGATTACGCCAGTTAACCTTTTATGTTGCGCCCAACAAAATTAATATTTTTGTTACGATATTAACTGCATCTACGAGTATAATGGTCTAGTTGTGATATTGAAAACCAATTGTGACCTAAAATCAACATTTTAACATTCAAAGTCCGAACTCAGCAAAGGAACGAATAGTAATAGTTACATACAGGCTGTTACAAAAAGGTGGGGTCATATTTTCGTTCTGTATAGTAGACCCCGTGAATTAGGTAATGCGCTAACAATTTTAGGAAAATTTGTGATTTTTGATACAGAAATTTTATTTTGAAACTGACAAATTGTACTGGAAAAAAACCGATAAAGCTAATATTTTGTGAGAGCGAGGGCTGACATGAATGAATCTATAGGTATTTAATACCAAGGATGTTAATGTAATGTCCAAATTTTTCTAAATATGTTCTAAATTGACATAAAAATTCATGTTATGAAATGTGCACAACACAGTACACAAGGAAAAGTAATTTTCGAAAACAAGTTTTATTTCAGCAAAATCAACTACTTGTCGGCTACACATAACGCTCCTGTACATTACTATTTAAATATTTTATTAAGTTTCGTATATTGTTTATAAGTACTTATAAGAACTTTGTGTTGTAGTAAGTTCTATAGTTTATCTAAACAATTATATACTGATTATAATAGTGGTTTGTTAAAAACTGACTACGCATGCATTATTTACGAACAGGTCTTTACGTATGAAATTGGCATTTTGTCGAACTGGCTACTTCGAACTCAAATATCTGGCGTTTGGTTTGTGTTGTATTTATGTTTGAAATTTAGTGATTCGTCTGTTTTCGCGCCATTTGATTTTTCTTTGACATCGTTCACAATGGCACAAGCGCTGCCGAAACAGTTCGAAGGATTAATGATGTGTATGGGAACGCACCTGTAAAAGAAGACGCGGTACGTTTTTGGTTCTAACATTTTCGTTCTGGAAATTCTAACCCACAGAACGAACCTCGTGGACGGCCGGAGACCCTAGTTGACAATGAAGAATTAAAAGGGATCTTAAAAGCGGATCCATAGTAAACCACATCAGAATTAGCAGCAGGCTTCGGCGTAAGTGTCAAAAAAATTTTAATTTGCTTAAATGAAGCTTAAAATTACTCAACCGTCACAATAACGAGGGGATTTTGAATCGTTTTTTTACTTGTGATGGAAAATAGATCCTGTGCGATAATCGAAAACATCGCACGTTAAAGACCTAATATTAGAACAACTAGAAGGTTGTTAAAAACAATATCTTCACAACATTGTAAATTTGATAGATATTTACTAAATTCATTAAATTTGTTAAGGTATCACACGTAGCACCAATTCAGAGACCGAAAATTAACTGAGATTGTAGTTTCTAACTTTACTCGTTATTACTTGAAGCAAAGTTATGAGGTAGAAGGTTAAAAGTACTTATAAAAAAATGATATTCTAAGACACGTCCTGCTTCCGTGAACCAACCTTCTGAACAAAGTCGCACAGGCGAAAGGATGAGGCCGGCTCAGGAACACTTTTCTGGAAACTTATGAGAGAGGATGATGATGTCGTGGATAAGACATGTTTAGTTGGAATACTGAGAGATCGTGACACTCACTTGGTGGCTTTCAGTTATCTTTCTATTTTTTAATACTCGTAAACAAGTTACTGTGATACACAACAGACGAGTATAAAAGAGGAAAAATTAAAAAGTCAACCCTCGGAAAAAAAAACATTAACGAGTAGGTAACTGTATGGATATTGGCTATTGGATACAGTGAGTTTAATTGCAAAAACACGCACATACCTTGTTCTATATGATTGTAGTGCTCTGTGAAACGCTATAAAATAGTCTAGCAGAAACTCTATTTTATAGTTTACAAGGTTTTTTATGCCATCTAAATTATTACACTGATTCTAACATATGCGGACGCAGGTATTGCTAACAAATATCTTGGGAACAAGATATTCATTTTAAGATACATAAATAGACAGAAAGTTGAACAGACTCTCACTTTTAATTGCCTTTGTTGTTAACACTGACACCATTAAAGATGTTGATTTGTCAGACAGACTATCGCTGTCATGGCTACAATTCTTTTTGTGGCTTGAACTCGGTAAGTTGCCAAAACTTGAATCCTTACTAATATTAAGAATGTATAAATGAGCCCTTTCACACCTTAACCACTTAATCGATAATCATTATATTTTGCATATACGTAGTACGGAGTACAGAAAAAGACACAGGGCACCTAAAAAAAGTATTGTTCTCTTGCGCGAAGTCGCGGGCGTAAGCTAGTAATACGATGTTATTATTGTGTATTATTTTTAAAGCTCTAAACAGTTCAATACACTATAGGTATATACAAAGTACATAGTGAAACAGTGTAGCTTTTTAACCACGTTATTTGTCTATAGAGTAATAATAATAGGGCCATTCCAATTTTAAAAAAAAATGTTTTATCTGTTTCATTAAACATTCCAAGTTAGGTTATTTGAATTTTCTTAAACAACGGTGAAAAACGACCTCAAAACTTTTTATGGCCACGTTGAAAGTAGACACATATGACATGTTATCTACGTGTCTACGGTCTACGTGTATGTGGTAAAACAACAAGAAAAAAGAACCAGACAATAGCAAGTCCGGCTCATGAACCGAGGGTGTACATTTGGAGGTAGACAGTTCATCCATCTCGTGAATCGACAAACTTAACTTTGCCGTCCTAAATATACTCCCCCGAACATAGGTCACGTCACATACATTTTCCAAGTGCAAAACATAAGTTTGTTATCGCAAATTTTATTGTTTTATTTCTCTTTATTGTAGACCATTATAGTATCAAAGAGTACAGGCATAAATTTAGGCATATCGATTGGTGGTCTAGTCACACACGGTGATTTATTTTTGACAACATTTGTACAGATATTAAATATGATTTAGGTTAGTCTATGGTGTACTATTAAATATAGGAATTTAAGGGTTAGAAACTTACCATTTTTTATGTTACATCCAAATTAATGACTTTCAGATATTTTCCTTTACTTGTGTTGTGAAACTATGTTAAAATATAAGGGTTAAATCTTTTGATTGCGGTGACTTAGAAGCTTGGTTTTTACATTTACAGCTTTAAGACACTGCAGACATAAGCATTCGACGTTAATTTCAACTTATTACTTACACGCATTACTGAGAATAAAGGTATTGACAGACAGACAGACCGACAATGAAGTGAACCTATAAGGGTTCCTCTTTTCCTTTGGAACGGAATCCAACGAAACTTAAGTGATAAAAATAAAGAAAACAAAAATCTCTATTAAAACCTACCAACTTCACAGAGTAAGAGCTTAATATAGCAAATAAAAATGCAAATGAAATGCACTAATTAATGACTTAGTCAAATACATAAATACTTACAGTCTTAAGTTTTCTAGTTTTCCTTAGTAACAAAGTCTTAAATATTCAAATGCAAAATATATGAAAATTAGCAACAAAAGATTGTTTAAAAAAATGCGATTCATTTTTCTAAAGTGTCGTGACAATGTTTGAACTCTTAAAACCAGTAGTCATAAAGCTTGGTGACGGTAGACACGAGCATTGGTATAGCTACACAAAAACGGAAAATTACTTCCCCATCCCAAAGTTCTCTATTGACCAAAGTCCCAGCAGAAATACATACATAGCATTTAGGCAGCGTGTCTATTACAAACTTGCTTGAAACTTGTTATGCGTATGTAATGGCAGCTTGCCAGTTCATTGCTACGAGCTTAATGGTTATCGCTACATACATGTTGTTTAGCTTTGTGTTATGGGATCAACAAGGCATCTTGTAGATCCCAGAACACATCTGGGTGAATAGCAAAATCAGGCCGTTTTATTTAATAACGATTAATGTTATTATTATAGCAAACTGCTGGGTTATTATTCATTGGTGTTAAAATATTTCAAACCAAAAATGTGAACCAGCTTTTAGCTTTATGAAACAGTGAAGAGTGTCCTTGGAGTTTCTTGTCTGTTCTTCTCCATAGGATCTACGTTTTGAAACAGGCAACTAGCTTCACGACCTACTTATACTGACTGACTCCTCCTGACAATTCAAAAATACCTACAATGGGTTTACTTAAAACAAATAATTTTGATTTTGAAAGCCAATAAAATGGGCTCAAACCAAAGTCGCATAATGGTACTACATTAAATATATTGGGGACTAGTAATATAAACAAATAGGTTAGACTAAAGTTATTGAGAGCTGAGCTTAAATAAATAAAAAATAAGCTAGGAGCTAGATTGACTACTGAAGAGCAAAACACAAATCAAAAATGAAAAATAAAAACAAATCGCCAGTTTATATGCCGCATATGTTGTCGGAATATTTGTAAAGAGTGTTCATGATAAGAGGTAGTACGATTCTTCATAATATAATGTATATATTATTACATTCCAATAGTTATTCAAATTCAAATTCAAAATCATTTATTCAATTAAGACACTAAGTGACATAAGACACATTTATGAACGTTAAATTGAAGCTACTTTTAAAATCATACATCGACGCAAACAGACGCCACAGCATGTACTGGATTGTCGAGGTAAATTAGGTAAAAACACCAAAATCTACTGCCTGCTTGTGTCGATCTATAACTTCCAGTTTCCAAAATGCGTAGAGCCTTATGAGAAGAATACTGGCAAAGAAACTCATGGCCACTCTTTTTAAAAGTCAGATGTTCAGGTACTGTACAGGTATTAAAAACCCTGCGAAGGCTAAAGAGTTTAGGGACTATATAATCACAGTTTCAATGGCATGAATGTTCTAGTAGACTGTGATCACTAGTGAAATCCTAGAATATAAAATTTCGGGTCCGTTTATTCTATTTTATCGTTTTTACTGTTACTTTAAAGCTTTAAAGTACCACTAAAAACAGGCCAGAGTTAATCTAAGAGGTATTCATAAGGATCATTCTCGTCGATGGCAATCAGGTCAGAATAGTAGTAATTGTCATATTTATATATGAAGTTTCCCCGAACTTAGGCTACTATTATTTTGGAAAAAGTATTACGGTTCCGCGCAAAATTTATAAATATGTACACGCGAGCGAAGCCGCGCGGGAACTGCTAGTTCGTAATATTTTGAGAGTTTCAAAGGAAATAATTTTCAACAAAGTAGTTTCTAATGCGTAGTAGTATCGCAAAGCTACAAGTACACACCGGAAAAAAATCTATTTGGCCTATTAGACGTTTCTTAAGAGGGGCTAAGCTCCTGTAAGTATTGTGGTCCTAATGGACATTAAGAGTATCTTTTCAGTAAAAATATTAAACGCTTATTACTTTTTCAAAATGTTTAAAATCAGACACAGTGTAATATTATGTAAAACCCTTTACTCGAGGATTGAGGATTTCCTGCTACCGATATAGCTGAATATACGCAGAATAATCGACGCGCAATGATGAAATAGATAGTAGTTGGTAGTATAGTTCTCTTTCAAATAATGATATTGAACGATGACATTAAATTTAGGTTTTTCTATTTCTAGATACTTATAGTCCCTAGAGAGAGATACTAGATAGATTTTCTTCTCTTTGTTTTTTAAAAGTCTTTTCGTATTTTGAATGTATAAAATTCAAACAAAATCTCTTTGGTGGTACTGTTTGTATCCGGCTGGCTTAAATATCAATAAATTTATATAGGACATTATGAAAAATAAAAAAGTAAAAAATACTTTCCCGCCATTTATCTATGGTTTTTCTGCCCGCCAAAATAAGTGAATCTAACGAAGAAATTTAATACATTCTGAAGTTATATTACAAATAAAGGAAAAATGCGACTGAAGCAGCAACAAAATTTCGTGACGTTTATGGACCTAATGCATTGTCAGTAAGAATAGCACAAAGTTGGTTCAATCGTTTTCAGACCGGGAATTTTGATGTCAAAGATACAGCTCACTCTGGTCGCCTCATACGGATAAAGTCGATGCCATTTTTGAAAAAGTGAAGCAAGATTTAGTGTAGTATTTACGACATTAGTAGTTACGACATAGCCGAGGCACTGAGGATTGACCACAAAACAGTTTTGACCCATTTGAAAAAGTCTGGCTACACAAAAAAACTCGATATTTGGATGCTTTTATCGCCGATCAAAGCCATCGATTCGGATCTCTACTGCCTACAACTAATGAGACTCAAACAAGAAATTAAGAAAAAACGGCCGGAATTGATCAACAGAAAAGGAGTGGTCGTTTATCATGACAACGCCAGAGCACACACATCTTTGACCACACAGCAAAAATTGTAAGAGCTTGGTTGGGAAGTGTTAATGCATCCACTGTTTTGGTCTCTTCAGAATTCTTTAAATAGAGTTAGGTTAACATCAAGAGAAGACTGTCAAACTACTACTTGTCGCAGTTTTTTGATCAAAAATCCCAAGATTTCTACAGCAACGGGATTATGTTACTACCTACAAGATGGCAACAAGTTATTGAACAAATTGGCACATATACTCGAATGTTATAATTAAATGTAATTAAACTTAAAAAAAATGTTTTGAATTTGTATATAAAATACGAAGAAACTTTTTCCCCGACCTATATTATCATCAAAGTTATGGCAGTTATAGTTACCGTTTAGAATTTAGCGTTATGAAATACTCGAAATGCATAACGCTTGTAACGCTACTTATTACACAACCACGCTGCGATTTTTCTTATTAGAACTAAAATTACATCGGTACAGCCAAGATTTTATAGACTATTTCTTGAGCCAATCTAGTTGACTCTAGGTATATAAGAACAAAGCGGTAGTGGTGTTCCAGCAATATTATGTGTGCTCTAAATAGCAGAGAAGAGAATAAAATAAATAAGGCCTATTTTTAGAAGCCTTTATTAACACAGTTCTGTTGTTTTTGTTTTGTAAATTAAATGTATTTTAACTGCAAAATAAATAGTTGAATTTTGAATTCACAACCATACGAAGTATCGATACGTAATTAAGGCTATGTTTATTTTCTCTCAAAGTTTATCAATAAGTTAAATACACATATTAATAACCTACATTTTATATAATTATAACATTTTGGAGGCAAGCACAAAGCTTACACGATCATAAGCGGTTCCCAGTATTTCTATATAATGTATGTTTTATTTATTTGTTTAGATGTCATTTATACAAAAAAATTAAATTTAAGTGTCTGTTTAATGTCGTAATAACAGCATTTTACTAAATGCATCCAAAAGTTTACACGGTACATTTATCAAAAACCCAATCTGTTTGTGCCGGCTAATCTCCGAGACGGGTGGACTGATTAACACGTGACTACGTGACGTACTAGCAGATAGCTTGTGTTATTAGTAACTTAGGCTTCGTTTATTTTGGAAAGAGAATTATGATTTCGAGCAAAATATATAAATATGTACACGTAGGCAGCCCGCGGGGAACAGCTTTTAATAATAAAATTATAACCTAGCAACACGAGACGCATCATGAGGGTTTTCAGGTGACTATCCTTACGCGGGTACAGAAAATTAATGTCTGTACCCCCGGGTACATTTCATCCAAAAAAAAGTGTTGTGGGCGAGGGATAAAAAAAGGTGTGTGTGAGCTTCTAGGCACGACTGGAGCCTACAATTTACTGGAGTCTCTCTCTATATCTCTACCTCTATCTATCTCTATCTGACTCTATCCTCTCTCTCTCTAGGGAAGGGTATATACACATATCTACTTACATGCGTCGAGGATAAGGAGTAAACTCCAATAAAGCATAAAAAACACAAGAAAGCGTTAAAGCGTTACGCTGCCCTCCGATCACTAAATTTTACTCTTCATATTTTTTTCATACCGGGCGCCTCATATGATGATCGATTCTTAAGGAGTAAACTTCAGAAATAACTTTTACGTGAGCAAAGCTGAGGGCAAAATCTAGTTATACAATAAGTTAGTAGAAAAATAGTCTCCTGGAACAGCAAAGTAATTCGTATTGTTAACCTCCTCTTCCTCCCTCTCTTGGATCTTTATAAGCCCTACTTATTACCAAAAAAACAACACGGCGATTTGTAAAAGTTGATCAGCAATTCATACCTTAACCCCAGCCATACGCCCCGTGATTTAACACCTGATTAGTTTGGATTCTTCAGATAAGGTGGTCCCCACGCGCAAAAGAAAAATGAAAACAGTAAAAAAGAGACTAATTTTGAGTCTGCTATAAACACACTATATATAGAGATAGGCACTTTAGTTTGGGAACTGATTAAATAAAAGTTAATGACAAGCAGGTTATTAAAAAAAACACTGGCTACTTTTTAAGATGTTAATAAATTTCAAATTTTGTGAGAGTAGTTTTTTTCTTTTAAATTTTTCTTAGTTAAATTTCGAATTAAGGCATAACGCTTCTATGCACACTACAATATAAATAGTGTATTTCCAAGATGAAATGTTGTATGCAACCTACATTTTCAACTATTTACGCTATTCTGTCGATACGGCTGACAATCGTATCCGATATCCGTCACACGGTGCCACTGAAACTATTTGAAATTTATGCAGGAAGTTTAATAAATTTATTTTTTTCTAAACCATGTACTGATTCATTCCAGCCTAACTTATAATTATAAATGGGAATGTGAGTTTGTTCGTTTGTTTGTTTGTTTGTTACGCTTTCATGCCTTAACTACTAAACCGATCATCATGAAATTTTGCATACACGTTGTCAGAGATACAAAAAAGTAATAGAATAACTTTCATCCAGAAGAAATACTGTTTCCAAGGGATAGAAAAATAACTAAAACGCGAAGCGAAGTGGCGGGTAGAAGTAAGTAATTTATGAAAATGGAATTTTAAGGTTATTGGACAGTTTAAATCTATTTCTGTCTGCAAGTATTAAGTTAATTAGAGTCATTCCACGTGGCAATAGAGCGACAAGAACATTCGCTTACGATATTGAACCGGTTGATAATCGCAGACTCTCGTTTTAAACAGTCATGTCCTCGTTTTCTTCCTAACACTTTGGGAAAAACGTGCTATAATCCTAAAATAGAGAACAGCTGATATCAATACCCCCAAAATCCAAATAACTATTAATTGAAAAACTCTTTATTGTGATAGTAAAAATATTCTCTTTGACATGATGTACATGTATTACGCTACCCAACCCATGCTACTTTAAGTTGTAAAGTGTGTCGACTAAGGCATATTGTGCTGGACAAGTGGATGGACGGCTAACATGTTACTTCATTGTCCAACTTCGCCATCCACCGTTTTTATGTCACACGTACCTGTACAATCAACTTTGACACACATCTTAACAATGGTTCTCCGGTGACATACGTGTAACAACTGCTTACATAAAAATGTGACTAGTTGAGTTATTTTAAATAATATAACTGAAACATTCCACATTCCGTTACTGATGTGCTGTGGGAGATAGAGACATACTGTACTGTTTGACTGGCCTCATGGCCTAATCTGTACTATATGAGATTGGATTTGTTATGGTACACCCACCATTTTGACTCTCACTGCAGATGCGGACCGATTGTGACAGTGTAGTGGAGCAAAACCGATTATATTTTAACGTATCTAACGCCAGCGAATCATGAGCTTTATCCGAGCAGGGGCTGCACCATCCATATGAGATGAGTATGTAATTAAACCAAGAGTCATATATGTTGAAATTAATATGCATCAAGTCATAAATTTAGTATTCATTCTAAGACATTGCAATACTTTAAATTTTATATGCTGTGCCTTAATAATGTAGCTTGCTAACTGAACTGGCACTAAACTATTGGGTTAAAGAAATTTGAATATTATTCACTCTTGCTACACTCGCTAACTCAATCTTTTGAACTTATATATCAATAAAGTGTTTAGAAATAACTGTAAAGTAAAGTCTTTATTACTAGAACAAACAAAGAACACCCAGGTCGCACCTTACCCTAACTTACGTAAGAAAGTTCGCTTTTAACTTACTCTGAACTGTTTCTGGTCGCCTTTGGTTTATAAATTACCTGTCGTTCACCCCTAAATTACTAACAATTTGAGTTGTTCCTATTTGTAGTTTGAACTTAGTTTATTAGTTCTCGATCACAATGACGTCACTATGTAAATATAATACTTGAATGTTACTTTTACAAAGAAATTATATTTGTTAGTTGGTATTAATTATTCGGATTCCACTAATGGCTTTTTTATGTTTTTATTACTAATACTATTATGTAAAAGATACAGGTTAAACTAAAACTAATTCGCACATTTCTTTTTTACACACAGGCGAATTTGTTTAAATAAATGAATAAAAGTAAGATTTGAACTTTTAGCTATAATTCTCTCATTTTGCTCTACTGATACATATACTCTGAAATTAATATAATTGTACTGGAAATAATTTGTGTTGCATTGACTTTTACATTATATTAAATTTGAGTTTCGTTCAAAAAGAAGTAATCATATCAAGAAAACTTTGCGAAAAGAGATTTTATCATACTTCTAATCAAGTCTTTCTACCTCACTTTCTAACTGATAGGTACGTAATGGGACTAAACTTTTGATTTAATTATATAAATATCAAAAGTTTTGTCGAATTGCTTCATATCAGTGACCACATAAAATAGTTTAGAAAATCTTCGTATACGCAGACACTTGAAGCGATAAGATTCATAGTTGAAATTTAGTTTTTACATTCTGCGGTTTTCAATCTGATACTCAAAATAACTTATATATATTTACGACATTAAAATAGGAGTAAGCTGCAGAAAAGACTTGAATATTAGTAAAATAACAATACCGGAGTCTACATTATAGCACCGTCGCATGCATAATTTCTCTAAACTAGAGATCGCGTGGTGGTCGAATTTCGACCACGGTTTATTTCATTGGCACTTGTACTACTGGCTACTTCAATAGTACTTGACCTGTCATTGTATAGACTTTTGTACCATGACAGGTCAAAATATATACTGGACACTCATAGCTGTATGTACCCGTTTTTGCATTTTTTTTAACTTTGTAGCAAATATTGTTCAAAAATTTTAGCATTCGTCACTTCTTCTCTGCGTAAACTATAAGTGTGCGAAATTTCATACTCCTCCGTCCGCCCAATTTTCGTAAAAAGGGATCCAAAGTTTTCGCTTCACGTATTAATATATAGATACTCATATGACGTCACTCAATATTTTCAACAATGTTAAATTTAATACATTTATCGTCCTATTCCACACTATTTATAGATTAAATCAAGAGGGGTTAGGCCGTTTGAGAGATAGAAAAGGTGGCACCCTTCTTGAGCGGTAGAGATGAAGGCTGTGCTTTCATCCAATAAAAATATAAATATATTTGTATAATTTGGTCAGTCATCAAACATTAATATAAACATTTATATCTAACGGCACATAATTACTTAAAAAATCGTAAGTGGCGTCTAAGGTTATCTTGAGAAACATACAGAAATCTTTTAACATTTACAGATCTCTTTCGTTCTTAGAGTTTATATACATGAAAGACTTTTTCAAATTAACAATTAAATTAAAAAACCAAACCAACAAAACAACACAATATTTTACGTGTACGATTACATTACAGGAATTAATGCGATGGTGGTCAGCCTGTGACCACGGCCAATGTAACCTGGTCGAAATGTCAGCCAGTTCAAACATACGCAAACAATCGCATTCATTCCCTTTAATGTAATTGTGTATCATGGAACGAGAATATTTAAAAATTATTATACTACAAAATTCTAAAATAAACTTTATTCGAACGCCGAATGCCGAAACGTTAAAAGTTGGATAAACAACATACATCGAATTTTATACTTAGCTTCATTTGAAATATATTCTAACGCAACATTAGTTACGGAGGATTTTATACGAGTTCAACATAACTTCTTCCTAAAGTTTTTTACCTTCCTTATATCAGATTTTTCAAGCTTCTTTTAGCACTTGCGACAAGCGTTAACCGCATATCCATCTTGGAAATATTATTGACTTAAGCTTGTTCAAAAATAATGCAACCGATTTGTCCATTTCAATTTTCTCTATCCTAGATTAAATATCAAAATTTTCACACAAATCAATATTTTGTAGCATTAAAAAAAGTCATAATAATCTTCGCTTTGTTAGCGTGATGAAGAATTATTCGCTATTATGTCGTTCCGTTTCATTTGCAAATTCCATTGATTGACGATTTTGTAATGAAGTCAATCATTACATTTTTGACCATGAATAAAGAATTATCATTGTATTTTAATATTGCATACCTCCTCTATTTTTGGAGTCAAATGAAATATTAATGGTATGAACACAAGCTTAAACAAAGCATAAATGAGAAAAACTGCGACTTGGAAAGTAAGTCACGTCGAATTTCTACAAGTTGGAACTCTGAAAGATTAATTCCAGAAGTACATAGCGAACGTGGAAGCTTTAATAAAATATTGTAATTTTCTCAGAGACGAAAAGGAGATTCGTTTTGTAAATACATCTGTCTCGTTTTATTTCCCATGAGGTGGGTAAACTGGACTTTACAACAATCATTCGGGAGTAAGAGAAGCGAAATCTTGTTAAACCTTAACAAACTTATGCTGTTTAATCTTTGAAACTTTCACCTTCACGTTGGTGATACGAAGACGTCACGAAGGTAACTTTATTATTTAAAGTCGGTTAATTAGCGGATGGTATTGCTAGTTGGGGCAGTTCTTCGTTAGTTTTCTTACACTCATTGAAGCCCTAGATTATCATACGTTTTAAGAGGTTTATATGAGGTTGTGATAAATACCTATCACTACATTTTATAAAACAAAGTCTAACGCCACTTCTGTCTATCTGTCTGTGTGATTTTCATGCGGTTTTCACTAATAGACAGAGTGATTCATAAGAAAGGTTTAGGTGTATAATTTGTTAAGATTTTGTGTAAATTAATTGAAATATGTTGATGATTGTTGAAGATGTCTCTGCTACCCATGCGAAGCCGCGGCGGGTTGCTAGTTTTTAATATAAATAGTTTGGTTTTTATACTATATATATACGATTTTAATAAAATACATATATGTACAAGTATGTAGTAACTGCTTTTTAAATATGAAGGCCTATTTTAATTGAGTAACCAAAAGTATTAATTTTAAGTAGCACTTAAAGGATAATTGCATTGTCCGTACCTTTATTTTATTTCCATGCTAAAAAAACCATTACATTTTCGTATTATTTTCTGTTATTATGATTTATTTATGTCTAATTTTTTCTACATGCTTTTCATTTCGATTAAGCTTATGCTGTAATCTGGTGTCTATTTTATACACTAAGGACGCTATAGTGCCTTCGCTCTAAAGTATTAAGTAGGTATGTATAGATCTCAGTCCCTCTCGCTAAAACAAAAAGGTTTTCCCTCGACTCCTATTTTTCCTCTAATTAAGTTCGTCGCCGGCTCTAAAACAACTTTCAAGGGAAACCCCGAGCGTCATAAGTTTTTGTGGTTTATCGTTAAACACTCTGACTTCACCGCAGTTTTAGCTGTTTGAATGTTGTCTCGCGAAAGGAACACCAAATGATTCGTAATTCACAATGTAAACAGATGCTTTTAAGTTTAGCGTTAAAACACTGGAGTGAATGTAAATCAGGACTGTAGTATAAGTTTTTAAGAGAAACGTAAGGCGTAACAATTTCTAAATTATTTTAGTCTTCTTAAAAAGTCATCCTAGAGCATTCTTCTGACAAACTAAGCTAGGTAAATCGTCATCAGTTACAAAACCATTGTATCTTACTGGTATAATAAATGTGAAAGTTTGTGAGAACGGATGGATGGATGTTTGTTAGTTTTTCGCGCAAAACAGCTGACCGAATTAGGATGAAATTTAGCGTATAGACAGGTTTATAACCTGGATTAACACAGGATACTCTTTCAGGAGGTAAACGAGGCCCACGCGGCCGAAGCGAATTCATAAATATCAGCTGTTGCATTGTGCGAAGATAGTTTTATGATAGATTTTTCTTCGTTTGAAAATAAGGTCCTGCGAAATTGACAACCATATTAAAATGTATGAGAGTTTTGTGAAACAAGTAATGTTCTCTCTAAAAGTATTTCAATCCCGCTTATATTTTTATTATAGATGAACGAATGTAAATTAATATTAACTGCTACGAGTGACTAGAAGCTAACCGTAGCGGTTACAATACGTAGCATTAAACTGCTACGCCTTGAACGTAGCTAACTGTAGATGGCTACGAAGCTAAGGAACGTTTTTATGGTTTCCCTCCGACTTGTATTGCTACTACACTTAGCCATAACTAATAGGTATGCTGTAGCGCTTTAACTAGTACTTATAATGTTAGTTGTCTTAAACTAATAGGATTTGTGCGTAGAATTATCTGAAATACACGAAGTCCCATGGTCATTTGAAATCAATCAAAATCAATACGACCATTATCGGTGTATCTAATGAAATATTTTTGCAATAAGCTAAGCCTAACACAGATTAAGCAATAAAATTTGTTTATTTATAGACTAATGTAGGTGGTCTAAATTCGACCGTAATTCATCGTGAAAGAGCCATAGGAGTACTACAGAGTAATACCACGCCCTCACAGAAAACCGGCGCGAATCAATGCTTTGAAAGTATTTTGAAAGTTTGGTTTTTTTTTACCTGATTTGTAACATAAATCAAGTGTTATTTATTTTAGGCGACGGGAATGGAAATAACACCGCACAGATCTTGATGTTTTTATATTGATATTTTTAGGAATTTCAATGATACAACGCAATAATCAGCCTTTTTCTCGATTCAGTCGGATTTTTACTAACAATCGTCTAACCACAAGGTATATAAGAATGAAATAATTAAATATTTAAATTATGAGGTGATTAGTGTTTGTTCTAGGTGATTTATGCCGTATGCGTATGAACGGGCCAGAGCTCGCTAACACAAGCTATTCATTTCCAGAATAAGTTGAACTGTCATTGTTTAGATTTTCCGTACCATGGCAGGTCAACCTATATACTGGACTTGTTTAGATTTTTGTAGAGTTGTTTCATCAATTTTAATTTTATAACACTTTTAAAAAAACTACATTATATCCTTTAAGCACACCAAATTTCACATTTCTCCGTGCGCTAAAATTTGCTTATAAATTTTATTCACATGCCAATGCTATGTACAATTTTTATTTGTCTTGTACCTACACATTTACGTTTTCAGTTGACATCGTGATAAATACCCAAGACATATTGCCTGGTGATGAAAGAAGGTATCTTGAGAAGGGTGGATAGATTTTGTTATAAAAGTGGACTAGGTAACTGGATATTGTGTCCAAGACCTGGAAATGACCGGATCGTCAAAGCGTCATAATAATAGTAGGAGTGTACCCGAAGATTTCCTCATAGAACAAAGACAATGATAACCGCTTACCTTCAAACTAACCTAAAAAAAAGGTCTTTGTTAGTAGTATGGACACTTCAAAAATATGTAGGAAGTATACTTCAAAAAGACCACTTAACAACCATCTCAAAATTGTTTCATTTATTTACTGAAGACTTGACACCAAAAACGTCAATTCCTGTGGTATAGTGAACAGTATAATGATTTTTAACCATTTAAAGGCACTCTTTAGTACCATAAAATAATTAGAGATGTTTTCGCGAAACTTAGCTAATACTTTGCGATAGTGTACTCAATTACTAAATTAAAGCAGCTGGAGACACATTATAGGATCCTTTGCAGAAATGAAAGGTTTCCAAAGAAATTAAAACTGTCTTTAATGAGATTCAATTCATTTGTAAACATAACGTATAAGTAAAAGTATAATTATAATGTCTGGTATTAAGCGGCCAAACTCTATCCCCCTAAATGAGTTTTGACAACATTTTATACTTATCAGTATATAAAATGCGCATCGTTAGTAGGTAATGATTTAGTAATTTATTTATATTCACCACGCAATCACTACTACTACATACTAATCAATCTATATAAATAAAAATGAACATAAGTACGTTTAACCTCTATGTATTTCTAAGGCGTTAATCAGATTGTGATGAAATTTTGGCCAGGTCTTCTGAAAACGCCCGTGAGGATTTGTGGCCATATATTTGCTGTACCCGGCATTGCAACGCATGTTATTTATTTATGTATGTTTGTCTTATGAACACGCTAAAATCAAAATTTACAAATCAGAAATAAAAGAAATATAGATAACCCGTTTATGAAGATTCATATGTACGAAAGATCAGTATTAACAATTTAAACCTCAACCTAACTGTTGCTATTAATATGCTTTTTTGGCGTTTATTACTGTTAATCACGTCCTATATTTTATACCAGCCGTCACATTTCCGCTCCTGATCTTAAATAGGATTTAACCTTCTTCGAGAAAATGACTATCAGATGCAAAAAGATTTTTTAAATATTTATATATTGAGAATGTATTAACCTCACTTTAAAACAGTGATAACAATTTAGAGGGCAGGCTCGACCTCTATCATATTACGTCCTAACAGAAACATATTACGAGCTTAGAACTTTCAAAGCCATCCCAATAGGGGATTCGGGGCTTTCGACGAAGTGAAATTGATTTCTCGAATTTAAAACAAATTGGCCAGTTGGGAATTGTCCCTACATAAGGTTAATCGAAAACCTATTCCATTCACCGTTTATTCAAAAAAAGCTTTTGCATGCGTTATTACATTATGAAATTTATTTTTGTTTTTTGTCCTTTTGTGCTAGCTTAGCCTTAGGGAAAATAAAACAAAAGAAAACAATATTTACGTTAAAAAGGCTTAACGCGCAACGTTTGTAAGATAAAATTAGGCATTAAGCGATACTCGCACAGTGAACAAATTGGCCATCTCGTTTGAGGGAGACAACAATAAAATTAAGATATCAACCAATCCTGATTTTATAAGATTTAAAAATTAGGTAGTTTTATTAGGAATAAATTCGTTTAGTTTAAGTTTGAGTGTTATAATCACACACCAACTAAGTTCTCCTTGTTTAAAGGTTAGTTCATTATGTTTTACGGTAAGTTATAAACAGCTGCATCTCAATATTTTGTTTCATCAAAGAAAAGAATTTTATTATAACAATAAAACTCTGCTAATTTATTCTGTCACACTTTTTTGTGATCATACCGGGATTCCTTGTAAATTTAGATCAAATCTAAATCTAGATCAGATCCTGGTTCACATATAGTCTCTTATCCAATTCGATGCATTGGCATTGGATAAGACAAGGGACAATATGTTGGTTTGGCAACATTTTGGATTGACTGGTTTACTTTATTGAAGAAGTCTTACATTTTTATGCAAATGAAATAAGAATTAAGACTAGAAGAAGAATATTTAAGAAGAATTTACCTAACGAAAAAACCGATGATATAATATTACTGGATTTAAAGGTGATCGTCTATCAGAGACGGCACTGTAACATCTACAACAACAAGAGCGATTTTAGTGTCCAAAGTGAAGTCATTTACAGATGCCTAAAGGATCCTATCTATTAGGACAGAGAATGCATCGGTTTAGTAGTCATAGAAAATCTGTTTGACTGTAGTCAAGGAACCAATAAAACTTTGGTTAAGAAATACATCGTCGCCTTGTTCTATCAACACTCGCACGTATTTCTATATCGTCATTATCGTTGTTATTATGTGACTTTTATTAAATAAATTAAATTTAAAAGAATACGCCACTAGAAACAATATATACCATTGTATAACTTTTTAATTATCTATGAGGACGTAACGTTGAAAGTTATATGTATAGTGTGTATGTGTGTGTATATGTGTGTGCTAGTTTTGTTGCGATTCTGTTGTATTCGTAAATAGATCGAATATCCAATAACGTTGGCAACTGCTCATAATTTGATTAAGAAGTAAAATTTATAGATTAGTTATAAATATACTAAAATATTTATACATAAAAGTTAAACCGATTTTTTAAATAATATTTTTTTATAATTATGATATAAACAACTCTGTTAGACCTGCAGTGTAATTTGATAAGGGTTTAAGGTAATTAAATTGGACGGATATGTCCCTTCTTGTTCTTTTCACAGAGGATCGCTGATTGTAAAAGTCTATTATCAGAAGTGCCCTATGGCTGAGAAATGATTTAAAAGAGGGAAAATTGTCTATTGATTATTAAACACATAAAGAATAGTCAATTTTAAGGTATAAGCTCAGATATTAAACAAAATTATCACTAATGCCCAGACCTAGAACGTTCACTATACAATTATATTCGCATTACTTTAAGTAAAACGAATTATATTACGAACTGGGATTTGAACGAGTAGTAATTTTATATAGAACTAGCAGCGCCCCGCGGTTTCACCCACGTAACTCTCGATCCGGTGTGAATATCGGGATAAAAAGTAGCCTATGTGTTAATCCAGGTCTCCAGCTATCTACATACCAAGTTTCATCGCAATAGGTTCAGTAATTTTTTCGTGAATCCATACATCCTCACAAACTTTCACGTTTATAATATTAGTAGGATAATAAATCAAACCTGTCGCCTGTCTTTCAATTGTATTATATTAACATATCTCATCCACAAATCTATGTGAAAGTTAATTTTAGACATTTTTAACCTTAAGCATAAAAGTCAAATATAAAAGTTCCAAGAAACTTTACATAACTGGTATTCACCGTGTATTTTAGAGATATCTTGAAACGAGTAAATGCCAACGTATTGTCATTACAATGAGTATGAGTATATTCGATCTAATACTCTTTTGTAATGGTGGTTATGCGAAGGAACTGAATATTCGGTTAATCTGTTTGGATTTTTGATCTTGAACTGAAACTTACCAATGAAAACTGAATCGTATCAATGATTTAATCAATGACCTGGCCGCTCCCAAAGGCTTCCACAATGAGTGCGCCGCTTTTATCTAATGGTTATCTGCAACGATGACCAGGTATTCTTCGATCTATTAAGTGGGGGACTTTCCACGCTCTGCTTTCCAGTCCAAAGTTGCAAGGTTTCAATACCAGTGGCTGTCAGTTCTTCGAACGGCCTGCTCAGTGCTATTTTAACTTGCTAATAGCGAGAGCTACACCAGTCCGGAAGTTGCTTCGTTTCAAATCACAGGTTGCTCGCTGAGCAACTTTGCCTAAACTCAATACCGAGAGCACACATACTTTCTATTCTTTCTTTCTTTTCTTGCCCATACTTAGAGGCCACATTTTCGTGCCGTAGATTATCACTGGTTAAATAGTATTTAAGCTCAGAGACAATTCATACGAGAAAATTGTCAAAACACTAAAAAGAACACGGTGTCTGACAAATATATTTTAGATAGCAGCGCACAGGAGACTCGAGTATGGTTCCTTCTCTGATCCGGTGACCAGGTCACGGGTTGCCACTCCCGCTACACGATACAATCTGAGTAATTTTTTAAGAGATATTGAGCATGGACGTTGCCAGTCCGATAGTCCCTAATGGACTGCTTTCCTGCCCGTTGGTGGATAAGGCTATGGTTTAGGCTGAAAGAAGTTCTGTCAGAGCATCTACACCGCTTTACAAATACGGTGAGTTTACCTCTTGTCCATCGCTGTACTTATTTTTAGGTAAAACAATTGTCAGATGCAGCAACTCCTCTACTTGCGAAAAGAAAGAAGAAAAACCTACTTTGCCTTGGGTTACCGATACTATTATCTGTCATATTAGAATATTGATATGTATAGTCCTTGGGTTTTATTTCGTGGTCTAGTACCTTTCTAGTCTAATACCTGAGGTAATTTTTTCAGAGACTACTAGCCTTCACCCAGAATCCATTTATTTATAGCACTGCAGTTTTAGAGGTCGATAGAGATTTGAGTGACCTCACTTTCATTAATGAAAGTTTTTATTCGAATTTTGTGGCGTAGTACTAGCAATGGTGTTTACAAATAGATTTTAATATTTATGTTTTAAAAAGTACAAACAGCTTCCATGCATCTTCAAGTCATGCCCTTTCAAACATTATTTTCCACTTTGATAGTTGTTCTTTAATTTAGATAATTTGGAAATATAAGGTATTCAATAAGTAAATATACTGTCATCAAGGTATTGCATAATATACACAACGAATTTAATATAGTTAAATTGTCACGTGTTACGTTTTTATGTTAGTAGATATCAACAAGTTTATTTTAAATCATTTAGTGTTGTTCTGTTCTCAATCTAAGTCAGGTCAAAGGTCAGACCTTCATGGGTCTTGCTTATCGAAGGTTACTATTACATTTAGTGCTCGTTCTCAATGTAATATCTAGAGCCAAGCCTACTTGTTTTCATAAATTGTATGAAAAGCAAAGTTCTACATTAATTATATACTTAGATATTTAAATATTAGGTAATCTAAATAGCCTTTAACGTAAGTCAAGTGAATTAAATCGAGAATGTACATGGCTCATCATCATGGAATGTACATCTACCATGGCTACTATCATCTACACGAACACTAATAACTGTAGAATATAAAGTAATAGTTTTACCACAGACTAGCAAAGCTACCCTCAAGAGAGATAGTAAAAAATATGATAATATCAGAGTGTGGTCGTTATCTCACACGAGTGGTAAGCTTCAACTGTGAGAAATGGTTTATCTGCACATCTTTAAGTGAAGCGTCGTCGCAACTTACAACGCGGGACTTTTACTAACGTAAGTCAGTCCATCTTATTTGTTCTTATTCTGATGACAGCACAGTATTTGATTCAAGAACTTATCCGAGAATAAAGTTGGGTACACATATCATGACAACTAGTGGCGTTAAAAGTTTTTTTTAATGTTCATAAGAGTTATTACTTAAAGAGAGATTATTAGTACGTGTCATCACTATCCAGTTAAAAATTATAAATAGACAAATGCTGGCAGACAGCGTATTAATCTGTTTTTTTTACATCTAGGCAGGAATTATGGAGAGGGTTCTGAAAAAAAGTTGTTATTCTAACATAAGCAATCAGTTAAGTCACACAAAAAATCGTAACTCTTTAAAATAAATAAAAATAATAAAAAACAGAAATCGTATCATTTCGTACTGTTCACTCTATTAAAAATATTTTTTTTAAAGTTTATCTTCTGACAGAAATAACCTTTGTTACCTCATTTGAAGTCAAGTAAAACGACTATAATCCATAGAAAGTTACTAAGTCCGCAATGCAATGTTTAAAGACAATTAAAGTTAAAAAAGTAAAGAAAAATGTAGAAGTAACGGTTAAGACTGAGTTTCTTTTGATCAAGATTGTGTTGTGAATATTTTCTTCAAAGAAAAACTATAGACGACATCAGAATATATAGTAGGAAAGTTTGCATTTGTCATCACAAAGTATGCAAATTGACCTAAAAGTAGAGCTATAGTAGAGTATTTTTAAAAGTTTCTCACTCACAGTAAAGTTAGGTAACGGGTAGCAACAAATTGAATATCGATTATGGTACAGACTTCTTTGTGATTTCCATAATAAAATTAAAAAAAGAAACAGCTTGTATTTTTAAGGCTCAATTTGCTTTTAGCGACCCGCGCCCGTGCCTGAATAAATCTTTTAAAGGGCCTTCAGATAAAAGATACAGAGATGATTTCGTTGACATCTTTTTTTTGTTTTTCACTGTTCCATTAGAGAAAAGGGTAATTTTGCAGCACTCCAATTTCTAAAACGTTAATCTAAAATTCTGTTTTCAATCTCGAAAATTACAAAGCAAGATATTTATGTTTAATGTATTTCGTCATTATACACTGAGCCAAAAATTGCTCTTACACAAAATACCTTCATATTTAAAGATCAGAAACTAACTTATTCAAACGAGTTTAATCTTGTTTATATCTGTACTATGAAAACATCTATTCCTTTATGATGCCGCTGAAAGATGAATGTCCTTAGTCCTTTTATATTACCCTACGCTTGGTTCTTCATGAATAAATTGTTGGTACAACTTTGCTCCTAAATTGAATATAATGGTGCTTTAATTTTTGCATCTGCCACGTCCACATAATATTACACAATTTGAGCCCTCGGATCTGGTATAATTACAATTTGAATTTACATTTTACAAAGTTTCTTTTTTATTCCATTAACAGCTTTTTAGCTTCATTTACATAATATAACACACACTAAAAATACACAATCCAATCGTAAATATATTACCTTTAATAAGTAAACTGAGTACGGCTGCCAATAAGACATACATCCTCATTAAGTTTTTAAACAAACAGTTTCATCACATCACAGAGCTTTATCCGTCCTTATATTGCCGCTAGCACTTTACTCACACACAGTTTTAATTAACATTTCAATCGGAGAGTTCAGTCGAGTAGGCGAGTTATGTCGAAGCTAACGTAATATTTGGGACGCGGCGCGGCGCGGTCGACCGGCTTTGTTGGCGGCTGTCACACAACTGAAGAAAGTCTCCTCGCTTGTACGGCCGCGTTCCCAGTCGCTCGCCCCTCACCCAACTGGGGTCATCGCTTACTATTTTCGTGACCTTATGGGGCAAGTCGATAATCGCTTTTACTAATAAATATGACTAATAGATTTAGTAACTTGACGACATGTTCTTCGAGATATCAGTGGTGGTGACAGGTGCCAGTTTTCTAAAATTTGGAGTCTGCCTGTCAGGTTTAGACTACAAGATTAACCTGACCTTTGATTAATATGAAGTTTGCATAGGAGTAGGTATTCTTATTAAAATAGCAACGTATTCATAACTATAAGTCTGTCATTTTCAATTCACTCTAATGAATAGTAAAGTTATTCTTTAATTATTTAGGAGGTTCGAAAAAGAGATATCGATGCCCAAATAAGGATGTATAAGACAGCAGCATAAATAAATATAGAAAATAATATTGTATAATTATGATATAATTATGATATAATATTTTTGGGACTTAAAATTCGTATTGTTCGAACTTTGAGCGCCTACTGCGAGCACTTCTTTTATATTTTATAGGTTTCTTTTAAAGTTGGTAACCACCAAAGGAATCCTGTGAAGTTTTTGTTGAGTCCTACTTCCACTTTAGTATAGAAACAACAATGTTAATGGTAAGTACTTCTACCTTTTGTTCATGCGAGACAATCATCATTTCCAAGATTGGTTTACTAAGGCAAGGTCAGCTTGCAATTACATAGAATGTGGTCAATTGGTCATCTATTACTTTAACCTTGCTTATAAGGATCCTATTACTTTGCATTTCTAATAACAATATAAAATAAATTGGATGGTATATCGGAAACCTTAAAATTAGCTCATCACACAAAGGCGAGAGCGAAGGCTGAAATACGTATGGATAAATATATGGTATAAAGGATCCGTTTACAATTTTCTGACGAATTAAGTGATATTCAGAATAAACAGTAATTCCACGTTCGTAATTTTCGTTCGCATCTACTCGAAGTTATTTACGTATGGCAAACATAGATTTAGTAGCAATAAGACCAGCCTTTGTATGTATTTTTTTGATAATCCTTGTAGTAAATTCTACTAGAGTAGAACAAAATTCTTGATTTAGATGATTTTTTAAAGTGAACGCGAGCGAAGCCGTGGGTAAAAGCTAGTACATTGTAATAGTTAATAATAATGACATATTTTATTCTAACCCCTTATACTAGTTTAAGATTATTCGATCACCTCGACTTAATGGTTTACTATAAATAGGGTGACAAATAAATTTTCTTTTTTAAAATCTTATAATATTTTTAAAGTAAAATATCATTAGCCGTCAATTATTATGAAGAACATGACATTTTTCCTCCTACGGATAGATCGTAACACTTTATCGTTATTGTACGACCATATTCGAGAATGAAGTAGCATCATAAAATCATAAACACCTCCTGGTTTCGCGTTATCCCTTACAAATTCCTTGGGGTTGCGTTCAATCGCCGATTATGAATTTCGTGTTCAATACGTGAGCTGTTTCTGTGATATCCTGTTGTTATTAAACAGTTAGATATATTGAGAATATTCAGACGTTACCTTGTTCTCAAAATGTATGAAGTACTGTGTGTGTGTTAATGAGGTTAACCGTGTTTGTGTTTACTGTGATATTATGTTATGGACTTTGTTTGTGTTTGAGATGGTAGAAGACAAATCCAAGGAGTTAGATATATCATTGTTTGACATTTAGGAACATCATTTTATGATTAAGTAGCCATATGTTGAATGGGTTTGGATTCGTTTACTACTTAATTTTCTAGGGAAGGTTATGAATAGTGTAGAGAGACAAAATAAATCATGCAAATTATTGCATTGTTCGTGCTTTTGTTAGCGAGTACCAACGTACTTGACTTAGACATCGCGGCACCGGTAGCTGTTACCACCTAGCGGGTCAATACCCGCTAGGTGGGTAACAGTTACCGGTGCCGCTCGGTGCTTTGCCGTCCCTATTTAAATTTTAAACCGTTTTGTTTCTCTGTAAATGCTGAGTGGAGTGCGCGAGAGTGGACAATCTTAGCGGTTGAAATAGTGGCATTGACCTTTCATTCGGTTAAAAGTTAACCCTAAGTGGTAACAAACATTAATTAAAGCTCTTTGGAGCTGCGAGAAATAAAAGTTCTGTAAAAAAATACCCAGGAACGCGATGTTTTTTCATTCGTTTGAAGGACGCAACCCTAACCGACCGCCGATAGAGCGATAGATCTTTGAGACCGGGAAGAAAATCGTCTGCCGGAAGATGAGAAAATGAGAAAAGAGAGACTAAGGAAGAAGACACTCATTTTTTTTTCAGCTACCAGGACCTGACACGGCCTTTCCTGAAGCTCTGACATCCTGCATGTGGGTAAAAAACTAGCGGACAAATTTTTTTCCAAATTCCCTCCCCCCTTAAATTCAGTCACAGAATCTGTAAAAAGTCCCCATCTTCCTCCCTGTAGCTCTCTTGGTCTTTTAGAGGTAGATAAAGCTGAAATAGAGATGCTTATACTCCTACTGCACAATGACTGCGCTGTAGGCTGGGATGGAATTTCACCTTTAGTGATTAAACAAAGTCGAGAAACATTAATACCTCCATTGACCCATATAATAAATAACTGTCTGAGAAGAGGCATATTTCCGGATGCGTTAAAAAAAGCAATTGTTCACCCAATTTATAAGGCTGGAAATAGAAACTGTGTAAATAACTACAGGCCCATTTCCAGTCTTAACCGCATTCTCCAAGGTTTTTGAAAGGGTTCTTGGCAATCGCCTCAAGAATTTTTTTGAGAAAAATAATATCATCTCAAAGAATCAGTACGGTTTCCGCACAGGAGTGTCTGCTGAAGACGCAGCCCTGAACATGACGCAGTCAGTTGCTGAAAACCTGGACAACAGAACCAAATGTCTAGGTATCTTTCTAGACCTCTCCAAAGCCTTTGACGCAGTTTCTATTCCCAAACTTATATCAAAACTGGTACTTGTAGGCGTAAGAGGAATTGCTCTCGATGTTTTTAAAAACTATCTTTGTAATCGTACCCAGCGAGTTAAGATTGAAGGATACCTGAGTGACGAAAAATCAGTCTCCTACGGCGTTCCCCAGCGAAGTGTATTGGGCCCTATTTTGTTTCAAATTTATGTGAACGACCTATGCAACATGACACTCCCAAAGACTAAAATGTTTTCATATGCGGATGATACTGCTTTAATAGTCTCTGATTCTACCTGGGACAGTGTCAAAAGAAGCACGGAATTTGCATTAGCTAAAGTAATAAAATGGCTCAATATAAATCTTCTAACATTAAATGTACAGAAAACATCTTTTATCCCTTTTCCACGTTCTCGGTAATAGCACATATATGTAACTAGAAGCTGCATGTTCTTGCCCAAGCCTAACTAGATCGGAGGATGTACGGTATCTAGGAGTCCAAATTGACACAGCACTACGATGGGACAAACATCTCGAAGTTCTCACCACCAGAACTATGAGACTGGTCCACATTTTCAAGTCACTCAGATGTTCAGCAAACCCTGACACTCTTAGGATAGTCTTTAGCTTGCTGTGTCAATCAATTATAGGGTATTGCAACTCCGTTTGGGAAGGTGCTAATAAAACCAATGTCTTGGTTGTGGAGAGAGCTCAGAGAGCTATACTTAAAGTTATGTCTCGAAAACCTTTCCGCTATCCTACAGCTACTTTATACCACGAATGTAAGGTCCTAACGGTCCAACAGGTCCATTCTTAGGAGGCATACCTCTCCCTCTAATCCCAACAAACGGACGAATTTTCCTAAAGGCACAGAACTACCTTCGCTAAGCATCAGTTTTATATTATGAGTACTCATATTTACAAACAGGTACACAAAAAGCTAACTACTAAGTGGGATTTATCATTTTTATATTAACTAATATTATTTTTTGTTAACTGTATATCCTTTTATTGTATTGAGCCTCCCACGAAGGGGTGATGTCCGTGTGTGTCTAAACATCGCTCAGTTAAGAGATAGAGCCCGAATGCCACCTCCCGGGCTAGCATTGTGTGGCCGTTGGCCCCGTACCGACCGACCCGACCGCCGTATCACCATGGTCCAGTAGGCGCAGTATGGTACACCGTGTGGTTTTAGTCGAAACTCCGACATACGGCCTCACCACCGCTCACAGCCCCGGTGTGGTAGGTAGGTTTCCACACGTTAAAAAAAAGGCGAAAAATTTGCATACCCACCGGATTTCAACACAACTGTCATAGACTCAATGTTAGTATACCACACAGATTTCAACACACCTAGCATAGGGCCAAAGTTTGCACATCACACTGGCTGCTGGCATAAGCGCAATGTAAGTATACTACACAGACTTCTACATAGATGCCATAATCCCAAAGTTTGCATACCACAGTGGTTGCTGGCATAGGCGCAATGTTAGAAAACTACACAGACTTCAACACAGCTGAGGCTGTGACACGGTGAATTACGGCAGTCGCGCTGAAAGCCAGCAGCGCACGGCAAACAAGTATCACTGCGCGCATATCACGATGCAGCAGTAAGATGGTGAGCACGCCAATATTCAAGCGAAGAAAAACAATTAGTCGAATTCAAAGCACTTGTAACGTTGTATTCTAGGTCGTACGAAAGAGGGGCAAAAATAAAAATGTACCTTAAGTATCATTAAAATAAATAGATTAGAAATTTCGGACTACCCTGTTTAGGGCGATGTGTTAAGAGTTCGTCGCGCGTGCATTCTATAAAACGCGCTGCGCGCTGCGAGCCGGCTTTTTTGCTCGTGATTCTTCGTGACGACTGCTTGTCTAACAGCCATCGCAGTTATAGTATTTATCTACGTCATATTCTACAATTCTAATATTTGGAACCCGCTGGGGTGAGTTCTCATAGTATCGTAATAACTCCTAAACTCTTAAACTTAAAAATTCCTTAAGCTATTAAATTCGTAAACTATTAAAATACTAAACTGTGTTATTTTATAGCCATTAATTTTTTATTGTAAGGTTTTCTACCCACTTAACTTTTATGCTGTCCTAATTCCTTCCGTTGGGACACTGACCTTTTCTTACCTTTGTGCCGTTTAAAGCAGTCCTCTCATGCCTCCCTTTTGGATGTTCCAGGTTCCAAGACCAGTTTCGATTACAACTGCAAGCTGCAAGTACCAAGCTCAAGTTCCGCGTACGGAAGAGCTAGCTACCTGCGTCTCAACCACCGCTTAAAAGTCATAGCTGCTACCAGCTACCAGGACTGCGGTTCTACCAACCGCGGGTCCAACTTCGCTGCGGGCTTGTGACCATCCTACGCCCTGGTGCAAGAGGACTGCCTACTGCGGACACTATTAGCCTTAGGGCCAGTGTTTCCTATTTGTATTAAGACGTTAGGCGGTTGCGATAAGATTGGCTACATCGATTAAAAGAAGCTAACCGGGGTAACTAGTGTTTTTTTTGAACCCCCTACCTGTGGTGGGCGAAGGGAGCTTCCCCCGCCGCACACTAAGGGGTTTTTCTTATCATTATTGGGCCTCATGTAAGCGTCATTCTTTGTCTACTCATTTCCTGTAAGCCTGCGGGTTTGAAGCTTCCTCTTTACGTCCGCGCAACTCTCTCACCAATGATTACGCTCAATGCGAATCATGTTGAGAAACGTCTGAATATAACGTTCCACCCATGTATATAATCAAAGGTTTCACCTGTCCATTACACTGGTGCATTTCTAGTGTAATTAATCACAGCCAAAACTACTGACTCAACGAAGAAATTCCTTACATTGAAACATACGATACTTTAAACGCACTTTTCATACGCATTCTGTTTTACATACTTAAGAAAGTCTACTAAGTGAAAATCTGCTGAATGAGCAAGAGTTTGGCGTTTAAGTCTTAATGAGTCGTTTGAGGCTGTCATCAGTTCGTCAAAAAGTCACCACACTATACGTAATCGAAGAAGCGAACGATAAGCATTATTCGTATAATCATGGTCGTTATCAGAGCAAAAACTCATTCAATACGTTCCAAAAATATTTCGGGGTTCTTTGGGTACAAAGATTTAAACTCCCTTTAAAAATTTGTCAAAGTGTTCAACAAACACGTACGTGTACGTGATTTTTATACACGATAGGAACTCGTAAACAATCATGTTTCAACATTGACATGGAAATCAAAGTTTGAAATATAAAAAATGTAGGGTAGATCTCACCGCACTGTTGATTAACTGTATAGCATCGATAACACGATCCGTGGCTGTCGAATGCAAAGACATTAGTAGAGTGTTCACCAACTACAAGTGGCAAGCCCCAATTAAGGCTCCAGCAGGAGCGTGCCGGCCACATTAAGTAGCGATGCTCGCGGTGGTGGCAGAGACATCCTACGTGGCGACTTGCCTTTACATGATAGTGTACTGTCGTTTCGGCATATTAAGCGGACATACAAAGCTCTGCGAGTAGATACAATATAATAATGCTTTGAGGATGCTGTTGCGGCTGCCACGATATTGCAGTTCCTCACAAATGTTCACCCACTCGCATAATGATGGCTTTCATGGCTCAATACGCAAGAAAGTAGCCTCATTGTTACAGCAAGTTCGTGGTAGCATTCTGAAAATGGTATAAAGTCGGTTCGACTGTGCCCTACAGGCTCACTGGGTGCCATTCTGTATTGGGGATACATCATGAGTAATTTCTGCTTATTATGTGTCTTCACTGCACAGTTATACATAAGATATTTTAAATAATTAAGTAATAATAATTCAATAAACTTAGATAGCTTTTAATTATCTCGATGTCCCTAACACTAATATGGACTGAGTTTGTTAAAAATGGTAATTTAATTTGATTTGATATTCGCAATATGTGTTTGAAACGGACAACGTTTTGAATTTCCATTTGAATTATGCGATCAGTCTTCTATTATTATGTTTTAGGTAACTTAACTTAATGTGCCGGTACATGGCACGGATACGTTCAGACTTACATTGTAAATCTGCGTCCAGATTAGGACACTTCGCCGTGACATGAACGTGTCATATAAGCGTGTCAGTATCTGTAATGTGGACAGTATTTGTCACACGAAAAGTGTTATAACGCACTGACATGATGGAACCCATCCCGAGTACCCGAAGCAACCGCTAAACATGGAGTAACAGGTAAACGTTTTACGGTGTAAAATGTTTTACGGTGTAGTCAGCTATTGGTGTGAACTCTGATCTCTGTATTGTTACGCATTAATGACATATGTCACATCCTTTGAAAAAGAGTGACTTTGGATAGATTCCAAAGTCAGTCTCTATTGTCCGCGTGATCAGGAGTCATCCAAACGAGCATTTATGTCACACATTCAAGTGTTGTCGTTGTGTTGTTGTCTCAATACTACGGTTATGGGAAGGACGGATCATGTCGTGATGTGCATTTGCTCATTTTTCCGTATCTCTCCAATCCGCGCTCAATCTGGACTCGGCCTTAGTGGTCACGTGGCCATGAATAGGGTTTCACCCAAGCAAAAAGTTCTGAAGTAACAAACATAAAAAAAAATATAGTCGAATTGAGAACCTCGTCCTTTTTTGAAGTCGGTTAAAAATAGGCTTATTGTCTTTTATGTTCCGACAAATGAAGAACTTAACGCAGATAGTTAATGGACGCGTGAGATAGAATCATGCGGGTCCTATCCCACCTCTGATATTACTTTAAGAACAATACTTGAGACATAATAATGACAAAAAAGTACGATCCTGAATTTATGGCCCGATATCGGATATGATAGGTAACGAGTGAAGAGTAATAGTTTATATATATGTGTGTACCATTTATGTATCAAATAAGTTTATACCAAACCATTGTAATTATCCACTATAAAATAAAAAATATACTGAAATCGTGATAATCAGATAGCAAGAATCTAAACAAGCCTTCTTAAACATGAAACATACGATATGACTCAAAGAAATACCATTTCAAATATTAACAGAATAATAAATAATGTTAATGTAAATACGTTATCATCTTAATGTTTATTCCTAATTTTTTTATTTGTATTTTCACAGTTACGGACACACCTTAAACAAACATTACAGGGAAGCCTTTATTGTTTCTTCTATTTATAACATCACGTTGATTTACAAGATAATTACCGCTTCATTTGTGTGACAGACTTTGAGAATTTTCTCCCTCTAAATTGTTGCAATGCAGCCGTAATGGGCGAAGGGGCACGTCGCTTCTTTGGGTATTACCGGGTGACAACCGGGCACAGGCGGCGTACTCCCAACGCTTTATCACTTAATTTGAATCGTGTCTTGAATTTAGAACACAGGCTGTCCTTAGAATTCGAAAATTGTTAATCTGTTCTGTCTGAATATTCCAATTCCAATCCAAGTTGCAATAAACGAACCTCTCAAATAAATTTAACAGTCAGCCTTCTTTCACAATCGTCAGGTTAAATAAATTCCCTATGAGATATTATCAAATAAATTCTAAATAAAATGTACGTCGTTCGTAATTTATCTACTGAATTTATCATCATTGTGAAAAAATATCTCTTTTATTACAAATCTTATTAAAATTCACCTGGAAAATGAAAGTCAAATGCAAATGCGGTACCAGACCGAGCAGTTTTTATTATTCAATCATCAAAATGAGCCCTAACAGTAAATCATAAAATGAAAACGTGCATAAGAAACGAAGTTACGATATCCCTGAGGTAAGCATGCGAGGGATCGTTTACAAATTGTTAGTAGACCAACATTGTGATCCATAGTGCGTTCGATTCAAAGAGACGTATACTTTATACGTTTCTTTTTATAAAGTATCTTATTACATACGTGCTCAGTATTTCAAAATGCTCATAAAAATTCATGTACTTATTTAAATACAAGTCGAAATGAAATATTTAAAATGGTAGTGTAAAAACGAGCACCTACGTTTCGCGTTTAAAAATTATATTCGCAAATGTGAGCGTACCATATTTTTAGTGGGTACGTCGGTAAAATGACAACATTCACCTCCCTCTAAATCAAACATGCATAAATCCAGGCCTCTCCCTTTACGCTATTATGTCAACCGGAGCGATTTATGATCGCATCTAAGAGATTTTCACAAGGGAGAATATCGCCAAGTAAATAGTATTGAGCGTAACTCAAGAATATATCTGCTTGTGCGTTGTCACAGAGGCGAATTGCGATCGAAGCGTTTGCCCGTCTTTTATTGTGTTTTTGATGTTTTTCATTTGATCATATTTGTTATTGAAGCAATATATTTTATGTTATTTGAATATAAATTATGCTTATGTTCGACGTTTAAGCATATTCGCTTTAAACATATGCGCATCAAAATTGCGTTGTATGAATGGTAAGTAATCTATAGTAATCATATAATGTGGTGTAGAGATTTAGGTTAACATAGATTCTGAGCAAGTATAAGGTCGGGGAAAAATATTCTTCATATTTTATATACAAATTTAAGGCCTTTTTTTTTCAAAGTTTAATTACATTTAATTATAATAAATATATGCCATTTTGTTCAATAACTTGTTCCATCTTGTAGGTTGTCCGTTGATGTAAAAATCTTAGGATTTTTTATTAAAAACCTGCAACAAGTAGTTTTGACAGTCCACTCTTGCTGTTGACCTAACATTACCCAAAGAATTCTGAAGAGACCGAAACAGGAGAAAATCTGAGCGTGCAAAGTCAGGACTATATGGTGAATGCATTAACACTTCCCAATCAAGCTCTCTCAATTTTTGCTGAGTGGCCAAAGATATTTGTGGTCTGGCGTTATCATGATAAAAGACCACTCCTTTTCTGTTGATCCGTTTTTACTTAATTTCATGCTTGAGTCTCATTAGTTGTTGGCAGTAGAGATCCGAGTCGATGGTTTTGCCCGGCGGTAAAAGCTCATAATGATGCTCTTCCAATCCCACCATACACACAGCATCACCTTATTGCTTATTAATCCGGGTTGCGCTACAGTCTGTGGAGCTTGACTACCCTGTGACCATAATCTTTTTCGCACTTTCTTGTCGTAGGTGCTCCACTTTTCATCACCAGTAATCAATCTTTTCAAAAATGTTTCGGTTTCATTACCTTTGAGTAAAGAGGTTAGATTTCTTTCAGTGAGCTCGTGTGGCACCTGAATATCGAGCTTTTTTATATTACCAGACTTTTTTAAATGGGTCAAAACTGTTTTGTGGTCAATCCTCCTCGGCTATTTTGTAACTACTAATATGCCGATCTTGCTCCTCTTTTTCAAAAATGGCATCAAATTTATCCGTATGAGGGCGACCAGAGCGAGCTGCATTTTTGACATTAATATTCTCGGACTGAAAATGCTTGAAACAACTTAGTGTGAGTAGCACTACTAATATTGCATTAGGTCCATAAAATCGAATTTTTTCGTTAGACACTCATTTTGGCGGACAGAAAAAGAATTGAAAAATGGCGGGAAAGTGTTTTTTACTTTTTATTTTTCTTTTTCTTAATGTCCTATATTTATTGATATGAAAACCAGCCAGGTACAAACAGTAAAACCAAAGAGATGTTTCTTTAATTTTTATACAGACAAAATACGAAAAGACTTTCCCCGACCCATTATAATTAAATAATTGTTATTTCATTGACTAGCTCCAGCGAAATAATTCGAAATTGTCTTTGGTCTAAATCTGTCATTTCTATTCACGTGTGCAAGGTCACAAGGGACACAAGTCTAACTTTTTAATGTAACAAAAACTTAAAAATGTAAGTACGTCACAACCACAATGTTTTTTGGTCTATACTAACTGAAATGAAATGTATTCTATATCAGAAATATTTATTTTACCCAAAATATCATTTCCAAGCAACACAATTATATATGTGGTAACTGTCGTACACGTGATGTTCGGTCATTCGGTCATTCAGAACTTACTTCAAAGTATGGAGAAAGAATAAATTTATGTAATACTTATTATATTTCTTAAACTAAAAATAACTTATCTCTATCCTTTACGCACAAACAATTCACACAATTTAGTTAAGTAACGAAATTGTGTGAATTGTTTGTGTTGAACGAAGGTTCACTAACGTTTATGAATAAAAAGTATCTATGTTGTGTATGTAGGTTTTATGCAAAACTTGATGTGTTTTTGACTATTTCAACTATACAAATGCACCCTCCCGTGCCTGTGCTTATGTGCTGAAGAATATTCGTACTTCATTATTTAAAGACTAGATTAAAATATTATAAAACTCTTAACTACGTTAAAGAAGAGACAACACATGGTTGCTTATTTTTAAACCTATAAATTAACTACTTCAAATTGTCTGTTGTAATACACAAACCATATTATCATAGGCTTACATTAATTACGTTGACAAACGAGTTGTGTATACCCTTGCAAATAAAATAAGGTGTTTCGCCCTCTGGCGCACCTGCGACGCCACGTCGCCCCGCCAGTTGGCATGATGCTAACCCAATTAATGGTCAACCTTTTTAACAAAATGTTACGTAATTGGATTTTTCTTTATGTGAAGCGGATTTCCATAACCTGTCATCGCGAAACTTGAACATGGGTGAACAAATACGACCAAATTAGATAAGAAAAATGTGTTGGATACAAAACTCATTTACAATCGTTTTGTGCACTTTTTCATTGACATATACCTATTATTATTTAATCACAAATTTTGCAATAAGTTTATTAAATAAGTAAAATAAAGTGACATATTCAAGAAAAGTGACAGTTACAGGAAGTAGATGAAACTCGCAACTTCGGAATATATTCTAAAGTTTTATCTTTGCAAATTAAAATCAAACCATCAGTCTATTCTATTGAGAGTATATAAATATACTTTTAACATTGTGTTTAAAATATCAATTTAACTTGGCACTAGTGATTAGTTTAGAGATTTTGTTACTTGGATGATGTATGACGTTGGTTGCTAAATAACCAAAGGGAAATATACTTTAAGCCATTTCTATTTCCTACATCTCGGCTATACGAATTATCAGCGATTCTTACGACAAGACAGCTGTTTATCCTAATCATATCCTAAACAGTCTTGGAACAACACAAACACGCCTACTCTACATCATCCCTAAGCAGTAAGCGGCGCAAAGACAAGATTTACAGCTTCGTTATGCAGAACTACTTTTGCACAAAGATTTATTATCCCTTTTCTCGTTCATGGGAGAGCCGTGCTGGACCGGAGTGATACCACGGCTTCACAGAAAACTGGCAGTGAAGCAATGTTGCATTATTTTTTGCCGCATAAGTGAGGTTACCGGAGGCCCTAACCCTTTCGCATCGAGGCGCTGGGTTTGCGGGTGGCCCTGGATAAGACGGAGGCCCTTTTATTTCACGGGCCCCGTCGTGATCCACCCCCTGGCGCCTCTATCGAGGTCAACTCGGTCCTCGTACCGGTTCAGGCCCACATCAAGTATCTGGGCCTGATCCTTTACGGAAGGTGGCGCTTCGACGAGCACTTCCTGCAGCTTGCTCCAAAGCTGGTCGGCGCTGCGTCTGCCCTTGGGCGACTCTTGGGACTCCCTAATTTGGGTGGACCCAGCGTCGCTACGAGACGGCTCTACACGGGGGTTGTCCAGTCAATGGCACTTTACGGTGCACCGGTGTGGGTACTCTGACCGCCTAGAATAGGGCGCGCCTCTGGCGCCCTCAGAGGGTTATGGTGGTTAGAGCCATACGCGGATACCACACCATGTCGACGGAGGCGGCGTGCGCGTGCGCGTGCGCGAAGTATTTCGGCGAATGACTGAGTTCCGGGCGGGAAGCGGCAGTCGGCCCCCACCCGAAGAAGTACGTGAATGGCGTGAGGCCGCTCGCCGAGCCACCATGACTCGTTGGTCGTCCCGGCTGGAGGCTCCACGTGCTGGCTTTGCCGCCGTGGAGGCGCTCCAGCCGGTCATCGTCAAATGGGCAGGGCGACAGCACGGGACCCTTTCCTTCCGACTAACGCAGGTTCTTTCCGGGCACGGCTGCTTCGGGAAGTACCTGTACTCGGTCGCTAGGAGGGAATTGAGTCCCGCCTGTCACCACTGCGACTGCAGTGAGGACTCGGCTCAGCACACGCTGGCGGATTGCCCCAGTTGGGCAGCGCAGCGCCGTCCCCTCACTGCAGTCATCGGAGAGAATCTGTCGCTACCGGCTGTCATACGCTCCATGGCCGGTAGGAAGTCATCTCGCAGAAGGAGGCGGCGGAAAGGGTCCGGGAGGACGACCTCCATTCGGACTTAATTCGCCGCCGGCGAACCGGGCGGCGGAGGCACGCTTACCAGCGCCTCATGCCGCCCTGAGTGTGGCCGCGGGTGAACGGGATGGGTTTTCCCCTCCACCCGCTATAGTGGCCCCCCGCGAGGAGGCGGCGTCCGCGTGTGCCTGGACGTCTCCTAATTGAGAGGTTTTTTATCCGAAGGTGGTGCCCGCGCTTTTGCGGGCAGGCACTAGGAGGGTTCCGGATCTAATAAAAGCTGTTCCCGGATCCCTCCTATTTAAGGCGCAGTACGGCACACCGTGTGGTTTTAGTCGGTTCGATTCCGACACACCGCCCCACCGAAAAACCTGGTGGGGTGACGGCCCGAGGGGGTTTCCACACGCACAAAAAGAAAGGCCCTAACCCTTCCCTCTTGGCATTCAATACAGAAAAGCAAGCATCGCATCGTAAGCCGAGCATTTTTCTCCTATCTACGCAGCAGCCATTAGTATATATTATATGTGTAAGTACAGTACATGTGTACAGCATCAAGATTTTATGATATCATCAATCATCATCATCAATCAAAAGGTTTAAGAATATTTTAATTACTTATAAAAATTAAACACATAATTTTCGTAGGGGGATATAATGTTATTTATCATTATAATATAAAACTCAACACTCATAATCTGTTTTTTAATTTTTTTTTTTAATTTCAAATAGTACGTGAATCCAATGGTCTGGTACGAGACGATGGAAAGAGACCAGATGGTATGTCGTTACTGCCATGGAAGATGGGTAGGCCTTTGGTGTGGGACGCAACGTGCGTTGACACCTTCGCGCCATCACATCTTTCAAGTACAGCTGATTGTGCTGGCGCTGCTGCTGCATCAGCAAAAAGCCTCAAACGGCGTAAATAAAATAATTTAATTGGTAACTATGTTTTTGAGCCGTTTGGGGTCAAAACGGTCATGGGGTCCGAGTGTTCGTTCCGTACATTTTTAATCATCTTTGTACAACCCTAGAGTGTCCGGTTGTGCGGTTACACACACAGACGAAGGTCGCGCGGTGGGCAACGCGTTCTCAACTTTCGAAAAGCCTAAACAAGATATATTTCTGGTTGCAGCTAACGCCAGATATTATTATTTAAGTTTTGTAGGGTATTGAAGCGTAAGTAGGTATTTTTGTTTATGTATGGGAGTGATGTATCTGTTACGAAGTAATTATTATCTTATTTGTGGCCACGGTCTTCTATTTGGTGAAGGTACTGGACTAGTATTTCGATCTGAATAGTAATCAGCTGTGCTCTGTTCCTAAAACATTAGTATTATGATCACCAAGATATAGACAATCGCATAGCTGGTAACTACACTCAGTTATATAATTTTAATTCAAAAATAGAAATCGAGATTCCTTTCCCGTCTTCTCTAGAATAACAATGAATTGCAACAAAATATAATAATTGCTAGCAAAAATAAATTAAAATAAGAAAAGTTCCAATTTGGTAAACACTACAGTATTGTAGTGTTTACAGTACAATCGTATTGATATTGTTTGTGTTGTATTTGCCTAATCTCTACAGCTTCACAATAATTTACTTTATTAGTTTTGTAATGAATGGGTAGTAATCCATCCTTTCTCAATTAATGTGCAATGTATAGTGTTTTGAAATATATACACGTTCAAAGACACACAAATATTTTTGTCAAATCGCAAAAACATAAGAAATAGTGCTACATGCAGTAGTACAGTATCGAACCCTTTTTTTTGTGGCGGCTACGTTTACTTGGAAAATTATGAATCTTAGAGAAAACACATCGGCTTCTTTTTTATATCTCTTCTATCCATTGCTATGGCTAGACCGTATAGTCCTAGTCAAAGTTACGGCTAGATAGATATAGACGGATAAAGGTCTATGCCAGAGCGTGTGTACTACATCCGAACAAATCAAAAAACAGCGAATCCACCCAGATAATTTAAATAAAAACATAACTAATTACTTTTAAGATAAAATATCAAAAACAAAGTTTTTCAACACAATGGTTAAACAAATTTTATCTCACTAATTTAAAAAGTGTCAACCGTAAACTGTGAAATACTCGTAAAACATCTAAAACAGTCTGAATTAGCATTATATAGTTCGTAGACAAGTTTATGACTTTTTCTTTTAATGTATCCGAAATACGTTAAAAGAAAAGTTGGATTAATCAGAGCTATCACTTCTACTACTACTTCTACAAACCATAACTTCATTTCATTTGAACAGATAACAGTAAACCAGGTCTTCGTTCCATTAATTATATTATCTTGGTTTTTGCTGAAAAGAGCAATGGTATATCCAAGAACCAAATAAAATTAGTTAAATTTAGTAAATTCTATATGACCGGAATTGTTTATAATGATGCGGATTTGTATTGTACATAGGGCACACAGAAAGTTCTGTGCTAAATCGGTCGCTGATAAATTTTTGAATTTCGAATATTATATTTTTTAAACATAAGAAACTCAAACGTTGCTTAAAAAAATTAGCGGGAAATTGCGTGTCAATTGTTTTTTATCACAAGTTGAAGTTTGTCGTCCGTAGCAAAAATTGAATTAACGCGAAAAGATTTAAGGGCTATGATTTTTTATGATTTTAAAAGTTGACTGACTCCCCAAAACTGCACTGCTCGTCTTCAAAATGCTTTTGGGAGGGAAGCACCTCATTTGAACACCGTAAGACGTTGGTACGCAGAATTTGATGGTGGCCGTGTTTCTCTCCATGATGAAATTCGTGAAGGTCGGCCCTCAACTGCGATCACAAAAAATGTGGCTACTGTCGGGCAATTAATTAAAGAAAACCGGCGTATCACCTATGAGGAAATTTGAAAACATTTGGGGATTGGTATGAGCCAAACTCAAAAAATCTTACATCAACATTTAAAAGTTAGGAAACTTTGTTGCCGCTGGACTCCTCATGAACTCACCCCAGAACAAAAACGAACTCGTGGTGATTGGTGTATAAGGACGTTCAAATGCTGTGTATGACATTGTGATAGAAGATGAAATATGGATATATTGTTATATACCGGAAAGAAAACAACAGTCTTTGAAGGTATTCGAAGGTGACAGGAAACCAACAAAATTAAGGCAGGCCGGAAATGTAGGCAAAAAAAATATTGCTTTTTTTTCTTCCGGACGGGTCCTGTCTGCACGATCCCACTTGAAGAACAAAAGACAGTTAATACTGAGTGGTACACCACTATTTGCTTGCCCAGTGTCTTTGAAAAGGTTAGAGAAAAACGACCAAGAAGTCGCATCCTATTGCACCATGACAATGCTTCGGCGCACACCGCGGACAAGACAGTGCCGGAAGAGGCCATAACGGCTTTCAACCAGCACGTGAAAAACGTGCCCTTATACCAATTGTACTCATGTTTTCAATGTAATTATAAAAAAAATGTAATGGAGAATACTTCGAAAAGCAGTAAATATATTACTTTACATATAAATTATTTTATTATTGAGTTATGCAAAACTTTTAGTGTACCCCACGTATTATAATGCAAAATCAGTAAAATCATATTGTTTACTCACAAAACACAGTACTTATCAAAAACAATAATTAAATTTTAAGTCCTTGCAATTTTCCACTTAGATATTTGGTAAAACTTATTTAAAAACTTATTTAGTACTCAAAGTATTTCAATATCCAAATACGTTTCAATTAAAAAAACATTTGATGAATTGACAGTTAAAAATACGTTTTAATGCTCTCACTCACAATTTAAGGCATTTTTAAACCAGTGGTATGCCAATGTGGGCTCACGATCCATATGAAACAGCAGCTGCGTAAATTGAACGGAAGCGTTTGTATTTTTTCACATAGGATGCACCTACCCACAACATACTGGTGAAGGTGCAAAGTAATAAAAGTTTAGAAAGTCACTGTACGTGTATTGTGTTCACGTTTATGGTTTTATCAGCATACTAGTTCTGCGGCTTATTGTTGGTTTCTAAACGCAGTAGAATAGTGGCTTACAAATAGTTCGCCGTTCAATCTTGCAATGTAGAAGTATACGTATACAAATTTTTGCACTTATTCTTATAGTAGGCATGACCGAGTGGTCGTACGATTTTATATCGAACAATAACTTATAATATGACTGATTTGAAATCGATTTTCTATAAAAATAGGCCTGAAACAGTGTAAGTCTACTGGTTATTATTCAATGACTATAATTTGATGCCGAATTTTGAAGAAATCTACTGTATTTAATTGCTATAATCCGATGTGACGAATAACGAATAATTTAAATGTTGAGTATTATAATTTTGAGTGTGTTGCTGTAGTCTGTACATAAATGTTTATGTTGCCTAATAAAAACATTAACTACCATTTTTACCAACGTTTATTATGGATGTATGACAGCAAATTAGTTAGTGAATCTCAAGCAATGTTCTCTCCACCAATTTATTGCTTAAATGTCTTTGTGTGCAGATGCTCGGTGGGCCGTGTGGTGTCCAAGTCAAGATGAATAAAAGTTACAACGTGTGTTAACGAGTAGGTACAGTAACAACACTTTAAAGGCAGTATGTCTCATTCTGTGACATTTACCGGCACCTGCAACTCGAGTAGGAGGGAAGGGTTAGGGCTAAAGTTGCTTCATTGCCGGTTTTCTGTTAGGCCGTGGTATCACTCCGGTCGAGCCTTCCCATACTTGCCGAAGCATGGCTCTCCCACTACATAAATGAATGAAATGAATATGACGCAAGTGCTTTCAGTTTACAGATAAAGTCAGTTACAGTGCTAGTACATTAATCTCAGACTCGATATTCATAGTATACGTATATATCGATGGTCCCTAAGTAAAGTATTGAAGTTACAAAAACCACATTTTTTTTTATTACTGTTTTGAACTATCAATAAAGGTAATTTTATTAAAACGTGTTTAAAAATTTAAAAAAATCATAGTTTACCTGGTTTTAGAGACATATTTTATCGAAACGTAGCAGTCTATCCGGCGTATAACAACGACTGTTAAGTTTCGCGAGTTTACGCTGCAGCGGCGAGGGTGCGACAAGGACGGAACTACCACTATCGCAAATCTACACCGGAGTGTATGCGCGCCCGGCGTTGGAATTGCGTAATGATAGTCTTATAGTGGTATTTTATTAATGATTTTTTAAACTTTATAACTAAAATACTGTGTGATGAGTCAGTTACCCTTTGTGTGATGAGTCAGTTACCCTTCAAAATGTCAAGATCGAAGAGAATTTTTGATTTAGTGCAAATAAACAGTGAGAATGAACAACAAAACTTTGAAACAGAATCAGTTATTTTGAATGCGGGTAAGTTTTAATACTTTAAATACTTTTATTTTACTAACACGCAATTGTAACATAGGCTATTTTTGATTTTAAAGTACTGATTACCTAAATTAGGTTTTATTTATAATCATACTTATTGTATTACTTGCATTAAAAATGTTTCCCGCGTAATATATTGAACCGGGTAGATTCGATTGTTTATAACGGGTTGTCATATTCCTAAGTAACGAAAGTGGCGGTTCCGATTATGTACGTGGTTTTTTCGTAACGTATTTCTATCGATACTGACGATTTCGATATTGTGCGTGGTATTACAAATTCAAATCATTAATGAAAGTGCCACTTTCGTTTATTTTGGATGAATTTTATTTACTTTTGTAAAGATTCGATATACGTGCTTAATAATAAAAATGAAGTAACTTACTTTTTTGTGTTTATTTTCTGTGATTCATTAAACTGGGTTTTTATAAACGAAACTTCAATTATTAATATTATATTTATTTAATGTACCTTCTTACCTTCTACGTTTTTTTAGAGTCACTGCTACCCCCGAACTGCGCCTTCAATGAATCCGATTGGAATAATTTAAAGGAGTTGGTGGATGATGAACTCTCCTTGGATGGAAAAAGTTTAGCAGAAGAGGAATTCCACAGTTTTAGCATCCCATCCGTAAGACCATGCAACTCGGTTATCATTGAAGCCAGTGACCAAAGTTCATCCGTTATCATGAATAGCAGGAAAACAAATCCAATACCTTCTCCAAATTTAGATTTCGGATCCCCCGTTCAAGACATTGATAATATCATCACCTCAAGTCTAAATGAAGAACAAGAACCTGAGCCTTCAGAACAGTTAGGTGAAATGAATTATACTGAATCTATAGCATTATTACCGAGTGCAGACTTATATATAACTGTTGATTCTCCATGTAGCAGTGTAGGGAACAAAAGAAAACGCACTTCTAAAACTAACGTCGGAAAAAAAAGATCTAGATGCCCCGAAAAGTGGATTGATAACAAACGAAAATACTTATTAAACTCTGGCCAGCAATACCTCAGTAGAAACGGAAAGATTAAAAATAAAAAAGAACTGCGCCCTATTTGTTTAACTTCATGCAAAATAAAATGTTCTGAGAAATTTGATACAGACTCTACTCGTCAAAATATTCTTAACAAATTTGGGCACTTGCGGATCATACTAGGCAATGGGAGTTCATCAATAAGTTCACCGAGAAAATTAATAAAAAACGTGTCACGACGGATGGACCATCTAGAAGACAATTTACGACCAAATATTTTTTACCAGTTCCTGCAGGTACTACATTTACACCACAACAAGTTTGTTTGAAAACTTTTTAAATACCTTATGTATTACTGACCAGTTTGTTCGTACTGCTCATAATAAAATGAATCAAGAATGGATAACGTTATCGGATAATAGGGGCAAACACTCCAATCATCCAAACATAGTAGATTCTGCAATGATTAAAAGTGTTTGTGATCATGTAGCTTCCTTTCTACCTGTAGAATCGCATTACACACGTAAAGACATCAGTAAGCTTTATTTAGATAATAATTTAAATATGAACAGGATGTTTTCTTTATACAAAGAATGGGATCAACTTTCAAATTATAACAATCAAGCACAGACCCTTCGTCAGTACAGGGACATCGTTAATGTTAACATGAACGATGGATTTTTTATTCCCAAGAAGGATATCTGTGATAAGTGTCACAGTTTTTCTAACAATTCATCTCCTACGGAAGAACAAGTACAGACTCATAATAAACACTTAAAGAATAAGACAGTAGCTAGAGAGATAAAGAATAATGACAAACAGCAATCCAGAGAATCACCTGATTTTGTGTGTGCTACTTTCGACTTTTAAATTTTTTTAAATTGTCCACATGGAGACGTTGGTTTGTTTTATTATAAGCGTAAGCTTTCTGTGTTTAACTTCACCGTTTTCAATTTAGCTATAAAAGAAGGTACATGCTACATGTGGACGGAAGGTACCGGTAAAAGAGGAGCTAACGAAGTAAGTAGCTGTTTGATGCATTTTATAAACACAAAGATAGAACAGGGTGCTAAGAAATTCTTTTTTTGGTCCGATAATTGTGCGGGCCAGAATAGGAATAGAGTCGTATATTCGTTATACATGTACTTGTCAAAACGTTGTGGTGTAGATATTACTCATCGTTTCTTAGAGCAAGGCCATACTCAGAATGAAGGCGATAGTGTACATGCCCTCATAGAGAGAGAATCTAAGAGAAAACTAATTTACACTCCTGAACAATGGTACGCATTAGTACGATGGGCAAAGGTTGAAGGGAAACCCTACAATGTTGTAGAAGTAACCAAGAGTGATTTTTATGATTTTAAAATTTTATTAGACGACAAAAATTGGAAAAAGGACAATAGAAATGAAAATGTGAAGTGGAACAGCATTAAAAAAGTTAGTTTAAGAAAAGAGGAACCAGATAGTCTGTATTTTAAATACGATTTGAAGGGTGATAATTTTTGTGTACATACTACTGTAGAAAGAAGAAGCCGCAAAAAGAGAAAGTGTCAGCCTACGGAGTTAAAAAATCTTTATTTGGATTCACTAGCTTTGCCTGTAGCAAAGTATAAAGATTTGATTTTTTTATGTCGTTCGCAATACCCAAAGAATATCATAGGTTTTACGAAAACTTAAAATACTCTGCAGTCCCAGAAGATTCTGAAAATGTTGATGAGTCCGAGGAGTAATATTATTTTATTTGCTAAGATTTTTTTATATCTCAAAACTACAATACTTTAGTTAAGACGAAGTTCGTGATTAATTATGTTAAAATGTATTTTTTTCTGAATTACTGTTACCTACTATACCAAAGAAGTCATACATTTTGGTTTGATTATTAGATTTTAAAAAGTACCTATCATATTTTTAACTACAATTAGCATTTATTTCGTGACAGGTAATTTATTAATAATTTTATTAAAGGTTATAAATTATTTTTGGTACATTTATTTCAGAACTATAATTGCTAAAGAAGTTTTACTATTTTTGTTTTGTATACGTAATGATTAAGTTTTAATTGTGATCTCATTCTAAAAAAATCCTATTATTTTAGCTTATTAAGTACTCACAGTTCACATATGTTATAACATAGGTAATACATTATTTAATACGACGTGATCTCAGTTTACAGTTAGTTAAGGTACAACAAAGACTGATTTAAAATATTCGTTGAAATGTTTAGATTAACAATTTATAATTTTTCTCAATTTGTAATACACCTTGCTTTAATGAAGATGTTTTATTTAAATTTTGTTTTTGTTAGTCTATGAAAAAGTAATTGTAAGTACAAGCAACCTACGAAGTAAATAATCGAATGTGACACTTTCATGTAATGTATATATTTAGTTAATAACTTGATAAATCTTATTATTCCATGAACTTATAAATTCGTACTCGTTACTATATCTTTGCACCTACCACTTTTTATTTCTGCTTCACCCCAAGGTTGACTGGCAGAGAATGCCTAAGGCATTAAATTCGCCTTTGTACAATATGTGCATGAAGTTTTAATAAATAATTACTTTGTTGAATAAGCCATAAGTCAAAGCCAAAGTATTATTATTGAGGGAGAGGACCGTCTTTGTAAGAGCATACTTTATTTTAGATTTTCCAGCATGTGTGGAGCATAATAACGAAGTGTTGGAGCTTTTGGTTTTTGAGGCCTCTCACTGAAAGCAAGAATATATTTGTTACAAAATGAATGGAAGTTATCTTTGTAACTTATAGCAACCCCATGCACGCACACTATTGCGAGGAGACAATGATAAATAACGAGGAGTAGCTAAAGGGATATGATCTCCCCTGGGCCGCAAAAACCGCAGCGCGAGTCGAAGAACACTTTTGACTATCGGTGTCTAAGATTTGGTGTGAACGTGGTAATCTATTTCTTAAGGGAAATTAGCCTTCTCGATTGTCACATATGAAATAACAATTGGTTAAAAATATTCTATTTTGCTGTACAGATATCGTTACTGCGTATAAAATAAAGACCTTACTTTAAACTACATGTAAGAAATTAAAGTTGTATTCTTTTTTATTAACAATAAGTTCAAATATTTAAGCAACCGCTGCAGCTACAATAAATATATTAAATAAAATTCCTTTAAATCATTTTATATGACAAAACAGACATTGTTATTTAAACTGAGCAATATTATCCCCAGATTACGTTTTCCACCATTAAGAATCACCTTGAAGTTAAACTCAAGTTGGAGATGAAAGGACTGCACCACCACTTGTTTCAATAGAATAACTGATATTTTCTTGTGAAAACAGATACTCAACGTTAAGTGTAATTAATTTATCTTTATATATAAATAAGCGTTTTGTTCTTTTGTTAAGTAACCAGATTCAATCAACTTCAAGGTTTTGTTTTAAGAAGTACTAAAGACTTTAGAAACCCTCGCAGTACCTTATACTTATACTTTGCCCTAGTGAGGACGATATTAGAGTATGGTAGTCCCGTATGGTCACCGTATTACAAGGTTCATATAGGGGACATTGAGCGTGTTCAGAGAAAATTCTTTCGAATTCTTAACTATCGTCAGAACCCCGGTCGATCAAATTTAAATTACCATGACAGACTCTCCAAATTTAATGTTCAGCCTCTAGAGTGCCGTCGTGTATACTTTGATTTAGTATATTTTTACAAAATTATATACTACATTATCGATTCACCGGAGTTGCTCTCCACAATTAGTTTCAATATTAAGTATAGTGCTCGTAGAGCTAATCAAACTAATCTTTTCACCCTACAAATTTATAAAAATAATATTTCTTACTTCAACCCATTAACCCGGATGGCTCGTCAACTTAATGATATGGTAAAGAATAATGAATTATTAGACATTTTTGATAGAAACTTTAGTGCATTTATTAAAATTGTGAAAGACATCCTCCATAGCAGGTTGGCCTTGGAAGGCTCTGCGTAACCCAAGAAGCGTCTAAATCTACTGACGAACCTGCATTGCTACTCATTATGTAGTGTTGCTTTTTGTCTAGCTATTATGTCTTATTGTACGCACATATTTGTTGCGTTGCAATCCAGGTCAAAACTTTGTATTTGCTATATGTGATATTGTTGGTTGTAATGTGTTTTGTGCATTTAAATAAATAAATAAAAAAAACAAAGATTCTATCTGAAGAGTCTTGAATTACTTTTTTATGATCGAATATTTGATTTCAGCTTACTCTTTCAATAGAAATAATTTTTACCTGACACCGTAAAAACCGAAATAATTTGGGTAATATTTATATTTTGATACAAGTTTAGCTAGACAATGTTAACGTCAACGTTCTACTAAAGTTGGTGTATTTGATACAATTACTTGCTTATGCTTATAAGGTACTTATAAGCATTATCCATTAATTGTACTTAGTTTTCTAGTATATCATTGTATAGACTTTCCGTATCATGACAGGTCATCGTCTAAGGATCCAGCCCTTGTAGCCTTTTCTAACCTTGTTCACATGTTTTTTTTTTTTATTTATTGCAATATATTATTGTTTAAAAAATTTTAGCTTTCGCCTCTTCTACTAAAAATATTTTAAATATTCCTTTCAGATTTCTTCTTACACAATTTTTTTTAATGGTATATGGGGCCAACGAGCAGGTGGGTCACCTGATGGTAAATGACTACCGCCGCCCATAGGCATCTGCAACTCAAGAGTCACAAGTGCGTTGCCGGCCTTTAAGGTGGGAGTCGGTGAAGGGGGTAAGAGGAGGAGAACGAAGGGTTAGGCCTCCGGTAGCCTCACTCACTCGGCGAAAGCAATACAATCATTGCTTGTCTGCCGGTTTTCTGTGAGGGCGTGGTATCACTCCGGTCAAGCCAGCCCATACGTGCCGAAGCATGGCTCTCCCACGAATAGCGGATTTGCTCAAAATGCGGAAATTTGCTCAAAAAGGGATACAAAAAATTCTCTTCACGTATTAATATATACCTAGTTAGTTCTCGAATGGAAATCACGGACCGGAAAGCGCAGCGTAGGACATCCATTATCGGGTGGACTGACGACCTAGTAAAGATCGCAGACCTTCGGTGGATGCAGGCCGCATCAAACCGATCTTCTTGGAAGTCATTAAGGGAGGCCTATGTACAACAGTGGACGTCCTATGGCTGAAATGGTGACGATGATTAATATATAAATGGAAATAGGAAATAGATAGTATAGTCTAGACACGCGGTTCTGGGTCAAGACAAGTTCAAGAAAAAGAACTGGCGACGCAGCAGCCGTGTGGTATATTACACGAACCATTTGGAGCCACTTTTGACACCTTCATAACTCAAAAGCTATTTAACATAAACACATGAAAATTGGTTTATTTATTAAAACTGCTTAGATTAACTAGAATCCCAAGTTTCATAAATACACCTAAAACGGTCATTGAGATATTAACATCTAAAAATCAGTATTTTTATCACTGACTGACTGACATATAGACATAAAACCTAATCCACTTAGATGACCTAGAAAGTTGAAATTTGGCACTGGACGCCAAATTTCAACTAGGTAATTGTTTATATACAAAGGAAAAATCTGAAAACAGTAGGCAGTGGCAATACACTCTACAACAGATTGCCCAAACTATGAAACGTTCTTTGAGATTAAGATATTACATGCTTTTTTTTTGTCTTATAAAAAAAAACACTTCCCAAAAAATAAGAAAGTTGTAACCTTAGCGCTTTTGACATAACTGTCAGTCGTCTGACAGTTGACGCGATTGACAGAATTCGCGTTACAAATATCGTTTAAAACAGATGCATCGGTCGAAACTATGTTTTTGGAATAATATTTTTTTTTATTAATTATGCCAATTCGAATATAATATTCACAGTTAAGACAGGAAAACGTCTGTCGGGACAGCTAGTTATGTCATAATTTTTTTTTTAAACAAAAAGTCTTCATCCTCCCCGCCTTTTCCCCACCAAATTGGGGTTGGTTTTCATTCTAACTACGATACCGCCGAACTTCGATAATTTACGTGAAGCGACCACTATCAGACCTAGTGTTTAGGGCTCCAACTACCCGTAACGAATGCTACAGATCTTCGTATGGCAACCGGGACCGACGGCTTAACGTGCTCTCCGAGGCACGGAGGGGACTCAATGTGTCAAGAATGGTCACCCATCCTAAGACTGACCTGGCCAGGATTACTTAACCTTGGAATGCGCTAACCTACTCGGTTACCACTAAGCCACAAGCCCCTCTTATAAGTATGTTATAAATATTATAATTGTGGATTCAAGAATGCCAATCCAGTGTGGCACCTTACACACACCGACGAGGCACTTAATTTTATTCCATCAAATCTAAAACCTTACAATTTACTTGAGTTTCCGTGAATGTTGCATTTGTATAGCTTCTACAGTATAATTATGTTTAAAAGAAAAAACATTTCCTACACTTACTTCATGTTTATGTAATATATAAATAAATAATAGTTAAAAAAACTAAAAAAAAAAAAACACTTTAAGAGAAAACCAAACTAAAAAGTAGAAAATAATTTTCAATAAATTTAAATTTATTGGTATAAATATTATTTATTTAAATAAATATTATTTATGGTTACTACACGAAAAAAGAAAGAGTCATTATGAAAATGTCTAATAATTTTTTTTTGTTACACTATTCTTAATTTAAATTTATTTTCTACTTTGTAGTTTGGTTTTCTATTAAAGCGTGTCTTTTAGTTTTTTTTTTAAATATTCTTTATTTTTCATTTTTTAGTTAAATTTATCATTAATGCGTTGTTTTTTATTTTTTTTAACAATAGTTTACTAAGGTTTTAACTACCTACCTGTGATGGGAGTGGGTAATCTGCGCCTGCTGCATTCCTCAGAAATGATCGCCGTTTCTCAGGCTCCCTCTCCAGAATATTTATTTTAAATGCGTACTTGGCGCAAGACACGATCTTGTTTTCGGATTTAAAAAAATCGCTAATCCTGAAGATCCTGGTCAGGACAATGGAACAAACTATTTAGATTATTGCAGTAATCGGTCCTTGATAGTTGTGCAAATTTTAAAATTTATCTGACGTTTTGAATTGGGTGAAAATTACGTTCAAAGATTCCATTACACACAATCATACATAACAACCATTTGAATAGTTAAGGAAATGGAACCTATTGAACAAGTTATTTGCGATATCAAAAGTTACAATCAATACAAATGTAGTACATAAAACATAAGAAGGACATAAAAACGCCAAGAATTTATTCCATATTTTCTTATCCATTTTACTGAATCGTTTTTTTCTGATTTAAGTATTTTCAAACTAAATGGTTGAAAGTGATTTCATATTCAACAGTGGGTATTGAGGCATATTTTAGCTGAACGTGATTTATTCGACGATATTACGCACCCAGGCCTGGCTTGAATGGCATTACGTTGACAGCTTATGAGGTCCTTTATTTATATTTGATTTATGTAGTGAGCAGAGATACGGCCGTTCTACTCCGTTTTACGGCTAGTGAACATTATTCTATATTCAAATTCAGAAAAAAACTATATTAGTTTGACCTCAATCACGATAATTTATGGAATAAAGTCCAAACTTTGTAACGCCTATTTTAACAAATAATAATATTATATAAAATACGTAATAATATCTAATCTTACTAAATGAAAACAGTTCAATGTCTTGGGTAAGGTTCCCAGCTTTACGAATGGAAAGCCACAATTCTCATCTGCGCCAATCAGTCAATGAACAAATATTCATACATTAAATTACCAAAATTGAAAAGTTAAATTCACTTGAGCATTCACAAAAACAAATCGCGTTGGGTGTTAGACTGTGTCATGCAAATTTCGGTAGGGGCGAGAATCCAGTGTACAAAACAGGCATTGTTATAAAAATAATTGGGGTCACACTGTCGTTAGTCCTCTCGAACCATTATTCTGTTTTGTTCAAAATATAATCCTGACTTTTGACATTTTGTTATGTTGAAATGTCCAATTGTTCGTCAATATTAATAAGAGCATTATGTTCTTTTTTTAATTGATTCACAAAATAGGTATTACTTAATATTCTAAAGATGTAACATAAAGTTATTTGAGTATCGCCAACGTCGCCAACTAAATTTAGGTACTTATTATAAATGTCGTACGTACATAATTAACAAAAATATACTTATTTCATAATAGGTACAGGTAATATACAACTCAGAAAACTAAAAGACACAAATGAGAGGGTAGGTATATAAATAAATTGTCACAACAATGCTTATCAATATCTAGTACCTTCTTAGACCGCGCCCACAGATCCACGGGTTACGGTTTGACAGCGTGTTTTTTCAATAGCTTATAATCACATACAGGTTGCTTCCGTACGGACTAATTCGTGTTGAATTTATGGTTATTTAAAATATTCGTTTTCATACGAGATTAACCTTTAGAAAGTAGTGTTTTTAGGCGTAATTTTGTCCTGTAAACATGTTGGTAACTGGTTTACAAGATGGAGTATATGATATGCTGATATGCCCACTTATGGGTTTAGTTTGCCCAGCAATGTGGTAAATACCAAAAAAATATAGATTTTGTAACTAAATTATTGCTATTACTAAGAAGGTCGTAAATTCACCATTGGGCCAAAAGCTGTTTACCAAATAGGCATATCCCTTTGTATATCTCGGTAACATTAATGTGAAGTTAGTAACAAATACCACGAGTTTTCATGGCATTGTTATTAACAGTTTTAATGATCTTTAATTTTTTAGAACTAAGATTTCAGTTACGATGTTAATTTAATTATTGTTAGTTCTGAATAGCTTTTATACTTCATTGCACTATAAATTTTTGATGGAGACAAGCATTTTACGAGTTTATTTTTGTTTGTGATGATGTGTATAGAAAAACCTTTCAGAGTTTGTAATACCTGTGCACTGTTGTTTTGAATTTTGTTCATATGATACACATTTGTTCTAATTACTGTAAGGCCCCGTGAGACTAAAGACCGACCTCAACATCCTGAAATGCTTTTATTTTAATCAATACAAAATATCAAAATGAGCACATATTGTGCTCTTACAACAATTTATTGGTCTCGCGGGTTTGGGCTCAACGAAGCGACGCAAACCAGATTATTATTTACCACTTTCGACCGCATTTTATTACTAACCCACAAAAGGGTCAAATAATAAAAATAAGTATTCGCTTTGTGAGTAAAACAATAGACGGATATTTATGATCCTTACCTCCGTGAGCTCAAGTTTTTCGAAGTCAACTTAGACTTATGAAGGAATTTAGTTTAACAGCCCATATTGTATATCGTAATATAATCGTAATGTAATTATGGTTCGAAGCGTGATATTTTTATTGTCAAAGAAATGTTTCTGCGTACTGATCTTGTATGTTTTAGGAATATGTTGTTTGAATTGAATATTTCGGGATTAGACCATGTATACCTTGACCTTTAACGAGCACCCCGAGGAGATGTATGTCAGCAGCCCTGGGCAATTTTATGTCTTAGTGTATATACTGCTTATTGGGAAAACAATACATACACGTAGCTATAGGGTAACCGCTGTCGCTTCTGTTACTGCCTTTGCTTACACTGATTTCAATTATAGTTTTAATCATAGATTTTATTATAATTTAAATCCGAAATTTGCACCGCAATTTTATATCAAATCCAAATTGAAGCCCGTCCAGTAACTTTGGATACTATTGAAAAGTTAAATAAGTTAATTATGGGTGACATGTCAATTATTATATTTGTTACAGATTTCGGTTATTTTTATAGTATAATATTTAGGATCAACTTTGTTCCTAGTTCATTTCATAATTTCATTCAAAACGCGTGATTACACAAGGACAGAGAAAAAGACCACTAACATTCTGTCTTTCTTTTGGCTTTCTATAACTGTGAGAATGATGTCTTTTAGATCACATAATTTAGTCATCAAACCTACTTATTTTTAGAACAAAGCTACAGTTTTTACTCCTAACACTTTTATTAAATTAGCTTTAAAAGAGTTTTTATGACTAACAGAACTAAGATACTCTTCTAAGAAACTTCCTTTGACTTTACGACGAGTGTTTGCACGCAAATCTTTTGTTGAAAAGGTAAAAATCCCGTTTGAAATAACCCGGAAAACGAGCTTGGTCATAAACGCCCATCGAACCGGATATTTGCTGATCCTTGCCTGTCCCTCCACATATACGGGTTAATGTTTAGTCAACTACAGAAATAATTTCGCTAGGTATAATATAAGTTTATGTCTTACATTGCTTTTGAAATTTGTATAATACAGAATTTAACTGGGATTGTTTTACTCAAATAACTTTTTAATATTAGTGTTGAATTTATAGTTACACAAGGAAAATGTCATCGAGCGCGGCAGCATCAAAACCTTTATTTGTTTTGTATAGAGTGACTAGTTGTTCCCCGGAGTTCCACATACGTTTATAGTCACTATCCCACTTGGCTGAGTTGCAGCATAATGTTTGAAATAGATTGTAATCTAAAGAAAATAATTTTAATAACCTAATATTAGCGCGTTTATAATCTATACGAATATATTAAAGCTGAAGAGTTTCTTGCTAATCCCTGGAAGTATGTATCAATCAATCAATTAACCTATTCTGGTCCACTGCTGGACATAGGCCTCTCCTAATGTGCGCCATAGTACCCGGTCCTCCGCTTTCTGCATCCAGTTTCTGTCTGGAGTATCAGTCAGATTAATTTTTTTTTAAATCAGATATTAACAATGAAGCACTGACAATATATTCCGATAAAAGTGCAAGCTGTAATACTAAAAAAGTTTTTTTTAACAAAGTTCCTTATCGCACGTTACCTACACTTCATTTCGTTGCTTTATTTCATTGATACTACTGTTGTATACTAATTATCCATATATTAGCTCGGGTAACTTTAACCGACGGCGCAATTTTAATTTCGAGTATTTACAATGTGTATGTATTTACTATATTTTGATACAATTTATTCAATCCTGTGTGTGTAACTGTAGAAGAGCCATGCTTCGGCACGTATGGGCTGGCTCGACCGGAGTAATACCACGGCCTCACAGAAAACCGGGAGTGAAGCAATGCATTGCTTTTCGCCGAGTGAGTGAGGTTACCGGAGGCCCTAACCCTTCCCTCTCCCCCTCTTCCCCTCTTCTTCCCCTACCCGCACTCTTCCTCTTCTCCCCTTCCTCCCCTTCCCCTACTCCCACCTTAAAGGCTGGCAACGCACTTGTGACTCTTGAGTTGCAGGTGCCCATGGGCGGCGGTAGTCGCTTACCATGAGGTGACCAGTCTGCTCGTTTGTCCCCTATACCATTAAAAAAAGCCATTAAACATATTTATATAAAGCGAAAGAAACTTTTTTCCAACGGTTTTTTTTATTAAATTCTGAAATGAAAATACTATATAAGGCCACGTTCAGATGACGGGCGTTAGACGCGCGTTTTACTACCGCGCCTATGAGTTTGGTGACTCTTCATTTTATGCAGCTTTATTAAAATTAAAATATAACATACACGAACTACCAAAAGCATACTACTACTTACTTTTATTTTTATTCCACAACAAAATTTCTAATTTTCAATATATAATTATGAATAATATGTGGATAAACAAATCAAAATATATATATAGCCAAGTGAACACCATATAAAAACCCAATGCGCATTTGACGCGCGGCCACCGCCCGTCATCTGAACGCACTCTAAGAGAAGCCTTTCATCAAATGCGAATTTCAATCACAGAGATATTATAGATAGAGGCGGGAAGGTATTAGATTCCCTGTATGTGTGTTAGCGACGTAGGTAGAAAGCGAACAAGACAGCGATTTACATGTATCTCTCTCGCACCTCTGATTTGTTGGCGAGTGAAGTAGTTCCTAAGATAAGCGTGTTCAACCAAACAAACAAACTCTTCACCTTTATAATATTAGTATAAATAAATCAGCGCAGAGGTGCGAGAGAGATGCATGTTAATTGGTGTCTTCTTTCTCTTTCTACCAATGTTGCTGGATAGTGGCTTGCTCTCCACCTCTATCTATAATATCTCTATGATTTCAATATACCAAACATGAAAATGCTTATAAATAAAATAATGCCTCAGCCTAGCACGTTTCTGCAAAAAGAAAAATAAAAAAGGTCTAAACCCTACCAATGAGCACTAATTTTCCTCATACAAAGACTGAAGGCGAACGAGTACCTAGTTCACTGAATTTTAAATGCTTTTATGACGTTTTTATTCGTCAGTCTCTCTAATTACAGTGGCGAAGGCGTCGCATAACGCCACCTTAGTCATTACAGATGCCGTGAGCGAGGCTATAAAGCTTGGAAATGCTTTATGCAAATCATTTTACCCAGTAGTACCATGTATGTGTACATATATGTAAATGTTATGTCCCTGGCACGACAACTATATAATGCCTCAAAAATCTCAACATAATTCATACTACATGTTTTTGTACGGTTTTGATTATTTTTGAATGTATATTTATGATAATAGTTAAAATACTTCTAGGTCACGTGTAACACTGATAACTGAATTGTTTTTCCTCTCAATTGCCTCTGATAACTAAATTTTATTTGCCATAACTCAACTCTCGAGGAGATGAGTAGTCACAGATTAATGGAATTTTTTCTTTATAGAGCGACGCAATTCGTGTATTTGTAGAACACCTTTTCACTATAAGAATTGCTTCTGAAAGAAGATCCAAATGAAGAAAACTACATTAGTATATTGCTTGAAATTTTGTTTTATCCAAAAAAAACAATGTCGAGACTATTATAGATGAATATCAATTCCGTGTCATCATTTTGTCACCATGATCGTTAACTTATATTCTAAATAATTCATAAAATAATATGAGAAGAATCCACTGAGTATCACTGTCTAGTCTAATTATCAAATTGGTATCTATTTCCCCCTTTTAGTTTTAAATTTATTTTTACAGCACGATAACAATCATGCCGTAATGCCAGTGACGCAACAAAAACGAATAATTACATTCGTTTTCGGTTGTTATTTTTTGTTAAAGAATGCATTTAGTTTGCTCATACAATAATTTGGTTCTTTGCCTTGAAGCAACACCTATATGAAGGCCAACCAGTCACTGTCACATGTAGCACCCAACATCGAACATTTTTTTTATGGCATAGGGGGCAAACGAGCAGACGGGTCACCTGATGGTAAGTGACTACTGCCGCCGATGGGCACCTGCTACTCAAGAGTCACAAGTACGTTGCCGGCCTTTAAGGTGTAGGTAGGGAGCGTAAGAGAGTAGGGGAAGGGGAATGACGTGTAAAACTAGCCACCTCCTAGCCTTTTTCTATGGAAAGGAAAACAAAACCCACGCACCGATCCAGACAATGACATTACGATAATGAGGATCCTTATGCTAGACCTCACTTAGAAAAAATAAAATAAGTGTTGTATTTATAATAAAATAGCTTTTGCCCGCGGCGTCGCGCTTGCGTTAATGTAAATTTTCTTGGAACAAGCACTCTTTTTTTGATGAAAGATACTTCAGTTCTTTTTTTAAGCCTTGACAACGGGTGTGCAAAATGTTATGTTTGAGTAGATAAGGCGTGAAAGCCTAAAAACAAATAACTTCGCAGTTCAGATTTCAACCAAATTTCTATAATTCGTGATTTAAATGGCATATCTATACTAATATTAGAAAGCTGAAAAGTTTATTTGTTTGTTTGCTTGAACGCGCTAATCTCAGGAACTACTGGTTCGAATTGAAAAATGTTTTTGGTGTTGGATAGCCCATTTATCGAGGAAGGCTATAGGCTATATAACATCGCGCTACGATCAATAAGAGCGGAGCAGTGTCCACGCATATGTAACTGCGGGGACGGCTATTAATATATTATATGTCCTTTGAGCCTACGGGATCAAAATATTAAATAAACAATATAAGAAAAAATTAAGGTCATATACCAATTAATTGACTGACGCTCATTATCACGTAACGTTAAAAAAATTCAAATCGGGCGGTGAATATAAACGTCACGGCGTCGTTTCACAAGTCGTTAGGCATTTTAACGCCCCTTAAAACGTAACAAGTTTATCTGCGAGGTTTAATTGCATAACGGATATTTTTTCGACGGTAAATGCGTAAAACGCAGTTTTTGCAAAAACATCACCGGTGCTGTGGAAAGTTATTTTAATAATCTCGTACATCAGAAAATACTCGGGTAACTAGAATGTGGAAATTGAAAATAATTTATTCGTTTTAAATGTATGTTTCAGAAATTCAGTCATGGTGGCTAGTGTGTGATACATACAAAAAATGTAGCCTAATTCGTAGGTTAGCAGCTTGTAGTAGCTAAACATGACTTGCGAAACTGCTTTCATGTTTACTTCTTTATCGATCGTCGCGGCGTTTTTAGTCTTTATTGCTTAGAGAAGTTCATTTTCAGTAGCTCCCAAGAGCGCCAATACTCAATTCTAGCATAGCAGTGTCATTTTTAAACGTATCGCTCCTTAATACAAACTACTCTGTATATTGCTGACCGCAAACGAATCGTAGTTGCTACGCAGTCGTGGCATGTTCCCGTAGACCACTACGCAGTCACGTTTCGGTCCCTGCCCTGTTGCGGTTGCTACGCGGGCATTTCGCGACCGCACGTGGTTTGTAGGCCCTCGCCTCGTGCACACGGGTGATTTTTAGAGATATTTCACATATATAATTTTTATGGATACGTGTGATAATAAACAAAAGACGAGTAACAAAATAAATTGTACCCATCTTACACAGTCGACACACGAAGTAAAAATATATTGCTATATATAATACGATCGAGATCCCTGCTCAACTTAAACCTATTCAGATGTAGCATCATCGGTGGCTCAACAGCATATTTTGACATGGCTGGAGTAAATCGTCTATAGTGGGTGCGACAACCCCTTTTTAGATTATAATGGTAAAGGGGTCGCCGCTGTAGGACCGATCTCCCCGCATAAGCCTCCCGAGGGACCCGTAATCTTCTTGGTAAAAAAAAACAGCCGAGATAAAGTAGAAATATAATCAAAATTTATTTAATTCCAATAATAAATGTTATTCATTCATAAATTAATTTCTGCCTCTTTTGATTTTGTCATTTATTTACTGGTGATTTTATAATTTGAAATTCAAATTTGGAAATCGTTTAAACCAAATAATTCTTCCACAGATTATTTCTGAGTGAATTTATTATAAAAGTAAAGTTCCCGCTGCCATTTTAAATGGCTAGCGACATTTATCGACAAAGAAAAAAAATGTCGAACTACACGTCTTGACAGCCTTTTTTTTGGTTCTGGAATAACTGCCTGCGTCTATTTTTTCAGGCAATTATAATCCTGAAAAGTTTAAGAAAAGAGTGAATAGGTTTTTCATGGATAGGTGTGTACTATCTTCTTTTCATAGTCACTTTCCATCAGGTGAGTTGGAATACCTGGACACTTGCGCTGCAATCGATGAGAAATTAGTCAACCATTATAACTGCAGTGCGCTTCTTTGAAATTTATTGCCTTTAAGAGATACCTACATTGTAAAGTAGGTAAATTAGAATGGCAATCTATGTCAATTTGTTTTTTAACTATCCAACGACAACATCAAACAGTCGTATTGTTTTATTACATATATATCAAATTATGTCTAGCCTATAAATACATGTGGATCAGGCACAGTGCCGCAACGTTACAATGAAATTTTTATTGCGTAGACAAACATCAAGCAAGAATTTTAGTCTCCTACGCCTACACTTAAATAAATAGGTACATAAATATTTTGCTAACTCATCAATTATTATTTAAAAAATGTATTAAAATCATCTAGATGTTAAAATAATACTGTATCTTAATAAAAAATAAAAACCCTGAGTGACAAAAACTTATGTGAACAAACTCTAAGAACACATCACGCATAATGATTTAGGAACTAAACTATGTAATTAATTATTCAAACACTATATTCACATATGAAATACAGACCTGAAAACACGTCATAACATTCTACATACATATTAATACATAAATAAAAAGTCTTCCGCTCTCTTCTTCTCTCGTCTTCTCTAAAAAATCTCTTCCATTCTGTATTCATTTCGAAAGAACACTTTGAATACACATTAATGACCACCAGTTGGCAAGTAAAAGTCATTCCTTCCTAAAGAACGTCTTGACTACCAAAGTAAAACTTAAGCTTTATTACTTTGATAATAAGAAATATTGCGAGTAATGTAACATTTTCTGAAACTGCTAGTGCATATAAAAATTGTAAATATACTAGAGCGCCTTCTTTTTTTATCCATCCGCGTTTCCTTTTATACCCTTCTCAAAATCCCATTCGTAAGTCCTTTTTTTTTATTGACCAAAAAAAAATTAAATTATAACCAGCAACAACTTGGCTAGCACATAATGGTTATGTTAACAAACTAAATTATAAGGTCCTACTAGAGTAGTAGTTCGCTAGTAAAATATGCCTACATATTTCCTAAATATTTAGAGTTCCTCGTTAGATTCAAATGTGCGGTGGCGTTTGGAGTGTAGAGTGAATTCATTATCGCGGTCGGGCAGTCGTTAGTGGTTTACAACCCTGTTCACAAACTCTTTGAAATAATGCTCCCAGGGTGCCTTGACGCGTTTCAACACGAACGTAACGTACACGAGTGCTGTGAAAGATATTTAAAACATTCGTATAATTCCTTTGGGGAGAACAAGCGGGGTTTCGTTTCATTATGTAATCAAGTACGCAGGGCCAATGGCTGCTGTAGCCAAAACAAAAACTCGGCGATTTTATTTGATTGAAATGAATTTAATCGTTTATTTTTCACTCTGGTTTTTAATCAATTGGGAACTGTTATTGAGTAAACAAGACATATGCTGTAGTTGAATATGCTTTTCGAATTTAATATATTTTTGAAAAAAATATTTCTTTACCATTATTATCATTATAATTGCAAAACGGGCGTGCATAATATATTAATAAAACGAGTGACTAAATTAAGATGTAATACACTTTTTTTATATTTATATCAGTTATAAATTTCGAGAGGCATTGGGAGAGGCGTTATCAAGTTATATATGCGTAAGTCTTCTGAAGTTCCAATATTGGTGTCTCCTCCCTCCATGAAGGGCCTCTACGATTGTGGTATGGTGTAATCAGACAATATATACTGCGATCAAATATCAAGTTTCTGATGAGTGATGCCCTCGAGTAGGCTGTGGAGGAAGTCCCCGCGAGAACGCGGCGTCCGCGTGTGCCTGGACGTCGCCTAACTGAGAGGAATTACCCGAAGGTGGTGCCTGCTAGGAGGGTTCCGGATGTCTTAATAAAGCTATTCCCGGATCCCTCCCACTTAAGGCGCAGTACGGCACACCGTGCCGTCACCCCACCGAAAACCCCGGTGGGGTGACGGCCCGAGGGGGTTTACAAATGCCCAGAAAAAAAAAAGGCTGTGGAGGAAGTGTCTGAGGCGCATTTCAAAAATGTAATGAATAGATGCATAATACTTTTCCTAAATAGTGCTGGAGTTATTTGAAAATACTTATTTCAAAAAATGGGTTGATGGAACACTTTTTTTTTGGGTATCGCAGATTTTACCGAGTGTCCCACGTCCATATATAATAATGTTGATGCTCCTTAACAAATAAATATCTAATGAAAACCCTAAATATAACGCCTATACAAGAAAGATTACAAGAAGGATTATACATCCGAGTATACCAAAACCCTAGTTTTGGTATACTCTTTAACCTCTTAAACTAATCTAAATTATTGATTCATGTTGTGTTTTAGGTAGAGTTTAATGGTTTCGGTGCACTTTATTAACCTAGAATAAATCACCTAATAATTAACCTCTCAATAGCAAGCAAAATACCTTGGTCATAAAGCTTCTCACGCTTTATGCTAGAAACCGATGTAGGTACGCATTTACAGGCAAACCTCACTAACTACTACTCTAACTACTACTCATTTATTAATAGAATTGGTTACAGGTTGTAATAGGTCATAAACGAGCGGGCGACGCAGCGTCGGGCTCTCACTGCAGTCATCGGAGGGGATTTCTCGCTACCGGCCGTCATACGCTCCATGGCCGGTAGCGACAGGAATTTTACCGCGGTCGCGACCTTCTGTGAGGACGTCATCTCACAGAAGGAGGCGGCGGAAAGGGTCCGGGAGGACGATCTCCACTCGGACCTAATTCGCCGCCGGCGAACCGGGCGGCGGAGGCGCGTATACCAGCGCTTCATGCCGCCCTGAGTGTGGCCGCGGGTGGACGGGACGGGTTTTCCCCTCCACCCGATGTAGTGGCCCCCCGCGAGGAGGCGGCGTCCACGTGTGCCTGGACGTCGCCTAATTTAGAGAATTTTACCCGAAGGTGGTGCCCGCGCTTTTGCGGGCAGGCGCTAGGAGGGTTCCGGATGTCTTAATGAAGCTGTTCCCGGATTCCTCCTACTTAAGGCGCAGTACGGCACACCGTGTGGTTTTAGTCGGTTCGATTCCGACACACCGCCCCGCCGAAAACCCCGGCGGGGTGACGGCCCGAGGGGGTTTCCAAACGCACAAAAAAAAAACATAACAAGATTATTATTTTTAGGGTTTCGTACCTCGAAAGGAAAAAGCGGAACCCCTATAGGATCACTTTGTTGTCCGTCCATCCGTCCGTCTGTCTGTCAAGACCCTTTTTCTCAGGAACGCGTGAAGGTATCAAGCTGGAATTTATATCAAATACTCAGGTTTACTGTCTGTGTGTAAATTTTCGACACTCCCAAGGGAATCAAAACCTACAGGGTACTTCCCGTGAATTCAGAATCTTGAAATTTGGTACGAAGCAACGTCTTATAGCACAGATAAAGGAAAAATTGCGAAAACCGTAAATTTTTAATTACATCAAATAATAAAAATATTTTACGGAACCCTCGGTGCGCGAGTCCGACTCGCACTTGGCCGGTTTTATTACTACCGAACACAGGATAAAACTCCATTTAAGTTTCGTCACCTAAACAACGAATTTAAGTGTAGTGACAACTGAGCTACATATAAATAATTACCCATCAGTTTAGTGAACAGAATTTACAGACGAACAGGTAGGAATTAAGTTATTGTTCAGTTGACTGAAAAATAGCCATCTCTTTAGCCAACTCAACTGATCTTTTCAAAAATTCTCAGAAATAATTCTTCTACCAAGATTTATAGTGTTTGACTATTCCATTCCTACTTTTGAAAATTGAATAATTTCCTGTATACTATACTAATTCGTTCCTTCAATTCGAAGTGTGAATGGTACTCCATTCTTTAGATAACAACAGTCACTGCAAGGGCGCTTTTTTTCCAGCATTTCACGTGTAGGTAGGAATAAATATTTTTTGTGGTTATCCCATTGATTAATCGTGGGGCAAGTTTCTTTATACTCTAATGATGTTCTTTCAAGGTTTTTTTTTTAACTCAATAATAATTTGCAATTGTAAAATCTAAAAGTACCCTCATTTGAAGGTAATTATAACAAGTTATACAAATATTAGCGCATTTAACATAATTTGACTTTTAACATTCATTCCTTAGCATTTTGTCATAAGCTAGTAGCCATGTAATAATTATCTACGTTATTAATTTTTGGGCATGGGCCAGATTTCAGTGTTAAGCTTGTATTTAAAAGGTCACTGAGCAAGTAATCAGCTTAACACGGCTCTGCATTGGGAGGGCTTAAAGCCTAAATATATTTTTTGTGGTTAACTTAGTTAATATTCAAGAAAGTACGATGTTCGTTAATTATTCAACGTAATCTTGTTTAAGTCTTATATTAGTATTAACGTTTTAATAGGCAGACGTTGTGTTAACTTATTTATTTTGAGGAAAATATTATTTTTTGTTAACGAAGATCTGTAGCACATCGATCGCTTTCTTTGGATAAGTATGGAAAGAAAGGATATTATTTTAAGTATATTGAATTATTTTAATTTTTAGAGTAATTTGAATTTGAATATCTCATAATACTCTTATTATTAAATATCTCTCTCTAATTATATAATAACTGGCAACCCGCCCCGGCTTCGCACGGGTAGCAGAGACATCTTCAATATTCATCATCACATTTCAACCAATTTGCACAAAACCTTAACAAATTATATGAATTGAAATCCGTTCAGTAGTTTTTGACTTTATCGTGAACACATAGACAGGCGGAGGACTTTGAGTTGAGAGTTTTATAATATGTAGTCATGTTAGTAGAGTAGTTTTAGCTTTTAACCCACAAAAACGAGGCTTTTATAAATTAACTGTTAAGCGCTTGTTTGAATACTGTATACAATAAAAGTGTCCAAGATGTCTTATTATTTTATAGCTTACCATTAATTATTTAAATGGTGCCTTAGCATAAATTACATTTTACAGGTCTATTTTTGAGAGCCTAATATAAGTGACGAGCTACTAGCGGACCTCAATGCCTCATTAAACGTACTTACTAAAGGCAGAATACAGTGTAAACATTAGAAAACGGGCGTTCTGTTTTATTTTGTAACGTATTTGTACCGTATTTAAAACTTACTAGATTAAATAAATATTATTTAGCTAGCTGTGCTCGCGACTTCGTTCGCATCTATATCGGAAAACAACAATATGTCGCTTATAATAGGCGTAGCACCTCTTCCTGAAAGGGGGGATTAATCTAGGCAGGATTTTTTACACTGTATAGCCGGTGAAACAATTTTGTTTTGATTTTTTACACGTGAAATACCAACACAAGCGGGAAAAGCACCCATTTTTTTTGGTGTGGAATTTCACCTCACCGGGTGAGGTGCTGGTGAGGCCGATATCAGACTTAAACCGACGAAAACCACATGGTGTGCCTCACAGCGCCTGTAAGGAATAGACTGTGGTACTGCGATCGTACACACCCAGCGCCAGCCCGCAGATGGCAAGCAGGCTTCGTCTACGAACTGGATACAACACCTTCACGGGAGATTCTGCTGCGGGTGAAGGACATAAAACCCGTCTTATCTATTCGCAGCCACTGTTAGGGTATACACGTGAGCGCGAGTGAAACCGTTCCGCCCACAGGTCTTCCTACTGGATTCACTCCGCCATCTCCTTGCGCCAGATGTTTTCCTCGCAGTACATCGCGGCCGCGATAAAACAACTATGGCAACCTAACGCCTTGATTCGTCAGACCAATGGAGAGACTTGCTGTGGTTAATAAGTCAGCGCCACTTCCTAGAAACTATGGGCCCCTACTGCCGTCACCAACATAATAACTTCGGTATACCTAACCATTACTCCACATCAATACTAAGGATCACCTCCGCAACGAATAAATGTGTGGTCCTGAGCTTTGTTTATAGTCACAGGGTAACGTAAGATTTCACAGTAATGTAACAGAACGAAAAATGAATGGTCTAGAAATATAAAATAACTTCACCGGCCATCGTTCAATATTTCAGCTTAAATGTAATTTTATTGGAGGTAGTGTGTGTCGTGTGAGATATTCTTGTTTCATAACTGTTCTATAATGACGGTCAACAAATAAACGTGCTTTGCGTTATCCTACGCTATCTTCAGACTGAAAATCTGCCATAACGAAATGAATTTATTAGTTTGTAACCGCATACAAAGCATTTTAAATTTGCATAGAGAAAACAGGGGTTAATTTAAGGAAATGCAAAGGATATATTTTTGCAGCGAATCTTAACACCGCAATTCAAACAATTTTCCCAAAGTTCTCTAAAGAGCACACATATATAACACTTTTTAGGTTATGTGCCCCTTTAGAAAGTATTCAATTGAATTTTTTCGTTTCGTTTATTTTGTAAAAATATTTATTCTTGAATTGAAATATTTTCATTTTTTATAAAATAAACGAATATTTAACATTATTGTTTCATAAAAAAAATAACAATCATGTGTATTCGTTCACATTAATTTGAGCCAATACTGGAATGTATCGAATGGTCTAATCTAAAATAATATTAACTGCATTGTAAGGATATGTATTTTCTGGAAAATTTTAAATACTTACATTTTTATGAATAGAGTGAATTTTTTATGAATAGTTTCCACGTTTGTTTCGGACTTTTTACATTTTACATGCACAACTAAACAGATAAACAGACATAAATTTCTAAAATGGTTTCAGTTGGTTGTCCTCTAACACTCCTACAATTTTTTTGGAAATATTTTTGGAGTACCTACCGTAACGCAATATCTACAGATTTATTATTATTATACTTGATTGTATATATGTAGATTGTATAAGTTTCTATTAAATAACAATGAATATTGCTCTACAAATATTTACTTAAAAGTATAATGTACATGTTGACATTACGCATGGATGGTGCAATGGTTCAAGTGGTTGCCTCGCCACTATGCTGCGACGAATATTGTGAGTTTAAATCCAACACGGAATCTATTTGTCTGATCCACAAATAGTTGCCCCGAGTCTGGGTGTTCCTTGTGTCCGTTATTTAAATGTTTGTGAAGCTCCCCGTGACACAGGAATTTTCCTAATGCGTGTATTCTATGCTAATAATCATTTCTCCCAACTACCCCTTTTTCCCAACTAAGTTGGGGTCGTCTTTCAGTTTAACTACGATACGACCGAACTTTGATATTTTACGTCAAGCGACTGCCATCAGACCTCCACAACTACTAGGCGATATCGAAGTTCCGTTGTTAGACAGGTTGTCGGACATTTTAGGACTCCAAGTACCCGTAACGAAAGCCACAGATGTTTGTATTCCCCCCTTGACCGACGGTTCAACGTGCTGTCTGAGGCACGGAGGGGTCTCAATGTGTTAAGGAAGGTCACCCATCCTAGACTGACCTGGCTAGTATTATTTAACTTTGTAATGTGCTAACCTACTCGGTTACCACTTAGCCACGAGCCCCTCATTCATTCTATGCTAATAATAAATATCTAAAATAAGAAATGACCATTTCACGTTATAGTATAGTTAGTATTACTTGGGACCAACAGATGTCGTTACGTGTTGTATTGTATGCATTTTTCTAGAACACATTGAATTTTATTTTCTATGGATAGAAAGAACCGATTGTGATAAATCAAATACCAAATGTTACACCGAATTACACCCAATACTTGTGCATAATATGTTTTCGGTTTTTTTTGTACTTTTTACGTAAAGCAACCAAACAGACAAACTCCACGTCTACATATTTATTATACATATAGATATAGAAGAAAATAATTACGTGACAATCTTCAAAGCATCTCCTTTGCAACAAAAAAGAATTATTGCATTCGGACTACGTGTTAATGAATTACAACTAAGTACACTTTTGATTTTCACCCCTCTCTCAAGGAAACAGTCCTAAATTTCGGGATAAAAGTATCCTATGTCCTACTTCGTAGTCTCAACTCAAACCATGCCAAGTTTCATTTGAATCCGACCAGTAGGACAGAAAGACAGACAAAAATAAAAAAATAAAAATAGTTTTGGCTTCAGTATCGATTATAAAGTGGCCCCCAAAAGAAATTTTCAAAATATCTTCAATGTACAGAATTGGACCTGTTACAGTTTTATTATAAGTATAGATATACTATGGAAACCACAGTCTTATTACACAAAGTCATGTATTAATAACAGTCGAATCTCAAATTAAAAACACGACGCAATAAAATATAAATAGAAGACACACATGTTCGGGAGGTATGTTTAACATTGGTTTTGAGATGATTTGTAATGACTATTAAAAACAACTAGTTTTCGTGATTTAGAAGTGAAGAAAAAATTCTTTAAACAAGAATCATCAAGACAGGTTCAAAGTAGTGCAATACCACACTTATGCTTTCAGCACACCCTTAAAAATGACAACGTTAGAGCTTCTATTAGACCCTATATACAAGCATCCTGCCTGCGCCCGCTATCAGAAGCTTAGTCGTAATTCCGTCTTTCGGCATCTTTTAGTTTTCAGCTGTTTGAGAGCTATTCTAACTTTATTCAGATTATTGTTGAGGTTATCCTCGATATGGTATCAGGTTAAATTGCTTGTATTGGTGACAACTATCTATAAAACCACGCGATTTCCAAGATTAATTTATTTTTCGATGTAATAATACTGCCACTGAAGGTCAGGTAATTTTCTCCTAATAAATTAATTCCCTGTAAATATTTTCAAGGTTTTATTCAGTGCCACTTTGATCTAAGTTGTGATACAGCAACGTCAGCAGTACAGCAGCAGTCTTGGATATCTATTTATTGAGATTGGCATATTCTGATATCTCCTTTCAACACTGAAGTCTCTGGAGAAGTTGTTGTGTAAAAATTTAATGTTTTAAGGTTATATTTCCTTCGATAGGTTAATGAAAATGTTGAAACTATGATTTGGAGAGTTTCCACTATAAGACCAGCATAGATAAGTAATAAAAAACAACATAATCACTATGATGTAATAGGAAAGTCCAAATAAAGATTGGAGTTGTCGTCGACAATAGCTGTGACGATGATGGGCTTCAAAACCTGAATATTTTAGAGCTTTCTATTGCAATTCTTTTCAAATTGTACCAAATACATACCTACATTATCGATCCTGGATTTGCTTTTGTCGTGAAAGATTATATCATAATAACAAGCCTTGGTGAAACCTTTCACCTTGCTCTTCACTATAATCTCTAAGGTTTTCAGTAAATCGATCCAAATGAGAATGTAAATAATGTAGTTTAATGGTCATGTTACACCCTAAATGTTTAAAATTAGACAACATATCGTTAACTAATTGGAAATAGTTTTCTGATTTATGATTCCCAAGAAAATTTTGTATCACTAAAACGAAACATTTCCAGGTTCGGTTTTCAAGTTCGTTCATAGATTCGACAAAAGTTGGGTCTTTTATCAGTTGTCTAATTTGTGGTCCATCGAAAATGCCTGCTTTCAACTTTCATTGTTCAGTCCAGTAAATTTTTTCGACAGATAAGCAAAACATTCGCAATATTTATTAAGGGCTACAACAAACTGCTTCATAATACCAAGTTTTATATGAAGTGGTGGAAATATAATTCGGTCTTGATTAACTAAAGGTAGATTTATTAGATTTTGATTACCAACTATTACTGACTCCCTCAGTGGCCATACTTTTATTTGAGTCCAATGGTTAATAATAGCAATCATCATGATGATTACGAGGTTCCCGCCAAATCATGGGTGTCTTGAACTTAAGAGCAGATCTTTTTACACCTAACCATTGTCGCAAAGACACAACACAATTTTGGCAAACTGTATTTGGCACCCATGGCTTCTGTAGATTGCAAATATTCACTCCAAAGTAGTAAAAATAGGCAGATTTAACGAAGGCGGTGATCGATTTACGATACTTTGCAAAGGTATATAAGCCACAATTAATACAAAAACTGTTTGGATCGTTTAAACAACGTCTTCCCTTCGTAGCCATTGTTTTAATTGTGAAAAATGTTTAATGCACTAAGTTGAAATTGACTCAATGATGCACCGTCACTTTATATGTGGGTACATTGAAAAATCTCAAAAACTAGAGCTGCTACACAAATACTAGTGTGATTTTTTAAATGAACACACCAAAATACATCAAATGTGATAATAATATTCTTGGAAAATTTTATAAGGTAGATGTTTGTAGAACAGTGTAAGATTAAATATCAATATAAAAATCATATAATAAAAGTCCGAATGGAGAAGGTGCTCAATTCGTCTACTTTGGTATTTATGTTGTGAAACAAGGATATTTTTTGTAATTACGCAGAAGAGGTGGTCTTGTTGCTGTGTTACGAGTCCTGCGGGGTAGTGGACATGGTCTAGCATAAACCTCCACCCGTTCATGTTAGATGTGTAAATAGGCTTTTGAAGTTTCGACCTAATTGCGCCGATCGTGGTCACAGACAGGTTGGTCAGAGCTCAGCTACGCCTCCATGAGTTACGAGTGTCGGTAATAGCTTGGTCTTTATTATTTTCCTTCGCATCTTATAAATATTATCAGGATTAAGTATTTACACATTTAAAGTACAAGTCGCAAAATTTTTTAAATAACTGTCTAGAGCATCTATACCTTATCCGATAAAAACCTTTATAAAAACAATTATATATAAAAAAGTCCCTTGGAAAATATAAAGATACTCATGTTTCTAATTATGTAAGGATTACTATAATATACTTAAGCATTTAATCAGAGACCAGTGAATCCCTAATCTAACGTATGTAGGTATATCTTATAGCCAATGATAGATAATATCTCAACATTAGCCTCTTATTACTGGCGAAGGCTTAGTAACATGGACATCACGGCCGGAAGGAAAAACTTCGGATAAGTATTGAAGAAAGAAGCCTCATTAGAGAAAGTATGAGGAAAAAATATTTGTGAGGGGAAAGTCTATATTACGGCCTCCAAGATTGCACCTAAATCATATCTACTTTGCGATGAATGCGGTGTTCCAAGAAAGAATTCGTTAAAAAAACTGTTGTTTTGTTTTTATTGACAACCTTCAAAATTTTGATATACTATCTAACCCAAACTTATCCTTAGATTATTTTATAAAATGTCTTCAAACTGCAATTATAAACAACACCAAACAGGTTTTACTTTCCCAACGCCACAAAATTATTAAACCATGGATGACACCAGGCTTGCTGCGATGTATCAGAAACAGAGATAAACTACATAAAAAATCTAGTCTTTTACCGGGCAATGACATTTTAAAACGAACATACACTCGATACAGAAATTTCTGCAATGCGATACTAAAAAAGGTTAAACGAACGTATGAAAAAAATCTACTACAAAATGCTAAACAAGACAATAAGAAATTATGGAGAGCAATAAAAGACATCACTAACACATCACAAAAATACTCACATTCTAAAGAACTGCTAATGTTAGCAACTTCGCCTGAAGAATCGCTAAATAAAGTCAATAGTTATTTTATTAATGTAGGAAGTTCACTAGCAAATAATATCTATCAGAAACAATTGTACACATCCAATACAAATATCCAAAACTATCATACAAACACCAATGTTTGTAATTCCTTTGTTCTATTTGACACGTCGGAATCAGAAGTAGAACGCCTAATACTTGACCTAAAAACGGATTGCGCTAGCGGCTGGGATCATATTAGTAACAAAATTCTCAAATCACACAAGAATATTTTTGTATCTCCACTTACAAAAATATTTAATGACTGCCTTCAATCAGGCGTTTTCCCCGACTCTCTAAAGAAAGCAGTAGTGTGTCCAATCTTTAAAGGGGGCGACAGAAATCGTGTCAAAAACTACCGGCCAATTTCCATCTTGCCATCTATATCGAAAATACTAGAACGTATTATAAATGTGAGGCTTGTTAACTATTTAGAAAATAATAGTTTGCTATCAATTAATCAGTACGGATTTCGAAGAAATAAATCAACTGAGCTAGCCGTCAATAAACTCATAGATCATATAACTTCAAACTTGGATAATGGGAAAAAATGCCTCACTATTTTCTTAGATTTAGCCAAGGCTTTTGACACGATTTCTGTTTCCATTTTACTGGACAAACTCGAGAGACTAGGTGTTAGAGGAATGCAACTAAAATTATTTAAAAGTTACCTAACTGGGCGATTGCAATGTGTTCGAGTAGGAAATCATGGAAGTACTGACCTTGAGGTATCGCATGGGGTTCCACAAGGTAGCATACTTGGCCCTACGTTATTCCTCGTGTATATAAATGAACTCACAAGCTTAAGACTCTCTAAAGGCGAAATCATATCTTTTGCGGATGATACTGCACTCTTCTTTTCCGCCAACACTTGGGATGAGGTTTTTGTTGCTGCACAGACGGGTTTTAGTGCTGTTAGGAACTGGCTCGATAGAAACATTCTTACCCTTAACGTAGATAAGACGAAATATATCTGTTTCAGCATAAAAGGTGTCAAGGAAAATATTGATTGTCATAAAATCATATCACATGAATGTCAATTCGGCTGTAACTGCTCCTGCCCCTTACTAGAACGTGTACATACAATAAAATATTTAGGCATTACCATTGACAGCAATCTCAACTTTAAAGAGCATATAAAACTATTGTGTGGTAGGGTAAGAAAGTTAATTTATATATTTAAAAATCTCAGGCAAATTGCTGACCCCGAGTTGCTGAAACAGATATACTATTCACTCTGTCAATCGCTCTTGACGTACTGCATCTCTACCTGGGGTGGCGCCTTAAAAACAATGATGAAAGCGATCGAGATCGCGCAGCGTGCGATATTAAAGGTTTGTGCCTTTAAGCCGCTATTTTTCCCTACTGCGATGATATACCAGATTACCGGAGTTCTGACTGTTCGGCAACTATTTATACTGAGTGCTTGTCTCCTACAACATAAAAAGCAGATCTTTGACCCACACCTTTTAGAGAAACGAAGAAAAGATATTGTTTGTCCCCGGTTAACTACTTGTAAAACGAAATTTGCCCAACGTTTTATTAATTTCATTGCCCCTTTTATCTATAATAAAATTAATAAAGCTTTAAATATATATCCTTTGACAAAAGTGCAAGTAAAGAAGCATGTATGTGAATACTTACTAAATCTGAACTATGAAGAAACTGAACTTCTACTAAATATAGATCAGTAAATAAAAGTAGACAGAAATGCCTTACATCGTCATAAATAAATTACGCCTACACACCCAAACATACATCCACTCACAACACACACTCGTACAAGTACACGCACAAGCACACCCGTACACGCAAACACACACACCCACGAACACGCTACTTTATACACCCTCTCACGCTCATACACGTACACTATCACTTTACACACAAGAGAGGACACTTGCATGCACACTTCTTTTTTTTACTTCTTTAAATTTAAAATGAGTATTTAGTTTTATATACAAACCAACAAGTCATATTACCTTAATGTTTAATGGCTATGATAGCTAGAAAATATTATATCCGAGAGGATTGGCGCTGATAGCCGAAATACAGGCTCTGCCTAGTTCGGTTACAGATGCTAAACTCATTTGTTGTCAACTCATTTGTAATTTGTCACTACATTCAACTGCCGAATACAGAATAATAGTGATGTATTAGATTAGATAGAACTATAGAACTATTATAGTAAGAATCATTGTATAAAATGCAAAATGAGAAATGAGAATAAACTTACTTACTTACTTAATTAAGTAAATAATTAGTGATAGATGAGTAATATTTGGCAGTAGTGGAAAGCAATCCAAGTCCTACAAAATAAAGTAATTAAAATATTACAAAGTTACGACCATTAACAACTATAAAAACTATTTACAAAGATACAAAACTACTGAATTATGTTTTATTGTGTGTATAGCTTATGCTTATGGTTAATTTTATACAAAATTAACCATAAACTCATACACTCTCAAATTAGTTTCACAAAGAAAGGTACAGTCAAAAATTTGCTACACGTCATGCCAATGATCTTGTATTGCCTAATTCTGAAAAACATAACTTTTAGAGGAGCATATTATTATATTTGTTCTAAACTTCCAACAGAAGCGACTTCTCTCAAAATATTTAAATTAAATTATACACTTCCATATATGATAATAAAATAGTTTAAATCTTAATAAAACAATAAAATATTTTCACTTGGGCCACCGCGTTTTCGTAGGAAAAGGAAACTCGCTCTTTAACTATTAATTTATAATAACTTTTTTATTTTTGTACTACCCGCACCGTGATAAATAATTGGGTGATGAGCACGATCTTTTGTTCTGTGTATGGGTGTAGGTATATTATTTATAATAATATGTATGTATTTAATAATATATAAGTATGTTTATCAGCAGTCTGTTTACCATAGTACAGGCTCTGCCTAGTTTGGGATCAGACGGCCGTGTGTGAGATGTGTCAAGTTATTATTATTATTCTATTACTTGCTAAATATTGTTTTCATGTTAGTGATGATTGTTTTAATGAGAAATAAAGTTCTTTTAAACCGAGAATACCTTTAAACGAGCGATTCTTTCTTATTTCCTGTATTTTGGAACGGAAACGGCACCAACGATATAATTATGTGTAAAAAAATAATGCTGAGCTAAGCTCGACCGCCCAGGTACCATCTGAAATTAATTTAGATTATTAGCTATTAAAATTCCACACATATTCTTTTTGTCATCAATTTGCGTTTACAGAATGTTTAAGTTAAATACGAACAAGTCATTAAAATAAAGCACGTAAGAACATTGTTGAACGCGGTACTCAGTACCATTTATACAGCTCAATTATATCGCACACACTCGCCGAGGTTTGCCATTTAATGGAAAGTAACCTTAAATAAATAGTTTTGTACTGGATGTCAGAAGGACCTACTGAACTACACACTACACTAGCTTTTGAAGCCTAGTAACCTACTTACTTTCCACTTTTTTTATACTCGATGACCAAGTGCGTCATGCTGTAGGGCTATGGGCATGTTTGACTGGCTATGAGAGTGGAAGTAAGTATTTAGAGGAATGTATGTTCAAAAACCCGGATGATATAAGGAGTAATCAATCCGTTTTATTGCAAGGCTATTATCCTAGGACTGTCAAGGGTAGTGGAGACTCCAAAAGTGACCATTATAACTTTTACCGCACATACTTCTATATTCGAGTCAGTTTAGAAAATCTATAGAGACATTTGCCCGCAGGGTCACATCGCCGTCTACAAAGGTTAATGGTTTTATCCAATCACCCAAATACCCAAACAAATTAAGCTTGTGAAGAATAGTTCCACTTAGAAAATAAAATGTTAAAACAGATTTATATCGGTGGTAGTTATGATACCAAGTTTTCTATACCGTACTTCACCATATAAAGTAAGGCCATCAGAAGTATTACGTTAGGAAAAATATTTTTTTCAAGACTAATTGTAACTTGTTGGACATCCCCGAAATACAATCGTGAGTGGAACCGTATATCTTTAATAAATGTGAATACCACTCACGAAAGTTTTTGTTCTAGTAGTAACGTGGCAATTATTACACCATTAAGCTTTAAAGTACCATAAAACGTAAAATAAGTATTCATTCAAAACATTTTGTCACCTTATACAAGAAAGGTTCACTCTTATGTGGCAGTTCACCGTACATAATAATAGGGTAGACCCCAAATGAAGCGATTAAAAGTCCATAATAGCGATCAGAAACAAAGTAATATGCGTAGTTGACAGGTTTTAACCGTTCGCAACTTTACCGCAGGTGGGTCGGACCACCCACCGCATTAAAGGTACGTCGAAAGCCTAAGAAGCCGAACAATAAAAAAGGAAACGCCCGCGACGTGCGTGACCACAGGCTCAATGCAAATTATACTTCCATCCATTTCATACAATAAAACCAAATGAGCCCTTTTAACGCAACACGAGAAATCGATAAAAAATTCACGTCCGAGCTTTGGCTTGTGGCGTATTTCAGTTCATATTGTAAGTATTAGTTACGTAACGACTATTTGTAGAAACTATTTTCTACCAAAATTTTGTGTTTGTATAACTCGTAAAGTTACACATATAAAGGTCAGAAGTTATATAAATTCAGTGCCTATCATGCAATATAATAAAGAAAGCTAAATCTTGTTTGTATTTTAAATCATCATAATTTTAGGCATAAGATGTTACTTTAACGCTGAGCGGTTCTGCGCTTTATTTATCTAACGGTGCTCTCCAATTTTAGCAGGTCAAGTGGGAAGACGTCCCACTATTCGCTTTCCAGTTCGTAGTCGTCCTTCGAGACACTATTAGAACTTAAGAAACTATGTAATGGATTTTTTATTTAATGTTGATATATATTCAGTTTGAGTCTTTAGAATCAAGATTGGATGTTTTGAGATTGTCAGCTTGACAAGCGAGCAACATAAATATATCTATTTGATGTGTGAATCGGGACTTAATCGCGGTAATAATTAGAAGGTACAAAACCTTTTTTGGTTACCCGACGTTTCGATCGAATTGCACCAATCGTGGTCACGGGTAGACTGGTGAGAGCTTAACGACGCCTCCGTGAAGTGCGAGTTTTGGCAACTACCCACACTTGGTATTCATTGTTTTTATTTACGTTCGCACACTTACGACGTCTGTTGAGTGTTGTCGAGCAGCGTGTATTCGCTGACTATTGCAAGACGTTAACAAGCGGTACTCATCTTCTCTGTTGAAATTTTTAATTTTTTTGATTTCAACTGCTTCCCGTACTATTCTAGAGTAATAGTGTCGGTCGGTGGAGAGGACCTATATATATAGTAAAGTGCTTAAGATCACCGAAGGATGTCGCTCCTCTACAGACGCCAGGAGAGTATAAGGTGGATTGCAGCTGTGGTAGCTCGTACATCGGACAGACCAAACGTACAATCGCAGAACGGGTCAAAGAACACATCGCATCTATGAAAAACCGTCAGATAAATAAGGCAGCATTTGCTGGAGTCAGGTCCAAGCCACTGAATAGAACTACATCAACCACAGGTCCTCTCCACCGACCGACACTATCACTCTACAATAGTACAGGAAGCAGTTGAAATCAAAAAAAATAAAAATTTCAACAGAGGTGATGGGTACCGTTTGTCAACATCTTGGAATCCTGTCATCAGCAAATGCAATAGTCAGCGAATACACGCTACTCGGTACTAAATAGTAGTTATACTCATAACGTAAACATTTGACACATATCACGCATAAGAACAATGATAATCGCCGATTACATACATTTATGTACTTACCGTATGTATGGTATAAACAATTCATAAACTACTACTACTTACTAGTGTTGGTGGGTTGGTGTGGTGTTGGTGGGAGTATATGACCACGTTCAGATGACGGGCGTCGGGCGCGCGTTTTACTAACGCGCGTTGACGCGCGTCAACAAGAACACGCATTTTGTTGCGAGCGGCACCGCCCATGGCGGCGACCCTCGCTTTGAGATCATTGTTTTTCTGTACATTCGTTCACATGAGCGCGCAAGCGTCGACAAGTGATTGTAATAAAAGCATTCGGCCATTTAAATAAAAGTCCGTCTACGATTTTTCTCAAAGCATGATTTCAGTGACACTTAATTTTATGCAGTTTATTAAAATAAAAATATAATAAATACTTTTATTTTTATTGCACATAAAAATTTCACATTTTAAATATTAATTCAAAACTCACTAATATATAGATGAAAAAATCAATCTATATGGACATATCAAAAGCTTTTATTCATCTTCCGTATGTTTATGGACGCAAATCTCGTCAAGTGCATGCGTATTTAATGAAATTTCTTGAAATTTTCAATTCAATCTATATGTATGTTATGTATATATAAAAATTCGGCTTCCGTATGTTTCTTGCCGCAAATCTCGGAAAGTGTTTGATGAATTGTCTTCCAATCTTTTTTTTTTTTTATTCCGAAGTTTCAATAGAAACATACATTTTCGACTCCACCGCCCATCATCTGAATGCACTACCAACAACACACCAACCCACCAACATGATGTTTTTGACTTTATTATTAAAAACCACTCAATGATATCCTTTTCTTTCCAGTATGTTTATAGTTGAATAATTATTTTGTAGTAGAAACTAAACATTATATAATATTCTTATACTATGTACAGTCTTAATAAGATCATCCAATGGGGATGGGCACTGTAATACTTAACACAGGCTATCTAATAACCTAGGTCAGAACACAGCACCTCCCGCACCATTTCAATTGTAGTTATCGTACAGTGAACAAAACAATTTAGTAGTGTGTTTCCATGTACTACAATGTTTATAATGAATGAAGATAATTATTATAACGTCTTACAAAGTCATAATATTCCTACTTCGGCGTACTTAGCAATTATAACAACATTTACTTTAATCGCTGTAATATATACAAAGTTTACACAGTTTTCATGAATGTAGAATGCAGAATATTTGTAATGAAATTGGGGTCGTAAGGTTTATATTTTATATCAGTGGTTGTGAGAATGTTTGTAACAGACGGTACCACCACCTCCGGTTAGATTATTTTTCTGCTGCTAAGAAGAGTTCACCAAAACTAATTGGCAGAATTAGATGAAAATATATAGTGTCACCACGGTTGATGGAAGTGCTTAAAAGCACCGGCAACCTCTTACCATCGGGTAAGGCGTGTGCTTGTTTTTCAAACTGGTAAAAAAAAGAGTTACCTCAATAACAATTACTGAGAATTCGTCTATCCTCATACAGCCAGGCTATGAAACCCATATCATAATGTAAAAAGTACAATACCAAATAGCTATAAAAGAATTCTATACTAAACACCGAATGAAACTTTTTATTATTAAAATTTCAGTTTACTACACTTGTTTTTGACAGAGGTAGAGGAATTTGGTAGAGGAATCTTTAACCTAGCCTTTCTTTTACACACAAATTTAGGTAAATAATGATCCGATGAGGGTACTATGATCAGCTGCAGGTAAGATTAATAAAATTACCTCCAGTTGATCATAATAGACAACCACGCGTTAGTGCAATTCGGTAAGCAAATCATGTGTACCGTTTAACAGTAAGTGCGGAAACACTGCTTATTTCATGGTTGGACAAACAGAAATCATACCAATAAACAAATTAGCTTTTCACAAACCATCTCCAAGTCAACTCTGCAAAGAGACTTAACATTAAGGTACATTCTCACAAAATACTCGTTGGGTCCAACTGTAACGGGCCAAAAATACGTCCAAGGTAATAAAGAAGGTCCCTCGGGCCTACCCTGACCTGACCGATCATAACCCAATTACAAGTCAACCGCATTTTTATGCTACTATTACACCTTACTAGAACAAAAACGATGAATTTATTTTATTTTTATACTCTACGACCTGTATTTATGGTGGATATAACAAATATAGTTACGGGAGGGCAGTATTTGAATTTCTTTTTGTAAATTTCTTCAGAATGTTGTAAGATTGCAATATTTCTGTAAACAGCGTATAAATGTGCTCATTATTTGTTGAATAAAATGGGATTGGTCTAATGCTGTCAATTGATAGGCAATGACTATCATTAAAAATTGAGTGAATGCAGTTTAAGATTTTTGTAGGGAATAAATATATACAAAAGAAAACCTACTAATGTTAATTTACGAATACATTTTTCATCATTTTCTATGCCTATAATCACATAATTGTAAAAATTTACGACGAAAATCACAGCGGCACTTCAACCCTAATTCTTATCAAAGAATCCCATCACCTTCCTGAGTTTACATTTTTTCAAATAATATTCATTTATCTACGAGTAAGTTTCCGAAACGACGTTACCAAAATTTACCTTAATTTTCAACTTTTTTTTTATTTTTCGGAATTTTCCCTTTACTTGTGCTATAAGACCGTGCTTTCAACCAAAATTGATAATTCTAAGTCAACCGGAAGTACCCTATACGTTTTGGGTCGAAAACATATAGGGTACTTTCCATTTACCTAGAATCATGAAATTTGGTAAAAAGCCATCAGAATCCGAAAGTCGTTAATTTGTTGTTATTTGTAATCACATAAAAAAAAAGTTTTTTCAAAAACTGTGTGCTGTCAGACCTTACTTCTTACCAAATTTCGTGATTCTAGGTCAATGGGAAACACCCTATAGGTTTTTAGCTGCGAAATGTTCAAATTTGTTAAAATCTAAGGCTTAAAGCCATGTCTTTTGATTGCTTTGACTTAGAAGCTTGATATTTTTACAGCTTTAAGGGATTGCTAACATAATTATTTGATGTTAATTTCAACTTGATGCATCAACGGGTTCCTGAGAAAAATGGTCTTGACAGAAAGACAGACGGACAACAAAGAGATCTTATAAGGGTTCCTTTTTTCCTTTTGAGGAACGGAACCCTAAAAAATAAATATAATTATACGCGTTGACTTACTAATCTCCTCTGGCTTTTCATCGGTTAAAAACAAAACTTCCGCACTAGGAACGATTCCGTGTGTGTGGATTTCACTAATATTCAAAAAACGAACACAAAAAGCAACCAGGCTCGGAACAACTATTTGTGTTACACTCAGTTTTTTTTATTTTGTGTTTACGTAAATAAATAAATGTGAATGTACTCATAAAATCAGAACGAAAATTTAAATAGCAGTACAGTCAAGCATTACCAAGTTTCTCGTCGCATTTTCTTAATACATTTTTACGTTAAAATAATTAAACTGCACTGCCTTATTAGGGAAAATACAACAACATACCGCAACAAAACAAACTACACAGTAAAAAAATTAAGCCCACCAATTTACACAGCTATTTATTTTTTGAAGACTTCTGAATGTAGGAAAAAATAATTTGTCAGCTTAACAGCGGTGGAAGAGTGGAGAGCATATAAATGAGAAGAGTATTTTATTTTTCATGATATTCCTTTGGCAACGCTTGACACATTTAATGAGCAATTAAAATGTATTTCTGACACGTTCCTAAAATTGTATCAATATGTCTATTATAATATTTAACTATTTATCTTTTATATTATCAATAGGATAGTGTTCCTCTTTTGATCATTGCTTATCACTTAGTATTAAAATTAGCAGTTGTATGTTTAATATCTGCAGAGCAACAAATGATGCAGAGTATGATGCGAGTCAGACGGCAATATGAATGCCAAACACACAAACTCTACGACGAACTATCTACTAACTATCTCACGATTATCATTTTATTTTGTAGAGTTTTAGAGAGAATTATAGTTTAAAAATAAAAAATACATATTCAAAGGTGTGTGTGTGCAATTCACACACGGCAGAAGTGAAATTTCAGAAAAGTAGCCGACGAGAGAATGAGATAAATATAGAGTACGCGCCTACGTACTACGAAGATAAAGAGACAAACATATTCATAAATAGGTTTTAGCCTGCGAGAGAATGAGATAGAATACAAGTATACATCAAATACACGTGCTAGCATACGAAGATTATAGGAACCAAATTTAAAATTAAAATGGTCCACTATACACCTCCTGGTTCCATCATCAGAAAATCCTTTCATAGCCCAAGCTGTTGGACTTGACGAGTCCGACAGATTGGGCTTAGTAACTATTCTTAGTTCTTAGCGAACTGCTTAGAAACGAATCATATGAGCCCAAACTCGAGGGGTTTACTAATACCCACTGAAGATTTGTAATATCCACCTCCGAGCTCGATCATAAGATCAGCTCAAAGATGCCAAATTACAGTATTATCAGCCAAACTACATAATACATACAAAGTTTCATTTCGATACGATAGTTAGAAGTAGGTTAAAATTGACTTCCAAGATATTTACTTAATATATTGAACATTACCATTAAGGTACCCATTTCACGCTCCTGTTGACTTTCTGTGAATCTTCTCAATCATGCTCGTTGGGCTTGAGCAGAAACAGAAGAAACATTAGACCGTTTTGGGAACGGTATTATTACTAAATAATCGTAATTCGTTTAAACCAATGAAGTCGTTGTACAAAATAGGTAATAGAATATCGTAACCCTAAAACAGTAGGCAAATCGTAGTCTGTTAACACTTTACAGTAACATCACCGTCGTCGTATTTAATAGAAAATCCTATCGGATATATGCAAAATATCAAATTGTATTTCGTAGTGAAAACTGCAACCAAAGTCGTGCAGTAGTTTTTGCGTGATGTGTGTGTGTTTATACAAATAAGCAGACACACAGACAAACAAAAAATCTAAGAAAAATGTTTTCGTTTCTATTGCTCTTATAAAGATTCCTCCTATTATTTTTTCTCAATTATCTATAATGTTTAAACATCGGCCAGTTATACATACCAGCTGTGCCCCGCGCGGCTTCACTCGCTTGCACATATGTATATATTTTAGGTGGCACCTTTTTCCAAAATAAAAGTAGCCTAAGTTACTCCTTGTAACACCAGCTATCTGCCAGAGAAAGTCCCGTGGAAATTGGTTTATCCGTGCCGGAGGTTGGCCGAAACAAACAGACAGACAAACATAAAAAAAATGACTTTTTGGTAAAGGTATGTCCCGTGTAAACATTCCGATGCATTTAGTAAAATGCTGTTGTTGTGACATTACAAACAGACACTTTAATTTTAGGTATTTATTTGTATAGATTGATATGAATAGATTACGGTGTAAAGTGTACAGTTGTATTTACGCAATCTAACGTTGACGAGCTGAATAATGTCGAATGATCAATTTTACATAGTGCTATAAAAGTGCTCACGATAATTACTATATAAATTTACATCTTGCAGATACACATACACTACAAAATTGCGTATAATATTTAACCAAAAATATCCCAATTCTCAATAGTTAACTTTTTTATGGACTAGGAAAACACGTATTAATGTAATGAGAGCATGATACATTACTTACATAAGCGTACTTGTCATTAAGTTTTAAGTTATGAAAAAGTTACTCTGATACTTATATAAAGAATATTTAACGAGGTATGCGATGAGTTAGCGCCTGAGCGGTCATCAACAGGGTTCTCTAGTAGGTTCATGAAATAGATTTCAAACCATAACTACACTTCTCACAATCACTTTTATTTGACACTATCTGAGCAAGTGAACTAGCGGTCCCGTTTATAGGATCCGAACTACTCTATGCCTTCCAAAAGAGTGCCCGTCAATGTTCGTCCGAACTCAAAACGTAACCGTTCGCCGCCCCTCCAAACGATTCCGCTCATGCGACTCGTGTCGTCACGGCATTCCGCCGCCTTCGTACAATATAATAAATTGACTGTCTTATTATCGCTAAATTGTGGTACTCGCCGACATATATATTTATTATTTAATACCTTTTATGCCGCGTTCCTATAATCAAGAAACGATTCGTTTTGCTTACGGGTGGTAAAATTTTCACTGAAAATTCAACAAAATTTTACCGTCGGTAAGCGAAATAAATCGTTTCTTGAATGTAGGAACGCGGCATTAGTGTACAAATGTAAATAGTAGACTGGCACCTACAAAGAAACCTCCTTCTCGATAAACTTTCAACAAGTCCTTGAGTCCTCGAGTCGCAGTCAATTTCACACTTACTAATTTTCCAACTAAAACGTATTTCGCAATGTTGCTGTCCTGCAGGGGAGACAAGACGTGGAGTAAAATAGCATTATGCTACGAAACACCGGCGTAATTGTAATTGCCAAGTGTGAAGATAATTGCTTTCCCTCGTAGCTTTAAAAGCACTACTTTTGAGAGCCTTACAGCTTACAGTCCCAAAGCTATATACAAGGTTTGTGAACTTGTATCTTTCTAACTAAATGCATTTTATCTTCACTCAGTACTCTTAATAGTTATATGTAGCACTACTTTTGGCAACGACTTAATAATTTAAAATTTTGTGAATCACAAATTGAAAGTGATCTCATTTAGGAAACAATTGTGATTAAAACAATCTATCCTTTTCCCTTTTTGCCTACATACTGATATACTAAAAAAAGTTTACAGAGTAATCACATTATATATATTTTTTTTTAATTTCTCTAATATTGTTACATAAGGACTCGATATTTCTAAAGCAATTGTAAATAAAGGGCTTACGCAATTTGAGCCTAATACTACTTTTAAGCACATCATAAAATGTTTTTTCACGGAAGGTGAATAACTTTACGAACATGACATGTGTTAATTTTTAAATTGGTATTTATTGTCATAAGTGGTATACGTTCTGTATTTGTGGGTGTAATTTGGTGGCTCGTTCTTTTTGACTGATCAGGAAAATTTCACGTTCAAGGTCTGCAAACGAACGTGCACAGTCTAAAAGATATTCAGTTTATAGATGTATTCAGAAAAATATTTGTGCTCCAACACACAAATAGTAAAACTGGCTAATTGTCGCATGCAGGGACGAGGAATGTTTAACATAAGTGGAGATTGTGTGGGTTTGAGCTTGGCTTGTTGGCCAGTCGTATTGAACCTGCATTGAATCTACGCTGCCCCATCGCTCAGGGATAGAAAAGCAGATGAATCCAGGCCAGAAATATTAACATCTTATAAATCTCTTAAAAAAAAACTCGTAACAGACTCTAGGTCTTACAGCAATTAAATAAGATCTAGAGTGCGTTACATACTTAGTTCGACATTTGAACAAATTAGATATTTCTTATTTAATCATACTCCGCAAAGCCGTAAATCTAGCTTTTATATTTCATCATGTTAAACAAGAGATGGTTTCTTTGCGTGAATTTTGCAAATATTGTAAGTTTAGGAATTATTTTTGTAGGCCTTCACGTAGTTAGATCACGACATGCCAACAAAATTCGTAATAAAAAGTTTCGAAACGTACATACAACGGATTATAATAACTATTCAATTTACAATATCATCGACTAAAGTGTATTCCACACGACCATTGCTAAAAAAATCGAAGTCATAATTGAACCGTCTTATTATTCTGCTTTTACTAGTGTTTTGCTTGCAAACCTTACTTTAGTAGCATTCATGAGCACGCACAGTTACCCTCGTAATAAAACCAATATTAACAGTAAATAAGGTCTATACATAAATAAACTTGGTTACCCTGCAAATCAGGCGGATGTTAGAAATGTTCGGCTATCTAACAAAAAGGGAAGGTACACACGACCAGCTCGGACTATTAGGCTCCATCATACGTACCGGGTTCGTTCGTTCGTGTGCTTCAATTTTGTATCTTAAGAACGAAAATCCAGATCTACTTATATTTTTGTGAATGTTTTTACCTTGTAATAGTCCTTTAAATAGTATGTTCTTCTGTATGTAGCATTTTTTCTTAAGTTTACTAGCTGTTCTTTTGTGGTGAGTGAAGTGCCATACGCAATCGTGTGTACGTATGTTAAGATGTCAACCCATAAAAATCATGATTATATGTAGTGAAAGAAACATAATACGTGCGTCGACCCAACATCGGGCAATACTTGAAGGAAATCGAGTACAATATGTGATCAAGTTTTTGAAGTTGCAATCTATCGTTAATTTCCCAAGAGGTTCACCTGCTGCCGCAATAAAGAAACTATTTTATTGTTACCTATATTGTACTCCACTTCTAAAGTATTTTGATACGAGTACGTTATTATGACAACGTCCTGAAAAGATATTGTCCAGCAGAGATTATTGGTGGGCCATTTATGCGATCAGTTTAGAAACTATATTTTGCTAGCACTTTATCGAAGTACGAAGTACTATTATTTTTAAAAGATTTATTTGGAGACGGTTTAGGACACAGGCAAATAAGCTTAACGTGTCGTGTGCTATTTAAGTTTAGACTGACAGAGGAACTGTACACCGATATTTTTGCATATAAGCAATACATAAATATTCTTTATGTCTGTATAAGAGAGGTCAAATCATAGACCGGCTTTAGGCGGGTTTTAAAATTTTGGAAACCGTCGAGAAAACGTTCTCGACGATTTGTCACGACGATCGAATGCCACTTTTTCTCACGATAATTTCCTCCACTGTTAAAGCAAGTCGTAGTTCGTGTAATATCTTATCCACTGTGATTGCGGAAGCGTTCGTAACTCGACGGTAACATAAGTTGGGCAAATCGATTCTTAGTTAATTTGCCGGCCATTGTCAGCTGCTGAACGCCTAGACAATGGCTTTGTGAAATGAAATTTTAAAATAATAAAATGTATTTATCGAAAGATATTAGTATCTTTAGGCAGTATATTTGAAAAGTTAAATTAGAGAATAATGTTTATGTCTATTATAGTTATTTGTAATGGATGTTCACAGTCGTTTAAATGAAGATATAATAGAGTATTGGAGTAAAAGGTTAATCTTTTTAATTAAAACAATTAATCGGTTTTCAAGATGGCGTGATTCGTAGGGTCCAGATATACCTAATTAGGAAAGTTTGTAGGGGGGGGGGGAGAGTTTAGTGATACCGTCCAATATTCATATCGTTCATATACATTTACACTACACAACATCACATACAACATTACACAATCATCCAGGTTTGTTTGCAGTTTCTAGTGGTTTAATTATCTAACAGCAGCATGCTGTTAGATAATTACAGGCCTACTATATTACTAGAGATCGCGTGATGGTCGAATTTCGACCATGGTTTATTTCATTGGCCAATGTTACTTGACCTGTCATTGTATAGAGTTTTGTACCATGACAGGTCAAAATATATACTAGACACTCATAGCTGTATGTACCCGTTTTTGCATTTTTTTTAACTTTGTAGCAAATATTGTTCAAAAATTTTAGCATTCGTCACTTCTCTGTATAAACTATAAGTGTGCGAAATTTCATACTCCTCCGTCCACCCAATTTTCGTAAAAAGGGATCCAAAGTTTTCGCTTCACGTATTAATATGTAGATAATAACGTTTTCAGCATAGTCGATTTTTTTCATCGTGGGAAAGCCATGCTTCGGCACGATGAGCCGGCTCGACTGGAGTGAAGCAATGATTTCATTGCTTTTCGCCGCGTGAGTGGGGTTACCGGAGGTCCTAACCCTTTTCTCTCCCACCTTCCCGCTCTTTCTCCTCTTCCCTACTCCCACCTTAAAAGCCGGCAACGCACTTGTGACTCTTGAGTTGCATGGGCGGCAGTAGTCATTTATCATCAGGTGACCCGTCTGCTCGTTTGCCCCCTATAGCATAAAAAAAAACAAATGTAGTTCTTACACAAGCAACTTTAACGAAAGAAAAATAATAATTATACCTCAAATTAATTCCCGTCGTTATCTGGGATATCGTATGAAATAAACATTAAGCATTGGGCACTCGGTACTACACAGAGAAGTCCCAAAACTCTTTATTGCGTGCTTACGATTTCCTCAGCCTTAATGGGTGAGCGCGATTTTGCTGACAAATAAATATGTACCGCCCTTCCCAACAAGAGTAATTGTAATGGTATGGCCCTAAAAGCTGAATCTTTCTAGTCTACGGAACATAATATTTCATTTGTACATAGAATAGGACACTTGTGTGGTTAAAGTTGTTTCCAGATACGCCCTTTCCCGTTTTCTTCAGAGCCGAGAAGATGATCTAGCCAGTTCCATCTAGGTGATTTTAAGGCTCCGTTCCTCAAACGGAAAAAAGGAACCTTATAGGATCAGTTTGTTCTCCGTCTGTTTGTGTATCAAGACCCTCTTTCTCAGGGACCCGTGGACGCATCAAGTTGAAATTAATCCCATATAAGTACATAAGTCTGCGATCTCTTGAAGTTGTAAAAAAATCAATTTCTAAGTCAACGCAATTAAAAGATAAATATGGCCACTTAAGCCTTAGGTTTTAACAAATTTGAACAGTTCGTAGGTAAATCAAAACCTATAGGGTACTTCACATTGATCTAATCATGAAATTTGGTAAGAAGTAAGGACTGACAGCACAAAAAAAGCAAAAAATCTGAAAGTCGTTAATTTGTTGTTATATCACATAATTTTAACACAAACTTATATTTTGTGAAAGTTCTCGCGCCGATTAGTATATATACAACTTCCCAATTTCAACTATAGGGCCGCAGTTCGCCAGGAATGATCACGTAACCTGATCGGCGAATCCTCCCTTTGTGTAGGAGGGACACGTCAACCGTTCCTCCACATGTATATTCAGTCATACAAATATTTGCACTGAGCGGAATCGAACCCGCGACGCCCGGTGTGGCATGCGCCGCCACCGCATCATGCACTACCCCCGCACCACAGTGGTATCCGCTCGCATAACGAACTTTGTGTGGTTTTAGTCGGTTCGATCCTTATATAAACACTAGCTGTGCCCGCGACTTAGTTCGCGTTTATGTCGCAAAATGGCAATATGTCTTTTATAATAGGCGTTGCACCTCTTCCTGAAAGGGGGTATCCTCGAGGCAGGTTTTTTTACTGTATTGGCGATGAAACAACCTCAAGCGTACCAAAAAACGTTTGTTTAGAAAACTACACGGTGCGCCTTACAGCGCCTGTAATGAGTTGACCGTCGGTACTGCGACGTTTTGCCTCCAATGGACCACCCAGCGCCAGTCCGCGGGTGGCAATCGAGCTCCATCTACTGACTGGGCGATGTCCAGACACACCCTTCACGGGAGACTCTACTACAGTTAAATAACATACAACCCGTTTCAATGGTCTGGAAATGCAAGCTTCACGGCTGAAACATCTATCAATATTTTAGCTTAGATATAATTTTACTGGAGACAGTGTGTGGGATCTTTTTGTTCTATAACCGTATTTATAAATGTATGTATATTCCTTGCAACCCCCGGAAACATATTTGTGAATTTATTCAATCGGACTACGTGTTAATGAATTACAACTAAGTATCTAAACATTTTGGCTTTCATCCCCGCTCTCAAAGAAACCGTCCTGGATTTCGGGATAAAAAGTATCCTATTTTTTATTTCATTTGAATCCGTTCAGTAGTTTCAGTAGTGATGCGTGGCCATGATGCAAGTAGACAGAAAAAAATGAAAAAAGATTTTTTTTTGGCTTCAGTTTCGATAATAAAGTGCCATAAAAAAAATTCAAATTATTTTCGATGTACAGAATTGTTACAATTTTATTAAAAGAATAGATTTTACCGTACCGTGTTTAAAACTCGCATTAAAATAAGAACAATTATAATACCTAACAATATTTCAAGTGAAATAAAAAATTGCTGTAAATGTGTTAAATAAAATAAAACACACTGAAATAACTCTTAATACGTTATTAATATTTAATAAACGAACCGACATGATGGTATCTACATATATCTTAAACTGATTTTGATAAAGTGAGCATCGCATGTAGACTGAAGAACAGTTAAAATACTGATTGAGTAAATAAAATTACTTTGAACGTAATATTAATGATCGTAAGTAAAATGAACGAATTGTGAATGAGCGTTTGATTGATTAAACTAATTATATTACGATAATCTTTTTCACGTTTAGATTTCGAATGCCTTTTTTATTTAAAATAAAATATCCATGTCAAATTAAAAATTATGAAAAGAAAAACAAGTGGAGATAAATAAAAATTAAATGTTGATATGATGTACAAATTACATAATGTAAATAGGTGATATTATATTCGTACATTAAGTAATGATAACTTATTCGTACCTTTATATAGGATATAGTTACATAGCGCGCCTTACACTTCATTCACAGTGACTAGTATTAAAGTTGTAGTAAATTATGGAAAAGTATAATAAATACTACATGACGTTCGTTTATTCAAAATTTTAAGCATTTTCAAGTTAATATAAAAGTAATATATAAAATATATTATAAAGAAAGATAATCTTATTACATTTAAGTCAATGACACGAATACGACACGATGGGTAAGTTAGTCTATAACAAATAGAAAATTGTAGAAAATAAATAAATATCGCCTAAATAAGGAAAAACACTCCAGTGCCTCAAATGGTCTACTACTCGTGGTCGAAATCCGGTTAAAAAGTAATACCTAAAATGTTATGAATCCACATAAACCTAGAGTAATGGACAGAAGCTCCAAACACTATGCTCCTAATACTTCAGGCAAACGATACAGTCGATACTTAACTAGTTACACTTTTACTATTAGTTTAAGATAAGAATTAAATATACACAGCACAGTAAGTACTTATTTTAGCGCTTGAATCCTTTTCAATAATACGTTACCACTAAGGGTAGTGACTACCACACTCCGTTACGATCGCGGAAGATCCAAACCGCTGTTATTAAAGCCCCACAGGGGAGGTTCAGTGGCATGCAACACGATAAAGCACCAGTTAACATAAAAGGAACAGGAATTTTCTTGAGTAATAAAAAGAAACGCCCAAAGCTGTGCGTGACCACTGGAGCTCATGAAAAATCATATTTTATTTTTGTTTCACAAACTCAAACACGACAGCTTATGTTTCGATTCACTTGATTTTTTGATTTTAAAGAAAGTTACCTTTTTTTGATTTTTTAATTTAAAAAAGATTAACTTTTATTCAGTTATTTTTCTGCTAAAATTGTCCTTTTCGATTGGCATTTAACATGTTCAAAACTAATCTCCATAAGTATAAAGTCTAGTCTGTAAAAATAAACAGGTTATTCAAGCCATAACTTAGTCATATTTTTTAATAAGTAGGTACTTAAATAATTTTCAGTAAGTACCTCAAAGGTTCTCTCTGTGTGTAAAAGTTAATATCTTGTCGAAGGATTCGTAATAGTTTAATTACTGTTGTTAGAATTTCTTTTCCCACAATATCGAATTCCTTTACGTTATTTCTGATCAACTCTAAATCGAACTGTCCAAGTTGATTTTCTTCTTTCCCCCTCTCCTCTTTTTACTAGGCGTAAAAAATATACAATCATCATTCACTAAGCCTTCACCGTGTACCTTTGTGCCTTTACACTGGTAATCCCTGTAAAGAAGGAAAAATGTTCGTGGGAGAGCCATGCTTCGGCACGTATACGCAGAAAACCGGCAGTGAAGCAATGTTTCATTGCTTGTCACCGAGTGAGTGAGGTTACCGGAGGCCCTAACCCTTCCCTCTTCCCCTTTCCTCCCTTCCCCTACTCACACCTTAAAGGCCGGTAACGCACTTGTTACTCTTGAGTTACAGGTGCCCATGGGCGACGGTAGTCATTTAAAATCAGGTGACACGTCTGCCCGTTTGCCCCCTATACCATAAAAAACTCGATTTTTTATTATACATTACTTGTGAAAAATGTTGAACACTTAATTAAAAAAAAAATTAAAATGCTTCAAAAAGAAATCAGGGCAAAGAATATCAAGTTTGGAAGGACACCTACGTGTATCATGTCGACCTTTGTTCCAATCCATTACCTTTACTTCAGTTTCTCAGTACTCCAGAATATTTTCACATGAACTTTGTTCATAGCCATAAATAAAGACGTTTTGACACTGCCAATATATCGCGGCCAAAACACATTCGCACTTGGGTCTACCGTATTTTAATACAGTTAACGGTCTACAAAGAGTGCGTACAGTCACTATCGTATTCTGACCCGTTTACGATCTGTATCCATCCAACCTTAATTTCCCACGGGTACTTTGTGACCGCAAACAAAGCCTCTAAGTCGTGCTATTGATCATAAATTTATCGGTAATGGTTTTGTAAACTACAGTATCGACTCGAACTGTTTAACTGTCTTAGAAGTTTCATTAAGAATTTCGCCTAAGATAGCTTTTCATGCTGCTTATAGGATTCATCTAGCTAAACCATACGTTGAAAGGAGTTCGAGAAGCACTCTTCCAAGTTTGGAGTTGGTGTAACACGGCAAAAGTTAGTGGTGTACATTTCTAGACTTGCATCGTTCCATCGCTAGTTTAGAAGCAATCAGCGAGATAGGAAGCAAAACGTTCTCAAACTTACTTTAAATTCTTTTCAAACTCATTTGTTCCAAGATTTTATTGTACTTAATAAGCGCTTGAAATACAAATTGGTTTCCTTTGCCTACCAAAAAAATCAGTATATCTAATGACTTCCCAGTTTTTGGAATCCAGGAATCAAAACCGCAGAAAAACATCCATATAAATTATATCATAAAAGAATTAAGAAATAACTAATATTAAGAAGAGAGCATAGGACTTTCTGGTGTTACGCTCCGTGTTTTAAGGAGAATGTTCGTACAAAAACTCACTCTGCCAATAGGCATTATTGATGATACTTATTGATACGTCCGTTTGTCGTCCATTATTATCAGATCCCATCAAGATTTTATATTTGCGGACTCCATACGTCGTTGTAAATTCACTAAAATTTCAATTTTTAAATTTAAATTTCAGCTGGTTAACAAAAAAAACTGTGAACAATTTCATCACTGAAAGTTTTCATAACTAAGCACTATTAATGGAGAATATAATGGAAATTGATGTCACAAGAACAATCTTCTTAATATAATCAGAAATAAAGCTTTGGCAATCAATAAATTCAGCGTGACTTCATTACATTTATTTTAATAATGCCTACAGAACGCGTGTAATAATCAAAACATTCACTACCAACATAAACAAAGCTGCCAGCGAGTACGAGAGGGTCCAGTAACGGAAAACAGATTTCTGAGTCAATGAATCGAGAACGTTTACACTGAAACTTTCTGGTGAAATCACGGTAAGATCGTCCAACTGTGAAAGGAGAAGTTATTGTGTTAGTTGTCTTATCCTTACTGAGTTTATTTAAGGAACCCTTGAATTTAATGCTAAAAGAGAAAAAAAATATAAAAAAAATTGTATTGCTTTGAATTATTATTCTTAGTGGAAATATTTTATTTCAAAATAGTCGAATATGCACAGTGAAAATCTAAGGTTACAATTACTAAATCTGAAACAAAACCAATCTTTTCGAATAGCAGAGCTAAAACTATTTACAAAAATTGATAACTCGTTAACTCATGTCAGGTCAGCTCACGTGACGTATAATGTTAATTTAAAATAGATTCAGCAGCATTCGTTGCACATTTAAATTACTTTAAAATTTCAAGCAGCGAAATTTATGAACTAATAATATGACATGGTAAAGTAATGTTATTAAAATATGATTTTAAGTCACGTTATATTAAATTTGAGTAAATTTTTATATGACACACAGAAAAGTAAATGTGAAATCACATTTTAACTACTTTTACGATCCACGTACATATGTGAGCATTTGTGCGCATTCGTTATCTCAACACATGTGAACTTAATGATATAAACTTTTAATTTTATTATTTATAATAATCTAACATTGATGCATGTTTAATATCAATATATTTACTAAGTACAGTATAATGGAAGACACAATGTAATGATCATAATCACAAAAGTAGATACATACGATTAATATATGTACTTGTTTAACTAATATTTATAGCGGTGAAACAGAACTACGAAAACTAGTGAATAACTATAAATTTACAATTTCAAGTACCCCCGACTCGAAAGTCCCTTCAACGATTAGAAAAGAGTTGATGATCTTCGAACGGCTGAACAGATTTTCTTGAATTATATCTAAGAACACTCCCGACTAATTCACCTTCCAAACAAAAAACAAAATCAAAATCGGTTCGGGAGCTATGATGCCACACACACACACACACACACACACACACACACACACACACACACACACACACACACACACACACACACACACACACACGCGGACACACACACATACACGGACACACACACACACACACACACACACGCGGACACACACACATACACGGACACACACACACACACACACACACATGGTCAAGATTCGTAATAACTACGAGTATGCACGAGCTTGCGAACTCGCATGGAGAAATTGTGCTTTGACAGTCAACAAGTTTTATTATTAACTACATTGTCATTATGTATTTATCTCGGCCCTCTCGGACTAGAGTTCCATTCTAGGAGTTTACCTTTATAATTTCAAATTAGTCAATTTATTTTTATTTAATGCAATAAATATGTTTTCAAGCGTGGTCTTACAACGAGTATTTATATTTGTTTGGACTATTTTACATTTAAACCTAAAACGGTATTTTTAATTAAATAAATTTTTATTGTCTAAATAAACAGCCCTTCACGTAATTAAAACCTAGAATATGAACTCAAAACTTTGTCGAAAACTTTTGACAAAAGCCGTAAATAATGCGAGACATGTCCAGGTACAGTCGAGCTCAGGGTAAAATAATATCACAGCGGCTGGAAATCCTAGTACATTTTCCACATAAAACGATTTTATACGGAGAAAGCTGCGCCGTCTTTAGGACCATAAATTAACAAGCTAAAAATTATTGCCAAGCCAGTTTTCCTTGTTTATTTTCTGCCCTGTGGGGATAAGATGAACAAATGGTATTATCGTGGAATCTTTGAAATAATTGTACATGTAATGCGGGATAAGTGTATAAGCACAAGCTTCGCTGTGTCCGTTATTAACATCACTTCACGGGTGTACATAATATATATACAAAACACTCGTATTTGAATGGTTATAGAGCTTTCTTTAATGTATAAGCACGCATGTATCAGAATGCAAACACATATTTTTGTTCTGAAACTATTGGGTACATATACGAAGGTAACTCTTCTTTGAATGGAGAACCACTAGCTAGATAGCTAGAAAGCTATGCCATTTAGTTTACAATATCATTACAATAACTATGAAAATTATATATATACATACGTTTAATTACTTACCTGCTTGATGCTTAATTAAAAAAATAAATCCATAATGTATCAAAGCATTTTTAGAACTAATAAGATGACAGAAAAATACGGTATGATGGTAAGTGTATACTGGTATCTTTAAACACATTTTTAAGGTACATAGCATCTAGTTATTGTTATCTACTAACTTTTCACCGCAGCTTCCCTCACGTTAAATTTGGATTATACGATACATCTGGCTTCGCGTATTTGAAAGATTGGTTGAAGTTTACACTTACTGATCCGCTAATATAGGCGATTAGTTGTTTATAAGTCTTTGAGAACAGTTGTGGATTATATGAGTCAACTTTTTGTTCTTTTTTTATTTCTAGAACTTTTTGTTTTTCTGAAACGACATCTTCCGGTATGTTATACGTTGCCCGTATAATCCGAATTCTAGTAAACTGAATATTTCAATATATCCGGTGCAAAGGCGCTTTATATGACTTATTTAATTGGCACCATTATTTTTAATGGCGTAAACAAAACAACGAACAACAGCGAATATCAATATTCAAATATTAATGTTTGTAGGTAGGTAAACATATATTATTTGAAATTTAATATGACAGCAGGAAAGGTTTCGGTTTCCCCTATTCGTAAATACATTTGATATGAAACCATTGTTTCAAAATCCATTTCGTATATAAATCACGTATACGTAATTCGAGTAATACATATTCCTTTTTCAAAACAAAAAACACTTTCAAAAGCAGATGTTGCCAGGCTAAAAAAAATCTTATCTACGTATAGATTTTAAAACGGGAAACGGGTACAAAAGGTGCCTTTACAAGATAAATATATTAAAGGGTCACATCGCGGGCAGGACGGCGATTGTATTAATAGCTGAGGTCGGTCAGTGGTAATGTGCAAATTGTGTTAACTGTCAGTGATCGTATAAAGCCTCTGACCAAGTGAAGAGTCAATTAGATGTCCTAATGTACTAAAATTTAAAATAAGAATTATTTTAATAAAGGACCTGCTATTGCTTAACTTATTTAAATATAGGTAACAGGTTTTCATTCCCTGGTCCGGCAAACTATACCCCTTGAGCAACACAACTGGCAGCAAGGGTTTAGTTTTTCTTTGAGAAGGAGACTGATGCGTCATAATTATGTAATACCAAGATAGGAGTGGCCAACGTTTTTGGTCAATTGCTTCTTCACAGTTCCGTTAGATAAGAAGAAGGTCTATATAAAACCCAGTCTGTCAATGAGCAGAAAGAAAGCCTTTTAAAAAAAGACAACATTGCAAACGGCAACCTTATTTATTTATTAAAACTTTGTACATATCGGGTACATAGACGGATTTAATGCATTAGCATTTGCTGCCAGTCAACCAGGTGATGTAAAGAAAAAAGTAAGTGTAAACTAAAGTTATGGGCCGAAGCAGAAATTTAAGATCGGATCAATCGTGAAACAACATAATATTGAATATAAATAGTAAAGTAGAGATAGAAAAGGCTTATTCCATCAAGGAAATAGCACATTGCTATCAGTATTCCACTATAATATTAAATACTAGAACACTTTGTGGACGTACTCGTACTTAGGTTGTCTTGTCGGTAGATAAGCCCTCAGTGTAAACGTACGTTCCTGGTAAGTCTTGAGCATTAAGACTGCACGGATACACGTCGATAGCCTAAAAGTATATGTTAGCAGACAATGAAACTGTTTGTATTTTTTTTTATTACAAAGGAATAGATTTAACGGCGAAAGGCAGATATTTTTATATGGCACTGTCAATCTGTAGAACTGAAATAAGTTGGTGGAGAATCCAGATGATAGTTTTACAACAATAATCGATTTAAATTTCTTACACCCAACAAAGACTGGAATTAATCCGTAAGGCATTTTAAAACAATCAAACAAAGAAAAAATAACATTATTTTTACCTTTTTGTTGTTTTTTAGTGTTCCGTTCCTCTAAAGAAAAAAAGGAACCCTTATAAGATCACCTTGTTGTCCGTCTATCTGTCTGTCAACTCTTTTTCTCAGGAACCCGTAAACATATCAAGTTGAAATGAATAAAAAAACCTAATTATTGCGGTCCCTTGAAGTTGTAAAAAAATCAAGCTATCTAAATCATCGCAATCAAAAGATACGGGCATTTAAGTTTTAGATTTGACCAAATCTGAATATTTCGCTGGTAAATCAAAACCTATAGGGTACTTCCTATTGAACTAGAATCATGAAATTTCGTAAGAAGCAAGGTCTCATAGCACAAGTAAAGAAAAAAATCCGAAAGCCGTTAATTTGTTATTTTATCACATAATTTTAACACAAACTTTTGTTTTGTTGGAAAGTTGACTTTGTCGTAAATCGTTGTATGGTAGGGTTTTTTTAAAATTGCAAAGTTAAGTTTTTTTTATGAAAATCCGTTCAGTAGTTTTTCAGTTTATCGTGAACAGACAGACAGACGCGGTGGGGACTTTGTTTTATAATATGTAGTGATAAGTCAACAACACATTTCTTTTCAAAATAAAACTTTATAATTTGTATTATCTTACAGCTATAAATCACGTGCCGGAACTACACTAAGCTGAGAAGCTTGCAAAATGCGAGGGCCGTGAATATAATTAACAGCAAATGCAAATTCCAAGTCCATAATAAAAACATTACACATCAATGAATGTTAATAATGACGTCAATTTAATGAAAGATAACATGGGTAAAGAAAATTTAATACGTATTCGTTCTACTTTTTGATGAGAGGTAATTTGATGGTATGGTATGGTATTCGCGGAATATTGCCTGTAACTCAACTTTTCAGCAACTCAACATCTGCTGTGAGCCTATTTTGCGTGACGCGGTGGATGGCTACTATTACCATTCCAACTCCAGAACATAAATTAAAAAATCTCTGATGAAAGAGTCCTCGGTGACCCCAGATGTTTAGCCCAGTATGTGGCCATGCTCCCGTGCACTCCAGAATTATGTGTGTGCCGACTCCGCTGTCTCCATGCAGGCTCTGCAAAGAGGGCTATCGATTACACTTATATTAAACAGATTTATGTTGATGGTGTGAGAGATTGTCGTGTAATATCTTAAGGTGACGTCGTATGACTGATGTGGGAAAGTAGGGGTACAATTGGTTCAGGACCTATTGTTATTACCTCTGTTCCTCTTATGGCTAGCTCATTAGCAGCATCATTGTATTTTTAAAGTGATAATGTTGCAAGCCTTACACTTGTAGTACGGATTTGCTATCTGAAAGTTTACCTTTCTTGCCGAAGTCGCTGTAGCCGCTGTAATAGTGCGGAACCTGCTGGTTTTCCTGAAGTTTTAGTGTTTTTAAGCTTACTGCTACAGCAGCAACCCCTTGTTTGATAAAGAAGTTTAGTGCCGGAAAATTCAAGTTAGTAGTAGGCTAGTCTCTGGAAATTGTTCTAGTGACTTGCGGTTATGAGATCGGTATGTGGTCACCAGACTACTGTGGGGTACATTTTGAAGATTTTCTCCCTCAACTCTCTTTTACACAGCCCCCCAAAATTTTTAACACAAAGGAAATTAGGCTGATTGATCCATAAGTTCTAGCATTAGTGTCACTTTTACTTGGTTTTGGTATAAAGATCGCGAGGTAATTTGATGATACAATTAACCTTACGAGTTGCTAACCCTTTGCCGTAAGTGTTGAGCGTCAAACAAGAACTCCATAAATCTAAATTTGTGAGAAAAAATTAAAAGTTCTCGCTCGTACAAGTTTAGTATTTATGAAACGGCTTGTGGCAGTTACTACTTTACGAGGTCATTATGGAAACCATTAAATGTATGATTACAGGGGGTCCTGTTTTGGGCAGGGCATTTGTATAAGCACATCAACTTTCCGTAAACGACCTGTTCCCAAAGTATTTTAATTCATTACGACCGCCTCCCTGAACTTTAAACCATGCCGCTGGATTTTATTACTTCATAAACTGTGGTTCGGAGGGTGTTTTATTGTAACGAGCGTATTGTTAACATGTTTCGATGAACCAAATAAATAGTATTCTCAAGAATAACTATAATAATAACTCTATTTAATATATACATTTTTTGTCTTGTGTATTCATGTTATTCATTTTGTTGGTAATAGCTTAGAAATGGAGAGAAGCATATCCATATTACTTTGACTCATAAAGGTGAGATAGATTTTACAATTCTTATTCATCTTCTCCAGAAACTTTTTATATTTGATGGTGATCTTTATATATCAATAAAGTCTAACAAAACAACATTTAAAAACGCATGCATTGAATGTTATAAAACAGTTTCTTTTTGTCCATGAAAGGTATAAAAAGCTATATATCTGTTTCTTATTTCTATCTATGTTAGTTCAAGTTTAGCATAAATAACGATATTTTTATTTTATTTACACACAAAAGTTTAGAATGTCACAATCAAGCTTTAATATGTCTTTATATATTCTGAAAATGCTCACCGTAATATACTCGGATCAGTATAACTACATTTGACTTATATACACAGAAAACCTTTATTTATATAAAATTAAAGTTGTTAAAGGAAAGGCAAAGTTTGGAGCAGACTTTGAACCCAAGATGTATATTAGGAAGTAGGAGTATGGCTCCCTTCGTTAATTATGCAATGTTTTTATTCAATTATTCGTGTGGTCTACCCTAATTACGCCCCATAGAGAGCACTGGAAAGCAGAGGCAGGAAACATGGCGCAAATGGAGCAATAAAAAAGGAAAAACACAAACAGAAAAAAGAAATGTTCTCGTCTCTTTGAGAACAATACGCTGTGTACAATGTGTTATGCCCGTAGGTACTGTCATTTGTCTTTCTGTCTAATCTTTCATGATGACGATGTTGTTTTACGATTGTGTTTCTACTTTTGCAATAACTGTTTAAAGGCAACTGTTTCTATTGCAATTTTTTGTCGTGTGCATCAATTTGCTGATGAGTTTCTTTAGTGACTTTTATATTGCTTCTAGCGTAACGTAATGTTTATTAACAATGTAACCACTATCCGGTTTTTATTACGTCAAGCTCTGTCTCAAGTAATATTTAAAGGTAATATTTAGGGGTACTGACACCTGTCATTGGCAAACGTGACATCCGAGAAAGACGCTAAGACGAATTTCTTTATCAGTCACGAATCTACGAATTGGGGCCTTTTTATTTTTTGTGTAGAAACCTCCCCAAGACTGCACAATTTCTGTTTGCTAGAGAATAATCACTAATAGGAAGTAAGACCTAATGGACCTAATGTTTCAACTTATGAAGAGCTTTTTTTTAACAGTTTTGACTATAAATCAAATTAGTTTAAGTAAAAATAATAAATTAAAAATTTTTTTCTAACAATTTAGAATGTATTTATAACAATGAAAAATGTAATTAATTCTCTAAATAATTTATATGTTATGGACCAAGTGATTAAATATTAAATAAATATAATGACTGGGCAATATGAATAACGAGAATTATAATCAGGCTGTGTGATTAACACGATTAACACTTTTAAAAATCACAGATTAATCACGAGTATCATTTGGCATGTTAAATTACAATCATATAGATTAGCTAATAAAAAATACCTTAACTATATAAAAACAAACAGCCACTACGCTACTTCAAGTCTGTATTACTGTAAGGAATAAAATCACAGATCAATTATCACCTGATATGGCAAAAGACAGTCTTACTAACCTGTAAGACTGTCTAGGTAAGGTCTGTCTAAGCTAACCACCTTATAAATAACTCGAAGCTGAGCTATAGGTACAAATAGTGTTTTTTTAACTATGGCTGTACGGTTGGTTGACTTTTGCATCATTGTTTGTTTGTAGTTAAGAATTTACTTTTTTATTGGGTAGCTAGTCGTCAGTAAGCCTATGTTCTCATGCCATGTGATTTTGATTTTAATTGATTTTATTCCTAAGTCGGTACCTAAAGTTCAGTGGCTGTCTATTTGTATATACCTAGTTCAGTTATTTCTTATTTTTGCTTATAAAAATATAACCATAAATAATAACTTCATAAGAATATACTTTATAGTTTTATTTAAAACACTACCTATATACCACATCAAAGCTACCAGCCATAGTTACATATTACTTAAATACTTTTACAGACAAATATTACAATATGAGCATACCTACCTACACAAACTCTAAAGTGCCGACCCTAGTGGGGCAGAACCACCCAAATTTTAAGCTAGTGGAAACTGCCCCACTAACCATCTATTTATTAGGGCAGATTCCACTGCGTACTTTAAGGCATTACACTACTCCCCACCAGTGGGGCGGCTTGGTGGCGCAAAGTGGAATATACCAATTTTCACAGGCGTTGGCGGTGGTTCATCTACAAAAACCCACATTTTGCTAAATTCTTAGTAGGATCGTCGTGATAACATAGCCAGGGTTCATCACATGTAACAATTGTTGGGACATTTGCATTGTCCTCGTGAAACGTTCTCAAGCCACTATTTTAGCGAGATGGAACAGGTCGTACCATACACGCGCGGCGTAAAGAGACAAGTGTTCCGACGCATTCACAATCGTCGGTATCCAGAAAAGGCGGTGTTATATAAATTTATGATTACCCACTAATAAAAGAGCAAAGATTGAACAACGCATGGTGACAGAAGGCCGAGTGGGTCGAAAATCTGAGTAATAGATGAGATCCCACGCTTGGATAAATTGGCATTACGCTCACTTTTCATAGGGAAACAAATATCGTCACTGTCAGTGTGCCACCTAACTCCCAATATTGCACACAGTTCCAACTTACCAATATTTAAGTCAAGTCATTAATTCTGGTGCATTTGACTTCCACTTCCGTAACTTCATATATGCGAAATCTAACGCAGCAGATACTCCATCTCTGTACATAGCACTTCAGATAAAGAATTTCCACCAGATAATAAATCATCCACGTAAAAATTCATGCTGAATTATATCCGAAATAATGCTATCCTCACACTCGACACCTATTTGTTTCAGACACCTAATTGCTAATAATGGGGCGCTTGTGGTCCCGTACGTAACGGTATTTAATTGATATGACTTTATAGTACTAGATGGAACGTCAAGTACTTGTTGTAGATGTCTGTGATCTGGATGTACGATTACCTGCCGGTACATCTTTTCAACATCTGTCGCCAAGACATATTTATGCTGCCTAAATCTTAAAAGACAACAAATCGCCCTGTATCGTGGGCCCTACAATTTGTATACTATTAGGAGACATACCACTTGTAGGTGAGCTGGCGTTAAAAACTATTCGTAGTTTTGTGGTAGAACTGCTTTCTCTGAAGACTCCATGATGCGGAATGAAATAAGCTTTACCAGATTTACTTGGGCAGCCTGTGACCTAAGTTTAAATATTGCGACATAAATTCAAAATAGTCGTGTTTAAATGACTATTGTTCTTTAAAACGCGGTTGTGAAGATAATAAGCAGTGAGTAGCTCGTTGTAACGAATTTCCCAATACATCCTCAAACTGTTTCAATGGAAAACGTACAGAAAAACGTTCATTATTTAGGCGAACAGTATTCTCAACAAAATGTGTTTCACATTTCTGTTCTTCAGCCAAATATTATGACTTAAGACTTACTTCGTCGATTTACCAAAATTGATTTAGTTGATTGTGAATGTCATCGCTGACTTAAGATCTGAATCATTGAGGTTTATAAAATTACAATTAGCATAATAAGAAAAATCCGATGTATAACCGCTATTTATTGGACCAGAGACTAACCAACCAAGAGCAGTCTCATAAAACACTTGACTATGAACTCCTAAACTAATTTTTTGCGACCCTAGCAAGTCCCAAAATAAATCGGCGCCTATAATTATATCAATGACCAATGAGGTACATGAAAATTAGGATTGGCTAACTCAATGTCACTAGGTATATTCACTAAAGATAAGCTTACTTGCTTGTTGGGAATCATAGTAGTTATCGAAGGTAAAACAAAACAGTTTATACTATTACAATTACGTTCGTTAACGTTAAAGATCTCATTAATACGCAAACTATTTTACACTTATGAGGGTATTGTTAATATCTGACACTGATTTGTCAACCTCATAAGTTGCTAAATTCAATTCATCGCACATTTTCTCAGTCAAAAGACATGATGTACTGCCACTGTCAACTTGTGTCCCTTAAAATTTTCCCACTCCTGGTAAGTTTTAGAGTGTAATTTGTTGGCGACAGTGTATATAACGAGAGTGTCCCAATGTTTGATAGGTTCACCAAGAGAATCCGAAGCTCTTTAATTCTTATTTAATTGGTCTATAATGCACTTTAGACTATTTGCGGACTTCCGACTAACAGGTTCTATGTTAAATAACACAGATACGTGATTTTGTATGACCAACCGCTTGTTATCAAATCGTTCACATATTAAACTCCAAGCAACCTGATAATTTTTGGCTGAAAATTCAACCGATTGGATGACCACAGCAGCTGTCCCCTCAAGTGAGCACCGCAGGTAATGAAATTTGTCTATGTCCGCGATTTCGTCATTGAAGCCATGAAGACTGCGGGCAGTCGAGGGCGGTACTTCCCACCATCAACAGCCTGCCAGCCAGGCTATCAAGGAAGCTACTCCGGCTGAACAAGCGCCAGCGGCGAGCGGCAACCGGAGTTATCACCGGGCATGGCTCTTTTAACAAGCTGTGCAGAGCTTGCATGGTGGCGGAGAAAACAGCAACCCATGTACTTCTGGACTGCCAGGAGGTTGCAGAATACCGGGCTAAGTACCTTGGCTCGCCAGGGTCACTCTCCGAGATCGTCGGTAACGTGAAGGGGTTACTGGGATTCTTCGGGGATTTTCTTTGGGGATTTTTCTTCGGGTGGCTCGAATAGCTTTTATGCGGTTAAGGTTGGAAACAAGCCCGTGAAAACCTAACCTTTTTTTTTTTTTTGTGCGTGCGGGTTGACGGCCCGAGGGGGTTCCCTCGGGCCGTCACCTCGCCGGGGTTTTCGGCGGGGCGGTGTGTCGGAATCGAAAAGACTAGAACCACACGGTGTGCCGTACTGCGCCTTAAGTAGGAGGGATCCGGGAACAGCTTTATTAAGACATCCGGAACCCTCCTAGCGCCTGCCCGCAAAAGCGCGGGCACCATCTTCGTCCTCCCGGACTCTTTTCGCCGCTTCCTTCTGCGAGATGACGTCCTCACAGAAGGTCGCGACCGCGGTAAAATTCCTGTCGCTACCAGCCATGGAGCGTATGACGGCCGGTAGCGAGAGATCCCCTCCGATGACTGTAGTGAGGGCCCGACGCTGCGTCGCCCAGGCGGAGCAAACCGCCAGCGTGTGCTTAGCTGAGTCCTTACTGCAGTCGCAGTGGTGACAGGCGGGACTCAGTTCCCTCCTAGCGACCGAGTGCAGGTACTTCCCGAAGCAGCCGTGCCCGGAAAGGACCTGCGTCAGTCGGAAGGAAAGGGTCCCGTGCTGTCGCCCTGCCCACTCGATGATGACCGGCTGGAGCGCCTCCACGGCGGCAAAGCCAGCACGTGGAGCCTCCAGCCGGGACGACCAACGAGCCATGGTGGCTCGGCGAGCGGCCTCAGCCATTCGCGTACCTCTTCGGGCGGGGGGCGACTGCCGCTTCCCGCCCGGAAGTGAAAACCTAACCTAACCTAACCTTGGTCCATATATTCGAGTTAACTTTCGGTCACACTTGAGAAAGGAATCTAATTGATTATTTTTCAATTACATACCTAATTATTTCGTGAACTATATAATAGATAAGACCTTTGATATATATATATATATATATATATATATATATATATAATAGAATAATCTTTATTGTACACCAATGATATTACACAAAGTGGATATGTACAATAGGCGGCCGTATCGCTAAGAGCGATCTCTTACAGGCAACCTTTTTTATGTAGGTATGCTCCATCGGACAATAACAATCACTAATAATAACGAGTGTTTTTTAACAGCTCTAACCCTGCTTATTTCCGAGATGGTCGGACGCTTATCTATATATTAATTCGTGAGGATAATTCTTTGTACGTATTTTTGAGAAAAATTTCGAGAACGCAAGAATGTGAAATTTGAAATACCTACTTAAAGTTTATGTATAGAAGAAGTGGATAAAGCTAAAATACGTGGAAACGGCTACATCAAACTACACCCGTTCAGTATATAAGTTGACCTGTCATTGTTCGTAAGTCTATACAATGACAGTTCAAGTTATATTGGCCAATGAAATAGACCAAAAAGGAATTATGGTCTAAATTTGACCACCAGGCGATCTCTAGTAAATAAAAACTAAAAGATGTATTCTATTTACGAACCTGTAAATAACCACTACTGCGGTACGTTAACTAAGCCACCAATTAAAATAACAACAAACTTTCCAATACCAAAGAACGTGTAAAAACTCAATTACATACGAAACCTCATAGAAAACTTTTGAAAATTACATTGGAACGTCGTAGACTCGAACTAAATCATTTCACAGAGACAAATAATATAGTTGGGAAGTTTCTTCAAACGCGTGACGTCACATACTTAATTTGTAGAGCCTGTAACCGCGTTCTTGCGAGTACGTTCTTCGTAATCCAGTTCCCTCTATGTCTGTCTTATTGCACCAGATTAAGACTGCACAACGAAGTTGAAGATTAAACGAAACTAATTAAACATTATTTCATGACTTTAGGTTAAATTGACATTGTGACAGCTGAGAGTTACATGGTTACGTAGTTTTTTATTACGAACAAAGCACGGATAATTGTACCAGGTGTGACAGAGCAGATGACTCACTCATTTAAGCCTAATAAAACTAAACAATTAATCGCTGTATATTACATATACAGCGATTAATTGTTTAGTTAGCTTGAAAAAAGAACTATTCATAGTCACTAAAAATTTGACTGTCGTTAGCAAAAGACATTAAACGTAAGTATTATTTTACTTGATAAATGGTAATGTACACTTCTATTAATCTAAAGTCCAAAGTATATAATGTATAGTATTTAAAAGTGCAAGTAGTAGTATAAAAGTAGATAGAATACATAGATTCAATATTTTATTTACTGGTACTGGGCTCTGGCGCTTCAATGGCCGCTAACGGCTTGCTCGGCTCGAGCTTATGAACTATGGTATGGTAAAGAGCGTTATGATAATGTTTTAAAAAAAATATATTATTTGCCGCATTTCCAACGAGTCGGATAGCCGTGTACATATATGGGGCTTAGCTTTAAATGAGTGAGATGCCGGTACTGCGTTGTTATAACGTCAGCAACCAGCGTTTGATCATCGAACCCAACCTAACTGACATCTAAGTGAAAATCATTAGTCAAATAACATTTTGGGTATTTAAGCTTATGCATCATACCATTTTGTGTTTCACATTATTGGTACCTCATTAATTATTAGACGTACTAAAATATACTACTTATATTTACGCGTGACAAAGTTATTCTGTTAAACAATAGACCTAGTAATGATAATGATAACTTTGAAATTAATATCCTAATTTACATATAGTTTTTCGCAATATTCTTCATAAATATATTAAACGCTCATGACGGATTTAGCGACTTAATGTTGAAAGATTTATGTTAATCCACATATGCATACAAAGAAGCGCACTTTTCTTGCGTACCTTCCTAAGAGTTTTTTTCCATGTCGTGTGTGAAACAATGCACCCATCTATCATGTATCTCCGTCTAATTTAATTTTTTTTGGCATTTATTTGCCTAGAAATTCTTGCCCTTCCTATCTCACTTATTAAATCTTTGTCTCATTTAACAAGTATTCAAAATATATCAAATATGAAAGCAGTGGCATAAAGCCATCACTGCATCGGAGTTCATATGAAATCTAAAGGTAACAGATTTGAATCATCGCGTCAGTTAAAACTGAAACCTCTGAGTTCTACTTTCAACATCACATCTCGACTTCAGTCACATAAATCTTAATGTAACTAAATATTTCGAATCATATAAAAAAAATCTCGTTTTGATTCATTTTTTCTTTCCTTTCTGCGAACAGATTTTAAGTGCATTCAAACATAACCACTGCTGTTCAAATAAATTTGATTTTGTATTTAATATATGACAAGAAAAAAATCAAGTTAAATTACATTCATGACCTTTAATCTCCAAATATATTTTCAGTGTGCTTAATTAATTTCAACAAAATTACTTTATTAAAGCCATGAAATAAAGCACCTTCTGTTCGTGTATCAGACAATCCAAAAAGAAAACACGGAACACAATGCTCTGAATGAAGATGTCAAGTATCACTCGTCGAGTAGATCGTGGTCTATCTCGTTTATAGCGACCGACGTTGCTACAGCTTGCACTGTCGAGCCGCAAGTGCATCCCGTACTCGCTACTTCAAATCCATTCGCAAACCAATGCAAATGAATCAGTAAGCTTATTAAGAAGAGACTGCTTGGGTTTGAATAAAACTTAAGTAATTAAGTATTGCGTTTGTTGTCAATGGTGCCAATTCTGTTGTTCACGGAATTAAACTAAAATCTTCTTGAGGTTTCGAAGATGCTATTTAGTTGTTTTAGTTTTCATTAAGAGTGCACTAATTGTGAATGTAACATTACTAAAAGTTAAGAACGAGAGTGTTACCGTTCCCTAAAAATAAAAAACGAGTGATAAAGAGTGAATTAATAAAAAGTTCTAAAAAACATTGTTGGGTTTTTCAAATGCCTATAATTGTTTGTTTACACATATTATAGTTTGTATAGTAAACTCATACATAATATATCTATATATAGTAAACAATGGGTCGTCTTTCTCGCTCATAGCTTAGTAAATACTGTGTTACTAAGTTGTCATGCCAAGCAACACATTGTGTAGTCTTTTTTGTTATCTGTGTAACTAGCTGCCTATTATGAGTCTGTGCAAGTTAATCTGACATATTCAGCTTGACTTTGGAAAAAATAAGAAAGAAAACATATTTATTATACACTCACACAAAGGCTACAGAGGTTTACCTGATATTGTAAAATGAACAAGTATAATTATGTATTTAAACGGGAATTAACGCGATCACGAAAAGGTATTACATACCTATGAATTACCTGACGTTTCGACCAGGTTGCACTGGCCGTGGTCACAGGTTGACTCTGACTGACTTACTAATTATATCATGGAACGCGAAAGTTTAAAAGTTAGTATGAACAAGTATAGATAAATACCTCTTTGAGCCCAAAATTGTCCTTATCTCAGCATTGTGCTATTTCGTAAGAAGCAGTGCTTTTATTATGCTAACACCTAAACTGATATTTACGGACAGTGAGCTGTCATCTAATCTTCACAATAACACAGAAAAGAATATTTACCCAACAAAATACCTAATTATAATAAGTTTGTAAATCTAAATAAATAAATAACTTTTTTAAAAGTGTCACCGACTTAAATGCGCCTAAACACGCGTGATAAATTGTGTCGTCCCTTAATTTTCTACCCTTAGAGGTGGAATATTTTCTTCAAATTTAAATGGGACCAATCTTAAGTACAACCAATTTAATTTAAAAAATAATTCTGGACATGAAAGGCATATGGTCGGATCTGCAAATTCGCAGGTTTTCAGGAGAGCGAAAATAAAATTGACAAATATTTTTGACAATATTTATTAAATTACGTTATATTGTAAAAGTTTTGTTTTTATTGCCTGTGGTTAACCATCAGTGCTTTATACTTTTCAATAAATACACTTCAATAAACGTTAAATTTAATGGTTATTATTGTTTTTCTATTTTATTGCTTACATCCGATCTTATGGCTTAAATAATTATAGTTTATGAAAAACTCTGGGTGCGTTATGTGACTTTGTACTTGCAATTTTTTGGCTAAGATTGTGGAATCTGATGGGATGGAACTCACAGATTCCACACACCTTAGATGTCTTTCCGCCAACGAAACTTACAAGTATAGGTAGGTATGTCACAGGCGTTAGGTGTAAATGAATTGTCTATGAAGCAATCGTTACAGGAACGCTTCTTTGGCGCCTGAAAAAAGTATTGAAAAGTCATTTGTCAGGTGGTAATAAGGTGCGGGCCTATAATGGTTGGGTCATGCCAGTCCTAATCTACTCCTTTGGAATAGTTAGATGGACTCAGACTGAACTAGATGCCCTGGATAGAAGAGTTCGTACATTGCTTACCGCGTATCGAATACACCATCCACGATCGTCGGTAATAAGATTGTATATCCCGTGGGAATGTGGGGGTCGTGGTTTTTAAATGCCAAGATCCTCCATAATCGCGAGGTATGCAATCTTAGAGATTACTTCCTCTCCGTTAACGAGGATGTGCATCGGGATGTGGTGGCAGTTGACAACGGATTCACCCCGCTTGCTCTAGGAAAAGGGAACTAGCGCAAACCTGCAGTACTGAATATTACTGATCGTAAGGAGATATGGAAGGGCAAAGAGCTGCATGGACGTTTTTATCGGGCCTTAAATGGGCCCGATGTCAATTTATTAGCATCTGTGTCCTGGCTACGGTTTGGTGATCTCTTCGGAGAAACAGATGAAGTTGTTATGACGAATAACTATCGGAAATATATCCTGAAGGACGGCAACATTGACATTTGTCGGGCATGTCATCGTCCCGGAGAAACCCTCAGGCATATAATTTCCGGTTGTTCTCGTCTTGCCAACGGCGAGTACTTGCATAGACATAACCAAGTGGCCAGGATAGTCCATCAGCAACTTGCTCTTAAATATAACCTTATGACTGTCGAGTTACCGTACTACACGTAGGTATGTGCCCGACTCAGTTCTTGAAAATGGTCGTGCCATATTTAATTGTACTGGGATCGATCTATCATCACTGACAGGACTATTGTTGCCAATAAGCCTGATGTAGTGGTGATAGACCGATTAGAGCGCCGAGCAATGATTGTTGACATCACCATTCCCCATGACGACAATCTCTTGAAGGCTGAAAAACAGAAAGAAATAAAATATTTGAACTTAGCCCACGAGATTGTCGACATGTGGGATGTGGATTCCGCAATCGTTGTGCCGATAATCATTTCGGCTCATGGGTTAATTGCTAAGAGCCTCGACCAACACCTTCAGAGGTTCACGTTAGGCAGTTGGATTAAGAGCCTGATGCAGAAGGCAGTCCTCCTCGATACGGCACGCATAGTGAGGAGGTTTTTGTCTCTGGAACCCTAACCACTGGTAGCTTGGTCCCTGTACCCGATACCGGTGGGACACTATTTTTATATTTTTAAATATATTTTTTTATAACCTGAATGTATTTAAAAATATAATTTATACGTATATTTAAGTGAGTGAAGAGAAAAATAATGTAATTTTTTTTTTACCTTATTACAGTTACACTCGGTAAATGGCACAACACAGCAAATAAACACAATTAATCACTGATTTTACACAGAAATATAATATTTTCGTATAATATAACAGTTCCGTGCAATATCAAACATTTTTGTTATGGTTGATACTTCAGCCAGCCGGCGGCCACCTGCGAATCTGCGCACAGTGAACTATTACTATCTCACTTTAACATGCGCAATGCATTGGTAAAAAGCTAGAGAAGAAATGCCTTGTCTCGCCTTCTATGGTTTCCAGAACCACCCGTGCTACGACTTCTAATGACGAAGAAATTTGAAATAATCCGGACTATCTTCGGTACCGACCGAGGCGCGGCCTAACAATGTAGAAAAGTTGAAAACGTTAAGGTTTATAATGAAATACGTTTAGAAATTATTACATTTTGCTGTTATTATTACAGCTAGAACGTCTCATGATTGCATTCGACTTTATTATATATAAGTGAGCAACACCATTTAGTAGCATAAAGGTATATCTGATATTCTATGTGTAAATTCAGTTGCAAACTTTAGCAGCATAAGGGTGTATCTGCTAATACACCCAACGTAAAAATACTTGAAGACATAAACACATTAAATGCATAAGGGCTTACGTTAATATACGTCTTCTAAAGGTATGAGTAATTTATGGAATAAAGGTATTAATTGATATAAAGTTACATGCCTTTCAAATATTTCGAAAAGTCGTCAGATCCGACATCCGGCATGAATTTATCTCAGCAATGAAGAAGAATAGAAATACAAGAGTCAGTTTGCCAGAAAGAGGAAAAAAAGTTTATTATTGTGATGTAAAAAAGTCATTTGGGATGGATCTTCAGATCCGACCTTATGCTTTTTATGTCCAGAATTATTAAAATCGGTTCACAAATGGTGAAGACATCACGTTCAGTTGAATCAAGAACTTCCTCCTTTTTGAAGTCGTTCGTGTCTTGATGTGCAGAAACTAAACGCTACAATTGCGCTATTTCTATTTAATCTGTGTCTCCGTATGTGGGGTTTTCATAAGGTTTACAAAATAAGTGAAAACACAAATAAAAACTTTATAAACGATGGACGAGAATCCTCTACCTTCTCAAAGAAATTGGAATTGTCCCGTATATTTATCAAGCGCATTATTTATTTCAGACTAACTGTCCTCGCGTTTATGGTCGCTCCTAAGGGTCTTAGCGTGATGTTACATACGAATCTTCAATTAATACTCTTTCCAATACAAAAAGATTTATTCAAATCTGAATGATAATTCTAGATGTTAGCATGTTTAAGCAAAAAAACAATAAAAAAACCCTACAGCTTTATTATATTAGTATAGATAAGACTGTAATGATCATTTAAATTGAACTTCTAAAGTAAATAGTATATAGGTACATGGTGCAATTGAAATATATACAACATAATCGTTATTTAAAAAAAATCGATAGACATTTTATCACTAAAAGTTAGTCAGCATGTATTTGTATGAGGTCTAATATTATTGTGAGATTTCAAATGTCAGGCAATATTAGATGTTCAGAATATATAACAGAATAACCAAAGAACAAATACGGACTAAGTTGAGTAGCTTACATAATTTTGGTTCTGCCAAACTAAACTAAAATAAGTTTAGCCCTACGTTTTCAAAATACGAAATTTCATTGGGCAGGACCAAATTAAATTTTAGTGATTTTTGGTCTAGTTTAGAGAGTTTTGTGACACCAGTATTGGCACCAATAATGATTTTATTAAACCAAAGTGTCGTTAACGTTTTGTTCAAAAAATATATATAATGGTTGACGGGAGATAGAATATAATAAATAAATATTAAAGTAAGTAAATAATTAAATAATTTATGATTAAAACTACGCGAACATTGTAAGTAATTTCGGTTGATATTATTTTTTAAACAAATTGTCAGTTAATTAACCTTTTTTATGGAAGAAAGGGAAGTAGTTTAGCATAATGATTCTTATAAACATAGAAAAACGCTAATCCAGACATATATATTTTTTGTACATTTGAAACCGACCGACGAAGTACGCAGACTTCACGAACAAATCATAGCCCCTGATTTCGATCTCAGAAAACGAATGAACTTTTATCTTGTTCAGTTCCAAGCACCATCACTTTTACCGAGCCTTTCATCTATTAACTGCGATTCGGTATCTACAGAATTATTTCTTTCAACTGATTATATTTCTACAGATCTTTGAGAGTTGGTGAAAATCTTCAAGAGTCATCGTTACTAATGAAAATTACAGCGATTCGTATTGAAGGTAAAGTGCAAACGCTACCAAATGAGTCGGAACGAGAACGGCAAGGTGCCGATAATTCAACTCGAGCTCTCTCACTGACTCAACGGAATTCATTCTCTCAACGCAATCAGATGTAGGTCATAGATATCCACTAGTGTTATTAAATAAAAGTAATGCTTTGTAGCATCTTCCTCTAGGATTTTCATTTTATAGAACCCAGACGTTTTTAATATTAAAGAAATCGTTAACTTCATTTAGTATTAAGAACGTCTCAGAATTGCAATTACTTAAAATTTTATGAAGATGGTAAATCAAAATAATAATAATGCTCTTGAACGAATTACTTCTTTTTTCATAAATTCCATTGCATTCTAATATTTAGTTTGCGTACCAGGATCTGTAACGGATGCCAATTAATAGTACCTTTGCAGTTTAACACAACCTTTTCGACGTTTTAGAACAAAAATCACATAAATTAAGCCATTTGAGGAAATGCAGCACCGCTTAGCAACAACAATCTAACGACACATTTGAAGTTGCAAAAGATTTAAGGTACTGGTAACTTCTTATCAGCAAATGGACAGTGTCCTTGTGTCTACTACACTGTCTAGTGAAGCTACCATATGAAAACAAAAAAGGGTTCAAGCGTTTTTTTCCATCTACAAAAGTATTGATACGCCAGTGCTTCCTACCTGTAATGACATACGGAGCCGAAAGGTGGACACTCACCATTGGACTGGTCCACAAATTTAAATTCGCTCAGCGTGCGATGCTCGGTGTTTCTCTAGTCGATAAAATTCGAAATGAAGTTATTCGGCAGAGAACTGGAGTAACCGACATCGCACAGAGAATCAGTATGCTGAAGTGGAAGTGAGCCGGTCATAAACCGCAATTAGGCAAATGGGGTGTATATGGCGCCCTGCGGCACGATGGACCGACGACTTGGAGAAGGTGACTGGCAGCGGATGGATGCGGACTGCCCAAGACCGGGATAGTTGGCGCTCCCTGGGGGAGGCCTTCGTCCAGCAGTGGACGGCGATAGGCTGATGATGAAAAGTATTGAAATCCTATTTAACAGCTGTTCTTTTAACTAACTCTATTTAATATGAACAAATGATATATGTTCAGTAGATTTCAAAGTCGTATCTATTTTAATTAATTACTTAATTAGTTATAACTCCTCATAAACTACACTTATCTGTATATTATGTATCTACGATTTCTCTTAAATAAACAGTGAAAATGATTACACTGACATCAGTCGTACGAATGTATATACACTTAATGTCAACAGCTAAATCTCTGAGAGTTAATTGATACACATAGCACTCGTACCACAGATAAATTATTTACTTAACAAAACGGTTGTCTGGATTATATCAGTCTGATATTATGTAAACAAGATCTCAATCCGTGAAGAACCTTAATTCCTACGTAAGATAACTGTTAAATATGTTAACGACGACACATAATACATACATGAATAAGAATTTCGGATAATATACCGACACTTTTTGCCTATTTGACTTGTTTTCTGAATTTTCAGGAATACCTGAATGCGAAGCAAGGTAAACTTTTATGTGTAATAGTATTTTATCCGGTAATTTATTTTAAATATATAGAACCCATTTTAATATAACAAGTAAGAATATCATAAAGTACAAAATTAGACACAATAGAATAGTATATTACATATTTAAATGCGAATGTGACTTTGTTTGTTACGCTGTACACGTCTTAACTACTAAACCGATCATCGTGAAATTTGCTGCACGTTGTGCCCCTAACGGGTACAGAAAAGTAAAACAATTATTTTACCTTATTATTTAACTAGAGTACCTATCATGCAGAAATGTCGCCGAGAAATACCTGAATTGATTGACAAAATCAACACTAACGCAATTGAACCCGCGGACAAAAGGTAGTTTTTCAATAAACTCCAATTATTCTTGTAAACCTACACATTTTTTTTTATTTTAGGGTACAAACGAGCAGACGGGTCACCTGATGGTAAGTGACTACCATCCCCCATAGACACCTGGAACTCAAGAGTCCTAAGGCTCCATGTAATTTTAATGTTTTCCATATTAATGCTCAGAGTATTCCTATTCATTTCCCTGATTTGATTTCTATTTTTACTGTAAGAACAAAAATGCTATCTTAGTTGCTATTTCATGTAGTTATAATGACTACTAGAATGACTGTGTCACCTACCGATTAACTCAGGTGCTCACCGGGCACGGTTACTTCGGTGAGTACCTGAAAAGGATCAGACGTGAGGCTACGGCACAATGCCACCACTGTGGATCCGACTGGGGCTCCGCCCAGCACACGCTGGAAGACTGCCCTGCGTGGGAGTCCGAGCGTCGAGTCCTGGTCGGACAAATCAAATGAAACCTTTCACCGCCAGCATTGATTGCGGCAATGCTGGCGAGTAGCGAGGGTTGGGAAACCGCGGTCTCCTTCTGTGAGGACGTTATGCTCCAGAAGGAGTCCGCAGAGCGGGATCGGGAAACGGCCTATCCTGCTCGAAAAAACTCCCCAATCGTCGCCTAAGGGTCGTTTGTGGCCACATCTGGGGAAGATGTGACCACTGTAGGCGACCCGAAACCGGTGACACCCCGGTGCGGCCGGGGGGTGTCGTCCAAGGCGGGTCGGTTTTCCGCGTCTTACTGTGTAAAGCGGTGAGAGGCGTGACATCGACCTGGCACGGGGGTGACTCTGGTCACCCCGGGATGTACCTCAGTCATGAGGTACGGCAGGGGGGACTTCAGAAGCCGCCGATGCGTTCCTGGAGCTCCTCCCGAATGCCGAGGTAGGCCGCCGCGGTGGTTTAGTTGGTAGACCGCTTCGCCGGGAGTCCCACACACGCCCTTCGTATCCCCGACGGAGGGTATGGTGCGAAAAGCATTCGCCGCGTAAAAAACCTTCGGGTGATGCAGAAAAAACAGGAAGTAGGTGCATTAAAAATATAATAGTTTATGAGGTAAAAATGTAAACTAAATATCACACAAAAATACTTCAATAAAGTATACCTATAGAATTAAATACATTTCATAAACATATGAATAACGAATGGTGGCCATCCTGATTTCTAGGGCAAGCCAAAGAAGAACAGACTGAACGAAGAAAGAAGAGCCTACAAACTCTGAGGTGTGTGAGGGACAAAGAGAAGAAGATTTTTTAGGAACAAAGGTTTTATTATGATTACTACTTAAATATTGGAAATATGAAGTTAAATACATTGGAGAAGATGTAAGTTGATGTTAAGCGGCGGTAGCGTAATGGCTAATGCGTCGGACTTGCGATCAAGAGGTTGCGGGTTCCAACCCCACCCAGAGCACTACCGACGTGAACACACTCCTAACACAAGCATTAGCTTAGCTTGAGGGATTAACAAGAATACTAGTAGTGTGTGACCCACGTTACTAGTATTCTTTATAAAAACAAAAAGGAAAAAAATTGTTGGATCTATGAATACCGCAACGGCAACGGAAATCGAAAATCAATGTGTTCCTTTCTGAGAATAAATAAATACTTACAGTGTTAGCAATACGGGCACTAAAATTAGACGGTAGAGCAAAGAGATGAAGTTACGTCTGAGATTATCATCTTAACGAAACATACTGTACATTTGACCTACTGTCTAATGTCATAATAACGTATTTCTCGAACTTCATCTAAAATAAAATGTGATTAGTTATTATGTTCTAGATACTCATCGGTGTACAACAAATTTAAAACGTGGAGTACGTCTTAAACAACATAAAGTATTCAAGCTATCACACTATCATACAATTTGAAATGTTCGAGTACGTTTTTCCTAGAAATTCACTAGAGGGCAATATTTTCTCAGATAAGGAAGATGTGTAGAGCCATGCACTTGAGCAAATCCAAGATTGATTCTAGTATATTTCCACATAAACAGCCTCATACAACAAGTTACGACTGCGAAGAGACAAACTCAGTATGTGGAAATTCAGTGTGATTTCCCGAACTAGTACCGTAAACCAAATATTGCAAACGTGACTTGCTATGATTTACTGAGTAAGATGTTAGACTATGGTAGATTATTAATGCAATATTTGAAAAAGCGTGCTATTTATTATATGTCACAAGACTGGATTTACAAATTAGACTCATATAGAATTTTGAATGATTTTTTTAATGATTTCATGCAGAATTTCGGTTTATGAATGTAATATTTGTCAATTATAAAAAAAAACCTACATCAAAAATTAAAACAATCTAATGCATTACAAATATAATTTAAAGGTAATGTATAATTGGAAGGCGGGGGCGAACATATGAATATTTATAGGTACGGTGTATAGATTTATGGGATCAAATACAAAATATCGCTTTCAAAATAAGTGTATAAGCATTATTTATTCGGTTTTCAAAACATTTTTTTTTACTATTTTATTATGATATTAGAATTTAATATTCGCTTATTACCGAATACAAGGAAAAATAAAAAACTAAATGAACATTGTTATTCTACATGACGTGGATAGTGATATCATTTTGCAAAATGCCAACTAACAGTAACAAGTAAATTAATTATTTGCTGCTATGTCTGAACGTTTTATAAATCTCTGATCTGGTTCGTGAGTTATTTCACAAAGTGAAAACTAACAGTGGAGAATACGAGTCAGTTGGTCTATTACCTTTCGTTAAGGAGTACTATATTAATTGAAGATTCAAACGAATAACGAACAAAGTCAGTAGGCTCTATAAATATATAAGTACGTTAGGTGCGTTCATAAAAGTAATTTGTATCCTGTCAACAGTTTTCAGTGATAAGTTGAAATGCTATAATAATAATGTAGCATGTTATTTAAACAACAATAATAAAAAAGCTTTCAAAATTGTTCTTTATAGGGTAAATATAAAATATCCGTAAATACCGTGATTGCGTTAAGTAGGTCTAACTGCGACACTAAATAAGGCAACAGAGCGACATACTACAGCGATACTGATCGTTGAAAATTAGATACATTGGAAAGGACTCGCATGTGCAACGTCATCATCATCTTAATTAAGGATAAACGGTTTTAGTGGTCCTACCGCGTCTGTTGCAAACGCCAGACGTGGTAGGATGCTTCGCCTCTTGTTAACCCTTTATCCCCAGTCGGATCCGAAATATACATGTGAATAAACCCGTATAACAATTAATATGTGTTGTAATTTGATATTTAAATAACTAAATATGAAGCAACTTCCAAAGAACACGCGTATTTTTATTTAAGATTTAATATGGAGTGCATAGAGTATACAAATTGACAGATAAAGAAGGGTCTAGAATTTTAAAACTAAAACACTCTCACCAAATTGTAACCCTTCTCTCATAATAAAAATAACTGAGATCAAAATAAAATCTTGACATGTGTAAGATAAGGTTACAACAAACAATCAATTAAGTTTAATTACTCCTATCTTACTTCTTAAATACTGAAAAGTATCTCTACTGGCAGCCTTTGTAAATATATCAGCATCTTGTTCCTTGTACATACATACTTCAAATCTATTTATTTATTTGCATATTTCTTTGTTGATGTTGTGTTGCCCATGTTATTGCAGGTCCATTTTTTATGTAGACATATCCGTTAGCGATCTCCGTGTGCATTTATCTTTAGCATAGTCTGCATCACTATATACCTGTATGTTATTATTACTTGAAGATGTGTAACACAAACCATAATCTTTGGTTTCTTTTAAGTACCTCATAATTTTCTTGCCAACATTCTAATGAGAGTTATCATAACTATCGAGATATCTACTTACCAGACTGACTGCATACATAATATCGGGCCTGCTTACTATAGCCAAGTGCATTAGAGAACCAACAGCTTCTCCATATGGTATACGCTTATCTGGTGCAGTTGAGCTCTTCTCTAGTATGGTATGAGGGTCTACTGGAATTATATTACAATTTGCACTCTGCATATTAAAATTTACACAATAGTTTCTCAATATAGTTTGTCTGGTGAATAAAAATATAAAAATACATACTTTGAACCTGTCTATCTGTATTCCAACATAGTTGTTCGGTTCGCATTGTTTAATGTTAAAATTCTTACCTAACTCACATATAACAATATCTAAAGACTCCCTTGAACAAGATAGTAGAAGCCCATCATTAACGTACAGTAGCAGGTACACTTTTTTGCTGTTTTCATTGCCTATATAAACACATTTATCACCATGACTATTGCTAAAACCAAATTTCTTTAGTAAATTATGAAATTTGTGATTGTGCACCTAGGTGCTTGTTTGAGGCCATAAAGAGAATGATTTAGTTTACATACCAGATTTGATGGTGCTTCCAGACCTTTTGGTGGTGTCATATACATATCTTCCTTTATGTAACCATACAAAAAAGCGGTTTTTAGGTCAAACTGAACTATCTCAAAGTTATGTTGAGTGGCTTCTGAAAGTAAAACTCTAACAGAGTCGTATCTTACCGTAGGTGAAAAAGTTTCAGCGTAGTCTATACCTTGTGTCTGTGCGCAGCCTTTAGCACATAGCCTTGACTTACATAGCAAGCTCGATGACAGGTCTTTTACTTTAAAAACCCATTTACAGTCAATTACTTGCACTCCTGGTGGTTTATCCAATAATAGCCAAGTCTTGTTTTCTGCATGTGCCAACAATTCATCTTCGATTGATTGTTTCCACTTGGCTGCATTCACATTATTTAAAGATATCGCCTCACTGTATGTCTGAAGGATGTCCTGCTGATCTATATTGTCATTTGTGCATATGTAGGTATTTCCTTTTTCATTCTCTCTAGCTCGGCTCTGGAGCCTTCTGAAGGAAATTGATTTCTTTTTTGCTTTGCCTCCAGACATGAAATAAATAACAAAAGAAAAAATATAACTTTTTTCTTTGTTTTCATTTTTTACCCCTGTACTTTCAGATAGTTTGTTTAGGTCTTCAAAGTTCAACTGAGCCATCCTTTGATGCCATAGGTAAAACTCATTTCCTTTTATTGTGGATATGTATGCTGGAATACTGTGTGTATTAAGCCGGTACATATTATTTGTCAATTTTGCATTTGCTACTTGTTGGTTCATTTTGTTAAATATTCTGCAACCTTCTTTGTCAAATTGCACTTTACAGCCGTTCTTTATTATTTGACTTACAGACTAAAGATTGGTGGCGAGCTCAGGAACATAGAGAACATTCTGTACTGCAATCATTTCTGATTTGAAATTCTTATTCAAAACATGTAAATTTACCTTTCCACATGCTTTCACAAGTAGTTTCTTGTCATAAGCCACTTTGTTAATTGGAGGTGGTATTTTATCATAAAGCCAGTCACAGTGCATTGTTAGATGCATTGACGCCCCCGAGTTGACATACCAGCCATTGTCATAATTTGTTGACGTAGAAAATACAGCCGCATAACTAGAGTTCTCATTTGACTTCTGTTCTTCTTTTTTTCTACAATTCTTGCTAATATGTCCATATTTATTGCAAGTATAACACTTCGAACCTTTATTAGGTTTGTTTAGTTCGTCGTAAGCTTGTTTGACATACTGCGAGTTATTTTTAATTTTGTTAACATACAGCGCAGTAATCTATGATTTTCTAACATCTTGAAGAAGCTTAGTTTTAACGGAATCAGGTGATATTGTCAAACTCGAGCTCTTTAATGCCATAATCATTGGTTAATACTGATCTGGTAACCCGGCTAATAGTAAGGTTCCCAACCATTCATCATTTACAATTAAACCAATGTTTTTAAGTTTATGGGCAGTTGTCATAATCTTATTGACATACTCTTCAATGTTGATGATAGTTTGAAAATATGAAGCTACTTCTTAATAACATGCGTGGTTTTATTTGTGATTTACCATAGAGTGCATAGAGTATACAAATTGACAGATAAAGAAGGGTCTAGAATTTTATAACTACAACAATATGAATACCTCTTAGAAAAGTTTTTATTCGTCATCGTCATCACTCGCCACTCAGTATTAGTAAAGCTCTGGATCTAGAATTCACGATTACCTTGTATAAGCTTACCGATGAATTGTGTAATGTAATGTTAATAATGGTAATTTTTCCAGGTCAATGAATACATTAATTTGGCATATTTCCCACAATGTTTTCTATTATGTTATCTAAAAACACGACGTATTTACAGAGTCCAAGTATGGTTGCTGCTAAAAAGAATTGAGGAGTGCTTGCTATCACTTATAAGAATTGTTTTCCCGAAGATGCTGTGTCTTATTATATCATCCTTGCCATATACACATTAATAAGAAAGCGTTTATACAACCATAAATAGGTAATATAGTCATTTATTTGCAGAGTATGTGGTAGTATTCATTTCGAATCTATGATGTGACTAGATATTACCTACTAGGAAACTACAGACGCAATAAACTCATAATAAGAACGAATGCGGTGACAGAAATTATTCGCTACCACGAATATACCGCAGTGCGGAATACTCGTAATTTCTACTAAAGTATCAAACGTAAATTGAATAGAAAACCTTTAAAAGGAAGAAGCAGTAGTCTGCTTTTAATGAACGTGGTTATAACAATGTATGTATATCTATATAAAATGTTTTTTTTTGTAAAAAGCTTTGTAATTACGTCATACACTGAGCGCAAAAGGACTGTAAGATCGTACGTAGAATTCACTTTATACAAAATATATTACATAAGAAAACAAGCCGTACAGCCATCGTATTTCATATGTATACTATTATCATCGCGACTTCAATAGAACTTTATAACGATGTAAGCATTGTGCTTTATTTAGATTTCTGAGTTATTTTAACTTATTTTAAAGTTGGGACACTTAGACCTAAGACACCTTTGACCTTAAAAGCTTCCTGTGTATTTAGTAGAAAACGACTACCTTTAAAGTGACTTGTATCGCTGTGTCTGTAGGTTTAATTATTTACCTGGATTTTCCATAGGAGAGTGCCACTATTGTTGCAGTGCAGGTCATTTCCCACCTTATCAGCATCACTGAATAGCACGGAGAGCGGGGCCCTAACAGTAACATTATAAGAGGAAGTGCTTAGCAAGTGTTTTCAAAGTAAACTAACTTCAACGTAAAATAACGAAAACGTTAGTACCGCAGAATGCAGCATCAAGTTGCAAGCTGAAAATGATCGTTTTGTTAATTTTTTAATTATTTTTTGAACAAAAGATATTTTATTTTCATTCTTAATAAAACTTGTGTATTTAATTGATTCTTATACCAACCATGTTTATTCTTTTTTTTAATGTAACTTTATTTACAAATAAGAAACCACCTTATAGTAAGCTAGCACTATGTCACTATGTCACTCGGATATTACGAAGTCTATCCTCGCCCCATGAAACTATAGCTACTTTCTTCATCAGAAGAAATTCCCGCTATCAGCTATATTGAGTCAAGGAGGTAGGGTTTAATAGATTTCCGCTCGAATTGCAGTCGGAGGATGCATCTTCATTTGAATGAAGACTGTGGTTAAAATGGTCTTATTACTGGGGTTAATTAGAATATATGAGTGACGTATCTGTGATGCGGCTGTTCTTAAGTATCGGTAACTGCTGTTCATTAGGTGGAACACTGTGCTTGTTTGCCAACTTATTTGCATAAAAAAAAATAATATAACATGTTTAACATCGTATTAGAATACCGAATGTAATGTGATGAAATTGTCACACTTTGCTTTTCCCTGTAGACAGGATATTTTTTTTATACTCCGTCGGTGGCAAATAAGCATACGGCCCGCCTGATGGTAAGCGGTTACCGTAGCCTATTGCAACGCTTGCAATTCCAGAGGACTCACATGCGCGTTGCCGACTCTCTAAAAACTTATACACTCCTTTCTCGAAGAGCCTCGGCAGGGAGCTCATTCCATAGCAGTTCCTCAGAGCACAACCCATTATACAAGCGGTAGAACACGCACAAGGAGATAAAGTCTCTCCTTAGGCTTAAGGTCAACGATTCTCATAGCACGTCTTTGGACTGAGTCAATATTATCTGCTTAAAGAGTATTCAACAACATTTAAAAAGCCTGATACTGACCTGATACTATTTACTTCTTGACTTTGACACTTTTACCTAACTTTTGCTGTTATTAGTCATTTATCCATATTTATATGTATATATGTCAATTACCTTATAAAATCATGGAGTTACTATTAATATTATAACCGTCAGGCATAGTTATCATAACAATCTTGACTAAAAATCTTACCTTATGAATTCATAACCTTAGAAGCCATCATCTAAGTGTTTTGTACGTCCTCACTTTGAAATAAAATATATTCAAGTAAATAAACATTGTCAAATTCTAAGACCTCTATTATACCTATTACTTCAAATATATTTTATCATATCGAAAATACAGAACTTTATATTCTTGCGATATAAGATATTGCGATGTAAGAAATTGATTCTGAGAATCTTTGTATTATTTCATAAGCTCATTTAATATAGAAATCATTATATTATTGAATAGTGGGTGGGTCTCCTACAAACCTACATTCAGCACAATAACTTTAAGGGTTCAAAATCTAAATCAAAACCATTTATTCCATAATTAGATCATAGTTTTAATTCACACATTTATAGGACAAAGTTATACTATATAAGTAGTAAACATTCATAACACATTTACGAACGCATAACACGCCCTTTCCCCTTCCTATCCTACACCCCTATAAAGATGTCGTCTCGCACGCATTGGAGCTCCGCTAAAAACGCTCTTAAATTATAATTAAAACCCGTGCGTGCGTGCGTGCGTGCGTGCGTGCGTGCGTGCGTGCGTGCGTGCGTGCGTGAGTGCGTGCGTGCGTGCGTGCGTGCGTGCGTGTGTGCGTGCGTGCGTGCGTACGTGCGTGCGTTCGTGCGTGCGTGCGTGCCTGTCTACGTGCGTGCGTGCGGCGTGCGTGCGTGCGTGCGTGCGTGCGTGCGTGCGTGCCTGCGTGTGTGCGTACGTGCGTGCGTGCGTGCGTACGTGCGTGCGTGTGTGCGTGCGTACGTGCGTGCGTGCGTGCGTGTGTGTGTGTGTGTGTCTGTGTGCGTATGTGTGTGTGTGGGTAAATCGAGATTAGTGAGATTTATTTATTTTGTTTATCTTTCATTTTAACTTCACGTCTACTTTTTGAAACGATATTTACTTTCTTATTTAATTCGTTGTATTCTTTAGCGCTTACACTGCACGTTTTCTTCTCGCGAATAAACAGAGAGGCATTAAGCATTAGGTATTCTTCACGATATGGATCAGTTGAGGTCATGCTTATGGCGATTAGGACCCCTACCTAAATAATGTTATGAGTTTTTGTCATTAAGGCTATTTATAAAGTTATTAAATTTTTCTTTGGTTGATAAAGAAGGGGATCGGTATATGGCTACCATACTGACATTGCGATCTATTTCACAAACGAGACAGTTCCCATCCTTGAATATTGGTTTGTTTACTTTACACGATAAATTTAAATTAGTATAGATGATTATGGTTTCATTTTGGTTTTGATTTAGTATGGTATAGTGTGACGTATATCCTTCAAGGATAGGTAAGTTATTTATATTTCGGAGCCAGCATTCAGTAAGCATGATTGTACCAAAATTAATTTCGGATATTAATAGGCAGAGTTGGTCAACATTTTTATTTAAGGTTTTAATATTTAAATGGAATAGTGTATATAATGCTTCTTTCAGTGTTTATATACAGCCTACAGTCTTTCGGGGGACAAAATATGACGTCGTCGCCTCCAGCGAGTCCAGGTCAGTTTTAATGATATTTATGTCAGCCATTTATTACTTAGAGAAACCCAAAATCTTAGCAATCTACGAAGTGATATTTTTGTAAAAAAAGTGGAAAGGACTTGACGGAGCATATGAAAGACCGAGTGCGAGTGAGTATAGCATAAGAGTATGAAATGGTTAGTATGTGTTTTTATACATAGTGTGGGTATGCCGAATGTAAGTGTAGAGATTTAATTATGGTTAGTTTTGTAGGATATATTTTGTAATATAAAACCTATGTATTGTTACATAAAATCTGTAAATAAGTTTAAACAAATAAAATCGTATACTAATGATCAGTGTAGAATCAGGAACTAGTCACTGTTTTGATTTCAGGTCCAATAGAGATTGTTCAGTGGAAATGAGTACCTGTTTTTCACCATGAGCTTTTCGAACGAAAATGTTGCCATTTGAGGTTCAGAAGAACTGGTAGCCATGCTACTTAGCAAACTCCCGTGACTGGTAGAACAAGTTTTTCAAACTTGGCGGGAGATGATCGGCTATATAGACTGCCTGTCTTTAACCGGCAATGTTTATTTGCTCCATGTTTAGTTTGTCCTCCACGGTTTTCTTGCTGTTATTATATTCACGCACAGCTGATATAGTTTTTTGCTTCATTTGGACCGATTGAAACTCTGTGACGATGGGTCGTATCAGTCCTGGTTTACAGGGTATACGGTAAATGTCCCAAAGATCAGATGGTATGATGCTTGAGCCAACAACCTGCCCAATTTTACAGATTGTGTTTGTGAGGTCCACACTGGTCTCTTTTTCGGTGAGCGGAATGTTTCTTATCTCTATGCATGAAGATCTTGACTTGAGTTGCAAATCATGCACTTTCTTTTCGATATTTTCAATACATTTTCGTTGTTCTAAACGTTTCTTTTGTAGGTTTTCCAGTTTCAACTTAATTTCTTCATAATGATTGCTTATGAAAGCCATAGATTGTCATCGAGATACGCTAGTAATAATAACTCAGTGTAGATTGTACAATTTCGTTATTAGAGATCTGAATTTTACTCGTTTTTGCCTTCAAGTCATGTATATCTGAAGAAATTTATGTGATTAGCGAGTTTTGTTTATCACATATCTCATCTAGTTTGGCATTTAATTCGATTTTAAGGTTTTTCTTTGAGATCTAGATTATTATATGTTCTTGGTGACAAATCCGAGCGGAGGAATAGAGTTTAATTCATACAGAAATCAGAAATTCAGAAATCAAGAGTGAAGGTAGTTTCATTGCTGTGCTCTTACCAGGATTGAGAGAAGATTTTCTGTACAGAAAACAAAACAAACATAATAAACACAAGTAAAGTGATTTTAACTCTAAATAAAAGAAAGTAATATAAAACTGAAAGAAATATAACTAAAAGCTTATTTAAGTAGAATCGTTTGTTAGGTTTGACTTCCGACATATAACACGCTTGTACGATTTGTACCAGAGCTCGAGGTATGTAAACAAATGAAGTGAATCAAAGTGTATTGCAGTTGTGTTAGTCCAAACCATCACTACAAAGCTATGTTAACTTGCTATGGTATTTACTTAAATGGATAAAGTTTGCAGATTGTTCTCTTTTTTTGTAGTTCCCGTAACTATTGCATCAGAGCTTTATAGTACATTCTGGCAAAAAGTATCGGGAATTGATAATTTAATTCTAATTCCAAATTCAATTCAAATTATTATTTTTTGTGTTTAAGTTGGCACAACTGTTTTCTACATTGGCGCAAAGTTTGAGCTATATCTATCAATTGGTTTGTTTTCAATACTCGATTTTCTAAGCTCATCTCAAGAGTGTTTTGCGATTTTTATGATGTATAAAAACATCGAACAAAGAGTTTGTCTCAAATTTTGCATTGCAAATGGAATTTCATGTTCAGAGTTGCTGGAAATGTTACAACAGAAAGCATACGGTGAATCGACTTTATCAAAAACTCGTGCATATGAGTAGTACAGTGCATTCAAAAGCGGTCGAGATTTGTTGGAAGATTTACATCGCTCTGGTCGGCCATCAACGTCTTCAACTGAAGTTAACATCGCTAAAGTGAATAGCGATGATAGAAATAGTGACTGATAATCCTCATTTAAGTTTAAGAGAGATAGCCGCTGAATTTTCTGTGTCTCACGAATCGATTCGTACCATTTTAAACAATCGCTTGGGCATGAAACACGTTGCCACTCGACTAGTCCCGAAAGATCTGAATTTTCTTCAAAAACTCAATCGCGTAAAAGTCGCTGAAGACATGCTAGAATGACTCAATTCCGACCCTACATTCGTAAAACGCTTTGTTACTGGTGATGAGACATGGGTTTACGAGTTTCACATGCAAACTAGTTAACAAGCTTCGGAACGGCAACTTCCAACTGAACCGAAACCGAAAAAACCACGACAAAGTCGATTAAAAGTCAAGGTCATGTTGACTGTTTTCTTTGACTATCGAGGTGTTGTGCACTCAAAATTCTTGCCAGAAGGTCAGACTGGAAATAAAGAATATTATTTGAGCATTATGCGGCGTTTTAGAGAGGAAGTTCGTCGAAAAAGGCCAAATTTGTGGAAAAAAAATTCTTGGATATTACACCACTACAACGCGCCGTCACTCAAGGCCATCATTGTGAACGAATTTTTGAACAAAAATACAATAAAAACCATCGAACAACCACCGTATTCACCGGATCAACTTCGGCCAACTTTTTTCTCTTTCCAAAACTCAAATGGGCCTACTTTGAAGGCATGTTGTGTTTTATTGATCTTTTCCCGGTACTTTCTTAACAGAGTAGTATGTGACTTATAATGTACTCTAAATATTAGTCACAATTAATTTCATGACAGAACCATTTCGTCTACAATATTTAACGAGATGGAGAGAAGAAAGCTCTAGATTTCTTTCGACTCGATTTTTACAATCCATAGATTTGTCCCCAAAAAAATACGTAATGAAAGATAAACGGTGTTACCAATCATAAAAATCTAAAAGCTTATGTCAAGAACTAGGCCTATTTATATAATGTCATAGTAACACAGTAGTTGTTTCCTGAACAACAAATGTAACATTACGGGCGTCACGAGACATGAAGATATCATTTACGCACCATTACCTCAAATGTAAGATGATATTCATACATAAAGGAACGACGAAGATGACTATAATTGTATACGTAAGAGATAAAATAAATAATGGATACATTTCAGTTACTTTGCGAATTTTTATTGAATGTTTGTTTAAAATATCAATCATCGAAGTTTCTTATAAAACTCAAGCAGTAACTTAAATCATTATATTAATACGTGAAGAGAATTCTTTGTACCCCTTTTTGGAATTTTTACAGTTTATACAGGGTCTGTCGTAAGTAATAGACAACCCGTTAATTTGGGGTAGCCTTGGTGCCAGGCTTTAAGAAAATCATATTTTCATGTCCATGTCAACGGTGTAAAAATGGTGACTACTTTTGAATTTTTTTTAAAGTTTTGCTACTTTGCTCATTCATTCTGATACCATTTCAACAAATGAAGGTGTTTCTTACTAGTTTTTTTTTTGTCGTTGATCGTACTCTACTTATTATATTTAGTTACTATTGTGGGCGTTATTAATGTGAAACACTTTAAAAATTAACATTTCATTTTTTTTTTAATTATTTGGAGTTTTAACTTTTGACTGTAAAAAGAAATACTTTGGCATAGGTTATATATTACTTACTACAGACCCTGTAGATAGAAGAAGTGTAGAAATGCTTCTCAAAAGCCGTGTGTACTAGGGCCTGTACCTAGTTATATTACATTCCTTTACTTCCAAATTCTCAGCATGTTTACCTACATATAGATGAAACTATATATTATCTATATGTTTTCGTTTATGGTGCGGCGTAAGATGTGTGTGTGTTCAACACTATAATTTTGGATAAACATCTCATTGCAACAATGCTTAAAATCTATAAATTAGGACATCTACTAGGAGTTTATATATACTGTGATTACTGTACAAGCAGGTTATTACACGCGAGTTTGTTTTGTGTGGTTTTCATTGTCGCCTTTGGATGGCGCTGTGCGGTTTATGTGCGCGGTATTGAAATGTTCTGAAGGTTTAATGACCCTGCTAATGTTTTTGAATATACTTGGTTAACACCGTAAATGGAATTTGGTTGTTTTACTACTAGTAAACCCTTACTCTGTTTACACTCGAATCCCTGAACAAAGGAATTGTTCATGGTCCTGTGAGTCGGATTAGACTTTTAGTCAGTTCGAAGGGCGCCTTTGGTGGGGTGCAAGTTTTTGTTCGGGATTCCCCACGGGCAGTGGATTGCTGTCGCAAACGTGGGAGGTTCTAGGAGGTCTGAGGTGGACAAAGGGTGACACACCCCTGTCCAGGAAGTTTGCAGGCCGTCGGGTCTGAGGAAGAAACAGGGTGAAAAAAACCCAGTTCAAGAAGCTACCAGCAGTAGTTAGATTGTAGGCACATCGTGCGCACTGTTATTGCGGAGTAAAGCTGTAACATGGATCGAGGAGTTACTAGGAACGAAGGAGCGTGACCTGTGATGACGTTTCGGTAACATATATATGATATATATAACTGTGAGTACTTTTTCGATTCTATTTTAAATCTTGTTCCTAAGAAGATTTTAACATAGTGCAGTGATATTGACTTAGGCGTTTAAACAAGAAATTTGGACATTTTGAACTTTATTTATAAGAAAAATATTACTTTGATATTTGTGTGAACTTTGAAGTATTATTTATTTTCTTAGTTAATTTGAACTTTATTTCTTTGTGACTTATATCTTTAATTTGTGCATGCTTTAGTTAAGACTTAGAATAATTTCGATAAAAACGAAGGTCCATGCCGGATTTCACCCAGAATTTAATTGTGTAAAAAGACTTAGAAAATCTGGTTGATGAAGTTGATTCTTTGTTACTGTTTCAAGAGGATTTAGGTAAACGTATTAAAAAAGCATTGGTGAATTATAAAAAATCGTCTAAAGAAAGACTCACCAAACACTACTGTGAAGGCCGTTTAGCTAATCTTGAACAGTTGTGGTCTCAGTTTATAATCGGCCACGAAAAATTGTTACATAAAGTACCGCGTAAACAATTAGTTGAGACTCCTTACATGAAGAATGATTTCTATGATGAAGTTGAAGAAAATTATTTAACTTGTCAGAGTATGATAAAAGAAATGTTGAACTCATTTGGGACTGTTGAAATTAAACAAAGTAATTGTGAAATTAGGAAATCTAGCCAGGTTAAGTTGCCAAAGATTAATATGCCTGTGTTTTCGGGCAAGTATTCTGAATGGAATACGTTTAGAGACTTGTTCAGTTCCTTAATACATAATAGCAAAGAGTTAGATGGAGTCCAGAAACTGCACTATTTAAAGGGCTATCTGACAGGTGAGGCTGAACAGTTATTGAGACATATTCCAGTAACAGAAGATAATTACAAGAGGTGTTGGTTCTATGTAATTTTTACCTCCGGATAATAGGGCTAAAACAAATAAACCACACATTCATTCCAACAATCAATATACTCACCCGGTCAAAACATTTCACACAGTGAATGTTCAATGTCCGTTTTGTACAGAAGAACATAAAATTGGTAACTGTAAAAAATTTACTAAAGGATCAATTGATACTCGGTGCAAGTTTGTACAATCTAATAATATATGCTTTTGTTGTTTGGGAAGCAATCACTCTGCAAAGTTCTGCCATCATAACGTGCGGTGTCGTATTTGTAAGGGCAAACATAATACCCTATTACATCCTACAGGTGATTTTGGTAGGAGTGCTGGTGAGATCAGTAGCGCTGGTAGTGATAAAGATGGTGCGGGAGAGGCTGGTTCTTCCTCAAATTCTCCATCGGTAATTGCGTGTGTTTCTACAGGAAGAGTATTCAGTCAGGTTTTACTAGCTACGGCGTTAGTTAAAGCCAGGATGAAAAACGGTGAGGGTTTTATGATTCGAGCTCTCTTGGATCAGGGTTCACAGTCATCGTTTATAACCGAATCTACGGTTCAGGCTCTCGGATTACAAAAGACACCTGTGAATAGTACGATTTCAGGAGTCGGCGGGGAAAATAAGATAGTTTCCAAAGCTATGGTACATGTAGATATTACGTCACGTTTTGATCCTAACGTGGTCATACATGTGAAGGCATTCGTCTTGAAGTCTATCACCACTCTTATTCCTTCTAGTAAGATTGAGTTGATGGAGTGGAAAGAACTCACCAATATGGTATTGGCAGACCCAGAATATCATACGCCGAGTCGTATTAATATATTGTTGGGAGCTGAGGTATATGGACGGATTATTCAAGACGGTGTAAATAAAGGGCCACTCGGTTCACCAGTTGTACAATCCACAAAACTAGTTTGGATTTTGTCGGGTGTGGTTAATAAATCAACCGAGCCGCCAAATGATGTACGGATCATGCACTACCAAGTGGATGAAGGTAATGAATTGCTCAAGAGATTTTGGGAACTTGAAGCTGATGCTGAAATACCAAATAAGGAAATTGCGCTAAGTGATGAAGACAAGTTTTGTGAAAGGTTCTTTGCTGAAACTACGGCAAGGAATGTTGAAGGACGTTATATTGTGCGTCTCCCTTTCAAGGATGATAATCTTGAGGTAACTAATTCTCTGAAAGTTGCAGAGAAAAGGTTACATTCTTTGGAAAAAGATTGTCCAAGGACTTAAATTTAAAACAAAAATACGAAGAGGCTATGAATGAGTACGTACTACTTGACCATATGGAATCGATAGCGGATAATGAGATCAAAACCTCAAACGCCATCTATTTACCTCACCATGCCGTCATACGAGAAGATAAGGAGACAACAAAGGTTCGACCAGTTTTTGATGCTTCTTGTAAAGGCGAAAATCAAAAGTCGTTGAACAATCACCTTTTTGTCGGACCAAACCTGCAACCTGAACTGAGACACACTATAATGCGATGGAAAAGTGCTCCGATTTGTTTGACGGCTGACGTTGTAAAAATGTACCGACAAGTGAAGGTAGCTAGGGAGGACACTGATTACCAAAGGATTTAATGGAGGAATGATCAGAGGTCAAAAATTGAACACTATCGCATGCTAAGGGTAACTTTTGGTGTTGCGTCAGCACCGTATCTTGCGGTAAAGGCGTTACAGCAGGTAGTCTTAGATGAAGGAAGCTCTTATCAAATGGCAGCAGACAAGGCGAGGACGGACTTTTACATCGATGATTTGTTGACCGGCTGTGAAACGAAAGAAGAAGGTATAAAATTATATAAAGAAATGAATACATTATTAGAAAAGGCAGGATTCGAGTTACAAAAGTGGACAAGTAATGATGAAAATTTAGTAAAAGCTATGAAAGAAGAGGAAATAAAGGGAAAGGTTAAGGATGAGTCATGTGATGCTGGAAAGGATGGGATAAAGATAAAGGTGGATGAAGTGATGAGGACTGTTGGACTTACCTGGAAACGAAGCGAAGATTCATTCCGCTATGTAGTTGACTTACCAAAGCTGGAAGAATCAGTTGTCACTAAAAGGAGAATAATTTCGGACATTTCTCGCTTTTATGATCCCCTTGGTTGGGCAGGTCCCAGTGTTATAGTGCCGAAGATTCTCATTCAGAAACTTTGGTTAGCTGGCCTAGATTGGGATCAAGAAGTACCAAAATCTCTGCTCGATGAGTGGCTTACCTACAGAGAGGAATTGAAACTACTGGAAGCGATCTCCATACCTCGATGGATAGGTACGAGGGTTGATGATAAGGTCGTGGAGCTGCACGGCTTCAGTGACGCATCAAAGTTGCGTATGCTGCAGTCGTTTACTCGCGTGTGATCGACTCAGAGGGGAAGGTTCATGTAGCGTTAATATCGTCTAAAACGAAGGTCGCTCCTGTGAAACAAGTTTCTATCCCCAGGTTAGAATTATGTGGTGCCGTCCTGTTGACGAGATTGCTGATGGAAGTTGCTGCGGTGCTGAAAGTAGACAAAAATAAATTACATGCGTGGACAGATTCAACTGTAGTTCTTGCGTGGCTCAACAGTCACCCCAATCGATGGAAAGTGTTTGTTGCGAATAGGGTGTCAGAAATCTTGACGAATTTAGACTCGCACAACTGGTCGCACGTGACGTCGAAGGAAAATCCTGCAGATAGCGCATCCAGAGGATTACACCCATCTGCACTTATAAGTAATCAGCTATGGTTTCAGGGGCCTGATTTCCTGCACGCCGAACACGTTGTTTATCAGAAACCAAAGGATTTAGCAACGGATTTAGAGGAAACAAAAACATTTCACGCAACCGCAGAACTTTCTATGTGGAACAGATTTTCATCACTGATGCGGATGGTGAGGGTTATTGCGTATTGCAGGCGATTTGTTAGCAATTGTAAAAAGGGAGACAAGAGATGCGGGTTTCTTACTACGGAAGAACTTGATGAAGCTTTAACAATTGCCATAAAGCAATGTCAAGAGGAACATTTGGGGGATGATATAGCAGTGATAAGGAAAAACGCTACCTTACCAAAGAGCAGCAGTCTGCGGTCATTGAACCCTTTCTTGGATGAGGATGGTGTATTACGTGTTGGTGGAAGACTTACACATTCCCAGCTTACAGAGGATCGAAAACATCCAATATTGATACCCAAGAAATCGCACTTGACTAATTTAATCTTGGCTAGTGCACATCGGCAGACTCTCCACGGAGGTCCTCAACTGATGCTATGTCATATACAGTCTAGATATTGGATAAAGGCTTACTTTCGGAAGTGTGTGACTTGTGCAAAGACTGCAGGGATTACACAAACCCAGTTAATGGGGCAGTTGCCTTCAGCACGAGTTACACTTATAAGGGCGTTTAAAAATTCTGGTGTGGATTATGCTGGGCCGATCCAGATACGAACATCCAAGGGTCGAGGTCATAAGTCGCAAAAAGGATACATTTGTTTATTCGTGTGCATGGCGACACGTGCAATACATTTAGAGGTGGTAACGGACCTCACTTCGGCAGGGTTTTTACAGGCATTCAAGCGATTTGTTGCAAGGAGGGGGCACTGCTCAGATGTTTGGAGCGATAATGCCACAAATTTCACTGGGGCAGCCAGTGAACTAAAAAAGCTGTTCATCATCGAAAAGAAATCAATGCTTGATGAAGTAGCAGAGGCTCTTTCAACAAATGGCTGCAATTGGCATTTCATTCCCTCTCGGTCCCCCAATTTTGGAGGACTGTGGGAAGCCGGAGTGAAGTCTGTCAAATATCACTTAAAACGAATTATCGGTGGAGGCATGTCTGAATTCCAGACCTCTAACCACACTACCCTCGAATGAAAATGAGGAAGTATCGGTACTTAACCCGGGACACTTTCTCGTCGGTGAATCTTTGGTGGCTCCACCTGAAAGAAACTACGAGTCGGCAAACGTAAGCTCTTTGAGGAGATGGCAATTTACGCAACGCATTTTGCAGGACTTTTGGCGATGTTGGTCGCGGCAGTACCTTACCAAATTTTATCATCGGTACAAATGGTCATCTCAGGGTCCACAACCTAAAATAGGAGACGTTGTCGTTGTGAAGGAAGATGGTTTACCTCCTTGTCGTTGGATGTATGGCAGAGTGATTGACATGGGTGTCAATCACTCTGTCCTGGGTTGGGTAATCTTGTCAGAGTCGTCACTTTAAAAGTACGGAATGCCACGTTAAAAAGACCAGTTACCAAAATATGTCTTCTACCAATATCGGAGTAAAAAAGAAAAATATGTATAATTTGAATAGTTAATTTTACAATTTTTATTTTTGTCTTGTATTTTATTGGGTTTGATTTATGTACATCTTGGGCTATAAATATGTCGCCACGGTGGGCGGTGATATTCACCTTTTATTTTAAGGACAAGTTGCAGTTTGTCCTTGGTGGGCGGAATGTACAAGCAGGTTATTACACGCGAGTTTGTTTTGTGTGGTTTTCATTGTCGCCACTGGATGGCACTGTGCGGTTTATGTGCGCGGTATTGAAATGTTCCGAAGGTTTAATGACCCTGCTAATGTTTTTGAATATACTTGGTTAACACCGTAAATGGAATTTGGTTGTTTTACTACTAGTAAACCCTTACTCTGTTTACACTCGAATCCCTGAACAAAGGAATTGTTCAATTACTATAGAGTAGTCACAGCATATACTTCATAAAAATATAATATTTTTATTAAAATATTTTCAAGGAAGGAATAAAATATCATTGACAGCGTAATAATTTCTCAATCATTACGATGTCAGATTAAGTTCCCTTCTTAACCTTAAGTAATTAAAGGTAAACCTCTAATGAGAGGTTTTAAATATGGCTGTACGGAAGGGGTTTTATTGATATGACCAGTTTTACCTATGATCTAGATAGAGTTTCATAAAGTAGCTTTTTCGTTTCGCTTTACAGAGAAACATATTCAGCAATCTCATACTAACATTTGTTGAGCCATATTTCGAAATTAAACTTTTAAAATTGCAACAAAGATGATTGCTTAATCACCTTGTTATAAAAAACGTACCAACAAAAGATTATGTAATATTGAACTTTGCTCCGAGTTCCACTAGACTTCGTAAAATATACCGTACATTATAAAATATGACAGACATTTGGCCTAGCCTAGGAACGCTAAAAAAATATTAGTATTATAAAAAGAACGGCAACCGCTTTAAAACTAATACACTTTTTACTTTAAGGGTAACATTAAATGCTAAGAACAGATAGACCTTTCTTTTGTATAACGCTTTATACAAAACGATAGTCCTTTCAACTTACGAGTTGATCCTGTATTCAAACAGAACCGATGAAATCTGGCACACTTTGTTTAAAAATTACCAAAGGCCACCAAAGCAAATACAGCGCTCTCACACTCACGTTAAAGCGACTCTTTAATAACCTAAAAGGGTGTAAAAAGGTAAATGCACTGGCAATGTTAACAGCAACGGGTAAGACCCACGGACACTAAAGCACCTAATTGGTGCTCTCCAGATTCTGCTATCTGTACGAGAATGGCATTGCAAGTTTAAACACTTTTGATTAAAATTATTACCATGAACAGTCTCTACAAAGTATACCATTGTTTTTTTAAACTAATAGACTTTTTATTGTAAGTTAACATTAAAAGCTTAGAACAGATAGACATTTCTTTTGTACGACGCTTTGTAGAAAATTAATTATTTTGTATTCTCAAAATTCTAATTTCAATAACAACCAATTTAAAAAAAAAATCCTTTTATCTTCATTGGATGTTTGCTTAAAGACTTTCACGCAGCTTTGTATAGAGGCATTGTACTTGAATAAAGTATTCAAGAGGGCAATTTCTATAACAAGAAACTGAAATGGCACTCAGTGCATGGCAGGAGTGAGCAAATATACGAATAAATTTTGAGACTCAGAAGCGGTAAAGGTCGGGTTATTCCTTTTGTAACCTTAAATTACGTATTAACATCCCAATTTAGTTCATACAATTGTTTAATTGCTATGAATTCATATATTCGTGTATAAAGAATCAATGTCGTCGAAATTGGCTTCGACATCCATATTGAGTCCATTTTGATCTATCAAAATTCTAGCAATCGGCTTAACAATTCGGAATAAATATTTCCATTCTCTTTTCCATTTCAAAATAAATAAATTCAAAAATTTTACTAGATTACTCTCATTTTTGTCCCAAGTTACTTCAGCGTTTTTGATCTGACGCATGGATATGAAGATTTTTAAGATTTTCATCGTCAAAAACAGAAAAAAATCTGAGATAAAAGTTCATGTATGTGTACATATGTAGCGAGGTCGGGCGACAACTACAATATTTTAAGGCTAGAATTGCTGAAACGGGTTGCAAGTGGAATAATACAACCGTAAAGTGTCCCCTACAAACATTCCAAGAATCTCATTTAAAGTTAGCATACTCCAAAAGTCAGAGTCAAGTGTATTATGTGCATGTTCACGTAGTAACTTTTGCTCTTCACATAACGCAAATAGCTTTAGTGCCAACATTAGGGCCTTAGTATTGCAACATTATACACTTCGTTGGTGTGCATTAAACGCTATTGTTATAACGTTTATATCTCTTTTTGCTGTACAGCTTCAGTTGACTGCTCTGCATTCTATGTGATCTATTTTTAGTGTTCTCGCATTATAACGACACTCAACTGTAATTGAATTAATGTTGAAAGAAATGAGGCAGTGCATTGAGTTAAAATATTTAAAGTTTTATTATTTAGAACTGCTTTCATATTTACTGTAAAAGTATATTTCCAGAAGTGGGGTGGAGGATAGGGAAATGAGAGGTCATACGATTTCCGGTTAAACTACACCTTCAATTGGAAAGAAATAAATAAAGCAATAAAAGGTGTGGATAATCAAAATATCCACAACTTTTGGATTTAAGAAATTTCCAACATGAGCTCAAATTTTTTGTCGTTTTTAATTTTTTTCTACAACAAAAATAATTCGATTTGAATGAAAATTACTGAAAATATATATTTTTACGTGTTAAATTATATATTATAAATATTTTTTTTGAAGCAAAATATTCATTTTTTTTTTTGAAGCAAAATATTCCTTTTACAATGGAAAAAAGCCGAATTTTCAAACCAAAAATTTGGTTAGTAAAATTTATAATTTTTGAGTTTATTGGTGCCTATTTTTTTTTTTGAAGCCTTAGCTTAATGATGAAATAAAAAAAAAATTGCTTGCATGAAAAGAATTTGTTTAAAACTAGAAAATCTAACAAAAAGAAAAATGTAATAATAATAATAAATTTATTCCAGAATTTATATTGTTTGTTATTGTTAGTAACAATTTACTTAATCTATGGTTAGTAAAAGATACATTATACACTTCGTTGGTGTGCATTAGACGCTATTGCTAAAACGTTGATATCTCTTTTTGCTGTACAAATATTTTATTCAAATATAAATTACTTTATTTCAATATCCATGTGACATGTTTTTAAAAGATGAATTATGGCCTGATGGCATTGTTTTTGGGCGTTTTATACACTTTATGTATAGAAGGAAGCCTAAGGAGCCTAAAGTTAAAGTTAGTTAATTTTTATAAATTATGGACTATAAAATTATTAACAATTATCTTAACTTTACTACTTTTAACAGTAAGTCGGCCAAACGGTCTATAGATAACATTAAAGAAATATGTGTGTGATCGGAAGTAGTGGCCCTTCAGGAGACATGTTACTTCTCCATGACATTCCAATACCAGGAACGATAAACACTGACTTTGAATATGCAGGTAAGTCCACTAAAGACACTTCTGAGGGTCTAGTGAGGGGAAGACCTCATGGAGGGGTGGCTGTTCTCTGGAGGAGGGGCTTCTTTGAGTCAGTTATAATTGTGGATTGTAACAGTCGGCGATTAGCGGCCATTACGGCCACGACAAATGGTCGCACTATTATTTTATTTAGTGTGAATATGCCTACAAATTGTCCAGATAACTTATCAATTTTTACAGATATGTTTGGTGAAATTGGTGCTATCATAGCGAGCTGTGACATTAAAAATTGTCTTTATATTAGGGGATTTCAATGCTCACCCTCGTGAATTGTTTTACAATAAGTTAACTAACTTCTGTACAGACCAATCTTAGATCTGTGCGGATATTGAAAAACAGGGGTTAGATAGTGATATCTTTTATTGCAGATGTAGGATATGGTTGGATCACTATAATAATTTGTGAAATAGTAAGTTAAAAGACTTTGATTTTCCTCAGGAGTGTCCTAGTTGCAGTAGCAAGGCGTGCAGACCACAGTGCAGACAATCAAAACCGATACCGGAGGGGAGACTGAGACGCGTGTGTGGGTGGAACAAACACTTAAGATCTGCACACCAAGAGGTCAGGAGTAGTTTTCAGGCCTGGATATGTAACAATCGTCCCACTTCAGGTCCTGTGAACGATGAAATGCGTGAGAAGCGAAAAGTATTTAAAATGTTGTCAAAATAACGCTGATAAAATTGTTATGGTAAGTATAGCCAGCTAACGAGCTACAAACAATTTTAGTAAATTTTGACAAGCCACTAGTAAGCTGGATGCGAAACCTGGTCTATCTGCATGTGTGGGCGGGGTAAGTGAACATTTGCATATTGCGAACTTGTTCAGGGACCACTTCAGAGTGCAATCCCATTTGCCACATACCTTGTCTATGTTCTACAATTTGTGTGTTAGTCACGCGTATTTACCTACTAATGTCATGAAAACCATAGTGGTTCCCATTGTAAAAAATAGGACAGGTGATATTTCGGGTAAGGGTAATTACCGTCCCATTTCCCTCATAACTATTATAGCCAAGGTCTTGGATGGTATGCTTGATAAATGCTAAGATAACATATATCTTCAAGACGCGCAGTTCGGGTTTCGTCCCGACCTTTCAACTGAAGCTGCTATTTTGAGTCTAAAACATACCGTTCAATACTATATTGACCATGGAACGCCGGTGTACGCCTGCTTACTTGATCTCTCCTAGGCATTCGATCTCGTCTCGTATGATGTGCTTTGGCAGAAGATGGGGAGTATACCCGCGGAAATATGTGACCTGTTTTTTTTTTATGGTATAGGGGGCAAACGAGCAGACGGGTCCCCTGATGGTAAACATTGTATATAAAATATACTGCAAAGATATACATCAACATGAATTGATGCCTGAAAATAATATTTATCTTCACCTTCATACAAATTATGCTCGTAATTTATTAATATTCTTCTTCAAAACGTCTTATTTTTTTCTTGCCTTTCTTCAACAACACATTCATCAGTTTAACTGGTAACCGTTGTGTGCATTAGAAGTTTTTCAGCTTACTTTCTATTTATTTTACACGATATAGCTTTGAAAATGGCAGAAAATGCTGTAGCAGCGCTACCAGATATCGCAGCCCCAGAAGCAACCCTTCCTCCCGAGGAAAGGGCTTCGTATTCCGAGGTGACCCAGGTTATAGAGCCAGATGACGGAGAAGATACTGAAACAGTGTACAGTTGCCCAAAAAATTAGTGAAGTGTCTAAAAGGGGAACTAAGAAGGGTCGTCAGAAAGTGCCAGTTGGTGCAGATGAACGTATTGAAGTAGATAAAACTGCATCGAATGTTATACTTGATGTCAGTTCACATATTCAGGGCATTCAAAAGAAAAGCAGAGTGTCTATGAGTACTTTGGCGTTAGCTCATGAGTCTTATAAAGACAAACAAGTAAATAAACTTAATACATAATTATTTTCATATTTATTATATTAAGTTAGAAAACGAACGCCCAATGCAACCTGGTCGAAACGTCAGGCAATTCAGAGGTATGTAATACCTTTTCGTGATTGCGTTAATTCCCGTGTAAATACGTAATTATATCATGGAACGCCAAAGTTTAAAAGTTAGTATGAATAAGACATGTGAAAAAGGTAGGAAGAACTTTCGATAAATTTGTGACTGTAAATAAATAAAAAAACTGATGCGTTAGTTTCCTGAATGATTTAAATAACGCTAATTGTTTAAACAACGTTTACACGATTTTTTAAAATAGTAAATGTATAATTTAGTAAAGTTTGTTTTTATTATAATTTATTGTTTTGTAAAAAAAAAATATTTTTGGTTTTTCTCGATTTAAACATTTTTTTTTTTCAAACAAACATTATATATTTTTATTTCATCATTAAATTGAGGAGTTAAATATTCGAAATTTTGAAGCATTTTTCAATTGTAACTCGTAAAAGGTATAAAAATTATTATTTCGCTTCAAAAAAATTACTGCTTGTTTAACCTATATATTCCGCGATTTTCATCTAACTCGAATTATTTTTGTTGGTGAAAAAAAAAATGAAAAAAAAAACGGTTTTTAAGGAAATTACTGAATACAAAAGTCGTAAGTATTTTTTTTATGTAAACCGTAGTTCTGGCTATGGTTCGGAGCGAGAGCGCATGGAACGCTGTCGCTCAGACAATCAGATATTTTAGATTTTTTGACTTAATCGCAAGTTTTGGTCTTGGGTTTTAGACCGAGGCGTCAACCGAGTGCAAAGGTTGAAGCTATTTCTAATTCGTAATTCAGTCGAAAAGTAACAGGTGATATCACATGACCTGTATAATAATGGACATAAATTCATTGTATTCATAATGACATATAATTACCATCGCGCATAGATTATAGCTGCGCTGATTAAATTGTATGAATAATTTACTTGCCCTCCGAAAATCCTAACAATTGTCTGTCGTCAATTTAATAATACCGCTTTTGTTATTTTCTCCTGATATTATTAAAAAATATGCAAAACGATCGCAGCCCGACAGGATGTTCATTTTAGTAATAATGTATTTGCTTCTGTGAGGAGGTGATGTCCGCACAGGAGGCGGCGGATCATAAGCAAGTAGTGGAACGCCGGGGTGGTTTTTAGTCGGTAAGAGTCCTACAGACCCCTTCGCCTCCCCAAGGCGGAGGACATCCATGTTAGGATCTTCCACCTCGTCAACAAATAAAAAAAAAAGTTGTAGATACTTTATCTACAACTTTTACTTTTAACTTTTTTAGATAAGAAATGTAGTTAAGCCGGCAATCGTAAAAATCATTATTGACTCCTCAAAACGACCATTTCCCTACTCCCCACCCCTCTTTCCCATTTTCACCTGGTTTATACTAAATTCGCCCAACCACATACTGCTAAGATTTTGTTTTTCTAAAATATGTTTGGCCCTGGACTATTAGTTAGTAAAGGCTCCGTAGAGTGAAAAACTTATAACTGTAATAAAAAAAATAGATTTTTATAAATTGGTCATTTTAAGCATCAGTTCGTTGTCACGCCGTCTGCAACGAATATTTTGACTTGAGGTAACTTTATTTTCTTGGAAACGTTATGTTGTACCCGAAACCAAAAAAAGAGCGGGTTTGTACCGAGACATGCTACTACTATTACAAAGGGAAATTTTAAGGCATGTTACCTAATAGGCTCATTATTGTCTACACAATATATACGTATCCGTATGATCACGAATAAGACACATGCTTCGCTATGGGTGTTTCAAGCTTTGAGACAAAGCAACTTTGAAATTCAAAGTTGGTAGTTATGTTTTGGTACTTTGGCCAGAATTTTTAGATAAATCTCAATCGCTTATTATAAAAAGTATTTTTTTAGATAAATCTCAACCGCTTATTATTTAAAGTACTTTTATGTCAATTATCTACTATTACAGTTGTCACCGAAAAAAAAAGTTAAGATACGGCTATGGCTTCACAACCATTCTTGTTAAAATATTGTAGCAATAAAAAAATGCTTTATTAATATTTGTTCAATAAAAAAGAGGCAGTCATGGGACTGCCGATTGAAGAAGCAAACTTAAACGATACGATGAACTTAAAATGTCACATTAACACGTTGGTGACATTAATTAATAAAGAGCTGACAGAACTCAACGTTTAGATTAGCGCCCTCTAGTGAATTTTTATATGTATTATTAGCGTGACTGACTTACTGAACGACCGACCGACTGACTCACTCACTCACTCACTCACTCCCTCCCCCCCTCCCTCTTTCACTCACTCCCCACCTCCCTCTCTCCCTCCCTCTCCATGTCTCTCTGACGCTGTGCATGTAAATATAAGATACTGGTTATAAAAATATTTTTTTTAAATATAATATGACACTCGGACACATTTTCGATCAGGGTCCCGTGACCTGACGCGAGTTTAACATTTTTTACCCATCTCAAAAAGTGCCCAACGCCACTAAAGAAGTTTTCACTTCAAAAATGTTTCTATAAGATGCATTTATATAATTAGCTTTTGCCCGTGGCCACTGATAAGATAATAGTTACTTCGTAACAGATACATCACTCCCATACAAAAGTGAAAATACCTGCGCCATAATAGCCTACAACATGTAAATAATATAATACCTGACGTTAGCTGCGCAGAAATATATCTTATTTACGCTTTTCAAAAGTTGAGAACGCCTCGCCCACCGCACGAGCTTCGTCTATGTGTGAAGCCGAACTGCCAGACACTCTAGGGTTGTACAACACAAATAATGAAATAGATTATTTATTTGATAATCAAATGGGTGTTGAGTTTTATATAATGCTAAATAAAATTATTTCCCCCTATGAAATTTATATGTTTAATTTTTATAGGTCATTATATTTTAATGTTCTTAAAAAAATTCTTAAACCTGTGATAGTAACATAAAATGTAGATGCTGTAGACATGTACATATATACTAATGGAGAAAGATACTCTTATAATTTAATACTTTTGTATAACATATTTGTTAGACAAAAGTATTAAATAACAAATAACTACCTACTCAAATAAAAACCTCAATCCGTGCCGCTATCAATATGTTTTACATTTCAGTAGCTCTTTTTATTATTTTCACTATATTTCTTACTATTTTACATAATGTGTGAGAGAAGCAGCCGTCAGTTCGCCTTGCCTACAACAAATGAATACGCGGGCAGTCCACACCTACAAAGTTTGTCACCTTTCCTAAATGTTATGGGTTTATTATTTACGGTTTAATAGACTACATGTATTACAACACCCACTGGAAGTTAACTATTATTTATTATTAGCATAGCCACGCGGCAATGGCGAGTAAAGAATAAACATCTAAAGTATTTTTTTAAATTAAATTGACAAAATAAGTAACAATAATTGTTGCAACTTATTTTTAAAGGATTTAACAGATCCCTAACAACTAGCAATAACGCAATTTAACATTTATAAATAACAAAACACGTCCACTGCATAATAAGTTCGATTTGACATTTTTATTTACGGAGAATACCGTTAATCCGTGCGTGTGTGCTCTCAACTATGCGTTGTCGTCCTTACTGACATTTGTACCGTCCACGATATGCTAAATTGGTAGATATATAAAACGCGACCTCGAGTGAGTGATGTAGCCCTGCCGGGCTTTGCCCTTGTTAATGTTGATTTGGTCAATCAGTTCAGGTATCCCTCGGAAACACTACCAATTTTTTTCAAGATGAAAGTTACCCTATGACCATTTCTGTACCTCTGACAACGTACATCCAAAATATTATTATTCATGATGATGGGTTCAGTAGTAAAAGCGTAAGAAATAAACAAACCAACTCACTCTCACTCTTACTCGTTAATTACAAAAAAAATGTTTAAAAAATTGTTAATTTACCATCTACTACGAATTTTGAATACAAATAATAAGTTTTTCTATTTACAATTTTTTTTTTTTACATTTTGTCCCAAACAAAACATGTATTAAGAAACTTATATTATGTATGCAAATAAAAAAAATTACAAAAATTTTGCTAAGAAGATTAATTTCACTAGCAAAAGAAGCGTAAAACTGTCAAGTCATAAAACATTTAAAAGAAAGAAGAACTCGTCTCCTACCAGAATTGTTTTCGTGATTTATTTCTTGAAGGTAATTTTCGAATTGAAACTTCTTTAGAATCGTCGTAATTTGAAATTCGATGAAATTAAAAAGCGTCACGATAAAGAAAAAACATATTCATAAATATGATTTAACCCAAATTAATTAAGCAACGAATTTTTAATACGCAAATGTACAAAAATTACACCACGTTGATATTGACATATTTTTTGAAGGCTTGGTAGTACGCAGGCGCAAAGACAAAGATTATAGAAAACACTGATACTTGTATTCTATCTCGTTCTCTCGCAGGCTAAATCCTATTCATGAATATGTTTGTCTCCTTTCAAAGATTATAGGAAATACTGTAAACTTTTCTTCTATCTCATTCTCTCGCAGGCTAAATCATATTTATGAATATGTTTTTTTCTTTATCGTGACGCTTTTTCATTTCATTGTATTTCAAATCACAACGATTCTAAAGAAGTTTCACTTCAAATATTTTCAAAATGTGCAGAATTGAACCTGTTACAGTTTTATTATAAGTGTAGATTATAAAGATTTCATTTAATTCCAAATGTATATAGGGAGCGTAATCTATGCACCCTGTGGCTTGTATAATATGTTGACTTAAATGGCATAATCTATTCTCGAATATGCACGCCTCCCAAAGGAATTAGCACAGTCCTCGTAACGTTTGTACCGGGTGAGTATTAGGCTTCATTAACTTCCTGTTACTGCTTGAGTAGTCCATGCCTCTATGATTGAGGGACCTGATGTGTATCGATCTAGCGGGGCCCCTCGAGCTAGACCGAAAAAACTAGTGGCAATGCTTTCTTTGTTCAATGTACCTCACGAATTTATTAACAAGATTCAATGTACCTCAACGGTCTTGATAGAAATTACAATAAATCGCCTGATCCATCCAGCGGGGCTCCGAACACATAAAAATAATACTGTTCGTAACTTGTGCCAATGTGCCTTTCAATTCATGTATTAACTCAAAGGAATCTTTAACAGAACAGGAGAAATTCAGCAACAAAGTTTTGTCTGCCCAGCAGGGCCCTTTGTAATTTGAATTCATACGTGCAGAGAAAGTACATCATTGTTATGTATTACCAATGTACCTTAGAGTTCTTCACTATTATCAAATTTTTCGCGGTTTTTCTACATTTTATTGTAAATACAAAATAATGACACTTTCAAATGGCGCATTGGAGAATATCAATGTAACATTTGTGTTACGTTGCTTGCTTAAAGCATAATTTACTTCAAATCGCGAAACCGTGCTGTGTGCCAGCGAGAGTCCGTTGCAAGCGTGTCGGCCTTAAAGCAGTAATTATTTTCGGCTATTCTCATACGATAAACCTTTAACGATCAACTTAACTGGTTTTGAAAACAATGCTTAAATAGTTATATGAAGATGTTTCATTACCGATTTAAAAGCATCACGTAAGTCCCTTAAAATTAACCAGGATTTAGCACTACAATTTGTAGACTTCTGAGCAATTTTCAATGACGTTTATGGACGTTGATGAATATTATGGACAAGTAGGTGAATATTTCTTCATTTAATTTTCAAATAGCGCTATGTACAGCATTACCGTAGCTAGTTGGCCTACTAGAGTGTTTTGATGCCCTTAATTCCTGATACTGAACTTGCGTGACCACCAAACGAAAGAACGTGATATTAATAATAGCTTACCTCATATTTCGGAAACAATTAATTACTCACTTTGTTTGTTTATGTAACCGTACTCTATCAAATTATTTTGTAATTACTATGTCCTTGTATAGTCTAAGATGTTCACTTAAATTAGAAACACGAAATAATACCACTCTTAATAAATATCAGAATTGGTCGATTTTATTATTTAATTTTTTTTAAATCAAAATTAATGTTTAGTTTTAAAAACTTAAAATTATCATTACCACTGTGAATCTATACCTCGGCTGTTAACCTTTTGAACCTAAGATGATTACAGTGACATTTGACTAATTTGCTTGTAATTAATATCATCATCATCATTTCAGCCGGTTGACGCCCACTACTAGGCATAGGCCTCCCCCATAGACCGCCGCAACGTTCGATCCTACGTTAACAGCATCCAGTGATTTCCTGCGACCTTTAAAAGATCATCAGTCCACCTTGTGGGAGACCTATCCATGCTGCGGGTCCTGCTTCGAATCTCTCGAATCATAGCCCTTTCCATTGCCCTCTGGGTGACAGAGAACTTCGTCATGAGGCGCTTTGTCAAGGACCACATCTCAGTGCCGTAACCCTTGTGCAAGGTCTTCACCCTGCTCTTAAGACACTGCGGTATTTTGGACGTAAAGATGTTGCGTAGCTTCCCGAACGCTGCTCAGCGGATTTGGATTCGAGGATTGACCTCTTTCTCGAAGCTGGACCTACCTAAATGGATCGTTTGTCCTAGGTATACATAATCGTAGACAACTTCGAGCTTTTTTACATAGAAATTCCCTTGTTTTTAATAAAATAAACAAAATATTAGAACTACATAAGATGAACTACCGCATATGTAAAAAGACTCTATTTGAATGGTTGCATCGTCTGGATTATACTGACACTGAAAACGTATTACAGGTTGTAAGATAAAGAAAACACACACAAACTCACTCAAACACTGACGTACATGTCCCGAATACGCACACATACACGCACATACACACACACGCACATCCACGCTCGCACACACCCACATTTACACATGAATGCATTTTGCTTTCTCTTATATTATGTTATCACTGTTGCTATATATTGCTTACCTTTAAAGGGGGGAAGGCGCTTTGATACCTATAGTACAGATTTCGACCTAGTTTAGGATCAGGGTGTCTTACCTTTTTCAGATCCATGCAATGTCACTCCAGACTAAGATGAACATTTGTAATTAAAATTTAAGATTAGAGATATTAAATAAATATATTATTAAAAAAATAAAAGCTTTTTATGCCATTTTATTACGCCGCTAGTTAGGGAAACGCAGATTATTAAAAATTTACCAGAATACTTATATATAAATCACCGGCTATGCAATTGCTCTCAAATCACTTTGGCGATGTATACCAGGAATCTATAAGTCACGTAGCGGTGGTATTTCCTATAATGTTATTTTCTGCTTGTTACGTGGCGTCCGGATGCTTTAACCCAATAATGTGCAAACACTGTCCCACCGGGCCGTTAACACAGATTTATGTGAGTAACTTACAGGGAACTGCCAGACAGTATTGTTACTGAGCAAGATTATCATAACATGTTTGGGTTATTCGTGTTCATCAGTCTTCTGTCGCGTGTAAGCCAATTTTTGGTTATGTTCAATAACTATTATTTACACTAATTACAGTTTAACTAAGCAGAAACATTTTAGTTAATGAACAAACTAGATAGTAACTACAAATTCTGCATCACGAAATGATAGTTCTCACGCTAATTAAGTTAACAGCAATTGTGGCTCACCAGGCATCATCACATAACCCGTTTCTTACCCAGTGGAGCCTCGACATGACTTTTCCCCTATCCATGCCGCAGTGCTACGTCATCGCACACAGATCAGACTCATCAGCTATTTTTTGCCCCGAATTACAATTCCGACAATTTCTAAAAAAACTTACTGGAACTATTCATTAATCCGCAATAGAGCACAGGCAGCTTACTTATCAATACGATCGACCTGGGAGTGGAGTGATGTGGCGACATCCACATGCATCAAATATACTTCAACAACCTATGTGTTAGTTGAAGTAAATACCAATCGTACAATGTCCAAGAACAGTTCTGGTTTATTAATCAGCCTGAGAACACATCACAGACAGCAAGACGCTGTACCAAAGTGCAGAAAAGCAGTTTGGTGCAGCGGAGCGTCAATGCATGGAGAAAAAAAACATCGAATCGATTTTGAATACTTGCAAAAAATTGCATTTAACTAAATTTTATTTGTAAATATATTTTTATTATTTATTTTTGACATTTTTTAGCCTCAGTTCGAAGAAATAAAATTTGGTATATCTTTAAACTTGTACAGAATGTTAAAAACATAAAATTCCTATTATATTTTAGCGTTCAAGTATTAATAAAACACTTATCTTCTAGACCTAAATTTAGAAAAAAAAAAAAAATTTACATATTATTCAAAGCCAAAATATTTTAAAATCGTAAGAAATTTCGTAAATTGTTCAGTTTTTTGGTGGTAGTAGTACTTTAAAATGATTTTTCCTTCCAAAGTATGCCATAATTGGCTTTTTGAATAGCCACAGTAAGATATGATTTACAGGCCAGCTTTCGACATCGCTCTACTGTTTCTGTATATGCTTGCAGCTGTATCAAAATGTGAGATTTTTTGCAACCAGGTCTGCCACTTCGTTGTGCCTGATATCCATTAGCATTGAAAGATACGTTACTTGTGCCTCAATAGCTGATACAGTCATATAAATATACTCATTGGCCTCAAAGTTTAACTTAGGTTCTGGATTTTTCTTGTTGGCATTATTAGCCTTTAACTCAATTATTTTATATTTATTTATTTAAACCTTTATGCACAATGTGTACAGAGGCGGACTAAATTCCAAAGGCATTCTCTGCCACTCTACCCTAGGATGATGTAGAAATTAATAAAGTACGTGAATTAAAAAGTATAAGAATTAGTCAAATAAGAGAAGAAATAAGGAAAGAAAAAGGGCAACTAAATAAATACATATATACATAGAAACAAGAATATTTAAATATAATTATATATATTATACATACAAAATTACCTATATATTTATACTGTTCTGATGACTTCGAATTTATGAAGGAGGAGAGCACGAACCTTTGCTTTAAATGATAGGTGACGAGGTGCCATCCTGATTTCCTGCGGGCCTGAATTATGAAACAAGAACTGACACATGTTGAAGAATGACTGGGGCATAATAGGAGAAGATTATTTGAAGAGCGGGGAATGGACGTAGGATATGTAGGAAAAGTGGGTGAATTGAGAATTGAATACAGAGTAATGAGGGCGCGCAGATGACGCGCTGATGAATCGGAAGCCAGTTTAATTCAAAGCGAAAAGAGGTAACATGATCACACTTTCGAAGATTAAAAATGAATCAAATGCATCTTATCGTATTTTGTATTTGTTGAGAAGCTCTGCATTCAGGTCGTAGTAGCATACATCACAATAATCCATTATGGGGACAATCAAAGTCTAAACCAACATAGATGTTGTTTTAGGTGGGAGAAAGTTTTTAAGACGGTATAACACCCGCAGTGTTTCTGTAACTCTTTGGCTGAAAAAATATTTCTTTGTATGGCGGGTTGAATAATATAATCTTTTTAATGTCAGAACGTTTTTTTGGTCGTTTTAACGTAACTCTCTTACTTGATATACAACCACAAAAGCATTTCAAATAAAAATATATACTGTGAGCTTAATTAATTATCTTGAAGGGTTTGGTGAGGTTAAATTTAGTCAGTTTTCAATTTCCTTCAGTTAAACGGGTACCTTTGACAACAATACAAAAAACTCAATGACAAAGAAATAGTGCCGTTTTCCAACACTTTATCATGAGCCTGGAATAAAGTTGTGGTCCGTTAGTGTATCTCTCTGATTTAATAAACAAATGCCGAAGGTGATCTACCCAATGTTTTAACGCGTTGCATTATAGCAATCATTAACGAAGCCGCAGTCCACACTTCTTTATACACATCAAATACTTCATGGGTAGAACGATGATTGCCTTTTAGTTTTTCTCTATTTTAACATAAACAATATGCTTCACCATATACATAATCAAAGCTTCAATATATCTGTTGTTGTTGGAAACACTGAAGTATTACTCCTGCGATATTAAAATGGGGCACGATATTACACTTCGCGTAAATATAATGGACATTATGTCGATATAATCCTAAACTCACTGAAAATTTAAATTATCTTACAAGTCACACTAGTCAAAAGTTAGTATAAATTATTTAGAAAATATAATTTAAATTTCTACACTAAAATATAATAACGCAAGCTACACAAATTGTTTGCTTTTGTTTATTTTCACAAATTTATTCTTCTACTTCTACTTCAAACAACAGTAGAGGGCTACAAGTAGGTTGTAATTTTTTTACGTTATTTAAAATGCAATGCAGGGTTCTAATATTATTCAAGATTTAAAATAAAAAGAAAATGTTGACGCTCCACCCATATGTGCGCAGACACACTACACAAGCAGACACACACACTGAATGAAAGATTCTACTCATATTTTCAGCAACAGTTATTAATAAACATTTTTTTTGTGATAGGTACATAAGGTATACGAACAACGAAATAATTTTCATAAGCTTGTCTGTTAAAACCAAGTTAAATTTTTAAAATTTATTTTAATTTAAGTTTATATACAAGTTGGGCCTTACAAACTTCTACATTATCCAAAGGCAAACATCACTTACAATACTTAGATTTTAATGATGATCAAAATCCTATTATAAAACTTGTTTAATTTTAAAGTTATCTCTTTATTAACCTCGAGACAAAAGTGTGAACAAAGTTCTAAATGTTATTAAACATCAGATGAATTATTTAGCCCTTCCAAATTCTCTTTAGTCGAAGTAGAATATCATGGACAAAAGATAGCATAACGCAAAAGAGGTAGCTTAAAATAATAAAGGCATTTAGAATTTGTGTTAAGCTTTTCTCTCGGTGCCAAATGTTTCCAAGTCGACTTACGAGTTAAATTGCCGGGATTCGTCTTAATTCTTCTGCTATTACGACTCTCATGACGTGTATACGCCAGGTGCTTCCGAGTTAATTTTGCAGTTAGTTTTGTTATGATGTCTTAGGTGAGTAATTAACTCACTGAAATATACTCGTAAACTTCCCACATTTTTCACCTTGAAACCAAGACACCGCGCCTGAGGCTGAAGTCAAGTAGCGAAGGCTTTTAACGCTTTTATCTCAAGATGAGAGAGTTGGAGCCGAGTTACATTTGTTCTAACAATAATATAACAAAGCTTCATAGTTTCTGTCTAGTTTGTCGCACTGTAGGACCGGTTGTTTAAAGCTGTATAAAGCAATTTCATGTAGTTACTGACGGGTTAATAGCGGAAATTATGGTTATTACCTACCTCTAAGGTGGCTCAGATCTGAGTACGTACCGAACAATTCAACTAATGATAATAATTGTAGGTGTCCATGGGCGGTGGTAGACACTTTCCATCAGGTGACCTGTGTGCTCGTTTACCCCTTATACCATGAAAAAATGTTTAATTTCCGAACTAGATTTTACAGAGTATAAAACTTGGAAGTAGTAATAAAATAATTTTTCATCGTAAACATGAAGGGTAAGTACCGCCATTAATACAAAACTTTGTATTTCCACGATTTGTACCTCTTGCTTTGTTGTATTGTAATTTTTACGGTCGGGGATGTCTGCGCTCGCGTGGCTACACTGCGTAATCGTATTTTATATCAACAATGGCCCTTATCTGTAAAAACGTATTTGAAATTCATGGGTCTGCGTCGTTGAAAAATTGTCTGGATTTTTTTTTATGTTTAAAACTGTGACGGTGATGTTAAAAAGTCAGGCACGACTACTTATTTGACTTACAAAAAGTTGACATTTATGATATTTATATCTTTTATTTATGGTGACTTTTAAGTCATTTACGGTGGTCAGGTAAATTTCACAAGTAAATTTGGCAAGACCCCATAGGAATGTCTGGTTTAACGGAATTAACAAGTGCTCATGAACTTTTAAACGTTTTCTTTCTTGCGCTTTTTACGATATTGGTTTGGAGTGAAATATCCCCGTCCGTAACTTATTTATTTCTGACAGCCAAGGCAAAGACGTGCGTGCAATGCAAACATCGTAAACATCCTTCGAATGCAAAATAGAGCTAATTTAAAAAAAATACACTTTTGTGACTGTCACAGACATGAAACTTTTAAAAAAAATTACAAGACGCTTTGTTTTGCTACAGCCGAAAGTTTTTTTTTATTAATAATAATCAAAGCTGGATTGATCTGTTAATCATCATGTATTTCCCACATGATGAAAAGCAACCAAAACATAACAAATCCCTCATCATTGGTCCTCTTCTACTCTGTCTAAACCCTTCCACGACACAATGTTTCGGTCAACTTTGTTGTTAGGAAAATAGTATTTTTAAAATATACCAATGATATTACACATTGATTGATAAATTATTAACCACTATTTTATGCGTAATAAACCCTGGTACAATATTTTTATTCAAATATACATTTAAAATAAAAAGGAGACTGGTTACTAACATGTATATAGCCTGACCAGAAAAGCAAATGATACTAATTTCTTTTAATAGTAATAGTAACTTGAATACGTCATTAACATATCGTCATTGTTTATTGTTGATTGTTATCAAAGATTATGGTCCATTTTTGAGTTTGTAACATTGTTATGTGATAAAATGCCAAAAACTATTCATACAAGTGAGAGAAAACTGGTTTGCAATGTTTTTAAGTATGTATCGGAAAGAAAGTCCAAGGGACTATATTTATCTAAATAACATTACAGATTTAGTTATCAACATGACTTATAGGTTTATCATATAATATGCACAATCAAAATTGGTTATTTTATATTATTGTAACTAAAACCCATTTAAAATGATTTGAGGTATAGTTGAAGAAAAATTTGCTTAAAAAAATGTTAATCTCAAATATGTTACCTTCCTCAAACTTGTACACGGTCGTTTTGAAGCAAGTATTAGACATTTTATTAAAAAAAAAAGAAATGATAGGTATATAATATTTTTAATTGTTGAATTTTATACTCTTTTGTAGGAAAATTTTACAGAAACATGGAACAGCTGCTTCGAAAACATAACAAAATAGAAGACAATTATAGAAGTAGAGTCAGATGCCCATAGTTGAAAGGAACATCGTTAAAAATATCATTAATGTCGGTGAAATTGCATTGTATAAATAAAGAACATAAAAATGTCAAACAATGTTGAAAATTTAGACTCTGATTTTGATGATTCATAATAAACATCATATTAGCTTTGACGGTTTTATTTATTTGTATATCTCTTTCACTTTGCGCAATTTTATTCATTGATTTACACCTAAATTTAATAATACTACGATGCCAATCAGTACTTTACTTACTTTAATATAGCCTAGTGTTTAAAGCTATTATAAGCAGCGGAAAGCCAATATACCATTAGATTAATTAAAATATGCTTTAAAATACAAAATAACTGGCTGCGGTGATTTAAAAACAACTTTTCTAGCCGGTTTTAATTCACTTCCATTTTTTTGAGTAGGTAATATAGGTACGTTACGCGAGTATTTTATACACTTTGATGAAAAGCCACCATCATAAAACGAAATAGTTTTACATCATAAACTATAAAATTATTTGCAAAAAATTATACAAAATCTAGGTATGAACGTGTAAACGTATATAAAAAGCTTGACTGAATACATTGAGTAAACATTTCTGAAACGTGAATTCAACTTTTTAAAGTGAACTACAAATTCAAAAAGGAATTAATTAACCTTATGTGTTTAAAACTCAGCACACGAGTGTTATAAATTTTAGTAGCTAAGTCACGAGCAAGCAAGCTTTAATACATATTTATGTATTCGCAAGAATTTACTGAGGCAGTTTGGTCTACACGTGAACATGCTATGTTGAATTACTGTTTTTTAAGAAATGAAGTATACTTATGCGTTCATTAGTTTTGCCAACAGTTATGCCTTTTGAGATGCTTAAGTTAGGCAACATTTTATAATTTTATCTTGTTTCAGTAAAGGAGATAGCCAACTTTTGGGCCCACACGTTACAGAACAAACAAATAGTGTAAAAATATGTTATTTTGTGCCAATCAAAAAACACAAGGAATAAATTTAATTTACAGTTGCTAAATAAAAATATTTGTATTTTTGTCAAGTTCATACATTTCGCCTTGAAATTGATAAAAAGACAAAGTGAAGTCCAGTCCTTAATCAAACGTCAGTGTCAAAGCATAAATGTCAATGGAAATCTAGGCGGAATTCACTAGGGACACATTAGCAGAAAAACCTATTTTGTGTATATTTTGCTTTAGCGTGGGTCTATCATACAAAATTTACTAACTAACGAAGAAAATAACGTTAAGCTTATTTGCTTCATTAGTGGTGTAAACTACTGTTCGCTGCTCATATAAGTGAAAGAGTTAGTTGAGGTGCCATTATTAATCATCCGATGATATCTGGATTTAATGGTGATGCAAAAATTATTTTGCAAACAACATAACCTACCATAGATTCGAGGTCATATTTCTTGATTATGCAATTGTCAATCAAACTGAAACTATGGCAGTCTAAAGTTCATATTTTTACCTAGCTAAAGACACTAGTTTTTTTTTTTCGTGTGGAGACCCCTACGGGTCATCACCTCACCGAAGCTAACGGTGAAGTGGTATGTCGGAATCGAACCGACTAAAACCACACGGTGTTCCGTCACAAGTGGGTCTATTGCAAGGGAACCGGGATACCCTAAGAAGGAAGCCTCCGGGAACCCCTGCAGACCTTGGCCGCCTCTTGATCAACAGGCGGCCACACCGTGGTGTACGGGGGGCCTTGCCCCCCTCCGATTTGAAGACGCGCGCTCGGAACACGTTGCGCTGCCGTCTCAGGCCTGCTTTTGCCAGGATAACGGACAGCCCGGCCGGAGGCCGGAGGTCGTTCTGCGCTCTCCGGCGCCTGGTGCGTCTACTGCAGGACGGGAGAGTACTCGTTCTCTCCCGTACCGTCTCCGCCGCCTCTTTAGCCATCATCATGGCCTCGCAAAATGAGGCTGCGGAATTCCACGCACTCTCACTTTGGGCCATGGACAGAACCATAGTCTCCAGCGAGAGGCTTCCCACACCGATACTTCCACCGACCGTTGCATCCACGTTGAGCATGCCCCTAAGGTGTGGAGTGCAGTGTCCTCGCGACAGCCTCCGCAGTGGTGGCACGCAGACGTTGGCCCCCGGGCCTATACGATACAGGTACTTACTGAAATAGCCGTGTCCAGTGAGTATCTGCGTCAGCCGGTAGGAGAGGCTGCCATGTCGCCTCTCTAGCCAATCCTCCATGACGGGTCTTACCGCCACAATTGTGGCGTGCCCTAAAGTCAGTACTTTGGAACTTGTAATGGTTCATCATGATTTGGGCCCAACGATGTATGGGAGATAGGCAATCTCCTTTATTTCTTTTTTTTTATTTAATTCTCTAAAGCTAATGTCAAATAATTTTCTCCCATAATTTAGATGTGAATGAAAGTATAATAATATTCTAACTGACATAGGGCTATCTAGACAATAGCACCATCGTACGACGTCAACGTCATTGAGAAATCAAACTTGCGTCTGAAATCAAAACTTCCTTAGAAAAAGTTACAGATCGACGTCAATTTAATCTAGCCCAATTTAACCCCACGAAGACATAGGTTTGCGCATTCACCGCCAAAATGTTACCATTTGTCGTATCACCTCGTTTTGAGAGCACTTCCCTAACTGCCACAGCCATCATCGGAATCCTTGGCGTCGATATATCAAGTGAAGTCCAGTTTCGCGGTCACTTAGAGTAGGTCAGTAAAGAATATTTAATAATCAAACAATGAATTGTGTATTTTCTGTGTTTGTTTCGGACAACACACAGAAATGTAAATGTTCGATGGCCAAATTACTATAGACAAATATTTTCTTACAGTTAATTGGCCGACGTACTCCTCTATAGGTCGATGGTTTTGCAAAGCTGCAAAATATAAAGGAACGGAAATAAAATATCGCTAGGTATAAAAAGATAAAATAAAATGTATGAAATAAAAGAACAGCGACAACAATTTGCAAAACAAAAAGGTATTAAGAGTAATACCCACGGTACGAGTATATAGCTTTCTTTCAAATCGCAATTTGTAATGAACAATAATAATCAAGAAATAATTGATTTAATAGAATTGAAACTAGAAAATTAGTAATAAATACTTGATAATAATTTCCATATAATCCGGTGTGACTATATGAAACGCAACTATTTACATAACAATGTTTTACATATTAACACATGCATCACATTACGCGTTTTAACATATAAAGGTGAAAAGACGGGATTGCAATAGAGACAATAGGATTGAAAATGCTTTCAAAATAGTAAATTATTCACAGGTAAAGACTAGCCGTTTCTTGCAAAACTGTACACAAGCTCGATTTTTCATGACTACATAACTTAGTCATTAGTCTGTATAGCTGCACCCTGCAAGCGAATGCTGTAACGTAAAGTATGACCACACTTCCGAGCTTTTACGTGTATTACTTATTCAACTTAGCATACAACAAAGCTTCCTCTCACCATATTATACTTCTTACATGCTGTAGTAGTGTTATATTGTGTATTATTAACAGAATTTTAGTTGTTACTTTACAATTAGCTACTCTATAAAATGTGAACTCATCCAACGTATTAAAAGCAAAGCTAATGCAGTAGGTTATATTATAAAAAAAAAAAAATCTAATAGAACATATCATACTTAAAGGAGTATATACATATATTTAATACGTAAAACGACTTTGAACTATGTATAGTCATACCCATGTGAATTTGGAAACGTTTAGGAGCTATGATGTAGACCACAGATCAAATTCTGATATGTAAACAGAGAGACGACACACACACATACGTTAAACTTATACATTTATAAATTAATACTACGGTGAATCATTGGAAATTGAAACAAGAATATTTTCGAGTTTTGAAATTATTGAATGAAGTTTTATTTTTTATAAAATTACATAATGTCTGTACAAGTATAATATAGCCTGACCAGGAAAATAAAATACTTGACATGTTACGGAAAACAAATGAAAGTAATTTCTTTTAATAAGCAAGAGTATTTTTAAAACATCATTAACATGTCATTATAAATTGTTTATTGTTGATTGCTGTCAAAGTATAAGCGTCGTCTATTTTTGAGATATTTGTTATTCATAGTCGTGAGAGAAATGTGATTAGTAACGTATTTAAGTATTTGTCGGAAAAAAGTCTAAGCCCTTGAACTATATTTCTCTAAGTAACATTACAGATTTAGTTGTTACAATAAAAACTTTCGTGAGTGATATTCATGTTTATTAGAGATTATACGGTTTTACTCACGTTTGTATTTCGGGGATGCCCGACTAGTTTCGGACCCGACGGGGGCCCTTTTTCAAGGAGTGAAGCGTCCTGCCGCGACGGTGTCAGACGATGTCAGTCAGTGTGACGCCTGACACCGTCGCGGCAGGACGCTTCACTCCTTGAAAAAGGGCCCCCGTCGGGTCCGAAACTAGTCGGGCATCCCCGAAATACAAACGTGAGTAAAACCGTATAATCTCTAATAAACAGATTTAGTTGTCACCATTACCGGCAGATCCATCATATAAAACGCACAATAAAAATTGGCTTTTGCCCTCAATATCATTGTAACTTAAACTTAAACTCAATCGAAATGATTTGGGGTATGGTAAAAGGAAAATTTGGTTGAAAGAATGATGATTTCGACAATTTATTTATTTCTCTTTATTGTACACCTTTAACTAGTAAATAGTGCAAAACAAGTCACAAATGTTAAGGTATACGCAACACTGAAAACGGTGAATTTTTGCACGTCGACTATCAAATCTAGCCTTGTCTTTGGCTGATACCTCGGTCATTCACTGTCGTTCCTGCCGTTCGAGAGCTTCGAAGTCTTCAAAGTCAATTGAGGTATTGTCAAACTTGACCAAGTTAAGCAGCTCTGTTGGTACGCAGTTTTGACGTCTAGTAAGTAACTTAAGTGGAGCTATCCCTGTAGTTCTGTGTAAAACTCAAGTAGGTAGATGAAATTATGGGCAGCCCTATCGCGTGTTTACGTACCGTCCGGCTGTAGGTAATTATTTCAAGGATAGGGCCGAGTTCACAATACTGTATATACATATACTGTGGCTGCATCGAGAGCTCACGCTTTTATTTTTAAATTTTAAAGTACAAAAGCGTAATTCGAAATCGTATTGATATACCTATATATGTTTTAAATACAGTCAAATTCACGGTGGAAATTGACATGGTTTCTGGTAGTTTATGTGCTGTAACATGGATGTAGATAGTAACAAAATCTTATATCTTATTCTTATATAAGGGTTTTATACCCTTTCTTGAACATACAAATACCTACTTAATTCGAATGGTAAACCTTTAGAATCAAGTATTTATTTTGAATACAAATAGTTAATTCTGTAATAAAAATAATTAATAATGGTTTACCATTATTAATTATTTTTATTATTTTATCACTTATTAAATATTTGTATAGTAAAGAAAATACATCATTTTGAAATGGTTTCAAGATTCTATTTATGGAAAAAATATGTACTTAGGTAAGTACTAAACACTTTTTATCTAAATTTTTTAAGTTAATTATCCTTTTTTAGTTTATATTTATAACATTACCATAACTACAAGAAATAAAAAAATTAGTACCTAGGTACCTTATTTTTTTATCCAAAAGCAAAACGCCACCGCTAGCGGTGCGGACAGCCGGCCAAATCTGTGTCTTTCGCCTCTGTCGGCACTATTGACGCATCTACTCGTGTAGTGGATGTACGCAACTTTAATAAAAGTATTGAATCATTATTTATATGCCTAAACGGCAACAAAAAAAAGTAGGCAGTGATTAAATGAAGCGGTGTTTATATTTATTCCCATAAATTGAATCTTTTTTATTTATTTATTGAGGAGCATTAACAATATACATATGCAACATTGTTCTTTACATTTATCACTACAACATTATAAAGCTGAAGAGTTTCTTTATTTGGTTGAACGCGCTAATCTCAGGAACTACTGGTTCGAATTGAAAAATTCTTAAAATTTTGTGTTGGATAGTTCATTTATCGAGGAAGGCTATAGGCTATATAACATCACGCTACGACAAATAAGAGCAGAGCAACAATGAAAAATGTTGCAAAAACGTGAAAAATTATTATTATATTGAACATCCATAAATTATTTAGTTCCTAATTAAAATACGTCAATATGAGTTCAGTCATCGTTTAAAATAGCACAAAAAGTATGCAAGACCATCTAAAAATGTGGTATAGTTCATTGTTTCCTTTTTTTTCCAAATGTTTTTTATTTTTTTCTTCTCTATTTTATTTTTTCTTTGATCTTTTGGTTTCTTGAGACTGTTAATTTAATTGTTCGAATAATTTATTGATGTTTCTTGTTAAAGATTTGATTAAGCGAGGTGGTGTGGCTTCGGCGATAAGTTTTTCGTAGAAGCGCGCAATGATTCGAGTTGGTGAATTGGAGATTTAGTTAGCTTTTCATGTAGCGTGCATTCGTTGTTAAGTGTTTCGTATTAGTAAACTTTCGGGGACGTAGTATTGAGTGTTACAGTTTTCTAAGTCAGGTAACAAGTAACACAAGCCTTTTTTATAAAAATGTAGATATTGAATATTACATAAGAAGAGGTAACCTTAAATTCACTTACAGCAACGTAACCGTGCGCTATTGCGAGACAATGATAATCGTGTTTTAAGAACATTTAAGATCATTTTCGCATGCAGCGGTCGGCGCTCGGAAAGAGTAGATAATTAAAACAGTAGGTATGGACGTTTTTGTAAGGAGTGATTTATCTGTTACGTAGTAGCTACTTAGTAATCTGTGCCGTAGGTATGAATCCCTTTCTGACCGTTTGTATGAAGATAGAATACTGAGTAGATAATATTACCGTGTCTACGGGCTCACTTCGGTTGTCTCGTCAGTATCTGATATCAGTTTAGAGCGGTTTACCCTGTTTTCGACAATAGGTAATTCTAAAGTAGTGTATAACATTGATGCGGTAAATGCTTTTAAATTTTCTGTCCCCAAATGCCTCCTAAATAATTATAATGGTAGCGGATGGTTTGCCGTCAAGTCAAGGTAGCAGCATAACATATATAGTATTATATTGAGTGACACTAGTTATTATATATACATGCCATTGTTTTGGTGTCCCATGTGTTTTTTCCTGATCGATGTCATTCTGCCAAAGCCGTTGACTAGATAACTTCAATTATGAAATCGAACATTGCCTTTTCCACTAACGGGTTCCTTAGACGATTATAAAAGAGCTGATGATCTTCGAACGGTTGAACAGATTTTCTTGAATTATTTCTAAGAACATTCTCGATCAAGTCACCTTTCAAACAAAAGAAGCACTCAAATTGGCTAATCCGTTTGGGAGCTATGATGCCACAGACAGACACACAGACACGTCAAATTTATAACACCCCTCTTTTTGCGTCGCGTCCGGGGTTAAAAAAATGTGTATGAACAAACCATAATACAGTTTTAAAAAAACAGCACTCTTAATATCTTGTTTTAGGATATTTTAATTTTGAAGGATAAACTAACATACGAATTGTATTTTTGAAAAAGTTAATTATAAAAAGTATGTTTCAATACTGGGCCAAGTAGGACACCTTCTTTGCTATTTAACCAGGTCTTAAAAAGAGTTACCTTCCTTCCTAGTCCCACAGATGGGGAAAAATATCAGATGCTACAGCTTAATGTTTGCACTCTAAAACGCGGTCATAAAGTACGCAAATATAATAGCAGTGAAAAATTGAGCAAAATATCTCACACAGTGAAAATGCAATTTAAATATTTCAAAAGAGCAAAGCGTTCTCAACGAAGGAGCAGTGTAATAAATGGGTCGGTACCTAATTTACATTATTTTAATCGTTTATTGTACTTCGGGGAATATCAGAGATACTTATCTCTCTCTCTTCGAAAGATAACTCCAAGTTTTATTTATAGGTAATTTATACTTTAATCTTTTGAAGACAAATATCGTGATTCTTGTCGTATTTATTTAAGACTATTGATAAAGAACTTTCAGTGAACTTGGATAAATGACATTTTTATTTTAGCCATGTTTCGGCACGTATGGGCGACGTCGATATCACGGCCTCACAGAAAACCGGCAGTGAAGCAATGCTTGCATTGCATTCACCGCGTGAGTGAGGTTACATGGGGCCCTAACCCTTCCCTCTCCCTTATTCCCGTTCTTCCCCTCTCCCCTCTTCCTCTCTCCCCCCCCCCCCCCCCCCCTCTTCTCCTACTCCCACCTTAAAGGGCGGCAATGCATTTGTGACTCTCGAGTTACAGGTGCCCATGGGCGGCGCTAGTCGTTTACCATCAGGTGACCCGTCTGCTCGATTGCCCCCTATACCAAAAAAAAAGGTCGTTATATCAAGAAAGTTATGTCATTATGATAAAATGATGCCCGGCTATTTATTAGATGGAAAGGCTTCAACGTAGTGCAATCTGATTTCGTTATTTACGGTATTGTAGTTATATTACATTTATATTTCTCTATCCATTCAGTGGTTGAGAAGAGATCGCAAATTGCGATAAGGTTCCAATTGTACAAAATATTAGCTGGTAAGTTGATTTAAGTGAAGTTTTGTATCCTATATAATTGTTTTATGTACAATAATGGGTATATCTATCTATAAGTAAGTAAGTCGGTAAGATTCCATCATGTGCGTAATTGAACTATTACAACTTTCTATGCTAATTCAAACCGCGCAACTTCGTCTGTGTTTGTAAATTTTCGCCGTTTTTGCAACATTTTTCATTGATGCTCTACTCCTATTGGTTGTAGCGTAATGTTATATAGCCTATTACCTTCCTCGATAAATGGGCTATCCAACAATAAAATAATTTTTCAATTCGAACCAGTACCTAGTTCCTGGGACTAGCGCGTTCAACCAAACAAACTGGTCAGCTTCATAATATTAGTAAAGATACGCTCTGTATGTTCTTTCGACAAAGGGAACAAAATAAAAACATAGACTGAGACAAGTTATGCTACTGGTTGCTGCATTGGATGACCCGAGTTTTATTAGTAAGATACACTCTTTTCTCCTTTTTTTGTGACACTATCCATCGTATACTTTGCACAAATACGAGAGGCGATATAATTTTGATACCCAGATTAAGAGAACTGGATCGGAGATTTGATTATTCCAAGGTTCGGGAACCCTTTTAACCTACTGGCAGCAAACGGTGAGCGTTTTAACGGGTTTTAAAAAGAAGAACGGTCATAATCTGGGTATCAAAATTATATCACCTTGCTTTATAGTGCTATAATATTGTACTACGCACTTATATAAAAAATACATAGAATAATACACAGGAATTTAAAGTCTACACACATCTACATCTACACATCTACTTTAAAGTCAAAAGTCAGGAAGCGAAAGCTATTGATATGTATTATAATGGGTACCCAAATCTGACAAAATATTATGATGTTAAGGGTTTATAAATTCACCGAAACAGAACCTAACCCGGTAATTAAACAGCCGAAATATTACATAACCTGATCATTTAAATCAACAAGTAATAATGTAATTAATAAATTCATTATTAAACTTTAAACTGTTAATTCTAGACAGTGGGAAACCGATTCAGCACCAAGTTATTACAAAGTTGTTGGGCAATATCAAAGGTCACGGTGAAAAGTTTGCATGCCCGGCTCCCGAGCGTTGGGATGTTTCCAATGTGGCCGTCCCAAAACACTCACAAGCATTTTCCCTTTCAACAAAGCCGAAAATTATCCTGCATAAGAATATATAACTTCTATAGTGCTTTCTCTAGCTACCAAATCGAATATAAAACCCTGACAATAAGGCTTGTGGCATGTTATTTTTGGATTTCAACGTTGTTTTAACATAGCGTTATACGAGTAAGCTGAAAATATATGTTTTAGACGACGTCGTTATAACTTGAAAATATATGTTGTAGTCGTTGTAGTATGTTGCTGGTGTATATTTTGCTGTAAACCCAAGTGATATGAATGCATCCATCATCGATAATCCTACGAGTATCGTTGTGATTGAAGTTTTATTTATGCCTTAAGGGAATAAATTGTAAAACGTGTCCTACATAAATTTCGCCATATTCAACTATAGCCTTGGTAAATAAAATTTAAAGCTTTTCACCAAAAGCATAAAATATTTTACAGTTACACAAAGTAACTGATAAAATACAAATTTATTTAACTGTTCTCATTGCTATCTGCCTATCTGTTTTCCAATACCAAATTTTTGTATTTTTAGCTACCTAACTTCGAAATCACAGGAACTTTTCAATTCACATCATAATTTCTACCTAGTACCTACTGTTTATTTTCCAAAATAGATAAATAGATCACTATTTTTTCTTTAGAATAAACAGGAGTCAGATGAATCTTATGCCGATCAAATAAAAGACTCCTGTAAGTATGAGGAAACAAATGAAAAACAACTAAATACGGTAAAATCGGATTGCCTTTTCACGATTGCCCAAAAAAGGAGAGTAATATTTTCAGAGTTCATGTATGTATGTGAGTTTCTTTATTCCGCCATAACTTTTAAACGCCTCAGAGATTTCGGTGTTTGGGTGGGTGTATCGTTAGAATCCTTACATCATCCCAAGTAACATCGGATATTATTATTTTTTTAAATCAATATGTCGGCCGTATGGCGTGTAATAATTTTTTTCAAGGGCAGTTGTGCTTCATTTTTTTTAACTTGTTTGTTTTATTATAATTGCAACCCTTAAGATCAACCATTCTCACCATAACCGGCTACGACTAAGGAAGAAGTAAAACTCAAAATTTAATATAAAGTTTACTTTTGTGTAAAGTTCAAGTTCCCTACTCGTATGTGTGAATAGCTTTCATGAAAATTAACACCCGTCCTACTGACTTTGTTTTGTATTAAAATGCGTCATGTTTCATAAATAATTTACTTCATTGCAGATGTTCTTCGCTGGGTTTTTGTCGGCCATCTGTCTTACACAAAGTTGGGACATTAAAACGATTTATGACTGTTAACTTCGCTCCCTGCAGACATTGCTCACTTCTTCACGAGGTAAGTAGAAAAACATTATACGTCATTACGAAGCACGCTACTGCTATTAACGAGACGAGGCATAGTAAAAAGAAAACAGGAGGCACGACGAATGAATTCATACAAATGACTGTAACTGTAAAAAATAGGATGTTAAATAAAGTGTGTAAATTATTAAAAATGTTTAAACTATATCATGAATTTAATATCGGGTAAGTATACGCCATGTATGTTGAATTTTTAATTACGAAAATTATGTTTAATTACTCTCAGTAATCTCTTCATGTATGTTACGTACCCAAGCTTGATTGTAGTTATCTTTACATAATATCCCTGGCAGTTCTTAGGTACTGGTAACACTGATATTTCACGTCAGCCGAACTGGAAAATAAGATAAGTATTTAAACAGTCATTTACTTTTCTATGAAGTCTGTTTAATAAACAGATGAATTTCATTTATAACAGTATCTTTTTTAATTTGAGACACCTCAGGCACCGGCCATGTTTGGCCGTCTGATCGCAAATTAGGCACAGCGTGTACTATGGTAATCAGACTGCTGATAAATATTCTTATATTACTAAGTACATATTATAGATTATTAAGCCTTACAGGACATGTGCTACTTGCCGTCGTAGGTTTATGTGCTTTTTTGTCATCCTCATAGTACAAAGCTAATATTTAGAGATGCAATCCACGAATTAAGCTTCAAATAAAAAAAAAATCGAAATGAATAATGTAAACGTATTTTACAAATGGCGATCTAATTTAAACCAGGTAACATACCCCTTCTGATTCCCAGTTGAAATTCCGGCGCCGGTTCTCACGAACGTGTTAATGTCTCTACTTCCTTAGATTTATAGGACTTCAGTATTTATGATGGCATCTTCAAACGGCTTACTGCGCCATTCACTTTGATGCAGTTTCTTCTTATCATATGGCATGGCTATCAAATAAGGCTTTCAAAAAATAATCCTACATCAATGAAATTGATTGTGAAAAAAATTAACTAATAAACACTTTATCTATTATACACTAAAACCTTCCTGAAAATATGTAGGTACGAATACGGAAACAATCATGAAAATTGGTGCATAACTTTTTAAGAAAATCGTGAATAAACAAATACGGCCTTTTTTGAAGTTGGTTAAAAAAGAAACATAAGTGTGCGTTGTCTTCACACCTTTTATTAAATGTGATATAGTTGCCTTCAAACGATCAGGTGGCCAGTTCCGATTACGGAGAAAACAAACCCAGAACATCCAAAGCGAAAAAATTTCACTGCAACAGGTTTGTTTCACTGTTTAAGCTGTGTGTTAAAAGTACTAGAGTGTTAATTAATGCATTATACCTAATTGTTATTTTCAATTAAGTTTAGAGTAACTTTATATGTGCATATACAACTTGATCCATGGAACTCAATATTATTTTATGGGATCTGTTCAATACTCGAAAGATTTCTGATCTGTAATACAGCGTGTAAGTTTGAGCTACGCGAAAATACAAAAGTCAGTTCATCATAAAAATGCGAGATTAAGTATTTATAGTCATTAGTTTCATTAGGCGGAACGCAACGTACGCGGTATGGTTTTTGTGCGGTACGGTGCATGACCTTAAACGTTCGGCGCCGTCGAAGCAGCTGATTGCATAAATGTTGCTTAACTGATTACATTGCAGGTTTTGGCCGTATGGGGTATTTATTAATTTTTTTTCAGTAAAATGTTCTGTTTACTCTTTTTTACTTTTTACTTTACTTATAACCAAAAAAAAAATCCAACGATTTTCGACTCAGAATGATGGTCTGAATACACTATTTCAGTATTCGGTACTGTGTCTTACACCCTGTATATAGGAGGAGACAAAACAGTTCAGTACCTTTTTCTCCTCTATTTATCAATCGATTTTTATTGTCATTTAGAAACTATAAAAAAAAATAAAAAAAACTATATCCCTCCCTACGATGGACCTTCACTGTGATCAATATTGTGATAAATTACGAGAGAATTAGAAATAGAAGTAAAAAATATAAATTTAATCTTGGATTTTATTTGCAACTAAATATATATTTTTGTATTAGCGACGGAAGCCACATATAAAAAAGTAGATAACTAAACTTAGAATTAACAGCCCATTATTAAACCAGTTGTTTCTAAACTCGAATTACCTGTCTAAGTTTACCTTATAATATGTAGTGTCCCATAAGGGTAACAGAAATATACACGTAGGTACGACCCCTACAATTTGCCGATAGCGGCATTAGGTCTCAATGGAATTGGGAGCAATCACAGGCCATAAAAACCCAATTACACAAATTTTATCCGCCCCAAAATCGAGCGAAGAACTTCTGAAGTAAGGTTTCGAAATTGTTCCTAGCTGTTACAATTCTACTGGATTTTATAGCGAAATTGAACATGTGTGGCTGTATTCTTCAACCCGGACTTGGGAACAATAAAGTGTATTAGATTAAATACATTACAGAATTTTAGATTTTGTTTTTTGTTTTGGTCAAAAACCTTCATAAACATAATAGTATAATTTGTATAGATTTTTTTTTTTCAGCATTTGTACTTCGAACAAATATTGTCAACAATAATTGCAAAATATAATTAACAAAACAATTCAGATAGTAAGCCAGGTATTCGACACATTGAGGATTAAAATAATTCAAAAGTTCAATACTATGTACATATGTATGTAAAATTTAATTAATGTAGTGCAATCGAGCGTGCAGATTGCATTTTCTACGACAGTGAGTATTCAAACAACCAATAAAGATTTTTATTGTTTCATTTGGCTGTAAAAATATTGCCTATGGCTGGCACAATGGATATTATTTCCACGAGTGGGCGAATACAGTTCAGTTCAAAAGTTTCTTTTTTTATTCGAGCTACCTGCACTGAATGAATTTGAGTCATCAATTTATATACTGAGAACATTAACATTGATTTTTATGCTGACAAAGTACTCAATAGTAGCTTGGTCTGTTGCAGTAGGAATATACAAAAAGGCTAAATTCATTGAATCGTTTGAAAGCATCAAGTTTTATTGTTATTCTCTAAAACTGCATGGCTATAACAATGTTGTTGTAATTAAATCCATTTATATTTTTCTATTATTTTGTTGAAATACGATAATAACAATATAAAGAAATAAAATATTGAGTGAAAACTCCATTATTGAGTTTAATGTATAGAAGCAATTGTACTCGAAACAATCCAGTATGTAAATACATATATGTGTAGCGACATAAATTTTGTCATCATCAGTGTGTAAATGTCGTGCAGTTTTACTTGTAAAAAAAACTCTTTAATAAGTTTCCCTCTTAATATCATAAAAGTGTGTGGACACGGTGAAAGAGCCTGCTTAAGAAATAATGCCGAGACCCTTTCCCAATAAGAACTGCCAACGGAACTTTTTATTATCCATCAAATTTACTACACAAAACGTATCAGTGTATGCTATTAAATATGATTAATTTGTCTTTACATCACCAAAGAGATAAAAAATAAAAATAAAACGGCATTTATGTACTACAAAACAGTTTAAACATGTACATATAACGTTATATGTATGACTCAAAAACAAGATTATTCTAGCCACACTGTTTAGACTTCAGGTTTAATTTAAACCGCAATGGAGACGTGGATCACAATAGCAGTGGTGATAGCAGCGATTGTGTGCCAGAAGTAGACAGGATGACGTCATTAATCTTTGTGTAATGGCCACCGAAATGCGGACGCGGCCGTCATGGGACATTTGCTCAGGGAAGCGAGACCACCCTACTGCTCACTTACCAGCACAAACGCGGTAGACAATTCCAGGATAGTTTCCTTTGTTAACGACTCTCTTCATTCTGTTATGTGATTTGATTTTGGTCAGGATTCTTAGCAAGTTGATCGGTTCATTGTCAATGAGGTAATGCCTGTCATTCAGAAAGTGCGTTTTAAGAGCAATGTATTGTCAATTAGGTGACACTATCGGCCAGGCAAAACTCTAAAAAACATAGTCAATCCTTCGAATTATGTTTTAATATGACACATGTGATAATATACTGCAAAATTCTCTGTACGTTTATTTTTCAATTGAACAGTCTCTTTAAATGGCTTTAATATTGCTGAATGAAACTGACATTCCTAATAATATTGTTTATAACTGCCCAAATTTTGGTGCTAGGAGTGTGTAGTTCACGTTGGTTATTTATTGGGTATGTTGCGCATGTGTCACCTCTTGGCCTCACATATAGAAGATAAGTTATACACCAATTTACTTACTGCGTAGCAAAACCCCAATGCAACCAGAATGTTGAGTATTAAAATATCATAAATTTTGTTCCTACATTGATAATATTTTCTTGGTACTATATTTCAGTCTTACATTACATATTTAATAAATCACGGTAAACAAAATATCAAAGCCTACAACTTACTATCACCACACACTATTAAAGTCATAAATTACTATAGTGCATATAAATTATTATAGTAGACCGATTTAAATACGTAGATGTTGCAATAAACACCCATCTCCATCTCCGTAAGTACGTATTTATCTATGCATAATGTAGTACCGACCTACTAGAATCCACACCCAGAGATAGATCGCACACATCATTACTTAACCACAGATCGATTCGTATGCGCAATATCCATTTATCTACGAGTTGAGAGACCTTAGAATGATTGAGAAGCTCTACAAAAATGTTCCTTATAAATCAGTCAAAATAAATTAGGATTCGTATTGTACTTCGAACCTTTATATCCAGAAGGACTTCATAAACAAAATCATTGTATCAAGTTGATAAAGGTCTGGAAGTTTTTAAGTCAACTCGACCGAAAAATTCCCTAACAGTTTTTTTTAAGAATTGTTGAGAAAGTTTCGAATTTTCCTTTAAATATTTGGCCGTCAACATTTTTACCCTTTTATACTTTTTCTAGATAACAAAATACACATTCCGTTAAATATACATACCGTTTTGTGTAGGTACATAATATCATGAACATTCTTTTTTGTTTGGGTCGTCCTCGTCTCGGTTACAAATATACGAACATAGAGAATGGGTAAAGCGATTTGACCACTATAATTTTGGACAAACCAAACATTTTAAGCCAATAAATAATGGTCTGAATAAAAATTCTCGTATTTTTGTTGCATTGCAACAAGTCCAGTATAAAAGACTTTCACAAACGGGAACTATGTTATTAAATACGCTGGGATTTTTGGTATTGGAAACTTGTGATATTTAATAGCTAATTTTTAGTATGTATTTATAAGCACAGAATACACGTCAAAAATGTAATGCGTTTTCTTTCTGATGGCATGGCCATGGTATGCCTTACGTTTTATTTAAGTGTTAGCCTTATCCTGTTATACATTCATGTCAAAATAGAAAAACATACGCGCTCACTAACTTTATAAATGAACATTACATGACATTCATGATTAATGATGATGACATCAATGATTCATGACATTACAAATTAATACAAAACGTAAAATTACGGCTACGTTACTGAAAATTGTATTAAGATTAGATTAAGATAAATTAGAATAGTTACCTATGCGCTTTCGCTTGAGAACTTATTATCATTTATTTAATTTATTAATTTTAAAGAACGTTTCATAAATGGGGCAGTCTGTTGTAGAGTGTATTGCCAGCAAACAAAATAGTAAATTATTTCTTATCTATGAAATGCCATGCAATACAACTGAAAGGAAAACTTGTTACATTAATGCAAAATTAACAAAAAATGTACTTATAACAAATGCTTTTAAATTGTACTGTGCAGTTCCTATTAGTAAACAATGCTATACTATATATCCCCTACTTATACGAGGGTACTTAAACGAAGAATTGCATAGTTTGTTCACGGTTAATAAAAATTTAAATACCCACTATTATATTGTAAAAATAGTTAGTAATAAAATGCATTTATAATGTGGCCGGAATAAACTATCATCTGAGATACAGACTCGGCCTAGTTCAGGTGCTAGTGTTCATTGTATAATCGTAGTGTCAGTGTTCCTATGTAACTTTAATTTAAACAGTGTTCAAAGTTATATGTAAGTAGCGATGTAATGTGCATGCAACTCATAATTGTTGTATTATATACTCATAGTATATGTATTTACACGATGTTTGGGATGGTAGGTATAGTGGCGCGTGGGTGGCATGGCAAAATGGCCTCAATTACGTGCACTATTATTTGGTGATAACTTTTTTTGAACGGTATTTTCCAATACTGCTTGCACTTATTGGTTAACTATCCCCAACGAAATCTTATATTGATTATATTTCATTGTGTCCCTGATGTATATCTTTCTATGACAAAAAAGAATAACATTAAATGTGAAAAACTTTATGTATTAATACGTGAAGAAAATTCTTCGTACCAATTTTTAAGCAAATTTCTCACACGGTAAATAAAAAATTTAGAATACTTACAGTTTGTACAGAGAATATTACTGTAGAAAGCCAAAAATTTTAATCATTATTTGTTATCAATTTAAAAATAATGTAAAAACGTCTGCAAAAAGCTACATTAGTCCAATATATATGTTGACCTGACATGGTAAAAAATGGAAAATCTATACAATGACATTTCAAGTTATACTGGTCAATAAAATGAAACAAAACATTCAAAACTTAATGAATTATGCTCGAAATTTGACCACCAGGTAATCTAGTATCTATATAAATCTAAACATGATATCTATTAACCACAATAAAGCTTTAATTTTTTTTTTGGCTAATACTTTGACTTCTCTCCCTCTCTCTCTTTCTTTCCTAGAGGGCCCACTTGAATGTTGTGAAATACATACATAATACGAAATAAAATGCGGCATTCCGAAGATCACGGCTTTGCACGAGGACTACATCGAAATTTTTAACTTTTTAAGTGGAAAATAACTAGAAGCAAATAATTAGTACCAACGACATATTTTATGCTAAAGGTATTAGATTTATATATCAGAGAGAATATTATAGAGGGAAGTGACGTAGTTTCAATCAAAGAATTATCTGTTCAAATAGAAACACTGTATTCGAAAATAGAAGAATTCTGTAAGGGCAGGATAGTGGAACAGCAAAATACCATGGAGAAGTTTGACCTTCTTAAAGAGGTGTCACTCTTACCCGTAATGACCGGAGAGGAAAATGTGACTAAGAGTTTGATAGATGCTATTGAATTATATCAGTCAATGGTTGAAGAGAGTAGTCAAGAAACATTAATTAATTTAATACTCAATTCTTGGTTGTCAGAAAGCGCGAAACTTCGACTTTACACAATCCAACCAACTGAAACTGGCTTAAAGATGACATAAAAAACTTATTACTTGCCAAAAAGTCTAGTAAACGCGAATGCACCAAATAAAATGCATTCGCAATTGGTTCATGCTAAACAATATTCCGATTCAATTAATAAATTTGGTAAAAAATTAGAACAGCTATTTAACAGATTTGACGATCTCGCAGGCTGAGCGCGACCAAAGCGTTTTAAAATCGATTAATGAGAAACTCGCGGTGAAATGTTTCACTGACGGACTATGAAATCAAAATTTAAGTGTTATACTTGCAGCTAGGAACTACTCTACATTAAAAGACGCGATAAGAGCAAATAAATCACAGTGCAAGAATAATCATCATATTAATAATAATTGAGGTCGTGGCAGGCTTTTACGTGGTCAAAGAACAGGTAATGTTGCCTGAAGCCCACTCAGGAATTCCACAATCAATCGGAGCCGTCTCACAGTTTTGAAAGGAGAGGTCAACGACACCAACGGGGACCAGGCTACCACAATAGATATAACACTTATTATTATTTACGTCCTAGAGGCAATAATGATAAAATCAGTATGTTTAATGTAATTGAGAATGCTCCTTTGCCACAGCGAAATCAGACGGAAAATAATTCAAATTTAGGATATTTTTACGAGGTTGAAATATTAAATTTTCAGGATGGCTACAAATTCAGTAGCATTTGTTAATAATAACTACCAATGGCTCATACACACAGGCGCCACAGTATCAGCCGTGAAATATAAAACGTTTACTCGAATGAACAAAAATTATAGGTGTAGTGTATGTAGGGTAGAACTAAATAATAGTTATAAATAACCACTATCTCGTGCTTACTGTAGTGATCACACGCTGGTCAGTATTGCATGAGCCACAGGCGAGTGCAGACGTGTCAGCTTGCGTATCTATAGTGAGTGGGCGAGCCAGTGAAGTGTACATAATATGTGATACACTATAAAAGATATTGGAGAACAATTAGTAACAGAGGGGTTTTGTTTACATTTCACTATCGATGAATGGTTGTCAACTCTCGCATAAATTTCACGTATTACGAGACTTGACATGTGCACATGTGTGTACACGGGATATTAGGTTTAGCTTTTCTACGTAAATGTAATACAAACATAGACTTCGAATTCAATACAATTTTTTTAATTTAGATCATTCGCAATATTATGCGTTAGATTTAGGTACATTAGGTAAAAATACTTATTTGGTAATCCCAGCACGTTGCGGAAAAAATAATAATAAAACGAGTCAAAGTAAAGAATGTCTGGTTGTGCCTAATGAATTTTGTAAAAGGTTTACATTAATGTAGGAGTTTAGTTAGGCTAACAAGTTTATTTTTCGCTTTTTAGTCGCTTTTTTATTTCGTTGGGTAAATTTTATTATAAAGTTTTAATGTTAAAGTTTTTATTTTTTATTTTTTTTGGGGCTAAAATAGAATTATAATTAATAGTTACAAACTTAAAATTCTTATTTACCTTAATTACTTAATTAACTTATGTATCTTATAGTTATCTACTTTAACTATTCATTATTATTTGTTATAAATATTTAAACAACAGATATTCAATAATCTTTTAATAGGTTTAAAATTCTCATTAAGATGAATTAATAAGAATAAGCACAAAATAGATGCTGTAAACCGTTGAGGAGTTCCTTCAACTGAATTTCGCATCCATCATCAAAAAAACATATGTGTGCTGTGTTTCAACAAAATTGATTCACAGGTTTAAAGTCAATGGGTGAACAATAATTTGTCCCCTATTTTTCTACCCTTATATATATTTAAAAAAAAAACAATTATATGAGCTGACTTGAAAACCTCCCCCGTTTTGTCGTCATTTAAAGAAATGCCAGCCAAGTGCCAGCTGAACTCGCTTGAAAAGGAATCCGTACGAAGAAGTGCAAATATAAGTTTGTATGAACAATATTAAAAGATTTAACATGTTATTTAACGACCATAGATTTCTTGTAGGTTTTCTTGTAATCGACATTTAAGTAAAGAACTAATGTTTGTTTTAAATTAAGGCTTGTTAGTTAAAGTTTAGTAAGGGTCTGGTCGATTTCCATCTGTTTTTTTAAATAACTTTCAAAATTTAAAAGAAAAATTGTGACTCCCAGAACCAGAATTTAATATGTCAAACGGTACAGTTTGCAATATTTTTCTTAATATTCCAATTTTAAATCGAAAGTGACACCCATATTCAAAATTCATTTATTTACATTGTACATGGAATTGATATGTGTACCAAATTTCAACTTAATTGGTTCAGTAGACGTTAACAAAGTTACTTAGTTTATTTTCACACAACCTTTTTTTCCGTTTTTATAAATAACCTTATAAAAGATTTTTAAAAAGATAAGCGACTACAATCTCTTTTATATTACAAATGACTAAAAATAGTTCTTTATATACAGCTTAATTTTCCAAACAAATATGTTAATCAATTTTACACAACTTTAAATGATTTACATATTTATAAACAAATATTATTTTTATACAGATTGTCAGCATATGGCGCTGCAATCAGGATTCAATAGAAATTAAGTTTTATTTAATGCTTAAAATAATAAAATTTGATACCAAATAATAATATTAATTCTAATAGACTTTATTTTGCACATTTACACAATTATTTGAATATATTATTATTTTAAATGAGAATTTGAATCATAAGTTCAACTTTAAACAGTCAAAACAGTGTCTAGTAGAACTAAATATTAGAGCTTGGGAAATAATTGTTTTACTGTTTACTAATAAATTATTTGAATTATAATCACTTAAAAAACAATATTGGAAGTTTTGCGCCCATACATACAACATCCTGTAAAAAGTGGAAAATAGATTTCCAGGCTATGTTACGCAATTCTTTGAAGTCACGTACCACAATAACGTGAGACGTAACACGTACAATAGTAACTGGTTTTGGGGCAAGATTGAACCTTGTTTCTAATAGAGTACAACACTTGGTAGTTTGTTCGATTATCAGTCTGATAATCATTAAAGGACAGAAATATCATTTTCTTTCTATGAGCAAATGTATACTAGCTGTGTTGATTAATTGACGTTTGGGATAAACTTCGAATGACTTCTTGTGAGACTTCTACATTTATTTCAGATGAAGAATATGTACAGTACCCGTTTTATATTTTACAAAGTTTTAACTTTGTTCTATTGTTGTTTTCAGTAATGGGAACACAATAATAAAAACAAACTATGATATCTCTTGTTAAGTAAAATCACTTACAATTCACTTTTGTTTAAAAATACTGACGATGGAAAGAGCATAACAAGAGTTTAGTAAAGTGTAATTGAGAGCGAAGCCCCGTTCAAACTTTAAAATATTTCAGTTTCTCTTAACTCAACTAGGCGTAGCAGAGTTATATAAAATTAACCCTTGTAACCACCTCAATCAACGTGATGGTTCTTTTTATAGATTCACATTGGGATTGAGACTGGACTAGCTCCTTTTTTTATTTATTTAACGTGTGGAACCCATGAGTCATCACCTCACCGTCACAAGTGGATCTATTGCAGGGGACCCGGGTATACCCTAAGAAAGAAGCATTCGAGAAGACTAGATTAGCTCCTGCTTTTTACATGAAAAATTTTTTTTTTTAACAAAACATTTATTTCTCTCCACAATATAAACATGATATGATAAACATCTAGGTTACACATAATTTAATAATTTAGATATTGTAGGGAGACTGGTACCTAAGCTAGGCTCAAGGCTTGTATTTCAGGATACCAGGTCTCCACCCCTTAACTATTACATTTTATTATGTACTTTATAGCGAAAGGCTGCAGTAAGAATGGATGGAATGGAATTAATGGATTAAAGTTTTTATGTCATGTATCCCAACTTAATTAATTAACATTTTTTAATAATTTATTTTAGTTTCTTAATTTAAGAATAATACCTATAAATGGACCTAATACTTATTCGTAATTATTAATTTTAGTGCAACTTCGAAATTTACGATTATATTTATTTTAGATCCAACTTCAAATGAACAATGATGTCATCAAAATAAATATATATATACAATTACAAACAAAAATCTTTTACCGAATTTAATATCATTAATAGTAATTAAGAGTATAAGTTACTTTTATACATTTGCGTTTCATGTTAGGTACTGCTTTCACAGCGGTATTTTTTAGATATATTATTTTTCAGAAATACCATAAATTATTACGATTTTTTATCAATATACAATATACGATAAAACAAAAATAAAATTAAACATTGTTTTTTGGTTGGTACTCCAATCAAAAAATAATGTTTAAAAAATTTAAAAAATAATCAAAATTGATTTTTTTTTAAGCAATTACTACGATAAATTTTTCTAATAAATTTAAATCGGAAAAAGTTAACAACCAGGACGGGACTTGAACCCGCGATAGTCTAGGTAGCTCAGTTGGCAGAGTATTAACCTTTAGATTTTAGCACTTAGAAACTTTTTGAGGACATCAAGCTGTACATTTACATGTCTGTGGTAATCATACCAAATGTAAAAGCCATTTCTGTAACAGTCTACAAAACAACAGTTTTTTTTATTAGCACTTACCTGGTTAACATCAGACCTTCAGAATGTGTTATGTAGTAGCACCCGTGCACAATTAAGTAAATGTTGAAAGCTAGGTTATCCTAACAATTTCCGTCACTGAGAACCGATAAGCACTTACCTGGTCATCATAAGACCTTCAGAATGTATCATGTAGTAGCACCCGTGCTCAATTAGATAAATTTTAAAAGCTAGGTCATCCTAACTATTTCCGTTACTGCGAACCGATAAGCACTTACCTGGTAATCATCAGACCTTCAGAAGGTGTCATATAGTAGCACCCGTCCTCAATTAGAGAGAGTACAAGACTACAAAAACTAGAGGAACAAAATGTTAATTAATTCTCTCAGAGAGCGAATGAAATAGGCAAAAACGATAACAACTCTGCGACACATCTGTGTTCTTGCTTAATCTGTAATTCTTATTTTTGTAGTATGGTCGTTTGTCGGTAGGCGGCGCCAAAGTAACAAATACTAGTACAGAGATCAAATCTTCAAGGTCATTGAGCAAGGTAATACCCTTAAACGACTGATTGTGGAGTCTGCAGGACGGTCACGAGTGCCATAAATGGCTGCAATGCACGGAAAGTTAGGCGAACAGAGCACTGATTCTGATTATTCATTTTAACGATTTAACTGCGTTGTTGAAGCGTGTAGCGTTCCATGATGAAATGTCAAGACCAAATAAGTGTTCTTATCAAAATTTAACAGCTTTCACTTTACCAAGATGGTCGCTATTATACGCTATCAAAGTTCGAGCGTCCCTTTTCAATAACCCTTTGTATTTTGTATCTTTAATACAATATACAATTATGTAATTTAGGAAACTTAGGGATATGTGATACGTAAGTTGTCTTGTATATTACTTACTATATGAAGAAACTCACAAACATGATACGCGTCTTGTGAAATCTGAAATTCAAAAGTAATTTGGAGCCTTTTCATGTGCTTTCTTGGAAGAAGTCCTTTGGAAACTTTAATCAAACGTAGATAACAAAGAAATATTTTACAAATTTTATTAATTAAATATTTATGCAAGGCATTAGAAGGACTGTAATGCAAAATATAGTGAAAAGGTAGGTACAGCAACAGAACCAATTATCTTATCTTGCAACCGAAAATCTAATTTTAATCCCTCAGTAGCTAATTGTATCATTGTGCCTAAATCATACTGTTTTCCTTTGCTATATCTATCATTGGAGTATAGTATTATTCAATTACATCCTTTGGCATCCTGACATTCACCACTATCCATATTAAAAAACCCTCTCTGTCCCACACACACACACACACGTACTCATATACATATACTACACGCTCATCCACGGACATACATCACACACAGAAGGGATATATATTTTTCATTAAACCCTTTATTACCTATTTTTTTAATATTGTTAATGTTAAAATTTAAAACTACTTTGAAATTAATATAAATAATTTCTGAATAATACCCATAAACTTACCGAAGAGCCATGATGGAAGGCGCTGGGTGCTGAAATACAGGTTATAAACCTAGCTCAGCAACAGATGCTAATATTAGGAAATATTATAGAAAAAACATTGTAAAATTAGTTTGTGTAAACATTAGTATTCTTTTGAATCAATAAATATTATTATTATATTATTAATTGTGATTAATTTTCTGTTTTTTTTTTATTTATTTATTTATTTCTATACCTCTATCTATTTTACAGGTTATTACCTAATACAATAGATTGGCAACAGTGTACAGACAAAAATCAATATTAAACATACAAACAAACTTAATCACATACTTGACACTACACAATACGCAACTCGTATGAATTCGTTCAGTGCACATGAAAAAATATCAATTTCGTTTAATATCGTGTTGAGCGCCCGCGTGAGCGGCGCTCGCTGTAGCAAGTTGGTGCGTGCTCGCGACACCAGCAGTAACGGCGGTCGCCGTCGCCGCCCAACAAACTCATCCGGTACACACAAGTGGAGTGTTTCCAGGACACTCGGATTGTGTATTTTTCCGCGCACTATTTGAAACAGGTGGGTGACAAGAGCTACCTCCCTTCTTACTTCGGAGTCTGTAATATCCCGTCATACCTAATACGAATAGGGTAGGGTATATCAGTGGGTATCCTGGATACACCCCGTACTGTTTTAAACATATAAACCTAATAAATTTGTTCTGGATGCGTTCTAACATTAGTTTGTGTTTTTCCTCATGTGGTGACCAAATTACTGCGTTGCACTCTAAGTGACTCTTAAAATAAAATAATAAAGTTTTTTTTTTCAATTCTATAGTAATACATACATATATTATATATCTGTAACTTATATGACTGACACCCTTTTAAAACCAGCAAATAATTTTCAGATGATTTAATGAATATATCAAAAAAAATACAAGGCTCTCTAGACATAATTACATTCCATTAACGTCATCTATAAATTTCTTTAGCGATTTTAGATTACAAAATCATTTTATTTACCTTTAAATGTTTATTATAATGAAGGGTCATTTTGACTATCACACTTCTCGTTCTTAAGTGCAAAACTTTAAGATCTTGCAGTTACAAAATAAAATTATGGTCTTCAAACATCTGTGTGTGTATTGAATTTTCACTGTTCGTCCGTTTACCTTTTATTTTGTTAAACACGCGTAAATTTTTAGCTAATTTGTATTAAAAATTAGTTGCCAAAATCGACTTGCTCAAATCGTTTCCGAAAAATCGTAATTGCTTGATACCTAGATAGATATTAAGATTGTAGATTTAAAAAAAATAAAAATGATCGATATCTATACGGGAATTTTGTGTTTATATAAAAAGTGACATAAAGGGACCAATACTACACGCGACGTGTGTCCTACCCGTCATCTTATGTGAGCGCCGGAACGGGACACGTAACGACGCAAAAAAGGCAGAGGAATAGGACAGAATAGGAGTGTTAGCGTGGGACCGAAGGTACTTCAGAGGGGTCACCATACACCAAGTCTGTTGGGATTCACAGGAATTTCCTCGCTAGGGTACACCTGAGACCCTGGCAGTCCCTTGACTGCCGGGGGCCCTTGAACCCTTGTTCGTGACAGAACACCGTGTGCTTTTAATCAGTTCCGAGTCCGTCATACCACATTGCCATTACCCCGGAGAGGTGATGACCCGTGGGGGTTCCCACATACAAAAAAGGCGCATATTTAGAGAAAAAAAATCTCATGGTGTTTCCCAATTTCAAATCCCATTCCCAATATGTGGCGTGCTTAGGAGTATCAAAAACAAAAATACAAACAATTATGTAAGCTATGGTTTATACTTATTTATACGTAGATACCACTATTCTTAATTTATAAATTAGTCAAAAAGAATTCGGTAGTCACCCGAAGTACTTACTTTAAGCCAGCCAAAAAATATGTATAGTTACCGAAAATTTAAATTCAACGTCGCACATGATAGGAAACAATACAAGCACAGTTTTCAACGAAGAAATGAAGTAAACACTTAAAAGAAACGTTATACATTTAAAATGAGTTGACAAAGACTAGATTGCTGTTCAGGAAAGTTTGAAAGAGATAAATTTATGATTATTAAAACTATAGTGATACACTACAGTATTATAGTAATTTAAACATAAAACTATATATATTATGAAATGCTCTATGCTATTTAAATCAAAGTAGTGGTCTAATTACTTGTTTATGCTGATGCATAAACAAGTAATTCATTTTAATAAATAACAATTTTAGGTTTCGTGTCAATCCTCACTGTGTAGTTTTCGACTATCATGAGTATCACGTTGTGCCCTAGACAAATGACCATTTGATTTTAATGCACTTTAATATTTTCCAAGGATAAGGGCATACTTCTACGATTTACACTCAGTTCCAGACCAATTTGATAGGCTCTGAACAAGAATTTTGTTACTAACCTGAAAATCTCCAAAGATAAAGAATATTAAGCAGATTTTTGCGTGTGCACAGCTTATCAATCATTAGCAATAATGCCTGCAGGTTCTCTATCACATGTGTGAAGGTTTGAAAAGACTAGGCTTGGCTTAATCAATATAGAGGTTCACCAGGTCTGACCACATTCGTAATCGTAAATCCATTATTTTTCTACCCAGGGACATGGTAAATTTAAAGTTTTATTTATTTATTTAATTAAGGTTCACCAACAGTTGTTACAGATATTATACAGATAGGAACATTCATGTATTTGTGTCTTAAATCTAACTGCACAACCAATTATAGGCAAACACCACGTGCAAAGTGTTCTTTGTATCAACATCTGTTTTATAATTTTAAAAACTTATTTAAATGTACTTAAATTCTAGATAATATGGTGTAGAAGTAAATTATACCAACCTAGACCAATCTATTATATAATTATTTATTTAAGTATATTAACATATTATTAATATATATACTATTATTTTAATAATCGATAATAATGATGCGTACTTTTCTGCCAACGACTATTCCGATGATGAGAGCTTTAGTTCCTTAACAGATACACTAGGTGATAGATTACGTCAAACATTTAAACTAACCCGTTCTCTTCTAAATGTGTGTCACATTAATGCACAGAGCGTCCCCAGTCACTTTAGTGATTTACATGAAACATTCACCGACAATGGCGTTGATGCCATCCTGATTTCGGAGACCTGGCTCAAACCTCACCTACCTTCCACCTCATACCCTCTCCCCGGCTTCGTCCTCATCCGTAACGACAGATTAGATAAAAGAGGTGGTGGTGTCGCCATCTACCTTCGAAGTTCCTTACCTTATAAAATTCTCGCTCTCTCTCCTTCCAACTCTTCTACCACTGCAGAATTCCTTTTTCTTGAGGTTTGTGTCAAGGGAGTAAAGATTATTCTAGGTGTAGTGTATTGCCCCCCTATTCTCAATTACTTCTCCAGTCTCTAAACAGTTCTGGAATCTTTAGGGTCGGAATACTCGCACCACATCATTATGGGTGACTTTAACACAGACTTACTAGCGCTTAACTCGCCTCGAACGCGCAACCTCCTTGATATCGTCCACTCAGCCTGCCTCCATGTCCTACCCCTCCAAGCAACTCACCATAATATTGATAGTCAGGACACCTGGCTTGACTTAATGCTCACCTCTGCTCCCAACCTTGTTCCTTCTCACGGTCAACATCCTGCTCCTGGATTTTCCCGTCACGACCTAATTTTCCTTTCTTATGTCCTGAAAACTCCTAAATCCCCTCCTAAATTTTTACATGTGCGATGCTATAGACGTATGGATGTTGAGAAACTATGTGCAGATGCTTCTAAACTAGACTGGATGAACGTGGCAGCGACTACCAATGTGGATGACAAAGTCAACGTTTTTAAAAACACCGTCATTCATTTATACGATATTCATGTTCCGGTTAAGAGGGTAAAGTTGAAGCGCCCGTCAGCACCATGGATGACGCAAGAAGTACGAATGGCGATGAGACGGAGAGATCGGACTTTCCAAAAATTCAGAAAGGATCGCTGTGAGGACAAGTGGAATGATTTTAAAGTGGCAAGGAATCGGTGTAACTAGGTGATACGCAACACAAAACGCCGACACATTCTACAAAACATAGAGGCTTCATCTCCTTCCAGTATCTGGAAGTTTCTTAGCACTTTGGGTATTGGTAAACAACAACGCACTGAATTTCAGACGACAATTGGTTTGAATGATATCAACCGACATTTTTCATCTACAACTCAGCTGGATCATCAAACCAAATGTCTCACCCTAGACCATATGGCTAATCTAACTAGACCCAACATCAATAACTTTAAATTTTCTCCGGTAGCTTCTGAGGACATCAAAAAGATTATCCTGTCCATCCGTTCCAATGCTGTGGGCTGTGATGACATTAGCCGTAGGATGATTGTTACTATTCTCGATCATGTTCTTCATGTTATAACTCATATTATTAACTTTTCTCTTGACTCTGGAACCTTCCCCTCTCTCTGGCGTAAAGCTTACATCATCCCGTTGCCTAAAAAAAATAACCCTTGTCTTCCTGACCATTTCCGTCCAATTTCTATTCTCCCATTTCTATCCAAAGTCCTTGAGGCTTGTGTACACAAACAGCTCTCACATTTTGTCTTTGAAAATAATCTCAAAAGTCCTCTACAATCTGGCTTCAGGCGCGGTCACAGCACTGTTACTGCACTCCTTAAAGTGACTGGCGATATTAGGGAGGGCATGGAGGGCACCAAACCTAGTTTTGATCGACTTTTCGAATGCCTTCAATACTGTCAGTCACGAAGTCCTACTATCCATTCTCTCGTATCTTATGATCTCCTCAGAAGCATTGGAATGGTTCTCCACTTATCTTCAGGGACGACAACAGTGCGTACGCATTGATGATTTCTCATCAGATTGGTGTGATCTCTACACTGGTGTCCCTCAAGGCGGTATTCTATCTCCACTATTGTTTTCAATATATATTAATCTCATAACTCAAGAACTTCAGTGTGCGTATCACCTATACGCCAACGACTTGCAGCTCTATGCACAGGCCAGCATTGAAAACCTATCGCAAGCCATTGACAAAATCAATAATGATTTAGAGTCAATAAAACGCTGGTCGATGAAGTTTGGTTTATCAGTAAACCCTACAAAATGTCAGGCGATCATCGTTGGAAGCAAACGCATTATGTGTAGGATTGATTCTACGACCATCTCACCTATAGTCTTCAATGGCTCAATTATACCCCTGAGCTCAGTGATTAAAGACCTGGGTTTGCATATAGACTCATACCTTGATTGGCGTGCGCAGGTGACTCACGTAAGCCAGAAAGTGACTGGCGCTCTCCGAAATTTATATCGGTTTAAAAATTTCCTTCCCACTAAAACCAAAACTATCCTAATGCAGTCCCTAATCATTCCTATCATCGACTATGGTGATGTGTGCTATTTCGACCTGAATGCAGACCTTCTCAACAAACTAGACCGTCTTCTCAATAACTGCATTCGATTTATATTCAATCTTCGCAAGTATAACCACGTGTCTGCTTTACGTTCCGAACTAAAATGGCTACCTATACGCCAGCGCCGTAATCTACGAGCACTAACTTCTCTTTTCTCTTTTCTTAACTCTCCATCTCCACCTTCTTATTTAGCTCCCTACCTTCGGTTCTTGTGCTCAAATCATAATAGAAATCTTCGTTCTACAAATAATAACCTTCTCTTATGTCCCCCACATAACTCCGACTTCGTAAACTCTTCGTTCTATGTCCAATCAGTTCTTCTCTGGAATGCGCTCCCACTCGAAATCAGGATGTCCACAAACCGCTTTATATTTAAGAGGAGAGTACGTGATCTCCTCCACAACGAGTTGGCAGAATTGACACAGCGCTAGAACATAACTCTCTGACTTGATATGTATGTATATAATATGTATATATGATGTAGATGTTCTTAATGTGTATATTTAGTTTATGGTTTGATTTATCAATCCAAATTATTTTAAGACTTTTGAATTCTTATCTTTGGAATATTATCTCTCTCTCTTTTCTCTGTTTTCTCTCTATAACATATCTTTGCACCTACCACTTTTATTTCCGCATCATCCCAAGGTTGACTGGCAGAGAATGCCTTAGGCATTAAGTCCGCCTTTGTACAATCAGTGCATAAAGCATTAATAAATAAATAAATAAATAAATAATATATTAAATACTATAATTATCACATTTTCGTGTCTATGAAGCTAGCGTAGCCAAGTCATAGGGCCGTAATAAAACTTACACTTGGTCGATCTCTTCCGCCCCACTTATTAATCGAACAAATTACTTTAAATTGCCTCAGGAAATCTTGGACGCATTCCCTTCTGGCCCTTAAAAACTTTACAGTATAATAATAATATAATGCATAAATATAATTACTTTGAGCGAATACCAATGAAATAATTCAAAATTGTTTCCTGTAATATGTTGGAGAGACGCTCCACTCGACGACTTGACAACCTGTCAACGTTTTTCCCTTTTTTCCGTGAATTTTCCACTTCTTGTATCACCCTCGTCGCACCTTCAACACGTGTAGTCTGGTATACTTTCTTTTCAAAGATCTACGGCGCTCTTTACCATGTGTAGCCTGGGATACTTCTCCTCATAGACCCACGGCGCACACCACCACGTGTAGTCTAATATACTTCTCCTCAAAGACCCTCGGCGCACATCACTACGTGTCGTGTCCGGGGGGTGTTCCGGTACTAGGACTTCAGGGTCACTAGCGAGAGGAGAATAATTAAAACTCGAACTAGCTCGTAAGGCTCATCAATCATCAAGCTTAGCACATTTAACGTTAATAACACTGCTGAAGTAATATCTTGATTACATTATTCCTTGGGCGAACCGTACTGACATCCACGGTCGCTCTCATCAGATTTCATCCTATTCTGACATTTTATACATTTCAAAAATATAGTTCTATATAACTCAGTGCAGATTCTCACCTACCAGTATTATTGTATGCCACAGAGGCGGGACAGTATTTAGAAGACTTAAATTTAAATATAAGTCTTGCGATGTTTAAGGATATTCGCATTAATTCAATAAGTTCATGTAACTGTTGTCTATAACAGTTTCACACGACATCAATCTCGTTAGTTAGTGTCGAGAAAGAGAAAATATCAACAGCTACTAAGGTTTCAGTAAGTAACCGAAAGTTTTTGAATTACAATAGATACATAGATCCAATGAGATAGAATACATAGAACATAGATCCAAAACTACTAATATACAGATTGATTAAAAATCTTTTTATTGCGCACTAATGTAAATTAAACTATAACGTTAAAATACTTGCATAAGTAAAAGTGGTTCAATTGGTGGCCTAATCGCAATTAGGAAACTGTTACACAATATTCAGCTTTTATGCCTTGGTAGAAAATAGAATGGAATGGTTTAGTGTTTCCTCTTTCTCTCCTGTCTCCTCTGTCTCTTCTTTCTCTTTTGATATTTTTTTCAAATTTGTTGTATGTCATCGTAGCATAGTTTATCACTTTACTATTTAATTTTTTTTTTTCTTAATAGTTTATTTGCACCTAAGTAAACAAATATGATTGGACTATCTAGTCAGGTTCGATTTAAACAATAAACATGTATATTCTCTATTTGTAATGATATTTGAATGTTCTTATGTGTAGCTCTGACTGTCCCAGATGGTTATGACAATTGCATCAATGACTAAGTGCATGCACCATACATCTACGGGAGTTGAACTCTTCTGGGCCTCCTCCTTTATTCACCCATGGCATCATTAATTACAAGCATTAAGAATATGGGTTACTGTTTTTTATATTGAATATTTGCATAAAATTAATTTGAGTACAATTACTACATGTTCACTTTGTGCACGTACAAAAATCACGAATGTTCGATTACAGGACCAGTAGCAAACAGTTTCTTGATAGGCTTTGGTCATCTATTAACAGAACGTAGTCTCCAGTGTAGTCTTTCCTTCAATGATGGGCGGCCATATTTGGCACCCTGAGGCATTGAACATTTAACATAGGTTGTTCGGCCCAGTTTGATGCGCCATTTTCAAAGAGATAGGGGATTGATTGTCTTCTTTTGTTTATTTTTCCACCGGCTTTTTCGCGTAAATCACCTCTTCAAAGAAAATACCATGACTAAGAAGACAGTAGTCTATTAATTAGCTGTTTGTACATAGTAAGTAATATTGACCCGATAGCAGTATGGTATATAGAATTAGGGAAAGGTAAAAAAAATCTCTTTTTAAAATCACCGAAATTGTAATTCTAACTGTTGAAGATTTCATTTTATTTTGACTTCATGGAATTTAAATAATAACCCTGTGCATACAGTAAATTTTAATTCAAATAAATAAATCTTTCAAGCTTTTAGATCAGCTCCTTATTTATAAGGGATACTGACACGAAGACATGGGCACCGGCTAAAGGCTTGTTTGTAAATATAATATAAAAAAAATTAAAGTTGGCTCAAAGCCCCTCTTCCCTCTAAGATTAATATATATAAGGTTTACCAACCCTGTACAATGTTTGTACATAATATCAAAAGTATAAAAGTTGTACTATTTTCTATTTAGTAATGTTTTCTATACAGTATGTACCATAATATTGAAAAATAAATATTTATGATTCCTGTGCATCTGCATTACGCATTACAGTTTGTGTAAACTGCTTGTTATCGCAAACCAGCAAATTATCAAATGCACAAGGTTAGCATTGTGTTAAATATTCGAATTTTGTACAATAATATGCGATTGACACGAAGAAGTAATTGAATGGCGAGAATTTGATTTGACGCAGAGAAATGGGTGAAATAATATAATTGTTGTGTAAGTTTTATTATAATACAATAATGATTTGATGATGTAAAATAATGATTTGATGATGTAAAATTTTCAAGGCTTTAAAAATAGACTTACTTTAAATAGACGTTAAAACTTAAATATTTTACGTTTAAAGTTTACCTACCTATGCCTGATCCTTACAATTTTTTTTTATTGCTATTGTATGGTATTATGCCAACTATTTTAAGATTAAAATTTTGGATGTCGAAAACAATTATGAAACCTATTATTTCCTTGTTTCCTTGACAGTGCTGCAATGTTACTAATCAGTGTGGATTTCTATTAAATTTTAAATTATTATTTTACAGTACTTGAACCTGGTAAAAATTTAATGCTAAATATACAAATGTGTAAAGTACTCTGTCATTCTTTAATAGCATCTATATTGGTTGGCACACATAATGAGCAGAATAATAATTATGTTAAATTCTTATTGTGTCATCTTTTACGACGAGCTTGAATTGAACTCACCGCATTGGTGCAAGTTTTTGATTTCATTGTTAGCTAATAACGATAGTTTAAATCTTTTTAGTTTAAGGGTGTTACGACAAAATAAAACTTACTTTTCCAGACGATCGCCAAGTTTATCAGAGAGATGGTTATCTTTGGGTTTCGTGAGGTCTGCGTCGTACAGGTCCATTTTGTAACCTCTCTAGAAAGTGGGCATCATCCAGGTGAACCATGTCTTAGATAAAAAATTTGCTCTCTTATAATTATTTGTCTTCTTCTCACGGTCTTTCGGTGGAACTTTTTTGGGATCATCAGTTTTGCCACTAACCATTTTTTTTAATAAATTGATAAAAGTACAATAAAAAAAATGAATTTAAAGTTACAGTTCACGTAAGTTAAAAAAAAATGTTGCGATTCATTCAGTGCGATCCGAGTATCGACATATTTGTCGGTGCAGTAATGTTCGCGTTAAGGGCACTGTTGCCGTCAATAAACGAAGCGCCAAGTAGGCAACGACACGAAGGAGCGCTAACCTGCCTCCTACTGGCGACGCGGGCGCAACAAACGCTCAATTTATAATGTATCGAATAGCAGATTGACTGGCGGCGGTGGGTGCGTCGTTCAACTGCAATAGATGATGTACCGAGGCTTAAAGTTTTTAGTTACTTAGATTATAGATAGCTATCATTAAAGTAGTTGGCTTTTGCTCCAGAAAAGTGCACTAGTTAAATATGTACCCTACATATTTAGAGATTAATGGCCGCTGCATTTCATTTAGATTGTATTTTGGTAATAATTATGATTATGTCTGTGGTTATTCTTTATGCAGTTGGTAATTTTATTTTACTAGTATTTCAGAATTTATTTTGAAAATTACAACACAGTTGATACATATATAATCATTATCCGTTTTATACAAATTCCGTAGAAAATTAATATCAGTTCAGTATGATGGCTAATTTATCAATCTTTTCATATTCATAACTTTTCATCCCCTGCATTGAACTTAATAATGCTGCTGCTGAATCCGAACCGTCTGAACGTAATTATAAATCACTTAATAATGGATTTTCTTCTTGATGTCGTAAGTGATTTCACATTAAAATCGCTAATATCCAAATACTAATCTTAAAAAAGAGGCAGTCATGGGACTGCCGACAGAAGTGCAAATTTAAACGATACGACGAACTTAAAACGTCACATTACTCTCCTACTCACTCACTCACTCACTCGCTCCCTCCCTCCCTTCTTCCCTCACTCACTCACTCTCCCCGCTCTCCCCACTCTTCCCACTCTACCCACTCTTCCTCCCTCCCTCCCCCTCTCCCATTCTCCCACTATCCCACTCTCCCTTCCTAGATTCCCTCCCTACCTCCATTTCTCTCTCACTCCCTCCCTCCCTAGATTCTCTCCCTCCCTCTCCAGGTCTCTCTGACGCTGTACATGTAAATATAAGAAACTCACCTCCGTCTTAAGAATTTTCGAGCTCGTCATAAAAATATATATTTTTTTAAAATATATTACACTCAGACACATTTTCCATACATTTTCGATCAGTTTTTACTCGGACACATTTTCCATACGTTTTCGATCAGGGTCCACGTGACCCTGAATTCTGACGAAAGTTTAACATTTTTTACCCATCTCAAAAAGTGCCCAACGCTGTTAAAGAAGTTTTCACTTCAAAAACAATACAATTTTTGCAAAAACAGAATAATGTCTAGAACCCTCTAGAACCCGATTGCAGCAGCCTACTGGGGATTTACTTTAAATCCAAACGATCCCGGGGCCCACTTAAACACACACAAAATAATTGTCTTAAAAAATGAAATAAGAATCTTAGAGCAGCGCCACTTACCGGGTAAAATTGTGAATCTAAACTTTCCAAAACTCAAACATACAAAAAAAAATCGTCAAGAAGTTAAATAATAATTCTAGAATCCAATAATGAATCCAATAATGAATCTAAACCATCCAAAGACCCACACAACACACAAAAAAATCGCCTAACAACAAAATAAAAATCCCAGAACCCGGTTGCAGTGCCACCTACGAGATCCAATCGTGAATCTAAACACAAACAAACATATTGTGTCAGATCTCTCAAGCTGGGCCTCATTTCACGTAATAAAATTCAATGATGTTTTAAGCGTCAAAATGTATTATATGGATTTGTCCTTATAAAAATACCATACAAAATAAAATTATTCAGTTTTCTTCCAAAAAAAAATCTTTCATAAAAACCTTGTCTTAGAAATTACGAACACAACAAAAAAACGAATTAGCCACAATATATACCGCCATTCTAAAGTGATGCGTTTTGCGATTACATACATTTGGCAACTGATTTTTATTTATTATCTCTCTTTTTGAAATAAATATAACTCGTGAATATCACGAAACACCTGTCTTATTTTCCCGAGCTATATAGAATATTATTTTCGCGAACTTTTTGGAGTTATATTAAATCACAAAAACGCTCTATTGCGTATTCCTGAGTGCTACAGATAGGACAGCGTTCCTTATGGAAAGGTGGTAGAATCTGTCACATGTTTGGCGACAATTTTAAATCTAACATTCTTGTTGTCTCCAACTCTCACGGTACGTCAACGGTAACTTGTGCCATTTGCTGAAACAAGCCGATCTGCTGATATGCCACCGGTGCCTTGGATATGAACAAAATAGAAAAACTTGATGATGAAATACCAAAGCTGTTGGAACACGTCGACATCAACAAATCAACATGTGTTGACGGCAAATTGCGCTCAAAGTCTTGTTAACCTCTTTCACAATACTAACTTAAAAATCATAAAAATCATTCACTTCATGTGTAGTCTTCGGTCTCTGGAAGTCGGTGTATATAATACCGATGTAGAAAAATGGACCTAAAACTTTTGTCAAAAATTATAGACCGATATCCAAGCTATGCGTGTTTGCTAAAATATTAGAGAAAATAGTCCATAGGAAAGTTTGGTCTGCTCTCAATTTGAGTTTTAGTGAATAACACAACATGATTGATTTTTTTCTGACCCATCGTCAAAGGTACCATTAGTCCCTACTATGGTCTGTCTTGGTTTTCGGGAACGTTCTACTAACACCTGTATACTTATGCCTTGGCATCGTAATGATAAAAAAACGGTATAGCAATCAAGATGTTGTAGTTGACATCATCCGATGATTTGGTGTCATAATAATAAGACATTTATTTCAGATTTTATCCACCAATATTTTATTAGTAAATATTGTAATTTACGTTAGTAATTTATAATTATTTTATATTAAAGATACAACTTTCTTGATGAATTGCATTCCAATGTCTCACTATTGGCGAAGTAACTATACTGTATTGCCATATTATTTGAATCCAACGCAACTAAGTAAGAATCCATAATGTTTCAGTTTTTCTTTTTTCAACTACCTATTGGACAAACTATTTTTTGTAAAATGGTATTTAAGAATAAATAAGAAGCAAAAAAAAAAAAAAAATAATTACCGTTTTCTATTGAGCCACAGCTTCATGTGCAAGGGTGATATGTTTTTAAATCGTGTGTTTATTTGCCAACATAGGTACTTGAATAAAACAAGAGAGAAAAATATTTTTGACTTACCCATGCCGTCGCGCTGAAATTAAAAAAAAACGGTATTAGATCTGTCATACAAGGGACAGCCGTGATCCTGCGGTAATTGTAAATTGAGATGATTGTAAGAGTATATTGTTACTGTTTAGGCTAGTCGAGGCACCGTTCTTTCAGTGTTCGAGATTTGATTCTAATTTTGAGAAATTGCCAATTTATTTTGGGTAGATGAACCTAATAGTCGTACAATGCTGAATAATTCACCAATGGGCACCTGCAACGGCTGCAACTCAAGAGTTACAAGTGCGTTGCTGGCCTTTAAGGTGGGAGTAGGAGAAGAGGGAAGAGAGGGAGAAGGAGTGAGGGAGGGAGAGGGAAGGGTTAGGGTCTCAGGCATTGCTTCACTGCCGGTTTTCTGTGAGGCCGGTGGAATCGAACCGGCCCATACGTGCTGAAGCGTGGCTCTCCCACTAAAAGCTCGGGAATCGATCCTCTAAAATTAATGCCCGGTTTCTCCGAAAGATAAACTTAACTTTGCCGTTCTAAAAATACTCTCCTATCTATACATCGATCTACATCACAGTAAATTTTCCAAGCGCAAAATATAAGTTTGTAATCGCAAAAAAATACTTTTTTATGTAATATAACAACAAGTTAACGGCTTTTGGTTTTTTCCTTTACTTGTTCTGTGAGACCGTGCCTCTCATGTATTTCCATGCTTCAAGGTCCCTATAGGTTTTGATTTGAAGTGATAAAATTTGTTTCAATTCCTGAGGCACAAAGTCTTGACCGACGGCGACGGACGGACATACAGACGAATTACGAAGTGATCCTATAAGGGTTCCTTTTTTTTCTTTTGAGGAACTGAATCCTAAAAATAACCATAAAATTTTTTTGACAATTGGCAAAGCACAAGTCTACATCGGAAGCTTTATCTTTTTTTGGCAATTATTATGATGAATTTTTTTATACTTTAGTGATATTGTTTTTTTTTCCAATTTTATTTTATTATAATTGGTAAAAAAAAAGAAAATAAAAATACAGAAAACAATGTATTACTTGATCTTTCCTTCGTTTGTTTTGTTTTCTAATATTTTTCCTTTATTAAAAATCAATATGTTGGCACATTGCCTCTTACAAGCGAACTGTTAATACATATGGAATGTAAAGAATGTTTAGTTAATGGTAGCACGTGCCTTTTTTGCTTATGCAAAATGATTGCCTTAATTGTTTATTACCATAATTTATCTTGATTTTTTTTCTTAAACTATGGTGTCTTATACATTTTCAAAGGATAAGGAATAAGGTTGGTTATGTATTGATGCCTCCTGTTGCGAGTGTTTACAGGTGTGTACCAGGTTATTACGATAAGGTGGGCCAAGTGCTTGTAAGCCGTATACTTAACTTATTATAAGGGTACTTATAATCACCCAAAGGTTGACTGGTAGATAATGCCATGTGGCATTAAGTCCGCCTTGTGCAATGTAAACTGCAGGAAGTTTTAAATAAATAATTAAGTTATAACAATTCTTAGTAAAGTACAAAATATGGGAGTGTTACTAAAGTACAATTTAAGTCTTCGCTTGGTAAGTTATTAGAAACACCTAAATTCAATACATCATAATGAACCTTCACATTTAAATAGCCATAGTTCTTAATCACACATGCACACAATAACACGCTTTTATTAGCTTTTCTTGTAAATTATAAACTATGTAAACATCATATACCTATATGATATATTATATCATCATTTATATAAAAAATCCTGGAAAAATCTTCAATTTTAACCTACTTCTAATTGCCGTATTGAAATGAAACTTTGCATGTACATATATGTAGTTGGGATGACAATAAGTACTATGATTTGGCATCTTGGTGCTGATCTAATGCTAGAGCCAGGAGGTGGGTGGTTCTCTTGAGTTTGGGCTCATATGACCCGTTTTAACGATTCCAACAGATTGGGCTTCGTAAAGATGATTCGATGATGGTGCCAGGAGGTGAACAGTGAAACTTTTTTTTTACTTTTTAATCGCTCGCGTAAAAGTAATTTCTTCATCCCTCATGAACAGTACTTTTGTCCTGGATGAAAGATAGCCTGGAAGATATCGCGTAACCTACATATAATAAAAACACAATTCAGTAGAATTAAGAACCTCCTCCTTTTTGAAGTCGGTTAAAAATGGCCCTTACTGTTAAAATTGCTTAGTGTGTACACGTTGAATAATACTAAAGAATACGAACAAATCTAATAGGTGTAGTCTATACGTTAACAGATGCAGTCTTAACTGTGTGTTACGTCTGATTATATCGAACATTACACAGCTTCCTTTGTAGCTGGATAACGCTATTGAGAGAGTTTATGCTCAGTTCCGGTAGCATGTGATCAGCGTATTATTGAAGTGCTATTGTGCCGTGTAGCTGAGTGACAATGTGGCGAGCACAATATGAGTCTATTGACGCCCCGCGTGATTCAGAATGGCAGGCAGTAGGCACTCCAACCCAACATACCCGATGCGTAGCTCACGCACTGACAAGAATTAATATAGAATGTACATACGAATGCACTGGGCACTAAACGACTTTGCACGGATGGTGTAATGTTTAAAGTAAAGTCTCCTCGTCACTTCGCCGTGCCGGGTAATGGGGATTCGGTTCCCACAGCGAGCAAAAATGTGTGTGATCCACAAATACCTAATTGTTCCGAGTGTGGGTGTTCTTTGTGTCCATTGTTTAAATGTTTATGAAGTCTTAAATTGTAAAAGTTATTTTTAAATTGTACGTCTGATACGACTAAAAGTTTTTTTAGAACCTTAAAAATATTAAGAAGAATTGTTATGTCATTTTTCATTTGCCTTGCCTTGCCATTTGTTAAAACTAGTGCAATTTGGGTTAGAATTACAATTTATGAGTGATTTTTAAAAGGAATTTAGATGCTTTGAATATTGACACTACGAGTACCTATATAATTCAAAGTTCAAATATTTTACTTTCCCAAGTACGCATGCTTACGTAGAAACATAATTAAATGATTCAGAACTAGCGACCCGCCATTTCAACAAATGAACACAAAAAAAAGAGGCAGTCATGGGACTGCCGACAGAAGTGCAAACTTAAACGATACGACGAAGTTAAAACGTCACATTAACAGGTTGGTGACATTAATTAATAAGGAGCTGACAGAACTCAATGTTTAGATTAGCGCCCTCTAGTGGATGTATATATGTATTATTACGGTCACGAGTTCAGCAATCATCAAAATTGCACAAACGTGGCTAAAGAAGTTTACACTTAAAAAAAGTGTGTGTCAGCTCTGACGCACGACCTACTCACCCACTCTCCCCACTAGTCCCACTTTCCCCACTCCCCACTATCCCCACTCTAGCCACTCTCCCAACTCTCACCCCTCTCTCCACTCGCCCTATTCGCCCCACTCTCAACACTCGCCCAACTCGCCCCACTCTCAACTCTCCCCACTCGCCCCACTCTCAACACTCTCCCCATTCTCCCCACTGACCCCACTCTCCCCACTCACCCCACTCTCCCCACTGGCTCCACTCTCCCCACTCTCCTCACTCGCCCCACTCTCAACACACTCAACACTCGCCCCACTCGCCTAACTCTCAACACTCTCCCACTCTAACCATTCACCCCAGTCTCCCCACTCTCCCCAATTTCCCCTCTATCCCCACTCGCCCCATTCTCCCCTCTCTCCCCACTCGCCCCACTCTCCCCACTCTGCCCACTCACCCTACTCTCCCACTCTCCCCACTTGCCCCTCTCACCCCACTCTCAACACTCTCCCCACTTGCCCCTCTCGCCCCACTCTCAACGCTCTCCACACTCTAAACACTTTCCCCTCTCTCCCCACTCGCCCCACTCTCCCCACTCCCTTCACTGACAATGATGACATGATATGATACAGTACAGTACATTTTAATTTAGAAGTTTTGTAATTTTCAGAACGCCAGAGACTAGTGCCTTTTTTATAAGGAATATGCTTATGGAATCTGTAGTAAAAATACTTTACCACACCCACTTTTAATAAATTTCAACACTTCGTTCTCACTAATTTTCCATAAAAAATTATAACGCACTAAGGTGCAATGTTAATATGTCAAATATATCTAGACACGCGGCAGCGTGTCAGGCCAAATTCAAGAAAAAGGAACTGGCGACGCACCAGCCTTGTGTTATATTACACAATAACTCAAGATTTATTTAACATAAACATGAAATTTGGTTTATTTATTAGAACCCCAAATATTATAAATACAGCTCAAACGGTCATTGAGATATTAACATCTAAAAATCACCATTTTTATCACTGACTGACTGACATATAGATCAAAAACCTAACCCACTTCCAGATGACCTAGAAAGATTAAATTTGGCTTCCAGCTAGGTAATTGTGTGTATACAAAGAAAAAATCAGAAAACCGTAAATTTTGACGATTTGAAATTTTTTGCAAGCAATTGATTTTTATTAAGACTTAGCGCCTTTCAAAATTATAATAGCCAATTTTTTTTCTATCGTAGGAGAATAGATTCCATGATGAAATATCGCTTTTATTATCATTTTGTATACCAAATTATTTATAAAACTTAGACAACCAATTATAACACAAACTGCAACTGGTAGCACCGGCGCCACTGGCTCAGAACGATCTGACATTATTGCGTCGTTGCTAAGAATTGTATTACGAAAGAAATACATTCTTAAACAATCTTGCTACTTTGAATCAGTCCAGACAAGTAATAGCCAAGTCACAAATTATGATAAAAAATACACACGGAAAAAGCACGCGCACAGTCAGCTTCCAACATGGCGAGAGACTGCATAGATTGTAGTTGGCAGTGTTGCCCGATTTAAAAAAAAAAGTGTTTTTTGTAGACACGAGCGATTTTGCCTACAAAGATTTATTTAAAATTACATTAACTTACATACTTTTAATTTTAATTATGCGTTTTTGTTTACAGTTAGATGTCACCTGAAATTTAAGTATTATTAAATACTAAAAGATGCCTGGATTGAAAAAGAATCGTTATTAATACGTTCGATTATTCGTACATTTTAACGATTTTTCGTATACAAGTGAATTTGAAGAGTCGCAACACTACGGTAAAGGACCTAACTACGTGACTTTGAAACGAAGTCTAAAAAAAAGTTATCTATTCTATATTTTAGTTATTTTGCTTTGTTTAAAAGATTTAAATTTGAATTTAGTCATTAAGAAGTATATATCTTTTGGTAAAATAAAAATAGCGTCATAATTCCATAGTTTTACGGCAAAAGTTATTGAAATTGTGTGAGTTACGCCTATGCAAAGTTATTTAGGTTTGAAAAGTATGAAACTTCAAATGGTACTTCTTAGATTAGATGAACTATAAGGCCTATATGCTAATGTGATGCGTGTGTATAATCGTTTTATTTAATCTCTAAAGTTCATCTATAAATGTGACTTATCTAAGTACATGCAATTATGTAGGAAGTGCTTGCTACAAGCACGTTTCTAATATTAGTAAATATTACTAATTCTACAAGTTACGATTTTCAAAGTTTTTAATGCATTACCGATTTCCACTCTTAAATATAAATCTTAAAATTCATTCTCACAATTCTTAAACATTGTGTCGTATTTCTTAAAATGAAACAACTCTTTTTAGTGAGTACTTTTTAGTGGTAACGACTAACTTCCATTTATAATTTATTAAACAGCCAAGATGGCAGACCTTTGACATTACACATTTAGATCGCTAGATTAGATTTAGATAGCTATTTTGGAACCTTTTTAACATTTTTTATGTTTTTTTTAAATCATGAGGTAATTCTTAAAGATGTGTGAAGTTATCATTATTACTATTATAACAGTAATAATGATAACTTCCCACATCTCACACACGGCCGTCTGATCCCAAACTAGGCAGAGCTTGTACTATGGTAACCAGACTGCTGACAGACATACTTATGTATTTCTAAATACATACATATTTTAGATAAATTACATTATATTGAGATTATTACTACAAAAATATAACAACATCAATCTAATGTATTCTTATACGGAACACTAATTAACAGAGCAAGTACCTTTCAAGTGTTCCATTTTAGAGGCTTTGTTTAGTTTCTTTTAGTCTAATTCATTTTACGGGCCTCAAGACGAACATTCATCATTTTCTCCCATGCCACTACTCATAATTACTTGTTGTAAGTTGTGAGGTAAATTAATTACATTTCTAAGAAGACGGGCGGAAAGCAGAGATACAAAGAACATAATATATTTTTATAAGTTATTTGATATTCACTCATTGGGTTCCACTAATGTCTTCATATATATATTAGAAGTATTAAGATATATGAAGACATTGGAACTGGTGTTTACTTTTTTATATTTTTTGGTACAGCAATTTGCGGAGAGGGCCAGACTGGCGAAGTATAGTCAGCAAAGAGTTGTCTGTTTGCTAAACATAATCACTTATGATACCTGTTATTATATTTTCGGCCTAGCCTTCTTTGATTCGAGTAATTCTAGCAAAAATACTTTTTATTTTTGTTACTTTTTACACGCTTTATATTAGCTTCACTTGTATGTTTGTTTGTATGTTTGTAACCGACTCCTTTGGGCACGATTTTGATCCACTTTAAACGGCCAGATTTTATTCAAATTTTGCACACCTTACAAAGACCGATGACAATGCAATAATTCGATTAATTTTATTAATTTTTTTTAGTTGAATTTTCTATAAAAGCGTGTTTTTTAGTTTTTTTAACTATAATTATTACTCTTTACTGTTTTGGTTAAAGGTTATCAACAACCCGTCTGATACAACGGTTTATTTTACCAGGCAAGTGTTACGGGTTGAAAGCTGAAGAGCTGAACTTAAAGTACTCTTCCTCTCTTAAGTCATGCATCTGGTATATTGCAGACATTTTCCAGTTGTTGCCCAAACGACCTTTTTCTGGCTTCTAAGCCAAATTGTTTTATTACGAGTAGCCAACAGTATCTAAACATAAGCATTTAACACACTCTATGAAAAGACAAAATGGACAATGGTCGCCGCAAATGTGCGGCTAATGGTATGTAGTTAAAACAATTTCATATAAGATTTGGGTGGTATCCCAAAAGGTAAATAAATTTATAAATAAAATATTACAATTTTCACATTACGTATCATACATGGCTGCAAATTCAAAAAAGTTTTGAATAGTCAAGCCTTCTTTATAGTCCTTAACTCAAGCAAAATATTGTTGTGAAGGCCTCCTTGGTATTCAAGTTCAAAAGTTGAAGCTTTTGAATTTTCTTGCTTATTATAAAACAAATATTACCTTTTTCCCGCTTCCTAAGAAGGTATACCTCTTTAACAGGATAATTTCAGTCTAATACAATCTTAAACTCATTATCCAGTTTTCTTTACAACGTTCGTAAATAACTTACTTACTTACGAGAGCCATGCTTCGGCACGTATGGGCCGGCTCGACTCCGCTCGATACCACGGTCTCACAGAAAACCGGCAGTGAAACAATGCTTGCATTACATTTCGCCGCGAGGTTACCGGAGGCCCTGACCCTTCCCTCTCCCCTATTCCCGTCCTTCCCCTCTGCCCCTCTCCCCTCTTCCTACTCTTCGCCCCCTCCCCTTCTTCTCCTACTTCCACCTTAAAGGGCGGCAACGCACTTGTGACTCTCGAGTTACAAGTGCCCATGGGCGGCGGCAGACGGGTCACCTGATAGTAAATGACTACATTTACTATCAGGTGACCCGTCTGGTCGTTTGCCCCCTATGCCATAAAAAAAAGTAATCAATAGTTGGAAAAGGTGAGGGTCGCATTGCTGTACCTCGAACTGGCTATTGCTGAGAAACCCAAACCCTCTACCTAAAATAATTTTTTTTATTATTTTAACATTTTCTATAGAAATTAAACATCTGGATGGGTTTTATTCATATAAAGAATGTTGGTATTCTTATATCATTACATTAATACGTAAAGAAAATTCTTTGTACCCCTTTTTAAGAAAATTTTGGGTATATTATATACCCGAAATTTAATTGAATGTAAATATTTCAAAATTCACGTTAGTATATACCGTATATAGTAACATAAATTTTGGAATATTTACAGTTTATATATAGAAGATGTGCACAAAGTTAAATTTTTTAAACAACATGTCTTACAACCACGCGATCTCTAGTTAACTTAATTTTTCCTTGTTTTGTAATACCACTTTACACGTAACCAGTTCTATATTTGGAACGTAACATCGAAAAGAAAACTGTTTACCAAGAAAAGGAATAGATATATTAATAGATAAGAAACAGATAACTCGATTTAACATAAAAGTATCGAAGCTGAATAGAATCACACGCACACTTTAATCAGATTGTGCTATAATCTTCCTTTATATAATAAAACAAAGTTAATTTCAGGGACGGCTAGATGAAATTTACGGAAACGCGAGGCACGTCGGCGTGTTCTTGAGATTGCGTCTCCGACGGCCAACTTTAAGCATTGTGAGACTGCGTACAGAACTGGCAAAGCTATCAAAGTTTATAACACTGTCTAATACAATGCTATATGCAAACGCTGCAGAACTTTGTCACAAGATATATTACGTACAAATCAAGTGCATGAATCGTAATGAACTGTCCTTCAGTGAAAAATTACACATGTGCATAATATTAGGTGTTAGAATTGATGATTATATTTAAACCCTTTTTTTTCTTTTGCGTGTTGTGTGCTTGTGCTGTGCATTTTTGCGTATATTTCAAGCTGTAGAAACTTTGTCACGAATCACGGTCAAGGTAACGAGCTATATCAGCCTTTCAATAGTATTTGGGATGCATATTGTATTTACATTATGTATTTTTATTCTTTTGTATTTGTTCTCGTGAAATAAACATAAACATTACGTACAGATAGGAAAAGTTTACCGGCTTTGAGATTTAAATGTTTATGTACTAAATTATCGTGTATTTGCGGGAGTAAACCGTAAATTTTAGGGAACATGAGCATACCGTTTCATTCCTGGCAGTTTGAATTTCATCGTCGGCCATTTTGTTTCAGTTGGCATGGGTCTAGATCACAGGAGTCCCACTTGCCTCTAGTTTGTATTTATGTTTGCAATTAAATAATATTATAAAACCATGGAATATGTCACATTTTAAACTAATTCTATATGAATTAGTTTAAAATGTGACATATTTCATGGTTTTTTATTTATGTATTTAAACACATTTTAATATGTAGGACTACGTTCACGACCATCAAAAACTTTAGACACAGGAAATCCGTTGATCCTTTGAAAACCATCAAGCCGCACCATGAGGAAATTTTCTAGAACGAGTGCTACAAAATTTACACCTCTGTACCGTGTGGCAAAATTAGCTGTTTTGTATTTAAAATACCCTCGCATCTTACTTGAACTTTACAATTCTTATTGACTGACAGAACATAGTCATTATATTACACCTATTCGAAATGAGTAGACGTCAGTTTTTATTGTTCAATTTTTCTAACAGGCCCAATTGCATTGAAAAGATGGCCTTAAAGGCCAAGGCTTAAAGGGCAAGGAAGTTTATCTTAAAGCGATACTCAAAATAAATGATAAAAGGATTTTTAAATACTGCTTCCACATTTATAAATATCTTCTTCAATGTAATGCGAACCAGGAAAGATTCACGTAAGTTGTATTAAAGGCCAACGTAATAGGTATTCCTATACAAATACGTGGAACAAAGTAATTTTGGTAAGATCCTTCTACATTTTGCCTCCTTTAGTATCTTCATTGGCCTTGTACGAGTGAGCACGCACTTAATCTACATCCATGTTCAGGTTTTCATACACATATATCCTTGAATAATTTCAAAAAGCCAAGCAAATAAGGTGGGTCACAAAATATACTTTACTTCCACTTACATTTTATCATAAAAACCCTTTTCTTAACATATTACTTACTTGTGAGATGTTTCCTCTCTGCCACCTTTTTCGATTAAATTCTAATAACTCTATAAATTGATTCTAATCTATAAATAGATTCAAAAAACTATTTTATTTTAATCAATTTATACATAAAGCTAATAGTTGTCTATGTATGCTCTTTCAAAACTCTTATAATAAGCGATCAAATATGTCAAATATTAAACAAAGTATTTTCAAACCTATGGAGTTCAATAAGTAATAGCCTGACCAGAAAAATAAAAAAACCTCGTCATGTTGCGGCAAACAAATTGAACTAATTTATTTTTATGGCAAGAATAACTTTACAACGTGATTAACATTTCATCATTGTTTATTTTTAATTGTTGTCAAATTGAAGGCGTGGTCTATTTTTGAGTTCGTGAGATTTTTATGTGTTAAATGATTACTTGTGTTAATGTAAGCTTCATAATAAAAAAAAAAACCTCTGCAGAAAAAATATATTTATGTTCACAATTTAGCAAGAGCATCGGACCACGGTACTGAAAATCCCAGAGAAACTAAATATCCTACTGCGATGATAAAACGAAGTATGAACTGTGCCTAAAACAGTATGAACTGGCAAATAGAATAGTTTCAGTTATAAAGTATGACGCTTTATGGTTTTGGACACTTTCGTGGCCGCTACGATACACAAGCTTTGTTTATAATTGTATTAGTATAACTTTCGTATTGTATTACTGTTACCGTCTTTGAAAATAGTAGTATGAACATATCCCTACATACTATAACGCGATGTTGAGCTGATGCTGAGCTCACCATTTCGGGCCGCACAGATAGGGTGCGATGTATTCAATGTACCAGTTGAGACGATCAACGTTAATCTTCTAAGAACAAGAAGAATTTGAATCCAGAATTTGCAATGGTAAGAATTGTGATGGTTATCACTGTTAAAAAATATGGTGGTATAGGTTTTGGCAAATATCTCTAATACTCACTGCAATAATGGAATTGTTGTTGAACTATTCCGTTTAGCGGTGATCAACAGGGATATATTTATGAAATAACCTAATGAAGCTTTCTAAAACCTCTATTGCACAGATGCACAGGACCCGTAGGTGCAATCGGCGATCATTGCAATATCACACTATGTAATAAAGGAGATTCGCAATGCATAAGTTTTGGTGACGCAGAGCATGACCAAAAACATGTTAATGTTCAATTCACACCGCTCCATGGAGAATACAACATATATCAAACAGTATTTATTTTAATTGACTTCATCGATATCTCGTGGTTACTAAAATAATTTTCAGATTGCACTACCAAATAATTTTACAAGTAATATATTATTATAATCTAAGGATAACAAGGATTAATCTTATCACCCATTACTGTAAAGCAAATAAGGATAAGGTGTAGATTATGAAGAAGTTTTGTACCTGGTATTAAAAGTTAAAAGCTAACACAAAAGAATACAAAATTTTGCAATTCTATCTAGATTTGCAGGTATCATATCAAGTAAGTACGTAGGTCGGTAACTTACGTATCAGGACCCATTCAAAACGAAATATGCGAAGATTATTATAAGCCACTAATATATCTAGGGACTCATAATAATCTTCCATTCCATTCTCTACTCTTTACATAATATTTGCGATTTATGTTAGACTATTTAGACGGGATAGAGTGGACGCCACAGAATGATTACAACAATTTTTTTATCATTACGGTGGGAAAGTTTATCACCTGTTATAATGCAGCCTTGTTGTGACTCTGTACAATTAGGTTTTTGGTAGGAATCGATCGGGAACAACCTATAGAATAATAGTAAGTTGCGCAGTGAGTCTTATAGTAGGAATTTTCGGGAAAATTCAAAAGTTGTTCCCTATCAATTTCTTCCAAAAACGTAATTGTGCAGAGTCACAACCAAAATTGATAGGATTGAAGCTCTACCGACTGCACTATTAATAATTTTTTATCATGTTAATAACTATTTAGCCTAGTCAACGATTTATGTGACTAAAATACTATAATTAATGAAATAATCTGAATGGTAATAATGGTAAAGTGATAAATACTTTCAATGTTAATTGGTGATGATGAACAATAAAATTTTCACTTAATTAGGGCCTAAACTAAATTAGTATTACACCCTCTTCCCACCAACGTAAGTTGAAAAAACGTTAATACAAAGTACCAGAAAAATTTAAATATTTTACAACTGAACACAAATTTAGTTCCACTGGGAATAGAATATCACACAAAATGATTTTCGCGTTGGAAAACATATTTCATAAATTTTTAAATTTTCACATTATTTATTCATACTGTTTAAAACACAGCTTATAAATACTGATTGATTACTTTTTCTCTATATGACAGGAAGATTACCTTTAAATACTGAGGGACTCTCTAATTTAAAAGATAAATACATCTGTGGCCTGATCTTACATTTCTTCACTTCATGATGTGTCCGACCATTTAATGAATTCATATTTCATAAAATGATCGGTAACATCATGGTATGGTCTGGCCAAATCAATAAATAATTTGTGTTTGACGATATGAACAGCTAAACGCACTACTTCATGATATGATCAAATTTTAGAGATCATATCGTAAACAGGTTACAATATCTATAGCTAGAGACGCTGATACCACTTTATTTTTGTGATGCATCACACAAATTATTTTGTTATAAAAGTTAGTAATAAGGTGCAAATAGAAGAAAAATGTAGTGAAATATATAATAATGATAGTAATGTGGGATGTGGATTCAGCAATCATTGTACCGATAATCATTTTGGCCCATGGGTTAATTGCTAAGAGGCTCGACCAACACCTTCAGAGGCTCACATTAGGCAGCTGAATTAAGAGCCTGATGCAGAAGGCAGTCCTCCTCGAGGACCTCTGACCTCGAATAGGCCCCCTGCTACCGGTGGTGATGTGCGCCGCATGTAATGGACTACTTCACTAAATGAAAACGTCATGCGGGCATATTATCGGGCTACAGAGTTGGGAACTAACCTTATTGCGTATGTCTCTATTTCAGGAGCTTGAACCAGCTGTCAACATGTCAGCAAAACGATTGCGGATCAGGTACGGGCTATACAGCGCTGCCACCTGCTGAATGATACGGTACTTGAGAGGATACGCTCTTACGTGAGGAATAGCTTTATTGTCCCTACTTCGTCGCAAACTGTGAGTTTGGTTACAAACGACACACCACAGTTACTACCTGTTGATGAAGTTGTGGAGAGTAAGGCTATATCCGTAAATATCCAATACAATAAAAGATTAAGAAGCACTTTGGAGGATGCGATTTTGGAATACAGGTTTGTAAATTACCAAATTAGACCACGTTTATCCAGTTCGCCTATGCATAAAAGACATATAGCGATGGTGTGTGTCCTGGCTTCGCTATTATCTGATTATTTAGATAATAGCGAATTCAGCAATTTTAGTGATACACACTCTATTCTCTACTATGCGGCTGTTGCAGTATGTCAAGTAGCGGGAGTTAAGTTTTTACTACTCGACCCAAGCTTGCTGTGCCAGCCTGTGTAGAATTGAGCGTCGTGTTGCTGAGGCTAGGACACTCATTAGTAAGCTTATTTACTTTCGATTAGGCAATACACGGCCAAAGATGATGCGCTTTGTGAAACAGGCATTTTTGGGGACTGACATTAGTCCTCAACAATACATGTCATGTGTCACAGAGCGCATAGACTTTCTAAAGGAAAAAGTTTATGCGTGGGCAAATAGGATACGATGTTACAAAAATCGAATTGATCGATATAATCAGAATCGCATGTTCCAAAGAAATGAGAGATGGGTTTACCGAAAATGGAAACAGGCGGATCCATGTGTGAGTGATAGGCACTTTCCGGATGATAATGTTACAAATACATTTTGGCATAACATCTGGTCGGTACCTGTCATTCATACAGAAGGTGATTGGATGCGAGATGTTAAGCGGTCATGCGAAGATATACAAAAATGGAACCTAATGCCATAACTTCTTTTGGCTTAAAAGTTCGCATGCTCGTTTGGCATCTCAATTCCAACAACAGCTTTAGATTATGGGTTATTACCCCATTTTATGACCACTGGCATTACCCACTTACTCTATAAATCCGGTAGTGCTATGGATCCCAAAAACTATAGACCTATTACGTGCCAACCAACCGTGTATAAGCTTCTAACATCTATTCTGAGACTCAACATTAAACTATTTCTCAAATGAATTTAGAAGGGAGACCCGTGGCACTAAAGAGCTCCTTGTCATGGATATAGCCATTAGCCAACAGGTTCGTCGTAACTATAAGAGTCTGTCGACATGTTGGATAGACTATAAGAAGGCCTATGACTTGGTTCCACATATGTGGCTTCTGAGAGTGCTAGAGTTGTATAAAATTGGTACAACTCTTTGCACTTTTTTGAAGTCATGTATGGGGCAATGGAGAACGGTACTTCGCTATCCAGGATATCGGCAGATCGCGGCAAGCGATGCACCAATAAAGATTGAGTGGGTTATATTTCAAGGTGGAGTCCCTTGTGGTTCTGCCTGGCTTTAAACTCTCTCAGTACTCTGTTAGACAGTTCAGGGCTAGGCTATAGGTTGCAGAAAGATGATCTCACCTTCTGTACATGTATGATTTGAAACTTTTTGCCCCCACTAATTTGCAATTGACAGCGTTACTAAATGTGACTGAAAACTTTAGTAACTCTATCAAGATGGAATTTGGTGTGGACAAGTTTGCAGTCATGCATGTAAAGAAAGGTTTGATAGTAGAATCTGAAGGAATCGAACTTTCAGATTCAACAAAACTCAGATCTCTGTCTGCCAACAAAACCTACAAGTATCTAGATATATAACAGTCATTGGGAATACCTGAATCTAATATGAAACAAGCGTTGCAGTACACTAAGATGGACTCAGACCGAATTATATGCCCTTGACAGGAGAGTCCACACACTGCTGACTGCTTTCCGAATGCACCACTCACGTACCTCAGTAATGAGATTGTATATCCCGCGAAAGTATTGGGGGTCGTGGACTCTTAAACATTAAGACCCTACACAATCGCGAGATATTCAACCTTAGAGAATATTTTCATCACACTGATGTGGGAGTGCATTGTAATGTAGTCGTAATGGACAACGGACTCACTCCACTCGCTCTGGCTAAAGAGAACTGGCGCAAGCCTGTAATACTTATGATGATCGCAGGGTGGTGTAGAAGGGCAAAGAGCTCCATGGTCGTTTTTATTGGGCCCTAAATGAGCCTGATATAGACTTTAAAGCATCTATATCTTGGCTACGGTTTGGTGATTTTTTCAGAAAAACCGAAGATTTTGTCTGTGCAATTATGGACGAAGTTGTTATGATGACTAACTATCAGAAACATATCCTGAAAGATGGTACGGTGGACATCGGTCGGGCATGCCACCGTCCTGGTGAATCTATCAGGCATATTATTTCTGGTGGTTCTCGTCTTGGCCACGGTTGCACAGACACAACCAAGTGGCCAGGATTGTGCGTCAACAACTTGCCCTTAGATACAATCTTGTGCATTCAGAGGTGTCATATTACAGGTATGTGCCCGACCCAGTTCTCGAAAATGGTCGTACCACATTGTGTTGGGATCGATTTATCATCACTGACAGAACTATTGTTGCCAATAAGCCTGACATAGTGGTGATAGATCGATCAGAGTGCCGCGCAATGATTGTCGATAAGGCTGTTCCTCATGACGAGAACCTCGTGAAACTTGAAAAAAAAAAATCAAATCAAATATTTGGATTTGTCTCACGATATTGTCATCATGAATTACGACCATTTCGTGAAATGGTTCGACACATTATTAAGTGGAGAATTCTGAGATCTGAAAACAGTATATGTAGCCTGTATGTGTGTATTTAAAAATAAAACTCAAATCACAACAATAAATTATTAAAAAACAAAGGTGAATTGATAAAAGAAGTTAAGTCCATAAAATTCTTAAGAATCTACATTAACTCCGATTTAAGTTGAAAGACCGAGATTGATAACATCTGTGAAAAACTAAATTCATTTTCGTAACTCCTTTACATCCTCAAGAAAGTAGAGAATGAAGGGACATTATTAACAGCTTATCAGGCTTATGTTAGCTCCATTCTCAATTATGGCATTATATTTTGAGGAAACTCCGTGAATAGGAAATACTTCTATATCGCAAAAGAAATGGATCAGAAGCATATGTGGTAAGTCCGCATATGCTTCTGATGCAAAGACAAAATCATGGAAACCATCTTCCCTTCACTATTTATTTATGAAGCCGCAACATTGTAAAAATAAATATAAACAGCCATACAACACTAAAAAGTACAAGACATAAAAACACTCTTCATATTTACAAAAGTAGGACAACACAATTTCACAAAACTGTCTTTAGAATAACTGCAAAGATATACAATAAACTGCTGGGTTGTATTAAAACCTCAGAACCCATTAATGTTTAAAAAAAAGCTCCGAGAATTGCTAATTAGTAAAGTGTACTACTCAATGAGTTTATTAATGATTGAGTAATATTGACATGACATACAAACAGATAATTACAGTTAGAAAATAAGGTATTTACATACGGAATTTGACGAAAGATATTTTAGGACATTATTAATAATGCATGCAATGTTGACGTAAACCTTTAAATTCTAGTTTAAATGTTATCTTAACTCAAATAATTAAGCATCTCAATAATAATGATAATTATAATTCTAGCTTCCTTTTCAAATTCCTATTGTACTTTTGCTAAACTATAGCATCTATTAAATTCTTACTTGCAACAATCAATTAATAAATTTATTTGATTTGCTTAATGCTACGTTGGTTTATAGGAAAACCATTATTCCCTTATCTGTTTTATTTTGCGATGTTTGCTGTTATAGAGCTCATTTAGGCTATTCTAATTTTGACAGCAGAGCAGGTTGTGCATCTTTAACAAATCTTCTTTTATTAGGCTTAGTCTGTCTGTAGTTGTTTCTGGCTAAGAGATTGCTTCAAAGGAAAATCTATTTACTATATTTTAATATATACATGCCCAAATTTCTCTTTTTCAGCATTATTTTCATAAAAACACTAAGTAACTTTTAAGCCCCTTTTCTTATATTCTGCGTCTTTTTTTACAGACAATTATAATCCTAGAACCTTCAAAGGTAGAGTGAAAAGGTTTCTTTTGGATAGGCGAGTGCCCCTGAAAATTGTGTTCCATATATAATTTTATTTTAGTTATGCTATCTTGGTACTTATGGAACTGATGAGTCGTCTCCGAAGGGTAGGAATTCTTTCCTACCCTTCGGAGACGAGGGCTTACCTTCGGAGGGCCCTTGTAAATCAAAAACTGTTCTTCGACATATCTTATTTATTTCCAAGATTACGACATGTACACCGTAAGTGATACAAGTTTCCATTGCCTTCTTTTGTACCACTTCATTCAATAGATGGGCTTGTTGGTCTAGTGGTTAGTGTTCATGACTGCCGAGCCAGAGGTCGCGAGATCGATTCCCATCCAGGACATATAATAATATGTGATAAGCACGAGCATTTGTAATTTATATGTTGCCTGGCCTAATTTATCTATAAAATATACGTATCTTTATCATCAGTCTGGTTACCATAGTACAGGCCATGTGTAAGGTAACTAAAGTTATTAGTATTACTTATTACAAGTTATTATTAATTCGAAATTTAGAATTCAAACAACCAGTACTACCATAGTATTCATTTGTAGAGGGTACAATTCGTGACATAATTTCAATGTGTAACTTCAAATTCAAAATCATTTGTTTGTTCAATTAAGACACTAAGTGACATTTACGAACGTTAAATTACACGTATGTACATAGATCGACGCAAACAGATGCCACAGCATGTACTGGATTGTCGAGGTAAATTAGGTGAAAACACCAAAATCTACTGCGTGTTTGTATCGATCTATAACTTCCAGTTTCCAAAATGCGTAGAGCCTTATGAGAAGAATACTGGCAAAAAGGTAAAAGGTATTCCCTTATAGACTACCATCAAAGTTATTTATAATAATAATAGGGTAATAAACTCTAAAGTATCTCAAATAAATCTATAATATTTCACGGGTGGCCAAATGTTTGCAGCCGCAACATTAGAAGTAATTTCGAAAACATTCAATTACGTAAGGTTCGGAACGATATCGCAGTCATTAATGGTACCAAACAAACAAAAACATACAACCGTCCGTTTCAATCGAGGCTAATAACACTTTTATACACACACAATTTTACATGTTCCAATGGTAAAAGTTGTTTATTGCAATAAAATAATAAAAATAAAAAACATTTGTGATTTGGTATTGGGTGATCGCTCAATTTACTTTAAAAAATATATAAATTTCACGTAGGTACCTATTCTTTTAAACGCGGTTAATAAATTATCACTTAGATTAGACTTAGATTTAGCTTAGGTGGAAGCGTTATAGCATATATTATATATAGCATATAGCGTTATATCGCATATAAGCGAATATAAGTATTTATACAAATTTGAATTTTAGGTACAGGGTTTAAATTTAGTACTCATTTAATAAAATGAAAAAATACCTCAACAATAAATTTAAAATTTAAAACACCTCCGACTCGAAAATCCCTTTAACGATTAGAAAAGAGCTGATGATCTTCGAACGGCTAACCAGATTTTCTTAAATTATATCTAAGAACACTCTCGATCAATTCACCTTTCAAACAAAAAAACGCACTTAAATCGGTCCATGCGTTTGGGAGCTACGATGCCACAGACAAACACACAGACACAGATACACAGACACTCAGACACACAGAAGTGTCTGTGTATCACAGACACTTCAAACTTATAACAACCCTCTTTTTTCGTCGCGGGTTAAAAGATTACACTCGTAGGGAGCTTATTTGAACCTAAAGAAGATTGTTAAATTGCCATTTTGTATAATGTACCATTTCATTTGTAAATATATTAAAACTAAAGATAACTACTTGACTTTTATTTCCCGACGTTCCAATAAACTTGCTTCGCTCGTTGTCATGTGTTTGTATATAGGTAGACTAATATCAGGTCTCTATGAAGCGTGAATTTTGGCAACTTCTCTTCCTTGCTTTTTACTTTTTTTATTTTTGTAGAAACCGTAAAAGTTCAAATCATATGATGAGGATTTTCTATACGTCATATTTATTTATAATATTATTTAATGCAAAATCAAAACAAATTTTCTATGTTTCCAGGTTGCAATGGGTGGAGCAAAACGATTTCACCGAAACAAGTAGAAAATATAAAGGAAGCGTGAAGCGCAAACAACATTTATCAGTTCATCATTTATAAGTTATTAGTTCGTGCCCTATTTTAAGTACGTTGCAATTATTCTCTTACAAAACATGAGTTCGTCGCGAAAGTCTTGTGTTAATGATCCTAACAGCTTTTGTTTTATATGTGGCAAATTTTGTCAGCAAAAACAAAGAAAAAAGATCACTGATTTTGTGAAACAAGCCTATCATGCATACTTTGGGATAAAAATTGTGAAAAAAAATAAAAAGTGGGTGCCGCATACCTTATGTAAGTCTTGTGTGGAATCTTTGCAACAATGGAGCCATGGAGGACATAAAGGTCTTAAATTTGGAGTGCCGATGATATGGACTGAGCCAACTAATCATTTTAATGACTGTTACTTTTAAATTGAAAGAAGGCATATTTAATGGGCTCGCAAATCTGCACCATTATAAATGATACAGAGTTTACAAGCCATTTGACACAGAATCAAAAGCACGGCTAAGCTTTGTATTAGTAGTCAAACATTTTTTGGGGAATCACAAAGCACCAGAACATCCAGAACTAGTAGCTAAAATTCTTCAGAATTTTAACGGCTTAGGAGCAAATATGAGCATTAAATTACATTTTTTTACATAGTCATTAGGACAGATGCCCGGACAACCTTGGCGATTACAGCGAGAAAGAAGAAGAACGGTTATATCAGGACATTAGAACAATGGAAAACAGATACCAAGACCGATGGGACAGTCATATGATGGCAGACTATTGCTGAAGTTTTAATAAGGGATTGTCCTGAACATAAACACAATAGAAAAACCTACAGAAAAAAAAAGATTTTTTTTTACATGGTTTGTGTTAATAGCATTTTTATGTATTTCATTTTTTGTATCGTTATTATATAGCCGCTTCTAAAAATATATATTTTAATATGTAATTTTATTTTTATTTCGACTGTCTTTCAGCCGAATAGTTACAAAGTCTTATCTCATAAACTAGAGTCAATTTAACAAATCTGATAGGTTTCTCGTACTCAGCATACTGAACTTACACAAAACATTTCAAAAAAACGTGCAGTTTTTTTTTGAGATTATGTTATTACTGACTATGGTCAAAATTTAATAGAAATTACCATAAAATATATGAATTTACCTAGTCAAAATATAATTATACTTCAATAAATGTTTTATAGAAAAAAAAAAATTATTATTACATAATTATAAAACTTGTAGAATTTGACATTGTTTGTAAATATGATAAATTATTATTCTCCCTTATCTATCCTTGCATGCAATGAACTCTTGGATAGTGTAAAACATTTATCAATGAGCCTTTTTTATTTTCTGAGTAAATCGTGTTCTTTTTAATGGCCTAATTGATTTTGGGATTTTATTAATATATTTGGATAGTCATAAAACTACTGTTTCTTTGATAAAGTGTGGTAAACATTGAATGAAATACTAACTTGTTAGAATCCCTTGACAAGAACCTTTTGTTGTCGCTTGTCCCTTTAAATAGGCCAGAGTGCTTATAAACCAATAGGCCAATTTCCAATTTATATAGGTAGTGAGGTCAGTGTCAATAGTTTTAGTTTCTTAAATAATAGCCGGCATGAATCAAGAAGAGTAACGCCACATACAGCTCTTATACACTTTTTCTGTGATATGCTTTATTAATATATAGATATTAATAAAGTGTTAATTCTATAGAGAATTACCCCATATCAAGAGTCCATACCTTAGTACCAAACCCGTACCGTACCGTACCTGTGGGATGCTATAAAAGCAGTCCCTTCGCTTGCTCCTTTTCTTATTTTTTTGAGAGCGTATACAAATCTGTTTATGCACTGTCTATCTGTGTGTGTCTGTCTGTGTGTCTGTGTCCAGACAGTTTCTATATTTGCTTTCCAATTGCAATCAGCCTATTCTTAATTTAAATTTATTGAAATTTATTTTCTATTTTTTAGTCATGTTTTAGTTACTGTTATAGTTTTTAAATTCTAAAATTTTCGTTTTACTTATATTTGAAGTAAGATTATTTTGGTGTGGCCATTGTGATATGTGTTCAATAGAAGTGTTCATTAATTGTTTGGAATCATTATGGTTTTCTCGACTGTGAGATATAACCACCTATATATTACCCGCAAACAGCGTTGCTCTATGCGTAAGTTACTTCTGGGATATCATTTATATACAGAATAAATAGGAAGGGTACGAGATCACAACCTTGTGGAATCAAAAATATATTTACTCTAAAGTAGATCTGTACGAGGTAGCAGTATTTTGAATGTCACATCTTGATTGATGATTAGAACTTACTAGCTAACACACTTTAATTAAATTTATTTCAGGTTGCTAAAAGTAGGGTAATAAGTGATGATAAAAAGATTCCAAAAGTCGACTACACACAACGTACATATTTAGAAACTATGGCTATATTTACTTTTATAATAATACGATGAAAACATAAACATTTTAATGCTGAAAGGACAACATTTGGTATCAGCTGCGGCCATAAAAGCCTACAAAGGAAAGGGCTTTTTTGGTGATAATTGTGACTTTGTATACCCTTATTAAGGACCCTAAACGTAAGCTTACGTTTATATTTTTCTGTATTTCGTTCGAAGATTTTTGTTCGAAAATTACTAGCTAAATTGTACTTCTGGTTCTCTTCTTCGAACAACTGGTGAAAGGTTGAATAAACTTGCTTTGAAATGATTCAATACTACAGAGGCTATTTTATTTTACATGCGGAGTCTTAATTTATTATGATTAAATATCTTGGTGTTATGATTTAAAAAGATATAAGAAAATAAAAAATGCAGCTTTATGTACTAAATGCCTAAATGTTATTAATCATAACTTGGGATAGACAGTAGTGTAATAATATAACAAGGGTGGTAAAGGAGGCAAAAAAAAAGAAAGTTGTTTCATCATAAGCTCATTTCTGTGGTACTGCATTGTCATCAAATCATCAAAGTGATAAAGTTGATACGCTCAATCAGTTCTGGGAACTGAAAAAATAACTGTTGTAGGATTTCAAAGCTACTAACAAAGCTGCTTGTAAAAATTAACATTGCTGTGCAATACTGCATATTTGAGCCTAATTGTTTTGTTATACCTTTAAAGTTTCAAACGAGCATACGCTGTTTTTCTAAATGGTTATTGTAGTTCATAGACGCTGGCAACACTCGAGGGATGACTTATGCATTGATGACCTTAGTTTGGTAATATAAATGGTTGCGTATATCTTTCCTAGGAAAGAAGTTTCTATGAATTCTGATTTTCATATTTATCTTTCTCGGCACAAGATTTTTTACCAAAATTTGATAAAATTCGTTGTTATTGATGAACGAAAAGATTTTCTTGCTATGAATTTTTTATAGCCAAATTGCTTGATTTTGGCTGCTTCATTCTATATAAATTATAGCTAGACTTTATCAACCACCCTCGAATTAGCATCTTGTAAATCAAGGCACTATCAATAGGTATCTACACTCGGATAGTAAGTACCTCTACGTGTCATTTTCAAATATCCAAAAACTTTGGCATGGCTGAAGGTCATGGAGCTAAACCGTATTGTCAAAAGTCTAACAATCCAGGAGCTGCTAGCCTTGGACATTTGATTAAGCATATTCAAGAACCCTGAAAAGCATACGTCATATGAATCATTTAAAAAGTTTTAAGATTAAATCATAAATTTATAAGTATGTAATGATAAAATCATTGTTATTATATATTATATTCAAAAATTCATTCTCGTGCCAACTTGCCAAATGCGGCATGCATCAGCCTGCTAATACAAAGAAAGCAAAGACAAAGGCAGAGATGTGAACGACGTTAACGACTGCTATTAACGATGTGTTGTTTTTAAGTGCGAGAGAAACTGCGTCGTGTGTTGAGTTGTATTTGAGTGCGGTTACGAGTGTTTCTGAGCACTGTTAACCTCTCACCATTCTTCCATAGACAACATGACATAGCGAGACCAAAATTAACACAGATTGTACTATGGTTTCTAAAACTCAGATAAATAGATACATGTAAATACATACTACATATATTATTACAAATAGAATCACACAGACAATGTCAGAAGTTAAATATATGCACACAGAAGTATTTTATCTAGTCATAATGAACAAATGTCCGTAAACGTAAGTGTTAAATACTTATGAGTCTACAATAGTTTGTTTTTAATACTAATTTGAAGTCAACTTTAAATATGTTATTAAAAGAGCGGACTTGCTATAACAATACCTGCCATGTGAGTCACATGATGGCTGACTTAATAAGCAATGTACAATAGTTACATTCAATGTTTTGGTACCGTCATATGGGTCTGTAAGCTAGAACTGGGAAACAATGATATTATATTGTTATGAGCTGAATTCTGGATTAGTAAGGTATACCAATTTATTACCAAAATAGACCCAATTTATTTTAATAATTCGCAATTAACACAATTAAAAGAAGTTTTCACTATTTCAATTATCACTATTTCCACTTCTATATTCACTTGTACTTATCGCACTTGTTTACTCGCTGATCGCTCAACTAGAACTCATTTAATACTTCAATGCAACTGTCCTTTTATACTCCGAACGTTATTTTATAGAGTTCGAAACATTTCCCGTAAACTCGAAACCACTCTGGCATTTTCTAATATAATGTAAGAAACAGTCTCAAAACCACTGATATAAACCATGAAAATCACTAACTAACAGTAACTGCCAAGTTGATTGCACCTCTATTCACACTCAAGTCATCGTTCTGAACTTATTTCTACCCTTTTATAACCCCACTATTTATTAATATTTATCAATCGACCAATATCATTGCGTTACCGGTATAACCAGTCAAAGTAATGTCTATTAACTTATTATTATTACATAGTGAACTATGTTATCATTTTTTATAGTTTGTCCCTATTTTTAATAAAATAAATAAGAGTTTTTGAAGTGGCGATAACAATAATGTGGTACATTCTATAAACAGACTGTTAGTTCCTTTTATTTTAAAAAGATATCGTGCATCTCAATTGAGGTAATCGATACCCTTTATGACTTTCTCTAAACGTCAGTAGATAGTACCAATATTTCTTTTTAAAACTAGGTAGAAATTGTTAACAAAATAATAAAAGACGGTAGATGTTAATAAATCTCAAGTATTTCCTTTACGACGATAGAGCGCAGAATGAATGCAGAAAGCATTCGTACACCTGCATTTATACAACTCGACTTTCGCGTTACATAGGTACCCTATGTAACGCGAAAGTTGTCTCTCGCTCTTTTGTACTATTCGGCTAAGAATATAATATGTTAGCGTAGTACCAAGGTAAAAAGATGTAATCTACGTAGAGAAAATTATACCAACCTGTCACATTGTCGCTGTACTTTTTGAAAAAGGGCTACTTGTGGTCCAATGCTCGTTTATCCCTTTCGACAATACACCCAGTGGAACAAATATTGTATGTAAGATCAAAACTAACATATATATATACTAGCTGTGCCCACGACTTCGTTCGCGTAAATATCAGATAAAATAGCTAAAAACATTTTTTTAAGGTAAACGGTTTTATTCTAAAGAAACAAGAAGCTAAACAATAATTAAGAAATAAAAACGTGGCGTAATCTGAGTAAATATGTAATATATCATCATAATTATCATCTTGTCGGGGTCACTACCGTACCACCAGATTACATACCTCTGAATCGCCTGCCGTTTTTTTACTTATTTTATTTTCTAGTTCTTAGTTTTTATTTAGTTGCCTAATATATATATTATTTTTCATAGTGTACTGTATTGTGTGTATTTTCCTATATTAGAGAGTTGTAAAACAACATGTAATCTTAAATTTTGTGGCGGTGGCCATCTTGGATTTACAATGATGCTAAATACACATAATTGTATTGTCATCAGAACTAAAGGCGTGTACCAAATTCCAGATCAATCGGTCAACAGGAAGGGGGTAAAAGGACAATGACCATGTAAGTATGGAATTTCGTTTTAAGTTGTAGCACAATAAATCTTCATTTATTATAGACTATGATTTGTATCTTATCAAATAAAAGTAATTAGACAAAAACGGAGATACCTATCCTACAAACAAGAACCTACAAATTATGTTTAAACTACTCGCAACTTATAAAATAACCACAGATCACTTATGTACAAAAAAAAACAATGCTAGTTAAAAACAAAACAAGTCACCAGCTGCTCAAAGAGATCAGTAAGTAGTATTACTATTTAAGTGGGGAGATTATCACAGTGACTATTGCCAATCGACATATAAACAGTAATGGCCGCCGACTCGTTTGTCATCTGGCTTGACAGTTGCGTGAGACGGAACATAAAAATAATAATTCTTATAACAGACCCATAAAATAATAATTCAATATATTTTAAAACGTTGTAATATTACTAATTGTTTAGCTATTTTACGGAAATAATGCATAGTAATTGTTAATTTACTGTTTTTATTTAAATCATAATTCCGGATATGAAAATAAAATACCTAAAGTGAAAAGGTTGTAAAAAATAAGAAAATATTTTTTTTATTATTTTGATTTTGCAACATCAAACATTGCTAGACCACTTTTGGTCAAGATCCTACAGTTGACCCAAAAACAAAAAGGACAATCTAAATAAAACCGTTTAAAAACAACAAGATGTTGCTTATAGATGGCACAGTACCTTCTCCTGAAACGCAAAAGATAATGTTTTGGATTGTACTCTGTGAATAGTCATGGTGTTAACATAGACTAACTGAGAATTCATAGGTTTGTAAGGGTACAAAATTGTTTTGATAAGGAAGGAAAAAGCCATCAACTTAACCGGGTTCACAATCTTTCAATATTTCGGCTCCAATGTAGGTTTGATGGAGATTTTCTGATTTACCGAGTGCCGTTGTATCGTCTCCAAAAATCTGATATGTGTGGGATCGCCAAACAGAAAAAAATTAAGCCTGCTCAACAATCACTACAAAATAGTAATATAATAGCTCCTGTTGGTCCGTCACGTAGCCTTCTATCTCGCAAAGTCGGAAAAAGGATAAGTCCTTCTGTCTACTTCCATAGCACTTCGAAAGCTTCAGACTAGCGTGACGGCGTGTGTCGTTCTTGGTCAGCTGATAACCGCTATCGACATTTTCTTAAGAGCGCAAAGTCACTGTCTGGATACTTTATGTATATACTTAGGTGTAACTTCTTTCCATAAGTACGGAAAGAACCTGGACCTGGACCTGCACCTGGAAGTGACCTAAAAGCTTATAAGTGTGATCAACGATGGATACCAGTAAGCTCAAATAAGTTTCAGACTCACATGACAGTGCGTGAAGCTCGCGGTCAGCAGATCCAGTAAGTACTCCATGCTCTATATAGCTCGACGTACAAATTTCGAATTATTTATGACAAAGAATAAAATTCGAATAATTTTTCAAAATCGAGGAAGTATTTTGTTTTATTTTTGTCTTAATGCAAAAACAAAATGAGCCTGTAATAAAAAAAGAGCCCTTAATAAATGATAAGTGCATGTAGATTTCAAAGTGTTTCACCGTTATCGTTGCACCAACGAGATTGGATTGAAGTGGGCTGCATGCCAGTACACATAGACATACACCCCAGAGCATGATATTGTGAATAAATCGTAAACTCCGGTCGGACCATGATGTATGTCGGTACAAATTGGATTTATTTCCCGCTTTCCCTTGCCATTGGTACCGAACAGAAACTGTTATTGCACGTATGAACGATGAGGTGTCATGAATAAAATATCCTGTACTGAACGCGTCACGCACTTAGAGCTTTCGATCACGATTCCAGTATGATACACCAATCACATGGCATCACGTACGGGCATGATTTATGGTCCATACATTCTAGTGGCACCTAATTTAAATAGAGTTAAATTCTGTTTGATATATTAATAGAATTTAAAACATGTTGGTATCATTTTGTCATTTTTCACATTTAAAACTTGTATTGTATTCTATAGTTCTTACGTATGTAATTAAAGATAATTCTGTACTACAAAAACAGTATCCAGACATATAATAAAATGTGTACTGTTAATAAATATTCACGAAATGTCTCATTACAATAAGTTATCGTACTGAAATGAAATGAATGAAATGTATTATCGACGTACTAAAAATGAAATAGACCTGTAATGAAATGAAATGATCTAGGCGGTCATAACTTAATGCTAATATATTCCAATTACGTCGTCATCATTATAAAAAACCGTATTTTTTCGTCAATACCTATAGACATGTCAATAAAGATGTATATCATTACTACTCGGCTAAGAATAGATCTGTAACAATTCTGTCTCTGGTGAAACAATACGACAGTCAATAGGTATTCAGTGCTTGTACATGCAAATGACATTTGTTAGATTTATACCTCAATGCAAAACGACTCATTCCTATTTTGCTTTGCGTTTTATTTGAATATTACCGTAATACCCATTTTTGTTGTTTTCCCATCGTTGATTGTATAACGCACACAAATCTATACCGTTCCACGGCTTTATACGGTTTAATCTTCTTTGCAGAGACAAATCCCCGCATCGGTATATTGTCTTTTGGGACATATATTTCAATAACTCTGCTGTGGTATTGCGTATAAATCGTTCTTTTAGACATTTGACAATAATTTACGTCGATAATTTGCATCCGGATAAATATACCTTTATTAACGTATATAGTTGAGATATATTTTCTACCATTTATTGATACTTAACAAGTACATTATGGTATAATGATTTCGAAAATGGAAAATTATTACACTTTTTATACATGTCTAAATTCACTGTAATTAAGAATTAGACCCATGTTGACCGCTGTTGAATAAATGATAGCAGGACGAAATGGATAATGGTATTTTTTAAACCCATTTAAAAAATAAATCTTCTTTTTAGAAGGGATGATGGAGTTAATGTGATGGTCAGTATGAGGGAGTATCGCACATTCCATTAGCCCGGCACAGCCATTGACAATATTTTGTATAAATAATGCTCACTTTGACGTAACATAGGCGAATGGCGGGTCCTATAACTGACATGCAACTGACAGGGTAGCCGACCTTTTTTTGTAACCACTTACAATGGATAAAAAAAATTATATCAGTACAAATGGGTAGGCATTTAACTCATGAAAGCTGAAGCAACTGACACTGAAAACTGAAATTATAACTTAGTCTATCGTCAACAATGAGTTTACAAAATTATTGAAATTTCGCAAGAAACCTTAATATTTAATTACAATGACTTCCAAAATTACAAATCTGGTCCATTCATAGCACAGTTTATTACGTTTGTCTTCATCGAGTGGTTTACATCGGGAATAACTACAAGTTACCAGTTTAATGAACCTGGAATGCGCAGATAATGAACTAATTAATCGTTAATGACTAAGTGACTGGCAAAGGGACCGTGTCTAATGTAAGGATGGGTAGGTATTAGACACGATGGTTCGTCAAACGATGTGTATGTATAAGGTAGGTATTTAGTATTCTTTGTTTTTTTTAAGCTAAACACATCACCTAATTTTTAAGAATATTTCATACGAAAAACTATTCACTATGAATATAAAAACAAACATACATATATAATTTTATAAAATCAAATTCGTTTAGCATAACAACAGTACATGTGTACGTTTTAGCCAATATCTTCTTCATTTAATTATAAAATATTTTAAATACCCAAAAAGATAGTATCTCTTCCTAATACCTGTATCTATTTTATCCTTAAAATAACCAACTTATTTGCAAAAAAAATTCAAATAGGTATAAATAGTTGAATTAACTAGGTGACTCAGAGTCTCATAGTTAAATATTATAATTTTGGTGTTCCGTAGAGCACGCCGAGAAGGCTTGCTGGTGATCAGTAGGTAGGTGTTGCATAACAAAACTTTTTTTTATTTCCTAAACAGCACTGGAAAACATGCCAAATTCGAGATGTCAGTAAGTAAGCAAGTGACAATTCCGAAAAGGATTCAAAGTGTCTTTACAAGAAAGATTATAGTTCATTAAAATGTTTATGCTTCTGTGTAAGTTTGAAGTATATAAAATTAATGACAAGGTGAGCTGTCAAAAGAAATTATATTTTTATTGTACTATAAACATCTGGTTGCATGGTATTACCAGTAATGTTTGAATGTAGCGGCATTACTAATCAGTCGTGCTTTGTGGTACTGGTGGTATCTACAACTGTATTGCAACCCGAGGTGCGCGTACCTCGGCTGTTTTAATTTGCTAAGTGCAGAACGAATGCCGGTGTACGGACTCCTCTTTGCCAAATCTTAGAAACATACAACACATACCTGGCGGATATTCATATTTTTGGAAAATCGCACAAAATTTTGCTGCAACTTGAATCTAAAAATCCTTCCTTGTACATATTATGATTATATTGTTGCTATTTCACAAAAGAATATGGTACAATGTTAATTTTATATACTTCCTGGACTGGTACTATTTAGGAATTGCATGTAATACCTTTTTTCCTTTCAGTCGGAAGGAGCTCCAGGAACGCATTCCCCCACATCTTCCCCAGATGTGGCCACAAACGACCCTTAGGCGACGATTGGGGAGCTAGCGGCCTCTACCGCGTCCCCTACGTCGCCTTCTTCGAGCGGGATCGGCCCTTTCCCGATCCCGCTCTGCGGACTCTTTCTGGAGCATAACGTCCTCACAGAAGGAAACCGCGGCTTTCCAACCCTCACTACTCGCCAACATTGCCGCAATCAATGCTGGCGGTGAAAGGTTTCGTCCGATTTGTCCGACCAGGACTCGACGATCGGACTCCCACGCAGGGCAGTCCTCCAGCGTGTGCTGGGCGGAGTCCCGGTCGGATCTGCAGTGGTAGCATTGTGCCGTAGCCTCAAGTCCGATCCTGTTCAGGTACTCACCGAAGCAACCGTGCCCGGTGAGCACCTGAGTTAATCGGTAGGTGACACAGTCGGTCCTCCCTATCCAAGCTTCGAAGTTCGGCAGAACGGCTCCAACAGCGCGTTGGCTGGCACAGCCTTGGATTTCGACCCGTGCCCGCCAAGCCCGTAGGGCTTGCGTGTGTGCGTTCCGCCATAGCATTCCGGGCTTGTAATCCGGCGCCGCCCCCTCGTCACTCCGATCGTGCGGTAGCCCCGTGCGATCCGTATGGCCATCAGCCGCTGCAGACTCCCGAGTTGAACCTTACAGCGGGAGGAGCCCGCCAGGTCCTACATAAATTGCCTAGAAAAAGTATGTATTAAAGAATCGTTGACAAATTACTTTACACACTTCTTAAATTGGCTGGGATTGTATGTATTACCTAGGGATTGTATAGAAATCCTAGTTTCATACATTTTCGATAAGTTATTGTTATGCAAATCGTAGCGGGAACTATAATTGCGCGATGGAGGATCATCAGGTTCGTACGTAGCCTACATAGTTCAGGTCGTCTGCGCTAGATGATGTTGATGTATATTTTTGCTATAATTATGTGGAAGTCGCCGCATTACTCCTCTCCAAGACTGGAGGGGAAGTCGATATCTTGATGGGTCAGCTGTCTATGTGGACTCTTAAGTGGACCGTAGGTGCAGTGTCCTGTGCCTAGACGCTAATTAGGCCGTGTCAGGCTGGAGCGGTTACTGCAGGCGTTTGGTATCCCTGTTGAATCTGAGCATGCTGGCTGGATGAGACTCGATTACCGCTTGTTATTATAGGAGTGCTCAGGATGTGGGGGGGGGGGGGGGTGATGATGATACTGCTGATGTGCTAGATGAAGACTGTGTCCAAGCACGTCGGGGTCAACACATGTAGAGTCGTTCGTACCTAACACTAACGGGTAAAGTTGAGCAGCGATTAGGAAAACACAATGTTGTAGTTGAAATAGATCACATATATTGTTCACAAACACGAGAAGAGTAGAATACATACATAGGAAGAAAGTTCCGAGTACACAGCAGAGAAGTAAAATGAGAAATATAAACTTAGAACGATAATATCAGATACGCGTCGTATTTAAATAACAGTCGGTGGGTCGCGCGCGCATGGCCTTTTAGAATTTGGTATCAAGTAATGACTGGGGAGACTTGGAAATCCGATGGCACAATTAATAACGTTCGGGGGTCTACGTCACCGCCGTCGCTCAGAGCAGCGCTTGCCGGCCGCATAACGGGATTCTTACCCGACTCCATGTTCTGTGGACACCACATGGCGTAACTTAATGCACGTAGTCAAATACATGTGACACTTATAAAATAATAGGTTACATAATAAATGCACTTGATACCTACCGGTCTGTTTGAAGTCGGTACTTAACGGAGTTTGAAGTCGGTAGGGTCGGTCGGAAATTCGACGACTAGACGATCGCCAATTTATATATTACTTGCTAGATCTCTAGTAATATATAAATACCTCACATAAGAGAGTTTTCCACAGCCATGCCAATTAAGGCATCACTCTTTCTCACTAAAACGAAGTACAATAGAATTAGAAGACACTGAAGAGGATATCTAAGGTGTACAAATTATATCTGTGTGCCTACATTTTCAAACAAAATCGATTGATTGAGAAACATCCAAACTTTAGCATTTCGTGATTTTATGTCAATATGAGAACAACAAAGTTACCTATGTACTTGTTATATTAATCGAATTATGTAACATGAAGAATATGTAAACTACTCTTTGGAATTGGCTCTGAGTGATATTATGAGAAAAAGTTACCTAAGTTCCAAATATGTTTCAGTGATTCTCCAGCGCAGGCATAGTAAGGGCAACGAAAGCCCAGGTGTTTGTTGGTTATGAACGCTCTAAAATTCACCAGCTTATTTTTAGTAGAATAGTTTACAGTTTTACAATAAACTTTTAATAGTACCACTCGGAGACAAAGGGATTGTAAATTTTAAATTCAGTAACTTTGTATCTAATGTCTAATAATATCTAATAATTTTGGTTACTGCAAAATAATGTGCTTAAAAAATTGCTGAGCAAACAAAATAATGTGATAACTTTTAAATATAATTATACTCCTATAACACTGCACTTAACGAGATTTACTGGCGTATATTTTAATATTTATTCACTTAACGGTAGTTGCGTTTTCATTTGGCGGTTGAAAAAGAGCACACGAGAACTTCATTGACCTTGTTAATAAAGCTGCTGGTGGTTTAATAATGGAGTTTTGGAAATATTTGTAAATATAGTATCAGTTCATCTTAACATTCATAAGCCCTAGTATAATTTGTGACCCAATGAAGTATGTGTATGAATGTAAATAAAAGATATCAATAGAGTAGATGACAATCAAGCCAAATCAGTATCTTTTTAGTAAACGTCAAAACGGTAGGTTAGGTACATTTTGTATGAAATCCCTAGGCAGGAAGTCACGTCTTACCTATTATCAAATCATCTACCTTTAATGTTAATTCGAAAATTAAAAGCGTTGTTAAAACTGGACGACAATTTTCCTACAACTAGGGAGCTACATATGTTTTGTAGTACTTTGTGAATTTTTTCTCGAAGTACTCGCCACTGATAGTAATACAGGTCTTCATACACGTAAACCAGGTGGTGAATATATTGCTCTTGAACACAGCCACATATCTGCTCAGCTCCTATGAGCTCTTAATCACTGGAAAACTTGAGCCCCTTCAGTTGTATTTTTACACACGGGAATAGCGCAAAGTCGTATGGCGCTACATCCGGACTATAAGGAGGAGGTCTTACCAATTTCATTCCAGCTTGGTGCAAATAGTCCGTAGTTTTGCCAGCTCGATGTATAGTGGCGTTATCTTGATGCAAAAGCTAAGTAAAGAGTCTTGAGTTTAGTCGTTCATTTTTTAAGGCTTCGAATACTTGAGGAAACATACCTCTCTATACCATGCACAGTAACAGTCTTTCCCTTATCAAACACAGCCGTAGCTAATATTCCTCCTTTAGTAAAAAATACAACAAACCTTCTCTACGTTACGGATCGACACATTTTCACAGACGTCGGCAGTGGTTTGAACACACACAATACCCTGGTACTTAGTAGGAACGTCGAAATAATACATACAGGTTTCATCACATGTAACCATCGAGTTCATGTAGTTAGATCGGCCGTCATCAATTTTTTTTAACAGCTCACGGGATCAAGTCACACGTAATCTCCAAAGAACAGCATACTTCCCAGCTCTGGCTGAGAGATTTCATCGTCAGCCGAAATCGGCGATTATATTCCATGCCAACAATGAATGGTATGAGGTTCTCTCATGGGTACTTCTCGGAATACGGTTAGCATGGAAAGAAGACAATTGATCGTCATCAGCAGAGTTAGTGTATAGAGAGACGCTTCGATTACTGCGAACATTTTTCTACAGGACTCCTCAAGAAGTCGTAGACCACGCACTCTCGTCTAAGAGCCAATACGTAAGATAAAGCCCACACCTGTGATGCACCATGGTACTTCTCCTGTCTTGGTGAGTTGGCATTTATCATCTTCACGCCAAGTTCGTCCTTTACAAAGACGCTGTACGAAAATCCTTGCAGGTCAGAAGAATATACAAACACTACGATAGAAGAGTCGGGACTTTCATACTAAAAAACGATGTATGAAACGGGTTCCAATTTAATTTAGCAACACAAAAAACTAAAATTTGATGGGAGCCAAACATTATACCAACCTTCAGGAAACAGACAATTCTAATAATAGAGTTATCGACAAATCCACAGACTATAAATAACCATCAGCCGCTTCGTTAAAATAATCAACGATCACTTTTTTTTTGCAGTAATCCCACTAATATTATAAATGTGAGAGTTTGGATGAATGGATGTTTGTTTCTCTTTCACGCAAAAACCACTAAACCGATTGCAATGAAACTTAGCATGTAGATAGCTGGAGACCTGGATTAACGCATAGGCTACTTTTTATTTCGATTATCCCACAGGATCGGGACTTACGCGGGTGAAACCGCGGAGCGCTGCTAGTAGGTAAATAAAACAGACAGACAGACTATTGTCATAATATAATGACAATAGTCTGTCAAAAACTATTTTAATTGTCAATGTTAATTAAACTGCCAATTGAAATTGGCAATTAAACAGATGAAAAGAGACAGGTAATAGGTGAGACTATATGAGTAGACAGGATAGAAATAGGCGTCATTTTTGTGGGTTCGTTTCATACATTTGATTTTTTGTTTGGGAGTTGCGCAAGGCTGGTAGGCTCTTTATCTGAAGGCCCTGCTGTAATTAGGTCGTACATTGCCGGAAACTCAAAACAATAGTCACTTTATATAATACAGGGGTCTATTCTCCAAATCAATATAAATAAACTTTAGACGATCATTTAGATTTCTTCTAATTTCGATACAGCGTGGCTGACACAAAAATGAACCGATCGTGATGGTAGCTCCGAACAAAATGACAGCAGTCCTGACAGTCATTTCGTAAGCTGTCACTGTCATTCACTCAGTCACTAATATTTCGAACGAACCTCACCCAAGCATAGATCGTTTGACATTTCTTTTCAGGGCAGAAAAAAGAAGTTTCCCTTATGGTGAACATCGTTGCATTCAGGGCAGAGACAATATTGGAAGCGATTTAGCACTTGGCGTGTGATACCTACTACACTAAAAAGTGGTATTGTGTTGATCCTATAGTGAATGCTACTGGTAAAAATGTGTGTAAGCATAAATTCTAATCTACATAAGTAGATTAATACATATTATATTGAATGCCATTCCTACATTTTTTCGTTTCGGATCCACTTAATCTCATATGATACGGAGAGTAGAAAAGCTGGCTGAATATTTAGATTGTTTTATATGTACAATGTTGAGTGAAGTTTTGTTTATTTGGGATAACGGAAAAACAGCTTAACGGATTGTCATAAAGCCACAATGAAACATTTTTATTATTGACTAACTCTTCTATGAGGAATTTTAAAATAAAAAATTGACGATTGTAACTATTTACTAAAAACTATATTCAGGATGGCATTAAAGTTTGAAGAAATCGAATGGCAATTAATACCTTTAACCGTATCCGTAAGCGATACTTCTATACTAATATTATAAATGTGAAAGTAACTCTGTCTGTTACAGATTATTATGAAATTTTTCATTCCCGCTGTCAGGGGTTTAAAGAAGGACCATAGGGGTCCTTTTTTAGGGATAGAAAATAACCTATATAATAATATTATACAAGTGGACAAAAGCTAATCGTCTTATAAGTGATATTAATTTCTTGTACTGTTGATGAATAAGGCAATTAACGAGTCAAAGAAGTTGTGGAAATCGAGAAAGTATACAATAAATACAGGTGCTATAAACGACACAGGCAAATTAAATTCTAGAAATGTAATTTTCGCTGGGAACGCTTAGCGGTATAGAACCAAAAATATCCCTGTGCCGAACTCCATTCATGGTTTTACTGGCAGAACACGCGTGTCCGACGTAGTAATTAGGCTCTCACGCAGTAATTAGGCTCTCACGCAGTAATTAGGCTCACATTATGTATCTAACCGTAGCGTGTCGGCGTGCGATCAATATTGAACTTTATTCATTGAGCGAAATTCATTGCGAGTATTGCTATTTTTTTCATATTTTGTTAAAACAAGCAATCTGTTCTACTGTTTATTAATCTGTGTTTTACTACATATCGCGTTAACACATTTTGTTCTTTATTAACAGTAATAATATTCTTTGACTAAATAAAGTTACTGATGATGCAAAATATTGTACAGAAAATACCAAGAAAAATTTTCCTTCTCGCACATAAGGTGCATAAAATATCGAAGATCATGATATAATTTACGTAGGGATATAAACTTGAAGCGCCGAACGAATTTTATGTAAATACATTTTTTTATTTATTTGTGAAAAACTTGAAACAAAACTCGAATTCACGAGAAAGGCTAGCGAGATCAATACGTGACAAATTCTTTGACCTCTTAGTTAGATGACGCACTGTCCTTCCCACTCCCAAGACTTTCGTAGTTTTTTTTTCTAGCTTCCACCCTTTTTTTGAGTCCCAGCTGCTGTTTTGAGGTGATATATGCTCGACTATACACATCCAACCTATCCAAAGATGGTGAACATGTCCATCGTGGTTTCTTTAATGTGTCCTCTGCTAATCTAATCAGCTTGCAGAAAAGATAAGTGTTTAATTTTCATAGCAGAACATTTAGGCGGAAGAAGCAATGCCTTGCTCAAAGAAAATAGGCAGGCCGTGTTGTTTCCACAGAACCGAGGTTCCCGGCCCGGACCTCTCTTATAAAGAAAATCTGGCACTTTAAACCGTAATTTATGAAATAGAACCCCCGGATTTGCAAACGATTTTCTTGGTCGTATTGGGATGTGTTTTAATGACATATTCAAAATCTTTCAAATTCACACTACGATTGGGATTGGGTAATATAAAAAAATGAGGTAAAATTTAATGTTGAACTTAGAGTTGGTAGGTATGGGGTATAATATTTCGTTTGTATTGTTGTGACGTCACTGTCGAGACTAGTATGACAACAACCCCTGTCATATCACGACCCTCTTAAGATGTGCCACTAAAAGGATTGCTAGAGTCACTAGGGAAGAGCGATTATTATTTTTTAATCATATTCCTTGTACCAATTTTTACACTGAATGACTTTCAATCGAAATAGCATAAAAACAATTCCTTTATTTCATATTTTGATTGATCATATAGATTTGCTTAATCCTTACTAACATTATAAATGCGAAAGTAACTCTGTCTGTCTGTCTGTTGCCCTTTCACGCCAGAACTACTGAACCGATTTAAATATGGTTATCTATATGGATTACGCATTTTTTTGACATTCATGCGCCTGTGAAACAAAAACTGTTTGATATAAAGTACACAAATTGTATAACAGACAATGTTAATTAACTTTCCAGCCTGCTTGACAAAGCAAGGCTTATGTTTCAGAGAACTGGATTAAAGTTAAAAAGCAATATTATGTGGAACTTAAACATCAAGCTGCTATGGCATTACATAATGTGAGGTCAGTTTATTTTTCGAAACAAATAAATGATAACATTAATAACCCCAAACTGTTGTGGAAAAATGTAAAAAAAAACAGGTGCTAACCTCCCATAAAGATGCGTTCTTACCCGATCATTTTGACTACCCTTATACCATAAATAAAGCCTTCCTAGATGTGCCGAGGGAAACTGAAATAAGCTTGTCAAAGTTAACATTTTATGAATTTTACAGACATAATTATAATGTGAGCTTCAAACGGTTTTTGCTTTCTTCGGTGCAGGGTTTCCGCTCTCAGTGCACTACTAAGATTGTTCTTTTGTTTTAGAAGTATAAGGATGTATCCAGGTTTCATCTACTTTTTTATTATATTATAGGGGGCAAACGAGCAGACTGGTCACCTGATGGTAAGTGACTACCGTCGCCCATGGACACCTGCAACTCAAGAGTCACAAGTGCATTGCCGGCTTTTAGATGAGAGTACGCTCTTAGCTTGAAGGTTTGAAGATCGTATCGGTCCGGAAATATCGCAGGCGACAAATTGTTCCAGAGATTGGTTGTGGCCGCAAAAACTCGTTAATATCTCGCTTAAACAGTGCCAAACACTCCAATGAACGTTACTTTTTTTCAACAGCAAGCAAACGCGGCACCCATAACGCGTTTTTCCATTGTTAAGAAAATTTACGACAGAGAAAGTTCTAGGTTCTCTCATAGAAATTCCATCAGTTCGATTAAATTCAAATTTGGCGTTATATTTTCGAAAAGATGTCAGAATATAATGTAATAGTTTGTTTTTGCGTATCTTTTTTTAAGTTCGTCGTTTTGGCAAGCTATCTATCAGCCCAGGTATAATTATTATTTATTCATTAGAAAAGAAATTTTGTCAATTGACATTCAAATATAATTGTGGGAGAGCAGTGCTTCGGCACGAATGGGCCGGCTCAACCGAATTAATTCCACGGCCTCACAGAAAACCGGCAGTGAAGCAAGTGAGATTACCGGAGGCCCTAACCCTTCCCACTCCCCATCTTTCCGCTCTCCCCTTCTTCCTCCCTCTCCACCCACCCTTCCCTTCTCCTACTCCCACCTTAAAGGCCAGCAACGCACTTGGGACTCTCGAGTTGCAGGTGCCCATGGGCGGCGATAGTCACTGACCATCAGTTGACCCGTCTGCTCGCTTCCCCCTGTCCCATAAAAAATCTCTCATTTTCACTTATTTACATTGGTAACCTTTATAAATTTAAATCGACCGATATTTTATCGTTTCTGGCAGATTCTATTATTTGCACTTGTACTTAAAAACAGATTCTATTTTGTTGTTTTAGTTTTTTCTCCAGTACTCTATTAAGTTATTTTATAAACCTTTCATGGTTTATAAAATAATAGTACTCCATGTATAATAGACAGAAGGTCAGGAAATAATTTAGAACAGGTATCCATCTATCTAAACACGCACACAATGACAGTTTGTGGTCAACAGCTACACGTGCGTACTCAGGCATGATACGTAATTGGAGACTGTATTGTGCTTCTCATTTGTTTGAATTACTCTGTACTCTAGGCAGGTATATATTCAATGATATAACCTATCCAAATAGTACATAAATCTACTATCCTTACAGCTTTATATGCATTTGTTTCATCTGTCGTATGGTTTGGCAGAATTTTTTAGGGGAATATCGTAGACAGGCCAAGGGCATTTAACGCTCAATAGAAGTGTGAGAGAGCAATCTACAGTACCAGAAGCACGCCAGTTGGAAGAAATTCTACCAAGAACCTTACCCTGCTTGTATATTTTAGAAGTGGCTTTATTTATAAAGAATAACTTTCATTTATACTATCAATCCTTTGACAAAATCGTATAATAAGATGTGAACCACATAAAAAGACCATTTCAATAATAATTTTGAAGGTTTAATAAAAATTTATGGATTCATTCATTGTTGTTATATTCATATATAACAACAATGAATGAATCCATTAATTTATATGGACTTTAAATGATTTATATATATATATATATATATATATAATCTGATTCTAGGAAACGGCTCCAACGATTTTGATGAAATTTTGTATACAGATACAGTTTTGCATTTTAAGTTCAACTGCATAGTTGTATTTCCTGTAAAAATGCAATTTTACAAAAAAAATACGATTTTACAAATAGCTACCGAGCAGTCGGTCTCCCAGGTATAAAGCTTACGATGCTTATAAGAAATGAAAGACAAATTGTAAATTTAAGTGAGGTTTGGTACGTCCGATTATTTACATCTGTATATGAATATTGTATTTGTGTTCACAGATCAGTTGTATATTTGTGACTTAATTATACTTATTATTTTACTATCATCAGACCTGCCGTCCTGTAGGGATCTGAAAGTTGGTTGGTTGGATGAGAGACGCTTGTACGTTGCCGAAATGCGAATGTTGAGATGGATGTGTGATGTGACTAGGATGGACAAGGTGAGAAATGCATATATTAGAGGGAGCCTAAAGGTAGCACTAGTGGATGAAAAGCTGAGGAGCAATAGGTTATCGTGGTATGAACACGTGATGCGGAGGCAAAATGTGGTGAAAAGAGTTTTATGTTTGGATGTTGATTGATGTTTTATGTTTGTTTGGGTGCAAGAGAAGAGAACGACCAAAGAAAAGATGGATGGACTGTGTGAAAGAAGATATGGCTAGAAATGGAGTAAGCAGTGAAATGGCGAACGATAGAGTAGAATGGAAGAATAAAACATTTGCACCGACCCCAAATAAAATTGGGACAAGGGTAGGCAGATGATGACTTATATTTATTATTGTAATCAAGAGACTATTTTATTATATACTAGCTGCGCTCCACAGTTTCACCCGCGTAAGTCCCGATACCGGGGAAATATTGAGATGAAAAGTAACCTATGTGTTAAACCAGGTATCCAGCTATCTATATCCCAAGTTTCATCACAATCGGTTCAGTAGTTTTTGCGTGAAAGAGCAACAAACATCCACACATTCTTACAAACTTTCACCTTTATAATATTAGTAGGGTTTTGACATTTCTATATCACTTGGTTGATGGCTTTTATTGTTGTTATGACTTATGTTAGTTTTTTAATTATTCATTTCATTAATTTATCGAATCAACATATATACATAAAAAAAATGTATAATATTTGAAGATTCACACTTCAATTTTGGTAGAGCATAGAATGACTATTTATACACCTAACACTATTGTAATAATGTTAACTATATGTTCAGTAAAATAAAGAAATTTAAATTGAAATTATTACTTTATCGTTTCATCTGTAACATAAACAAAGATTTAATATCACAGTCAATTAATACTTTCCTATGTAATATTAATATTTTACAACACAGCACCTGAAACTAAGTATGTACTTCCACAGCGTTGCGGCCTACCTATCAAACTCATGGAACAAAGCCGACTAAGTCTTGTATTATGCAAACAAGCATCATGTAAGGCGTGGATTTATGAGCCAAGTTCGTTGAGAAAATCGTGAGCGCCACCCGTGGGAGTAACCGGGCTCACTATTGCTCCATATATTCATATTTAGGGTTAGGAGGCTCTAGGCGACTACCCTTGGGGACGTGCCACGCATGAATGACAATCATACGTAATTTAATTGATTAATCACCGTACGACTTCATTCATATTCAATGACATAGTTCTCTGTACATAGAAACTTGTGTTTGTTTTTAGATTGTATACTGACAGTAATAACTAGATTAGAATAGAGAAACATAGTATCAAAAGACGTTTGCGAAGCGACACTGACATTGAGTAAATGATATAGAGGAACAGTAGCGGTAGGAAAAACAAAACGTTGTATCCCAATAGAATTAGAATAATTAATGAAAACGATCAAGTAATTATAATAACGTTAGGTATTTCTATTGACCTTCATGCATTCGCCTAAATATAGCAAAATCGTTAGAAATACTGTAAATTGTTCAGTTTTTTTATGTAATTTAAATTGCTTTTCCTAAAAGACATATGACATTATTGTGCGCGATTTCACTTTAAAATTATTAACTTCTACTCTGACTTTTACCAGCCACAGTAAGAGATGCTTCACTGACCATCTTTAGATACTGCCCTAGTGCTTTTTGTATATGCTTGCAGCTCTATCATAATGTGAAGCAATGATTGCGTTCTATTTTGCCGAGTGAGTGAGGTTACCGGAGGCCCTAATCCTTCCTTCGCCCCCTCTCCCCCCTTCCCCTACTCCTATATTAAAGGCCGGCAACACACTTGTGACTCTTGAGTTGCAGGTGCCTATGGGCGCCAGTAGACACTTACCATCAGGTGACCCGTCTGCTCGTTTGCCCACGATCCTATAAATAAAAAAGATTAAAAATATATATATGTTGCAATTACGTCATATCCGCAACGCCAGCGCCACCTGTCGGCTCTTGACGGAGTCAATGTTTACAGGCCGATCGGCGCGCCCGACACTTCTTGTGCGGCAGTCGTATGGAGCGGTCGAATATTGAAACCGTCACGCGTTCCTAGCGCTATACGTAGCTCTAGCTATAGTCGTGTGTCCATTTGTAATAATTTAGTTAGAAAGTGAGAAATTATATTTATTTATTTATTATTTATTTATTTATCTCTTTATTGTACACCTTTCAAGTGAGATACAATTCAAAAATAATGTAGACATTCAGGTATAACAAGTGGCGGTCTTATCGCTCACGGCGATCTCTTCCAGACAACCTTTGTACGGATATTAACAAATATATTTCAGGGTAGTCTGTGGTGTACTGAAATAGGTTAAAGTTAATTTTAGTATATACTTAGTATACTATACTTATATTACCATAAACATACTACACATATACATAAATATATAATCACATAATATAATACATATATACATTACATAAAATAAAATTACCGCTTATAATGACAAGTAATATTCCTTGACCAGTTTTTTAAATGCCTGCAGGGTTTTGGCTTGTCGAATTGACACCGGTAAGTTATTCCATAGCCTAACCGCTTGCACCGAAAAGGACTTGTCTGTAAATTGTGTGGTATGTCTAGGCATTTCTAACTTCAAATTCTCTGATGATCTCAGGTCCCGGCAATGTGTGTTGTGTAAGAACTCAAATCGTTCTTTGAGATAAGAGGGCGTGTGTGGATGGAATAGAGTACTATACAAGAGAGAAAGAATATGAACATGCCGGCGAAAGCGTATAGGTAGCCACTTGAGCTTAGAACGATACTCTGAGACGTGATCATATTTGCGTAATCCAAATATGAATCGAATGCAGACGTTTTGGAGCCGCTCAAGTTTGTTCAGTTGGTCTTCGGTGAGATCTAAATAGCTGACATCACCATAGTCAAGGATAGGAAGCAGAAGAGATTGTGCGAGCGCAATTTTCGTGTTGGTGGGTAGGAAGTTCCGGAGCCTTCGCAGAGATCCCGCTGTTGCAAAAAGTTTACGGCTAACTTTTTCTATTTGAGGGCCCCAGGATAAGCACTATTAAGCATTTATTAAGGTTTAACTTAGGAACTTCAAATTTTAATATTGTTAGCTTAGGTTTTGGATTTTTTCTTGTTGCAATTATTTGTCTTCATCTCATTTATTTTATGTATAGCAACTTATCGTATAGCATTGCAAATGTTAGGTTTTCAGGATGTTTAAAAAAATATTTGCATTTATAACTCGATCAATAATATTATAATATCTTTAACTGCAGAACGTTACTGGGCGTTCTTTAAATTAACTCTCTTTCTTTATATACAACCAAAGAAGCATGATCTTTTAAAATTAAAATATATGCTGTAGGTTTAATTATTTATCTTAGAGAGTTTTGGTGAGGCCGCAATTAGTCAGTTCTATAGTGAGGTTACCGGAGGCCCTAACCCTTCCCTCTCCCCCTCTTTCCCCCTTCTCCCCCACTCCCCCTTTTCCCCTGCTCCCACCTTAAAGGCCGGCAAAGCACTAGTGACTCTTGAATTGCAGGTGCCCATGAGCGGCGGTAGTCACCATCAAGTGATTCATCTGCACCTTTGACCTATATCTCAAAAGAAAATCTGTGGATACTTTTGGTAACTTCTTCTTGCATATGGATGTTGATGTTTGGGACGTCTTTGTGACTTGTTCAACATAGCCAAAGTGATTAACATGGTTCCGATTTAATGAACGTTTCCTGTCGAATCGTTCACAGGAAAGCAGGAAATTCAATTGATTATATTACGTCAGCTGCGGCCCTCTCAAAGGTGACCTAAGTTAATGTCATTTGTTTACTTAGTTGATGTCAACGGAGTGTCGCGAAATGCAAGCCAATTAAATTAAATGCCTACGAATTATGTTAAGTTTATAGTGAGTAACTTAATCAGTTAACACTAGGAAGAATTATGTTTAGATTTCGATTGGTGGTAAGCAATTACTGATTTTGATTTTAGCATCAGTTAATAAACCAAAATTCTAGCTTTTATTCTCTATAATCTTTCGGGCGATATGATCTTTCGAGCAGTATCTAGGTTATCACAAAAAAATTAGGTCTCGTTAAATTTGTCATAAATGTTTTACAATATATCTATGGGCAATTGTTCTTCCATTCCCACTCAGCGGTTTTATTTCGGTTATCATTAAGAAAGCTAAATATAATAAATATAAAATATACAATAATGACTTGGGACACCTCACACACGCAGATCCACCTGATCCCAAACAGGCAGACCCTGTGCTATGGTAACTAGACTGCTGATAAACATACTTATATATTTCTAAATACATTCACATTATAGATAAATTACACCCAGACACAGAACAAATGATCGTGTTCACCACAACTATTCGTCCTAGGTGGGAATCGAACCCACGACCTCTGGCTCAGCAATCAGAATCACTAACCACTAGATCAACAGGCCATGACTTCTCCTCTCTTCAACTACGTATTTGTTTATACTGCCCCCATCCCACCAACGCAATCGCTATAAAAGTAGGCTCAGTATACCTGCATCATGTTCCCCAAACCAAGGTCCCGAGAGACAGAGACCTTTATACGGCAGGTCTTATCTCCAACGCCATGGCGCTGGTACTAATTAAGGCCAGTTACCCGTATGCCTATCGGTCACAGGGAATCGCCACTTGTGAAACGACACCGGCACACTCCCTATTGTCCAGATAGGTACCGGAGCTATAATGCACGCTCACCTCCCGCATATTTGCATATGCTCGCGGTAACACCCCTAGGATCGCCAGAGAAGCTGACTGCCAGTATCCAGCTGGTACTGGAGCTGTAAGCACGCTCATATCCCGATCTACAATCATGTTTAGGTCTACCCAGGCCTACAGACGGGTGTCCGGATCAGTATCTAGTCACCGTTCTACTTGCTTAGTGCCCGAGTTGCTTCGGTCCGACGGGACCTCTGCTAAGGGACGCTCCAAGCCCCGAAGTAGAAAACCAAGGGGCCCTTCGCCTTAGACCGGTTCATTCCGCTGCTCGCTGCGCGCGAGCCGGATGCCCAACCGACGTCATGGTAGAGCCGGACCTGTAGTTCCGACTGCAAACCTATCTACTCTGGGTGCCTAGTAGATAGGCAGTGCCTAGTAGGTCATAGATCAACAGGCCAGTCAAATAATTTCCAAAAGCGGTTAATAGGTGTTTATAGCTTCCTCCTGTCTTTACATTTAGAGTTATCTCTACCTGTAAGGAGTGCTGAGAGCATAATGGTATCATTGTGCTCATTTTAATGTACTTCTCATACTTATTTAACGGTGATACAACTAAAATTGTATCAACAGTGAGTTACGTTAATTTAACTACTTGTTGTAACAAAATCACTAACATCTCTTAAGGATTCTAGACTCAGTAGTATTTTCAAACAAAAACCTAGCAGTCAAATTGAAATGAAATACTTTATTATATTGCAACACACTGTGAGTATTTTACTAATATGATAATGGTGATAATGGTTAAATTTAACGAACAGAACACACAATAGAACTAGTTCTTTTAAAATATAGAAGGGTTTTATTAGGAAAAATATTATCAATTTTATCACAAATTATAATAGATTATCTACAACGTCCATACTAAATTATACACTTTATAATTTATTATAGAAGTTGTTTATAGGGTGTCTGCAAACCCCTTCAGAATCATCTACTAACATTAAGTTTCTCCAACTATTCACCTTACGCCCATCTACGTCAAACGTAAACTAAGTAAATACTTTCATTATTAAAGAATATAAATGTGACTTACAATCAATGAATAATAATAATAAGTTTATTTGCGTTAAATGTGGCGAGCACAAAAGATGTCAAAGGAAGGTATTTGGTGCATTACACATTTTGCCATGTTCCAATAGCAATACACATACATACACAACATATTTTAATTACGTCTATTAAATTTTTCAATTGATAAGCCCGTGCAGTAGTAAGAATTATATATATGTGATACATGCAAATATAAATATTTTATTTGATACAATGTCAGAAAATTAAAATTTTAAATTAAAATCCTAATTCATTTCTAAAATGGCATGATCTCTAGCTATATTTTTGTAGAAAATTGTTAACAATATATAAACTTTCTTGAATTAATCATTATTGTAAAGTATCACAGCATGTATGGTACGTTTGATCCGTTAAGGAATTCGGTATAGCGTTATATGTTTACGGAGTCATGTAAACACAGCTTACCCTAAATATGTCAAGTTGATAGATTTCTGAATTCAAATGAGTCACTTTCCGTTTATTTCTGTTGTCTTTTAGTTGGAATAAATCAATATTACGATTTAAAAAATTGTGCTACTTCATATTTACAAATAACAGGCTGAACCGAATTAAAAATTGAAAAGCTACCACCTCCTCGCCCAATCTGTTGGGCTTATCAAAACGAATCAAATGACTCCAAACTCGAGAGGTTTACTAGTAGCCACTTAAAAGTTCCACTGTCCACCTCCTGGTTCTATCATCAGATCAGCTCGAAGATGCCAAATTATATTATTGTCATCCAAACTACATACAAAGTTACATTTTGATACAACAATTAGAAGCAGGATAAAATTGATTTCCAATATTTGTTACATAGTTAAGCTAATAAAAGCGTGTTAAAAATGATTTACGATTTTAAATGTGAGCTAAAACCGGAAAAATCGTTTGATAGATTTTAAATTGCATTTTTAGATGATGGCTCTTCTAAGGCAACTGTGTACTGATTGACTATTCAATAAAATAAAAAAATCAACTCAAAGGGATACATTTTTCATTGCTAGGCGCACTGGAAAAAGTGTATTGAAAATTGGTTTAGATGCATGGACCTTTACCTAAATAATGGTAGAGTTATTTATAAAGTTTTTTTTTTAAATTGGATCTATAAAGTATTTATTTAAGTTTGATTAATTAATGTATAATTGTTTTAATTGTAATTGTAATTCCAAATGGAATACTTCTAAAACTATACGTAGCGTCGTTGAAAAAGTTCTGTTCAAAAGTTTTTATATTTGGTTTGGTAACTTCGCCAATTAAATAAAAACAAATTAACTTGAGAACTTAAAAATAACTTTTAATTGTGCTGCAGACTTTAACATCATCGCAGCTTGTACTCATAGCCTTACTAAAAATAATTAACATATAAAATATAAAGCTTCCATATGGTCGGTATCCAGACTCGCTTTAGTAATTGGTAAGTAAGGAAGTAAAAAGGAATAAAAAGGACAGTATGTTACTAAATTCTACTTTAGACAAGAAAAATAAGCTCAAATAAAACTTGACTACTTTTGTTTAGCTTCACGCAAAAGTCAGTTAGTAGTTTTTCAAAAATATTTGTTTTACAATCTATTAAAAGGTAAATTTTGGGCTCAAAAATAGTAAATTTGCTTATTTTTAGTTGTATTTAGTAATTGTACTGGAATTTTATTAGCTATCTTTACACGTAAATATTCCAAATTACACGAAAATAATTGTGTGATGAGCTTCATATCATGGGACAGGCTCTGCCTAGTTGCCAGACAGCCGTGGGTGAGATGTGTTATAATGTAGTGTGATATGATGTGTCTACTAAGACGGAAAGGTTTTGATTATTTCAATTTAGGTTAATAAAAGTAAATCCATAACTTTATGTTAAAATCTTATGATCGAAAAACTGTATTTTTCATTATTTTACTTATCGGTGGAAACTTCCTCTGGCTCAGGTGCATATTGGTGGATGTTCCTAACCTCCCGCAGGCTGGGTAGAGAATACATTACCATAACGTCTACGATTACCACCGTTTCCTCTAAAATTGCGGCTACCTCTCATTTAATCTTGATCTCAGGCGCAGTATGATCAAAAACTCACTGTTATAAAAATATGAGTAACCTCGGATATGTCCTTCCACGATGTGTTCTCAAGCTCTTCGAACACCAGTAGTGCCACCGTATAGCCCACCTCTCATGCTCAGCACCATGAAGTAAATGCTGATCCAACACTTCGTCCTCGTCAACTCGTATTGCATCCTTTAAATTAACATACCAACGAGCAGATATAATAATACTTAAAACATCGTTTTGTACGACGGATTAAGTACAATTATAAATAGATTAAATAAAAATATTTGATTTCTTTGATAATTAAATTTACATCATACGTGGGTCATACTGAAAATTTCTGTAACTATCTACTTAAAAAGCAATTACGGCATTTGAAAATGGAACTCTCCGGAAACATGTTACTTTTCAATTTGCGAGGCTGTTATTTGTTTTTTCATTGTAGCGTCGTTTAGAAAATTGTGTGTTACATGACAATGAATTCAACTTAGTTAAGATATACGGTTTTACTCACGTGTATATTACGGGGATGCCCGACTAGTTTCAGATCCGACGGGGGCCCTTTATCAAGGGATGAGGCGTCCTGCCGCGCCGGTTGCAGGTGCCAGGCTGGATTGTTGTATGTCCCACCGATTCATTTGACGCACTGACCGCCGGGATGTAGACGCCTGCGCTTCCATTGCGTTGTGTGTTGCGAAGTCTTTTATAGCAGGCACCGTGGTACATACTGAACTGACTGTGTCAGTATTTGGAGCCGTAACAGTTTCGTGGGACATCAGTTTTAAAGACGGTCGCCAGGCTGGAGGTAATGCCCACCCATTGTCTCTATTGAAGTTCGAACGACGGCTTATTTCGATTGCCTCTCGTATTTTTCGCGGTACGAAATATTTTTCTCTCGCTAAAACGGAAGCCTTGTCGAAACGTATAAAATGGGCCGTGTCCACTTTGAAACATGTTCAGCGACGGCCGATCTGTTGCAGTTCGTGTTCTTCACATCGCGTATATGTTCACGTAGCCTAATTGCGACGCTCCGACGAGTCTCACCCACAGAAGCGCGGGCGTGCACATCCCGGCGGTCAGTGCGTCAAATGAATCTGTGGGACAGACAACAATCCAGTCTGGCACCTGCAACCGGCGCGGCAGAACGCCTCACCCCTTGATAAAGGGCCCCCGTCGGGTCCGAAACTAGTCGGGCATCCCCGAAATATATACGTGAGTAAAACCGTATATCTTAACTAATCTGAATACCACTCACGAAAGTTTTTATTCAAGCAATGAATTCAACTCATAACATTTGGTGATAAAGGCCCATGTCGCAGCTCAGTGTATTCATGGTTCAGAGAATTTTGACGTGGACCTAATCATCTCTATGACGATGTACGTGAAGGTCGGCCGACGACTGTGGTAACAGAATCCAATATTGATACCGTACGATAACTGATTGGAAAGAAAAAGCCAATAGGCTTAATTGATCCTTTATTTTACAGACTTGCAAACGAAAGTTAAAAAAAGTCGTAACTTTGGGAAGAAAACGGTTACTTCTATTTTCGGGAAATTAGGACATTACACAACAGTGGCGCTTGAAGACCAAAGGACAGTGTTTTAATTTAAATAAGAAAACGGGTTGTGGGTTCACATCCCACACGGCACAAAAATTGTGTGATCCAGAAATAGTTGTAGAGAGTCTGGGTGTTCTTTGTGTCCGTTGTTTGAATGTTTGTGAAGACACCTCCGCTTCACATAAATATTCCTAATACGGGACTTCCTTTTATAAAAAAAATTAATACATTAGAGGAAGGTCTAAAGTCTTAGAGCCATGCTACGGCACATATGGGCCGAGTGAGTGAGGAATCCGGAGGCCCTAACCCTTACCTCGCCCCTCTCCCTCTTCCACCTTTCTCCTACTGCGACCTTAAAGGCCGGCAAGGCACTTGTGACTTTTGAGTTGCAGGTTTCCATGGGCGGCGGTAGTCATTTACCATCAGGTGACCCGTCTACTCGTTTGCCCCCCATGCCATAAAAAAAGTAGCGCCAGTAGATGAAAAGTTGAGGAGTAACAGATTATCGTGGTATGGACATGTGATGCGGAGGGATGAACAAAATGTGGTGAAGTAAGTTTGTTTATGAAAGTTGACGGGTACAAGAGTAGATGACCAAAAAAAAAGATAGATGGATGAAAGAGGATATGACTTCAAAGAGAATAAACAGTGAGATTACTAATGATAGAGTAGAATGGAAGAAGAGAACCCATTACACCATCCCCAAATAAATTTGGGATTGATTGATTTAAAGTATTTAAACTAAGCAATAATATCATTTTACGCTTTATGTAATTCTTATGTTTACCTAATTATTAAGACGTTTTCATCTAGATTTTTAAAATAATTATTCCTAAGTGCTTCTAAAATATGAAGCTCTTTCTTATGTCACTAGCTTTTGTACACTATTTTATTACACTTCCCATTTATTTCTTTAAAAATATATAGGCCACGATAACCTGCCGTCGCACGAGTAAATGGTATAATACATTTTAGAGATACCACCCGATATGGATCGTCTCTGTCTGCAAAATAATAGAATGCAGTACATTCACAAATGTCTTGGAGAATTGCAAAGCACAAAACATAGGACATTGAGAATGTTGAAAGAAAATATTTACATAGGTAATATTAAAGATTTTTTTGAAACCATTTGTATAATTTTTAAACACTCTAATTATCGTCGCGATAGTAAAAAATGTGTTATAGTGACAATCTCTAGTAGAGACACACCGGAGTCCGGGGAATATATTATGTTCAGATCGGTACTTGGTATCTAACATTGATACTTCCTCACTCGGGCTTGTGCTCGAGAGAGGAAGTATGAAGATATTCAGCAAAAATCTTCTTAGTTCCTTTTTTAATTATCCTGACTTTAATAATGTAACTCAAATGATTATAATATATCAAAAATTACGCTATCAAAGTCACTTCCTAAAATATTCTACATAAAATGCTAATGCATTGTGCATTAGCATTTTATGTAGAAACCCTGTCTCTTTTTAAAAGACGTTTGAAGAAAGAACTATGTGCTATAAATACTTGCATGGATACTTACACACGACAATAAAAAATAATAAGAAGCAGCTGCCACAAACAACCTGTGATTTGATTTGAGCGGCGAATATGATAATATTATTTTTGTGCGCACAAAATCGTTTTCTAAATAGATATGTCCTATGAGAGCTACACACGTAAAAAAAGTCTAAGCAACATGTACAGTTTTGAACTTTGAACGATTTATATTTTTGTAATATATTTATATTTCTTTTTATGAATAATAACTAAGCATTCTTTGATGCATTAGTGACTAAAGCAACAAAATCCTTCATTCAATTGTTCAATTTCATTTTTCAGTTCAATTTAATCACAGTAATTAACAATATGTGTACCGTAACATACGTAGTATAAAATAAAGTTAATCGGAATTAAACTTTTCATGTTTTACAAAATTTAATAACAACATTTTTTAAATTTAAAACACATGAAATCGAGAATAAATAATTAGCTTTTATTTTAATGAAAACAAAACACAATCGAAAAGTTTCTATTTTTTTAATCAGGCAGTATTTGTTTCCGAGAACAAAAATGATTGTATACCAATCTACTTTGCTAAGAAGAAAATAAATTATCAAAGAAAAAATAATATAACATGCAGTTTCTGTAAATGATGCGTGTTGCTTAGACTTTTTACAAAAAAATACATAAAGCCGAACATAAAACCTCCTCCTTTTTTTTAAATCGGTAAAAACAATTATAAATCTGCATTAAAAGTATATAAAAGATTGCAGTTAAAGGTAGAAAAAAATAAATTTCAATATCGCAAGATTCAATACCACATAGATAGAACATTCATATTCAGCTGACAAAAACTGGAAATAACGATGTCAAGTCGGTAATATTTATAAAATAAGATACCTACTACTACTACTTTACTTTACCCGACGTTTTAATCAAATTGTATCGATCTTAGATCACAGGTGCTTTCGCCTGAAAACGCTTACTAAAGCTGTAAGTGCCATAGATTATGGCAAATATCAAGCCTTTAGGTTTAAAGAACTTTATTCTCATAAGAACTTGTCGTCCACTTACAATGAGATACAGAATATACATATATAGTACTAAATATTTAGCCTCTGAGGCGTCACATTATTGACTTATTCTTCGTACATAATCTTTGAGTTTGGTTTTGTACAGATGTATGTTTTCACACTCTTTTATGTCATTTAGTAATGCATTGGTCAGCCGTGCTCCCTCGAATAATATCGTTCTCTTTCCATAATTAGTGCGTGGGTGAATAAGCTGAAGTTTGCCCGTGTTTCTTAAACTATTTTTTTATCTAAGATACAGGTGTTATATGTGTATAGTTGTTTTATATTTAATAATTCGGTATTTTGATATAATTTATTTGTTGGAGTTGGGTAGTGGTAATGAAATAATATTTTGATTATTTTATTTTGTGTTCTTTGCAATGGATTTAAGTTTGTTAAAGAGGCTGAACCCCATATTTCTATTAAATATTCTAAGTGAGATTTTACTAAGGAGTTATAAATAATTGTGCTTATTTTAGTCTGAATACAATTTGATATTTTTCGTAAAGCACCTAGTAGTGATGTAAGTTTTGATTTTACATGATCAATATGCGGCTTCCAGGTGAGTTTGTCATCAATAATCAGTCCGAGATATTTCTCTTGTGTAGAACGGTGTATTATTTCATTATCTATGGTAAGAGGGGCAAATTGCGGTATAGCTTTATTTTTCGCAGCAAAAATCATAAATTATGTTTTGGATGTGTTGACTGTTAGTAAATTATATTTAAACCATTCATTTAGCATCGGTTTTAATCGCGTGTACAGATTTATCAAAATAAAAGAGACATGTGTCTGCGTATAGTGTAAGGTGCCCTGTTAGTCCTATTGTATTTATATTGTTTACAGAAAATAAAAAAAAATAACGGTCCGATTATGGAACCTTGAGCCAAACGAGATATTTTGGGATTGAACCAAATGAGATATTTTGGGTGGAACTTATGAAGTTTTAAATTTTAACCGCTTGAGATCTATTTTGTAGGTAGGATGCAAACATATTGAGAGCTGTTCCTGTGATACCTATGTTGTTTAATTTCTGGAGTAGCTTTTGGTGACTCACAGTATCGAACGCCTTTTTAGAACAACAAATATCCCCACCACAAAGTTCTTTTGGTCGACATGTGTTTTTATTGTCGTTATTAAGTCTACTGCTGCCGTGAGAGTGTTGGATTTGGCACGAAAGCCGTATTGGTGGTCATTTAAGAACTGTTTTTCGAGTAAATATGTATTTAGGCGGTCATAAATAATTCGCTCAAATATTTTTGAAATGGCAAGTAGCACCGACACTGCTCTATAATTCCCCGGATCTGTCCTACATCCGGATTTGTAAATGGGGGTGACCTTGGCTACTTTTAACGAATCACGTATTTATACAGTTTGTCAACGTTTCCAGTATTATATATTTTAGACATTTTATTGCTTTTGTGCTAATTCCATCCAACCCAATACTAGTGTTGTTTTTACTTACGGTTTTAGTTTGACATGTGAAGGTCAAGAAAAAAACGTTTAATAAAGTCTTATATACCAGTAACACTTCCAAACTTTTCTGTTTTTCTATCTATGGAAGGCTCTGTTTGCTATAACCTGAAGCTGACAGATAGGGTAAATTTAGCACTAATTTTGACAGCACAGGATGACAGTGAGTGAGCTTGACATTATGACATTTTATGAGACAATATTACGTGTATGAAATATAGTTACAGTTTAATTTTTAACTGTCATTTCAGAGTTAATAATGGCCAAAAAAATTGGTAGTACATTAGGTCTGCTGATAAGTCGGTATGGTCACCAGAGCTTAATTACAAGGACGCCATTGATGTTGCATGGATTTATACACCGATGATCGCTGACCATCAAACGGGCTCAGTGCTTACTCGCCAAATGGTTAGACGCAGAAAAAAATCAGATATTGCAATTTTTTCATTGGATATTATTAAATGTATATTTAAAATGTACATATTAAATGTGTCTCTGATCTTGGGCAATTTATTATAATGCAGCAAAACGTATTATACTTAAGTTTTCGTCCTCGAAATTGGCATTAGAACATTGTAGTACTGCGTAGGATTCGCCACTTTAGCACTGTATTTGAGAGGGTTTCCCTATCTTTTTTTTTTGTGAGGGTATCTTATTATAACACATACCCGACGAAGGAATACTTCCAATCATTCGCGTTCCAGTGCTTCGCCACTTAGGCGCTACGTTAAATATTATAAAATTTTCAGCGTTGGGTTTACAATTAATATTGTATTTGCTAATTTCAAAGAAGTTGTTATGATTTAAACAGTCTGTAGTGACTAAACAAAAACAGTGATGCGGATGATATTGAAATTGAAGAAAGCACGACGCAAAGATCGTCACAATTCAAGTTCGTTAAGGTCTTTGTGTGATGATTCAGGGCCGGAGATTTTAAATTATGAAAGTATGTTGCTATGGTGTATTTAAAAACCTCTTACTCGTGACTTCGAAGATGCGGGCAGTTGTGGATGGACTGTCACTCTGTCGATGTTCATGTGACCTACTTTTTACCAAAGTAGCGTAAATAAACAGACATAAGGGCTGTTGTGCGTTGTTGCAAAGAGGATATATAATCACTAGTTATAGTTTATAATTTTTACAAAGGGTTTCGTCTTGTTCCTGTTAATTTAAATGCACAAGTATGCAATGAACATACTCAGACTGTTTCTCTTTTAGAGTAGGCAGCCTAGTAAATGTGCATATCAATAATTACAAGATTATTGAATTATTCGTCGGCCGTTTGCATATTTTTTTTCCAAATGATCCGATAAATAAATAAATACTCTGTGTACAGGGTATAACAATAAATGTGTTTTTGCATTTGAATTTGTATTCTTAGCGACGATTAATTACAATCGTACCCAATATAAAATTCTGCGGCCATTATACCAGAGCGGGTGCCTGAACCAAAGCCCGTCCTGACGTCCGAACCGTCGCTCGGGCCAACGCCCATTCTAGCGTTTAATAATATTTGTCAAACGTTTAATAATGTGAGTGACTGAGGAGGTTCCAGTGGTACAACTTCATGATGATATCATATGTATTTTGGGTTAGGACCCGATTGCAAAAAATATGGGGCAATATAATAAGGCAATATTGCCTACTCTCGCTGTCGGATTAGACCATATTGCAACTACCGATTTAATAAGTGAATTACGCAAAGCTCTTTAAAATAAATATGCAGGTTGCCTGGTAAAGATGGCTTCCAGCGATAAGACCACCCATTGTACCTCACATTAAAATTATGGTGTATAATAAAGAATATTTTATTCTATTTTATGCTTTGAAATCTAACAGTCTTCTTATCGGGGCACCACCTTTGAACAACGAATTTATTTTAAAAAGAGATCAAGGTATTGAAGGTAGCAGAAGTAATTAGCCGTGGTTTTTTTCTCTAGTGTGATAAAAACTATCACACCTTTGATGTCAAACGATAAAAAATACCCAATCAACTTCAACTCATAATGGATGTCGTTTGTGTGCTGTGTGATATTCAATACAAACATACATCTATAAGAAGAGGTCTGTTGATGAACAACCTTAAGAAAGAGTTGAAAGATCAAGTACAAAACACAAAAGTTGACAGTTATTTGTTTGGGCGTAATTTTGACTATAACTATAACTATAATAATAAGGAGTAATAACTCCACACATCTCACACACGGCCGTCTGATCCCAAACTAGGCAGAGCCTGTACTATGGTAACCAGACTGCTGATAAACATACTTATATATTTCTAAATACATACATACTATAGATAAATTACACCCAGACACAGAACAAATTATCGTGCTCATCACACAATTATTTGTCCTGGGTGGGAATCGAACCCACTACCTCTGGCTTAGCAGTCAGGGTCACTAACCACTAGACCAACAGGCCAGTCGACGAAAATCTAGAGACAGCAAATGCCATATATCTAAGCCTGGGGCTAAGCAGCCCCACCTAAAAGGTTTTAACACCCAGGACCGGACAAGAAGACCTTTCCGGCTACCCAGATGGAAGGCTCCTCCCCTGGGTTGCAGGTCAACGGCGACTCAGAGGACCTACTGTCGTCTCATCAAGGCCAAGCTCCCAATTGGAGCTAGAGGAGTTAAAATAATGCTGGTAGACTTTCTTCATTTTACCCACAGAAAAAAAAAATACAAATGACATGCAAGCTTTGTCAATTGTTCAAAACACTCAGCCACAATTTTTTTTTTTCTCAAATGCTGAATACCGAGCCGGGGCCATTTATAACCTAACATTAGCTGGTACTGTATCAAAATGTACTCCTAGTGAAGATCACTTCATTTTTAGTTACGTTTTAGTACCCAAACCAAACCAAAACCAAATGGGAAGATGCGTTTAGCGATGCGGTTTAAAAAAAAAAAAACACGCTTATTTCTAGTAAAGATTCACTTAGATTAAAAATATTGACGAAATTTATGAATTTCACGTTTTACCCTTTGGTTTATATATAACACTCTATTTTTTTACAAAAATTATGAAACCGATTATTATGTTATTGAGATGCAAAGGGCATTTATCAACAATTTGCCTAGACAGTTTTTTCCATGGTTGGATATAACTGTAATAATTGTTGTATGACTATGTACCGGACACTTAAGGCCATACGATATACAATAATAATATATACGATTAATACTATAAGAAACGAGTTACAAAATTTTCAAACATTAAACTCTTGTAAATAAGACGAAGAAGAAGACTTCGCTCACTTAGTAGGTTTATTAAACTTCGCTTATCATGCTATATAGTACTGACGCCATTACGCAAAAGAACTTGAACGTGTTAGATATTTAAGTTGGTTGCCAGACGATAATTACGATCGTTATATATGAACTTACCTGCTTCATTATCTGTTGATCTAAAATGGCGGTATCAAGCTTTTATAATATATTGTACGCAACGCCGGCAGTAAGATAATTAGTGTTTAGAAATTTTATCGGATGCCTGAACGGGTTGGGGATCTGAGACGACAAGGCCTGGTGTGTGGAGTATAACGGAAAAGGAAAATCATATTAACATTTCTTTGCAGCTTTTTTAGGTATAAAAACCTTTAGCGTGTCAATAACACAACGGCTATATCATATTATTAAAATGAGTAGTGTGTAACTTCCACACTTGACACGGATTACAATGGAACTATGGTATATATATAGTGCGAATCTAGTAAGATTCATGTATTTGCATGTTACATCCACTGCGCCGACAACTTACATCCACTCCGCGGACAACTGCTTCGCGGATGCGGAGTCACGTCGCGTGTACTCCGACATCGAATGAGAGTTGGTCGATTAAGCTTTTCAGTATATTATGACGAGTTCAGGTCAGTCTGAAATAGACTTATTTGCTAGCTGCGTTAACAATAAATATGCAAGATAGTATCCTGGCTCAAAGACCCTAATGTTTCAGAAAATTATTTCAGATAAAGAATCACGCATACTTGTAGTTCCGTTATGGCACGGACATTATTCCACACAACCGTGGTTCCCTTTATTTAACAACTTGTTAATCGGGCAAACATAGTGTTTTCACATAGCAAGCATTTAATTGTATCTCATTGCAGCAATCGGCTGCCGGAGTCTTGTCTGCACGGTACTAATAATACAAAATAAAAAAAATAAAAAATGTCAGCCTTATTCATTAAATATCATGATGGCTTCGCAGCCTAAAAGTCTTGTTACGCTAATATGATACCTACTTGTTTTGCAATATGGTTCCTTTCTTGTATAAGAAACATCTATCTTATACGTTATTCTGTAATTAACATAGTTGTTGACATTGGTGCACATACAAACAAACAAACTCTTCAGGTTTATAATATTAGTATAGATATGGGATGAGACACGTCAGTTATCTTACATATCCAAATGTATCTGGTATCTAAATGTTGACCGGCCTTTAGAAAAACTAACTAAAGACTAATTGTATCATTAGCTTTAATTACCATGGTTTTGAAAATTTTCAAAATTAACATGGTTAACATCGAACATCACACTAATAATATTATAATAAAAGTACAGGATTTTACAAAAACGTCTTGAATTGGGTCATTACTACCAACACTCCCTCTTTCATATTTTAATCGAAATTCCGTAATGTCCTTGTAAAACATTAGTTCATTATATAAAAAAAATTAAAATTCTCCGTGGCAGTGAAAACAACCTTTTTATAAGTTTTAGGCAGACTCGCGGTGTGGTTGGCGTACAAACACTAAGCCAATGGACAAAGTCTGAGTTAAAACAATGCGGATAGATGTGTTAATTTTACCGCACATAGCACGAGGCATGGTGCCTCGTCTAAGTCTCATAGACTTGGAGGCAGTTTAGATTTGATTAGAAAAACTGCTGGATGGACAGGCAATTCACAGGTTTTTGGTAGATTTTATAACAGAATTATTGTAAGGCATAATACCGTCAATAACGGCTTTAGTTCGTCGATCATGTTAAATTCTATTGCAGAAGAGACAAATTAATTTCGAAAAATTGTATTTATAAAGTTGAAATGCATATATTGGTTAACTAGGATTTTTTCCTAACCGTTAATATTTGTCAATTTCTCGTCTATTATTATATTTACATTATAAAAGTCCTCATTGTGTATAAAATTTGCCTTAAAATCTAAGTTATCTGCTCTCAATATCTACAATGTTCTAATGCCAATCTCGAGGACGAAAACTTAAGTATAATTAATGATTAAACGAACTTACCTGTACGTGAAGTTCTATCATAATTATACGATAGTTTTCGTTCGAAGAGATTGGCATTCCCCCCCTGCCTTCAGCAAATTTATACATACGTACAACAGCTCTAAACGTAATGATTGGAAGTGTTCCTTCGTCGGGTATGTGTTATAATAAGATACCCTCACAAAAAAAAAGATAGGGAACACCTCTCAAATACAGTGCTAAAGTGGCGAATCCTACGCGGTACTACAATGTTCTAATGCCAATCTCGAGGACGAAAACTTAAGTATAATTATGATAGAACTTCACGTACAGGTAAGTTCGTTTAATTATTAATTATTTACTACCTACATTTTCCACATTTCAATATAAAAGTTTAATATTGTGACGAACATGTTGTACCATTACAATTCTTTTTCAATAGGAATACATAAATGTCAACGCGTAATTGTTCCTTCGTGTTGTTGTAGGGACTGTCAAGTAGAACTTTCGCAATAATAAAAGTAGCGAGATACTCTCAAAGTTTTTCCCTGTTTCAGAAGGAGACGAGCAACGTTTCAGATAACATTCAATTAGCTTTTTGTGCAAAAGTTTCAAATGGTTGCTGAGGCTTTGTTTAATTTTTATTTATGATTTCGACGGTAATCATAAAATATTAATAGAACCCAACCTAAAATTATGATCTATTTTATAAATTCTTGTAATTTATGAAATCCCTTGCCTCGATGCAAGTTGATAACGATTGTTATCAATTGTATTCATGATGTTCCAATGTGCTAGTCAGGTATCTTTATTTCTCTTTCCCCTCCTTCCTCTTGAGCCATTGGTTACCGCATCGATTACATTTCCAAGGCACCAGAGTTGATATGAGGTACCATTGTAGGAAAAATTCGGCTTATTCGCGAACTTGATACGATTTCACATCCCTTACTCAATATTTATATTACAAGGATAAACATCCTCGTAGTATTGATATTGTAATAAGTTCAAAATTTTTAAGGATATGACAGTCAAATGATTTGTAATGAAGCTACAATACAAGTTCATGCTACATACTTTCCATTACATATTATTGACACATAACGCCGTCCATCGAATAATATTTATGGTAATCAAAAACCCAAATTTTACAGGGAAAATAAAAACAGTATTTCGTAAACATTTCAGCTTTTATATGAGTGTGGGGAACTGTTTAAGGGCCAAAAGGTTGTTATTTTTCGGGCTATACTGACATATAATATTTTGTTGAAATGTTTGTTCAGGAACTTAAATAATGCAAGAAATTAGTTTTACCTAAAATATACAACATATTTTTTACAGTAAAGCTGCATTGCTATCTTATCTGCGTCAAAGTTAAGGGATTATGCTTAACAGTAATACCATATTACGATATTATTTGTTGCAAATAATTTTACATGGGATAAATATCACATAGGATTCATTAACACATAATTTCATTACAAATAAAAATAATGAAATGTGTCATAGTAAACTTGTATAACGCTATTATTTCTTTAAACTTATGACACATTTTTTTAATGTAATAATAATTTACAGATGAAAAAATTTGAAGTTGGTAAAGTAACTACTTCTAATTTTTTTTAAATGAAACCTTAAATCTGATAAAACTTGTATTTATTTGTTTTCCTTCCAGTTACTTGGTTGACACAATCTCCTCCTGGTATTTTTCTCCTATTTATGTCAATGAAAGTTTCGGAATTCAAAATTGTTATTTTTCTTTGTTCTTTTATGGTTTTAAATTCTATGTATAAACTATTAGTAAGGCAGCTATTATTGTCTAAATGACCATTATCAAATGTAATTTTTATGTAACTAATACTCTCCATCTGTACCAAATAACCCAATGAGGAAGATAATATTGTTTTTTATTTTTATTTGATTTTATTATTTTTGGAAAACTTACAGCTAGAAAGGACAAAGGCAAATTAATAATAGCAAGTGATGGCCAATTATAAGTTTTCACATATAACTAAATAACTTCGGTAACATCTAAACAACTTACAGGTTAACCAACATTAGTAATCGTAAAAATTAAAAAAATTGAATTAACTTAATACTATTCATCGAAAAACTGGTTCCACATGATCCTTTTCATTTTAGTAACATTGGTGGTGAAAAGGTCGATATCCACATTCCGACATGCCGTGTTATGCATGCGGCTGGCTCTTATTAAATAAGCATTTTCCCTGTAGTTTGTGCTTACCGTTGGAGTGTACAGGAGGTCCGGTCTGCGTAAAGACCTAGATGGTACACGTAGTCCGATTTTGTTCACAAACTCAGTCACTTGGATTGAACCAATCATTATATTAAATAAGAACGACGAGTCCGCAATTTTGCGCCTTTCATATAAGGGAAGTAAAGAAATTTTTTACATCGACTTCTATAATTAGGTAAGTAACAATTGGAACGAAATTGTATGTACCTTACAAATTTCCTTTGAATTCCTTCTAGACCATTTATGTAGACGTCATAGCGAGGATTCCACATTTGTGAGGCGTACTCGAGGTGACTACGAACCAAGGAGCAGTATAGAATTTTCATAGTTTTAAGGCATTTTAAGTCCGACGAAATTCGGCATATGAATCCCAGCGCTTTTATAGCTCTTTTGACTACACAATCAATGTGGGGATCGAAGGTTAACTTTGAGTCAAATACTACTCCTAAATCCTTAACCTGAATAACTCTAGTTATAGGTGTATCTTTGAGGGTGTAGGTATGAAGGATTGGATTAGGTTTGCGAGAATAAGAGCATACATAGCGTAACAAACATCCATCCATCCATCCATCTATCTATCCATCCATCCATCTATCCATCCATCCATCTAAACTTTCACGTTTATAATTTTAGTGGGATTACGGCAGTTTGCTTTTAAGCTGAAAGTAGGTCAAAATGTGCTTTGCCGTGCTAATATTATCATTGAATAGGACTATCATTCACAATTGTAACCAATACACCAGTTTTGATTTCAAATTAAACCTGATTTAGTAGCCAGTAGCATTATTTTTGTCATTACGAACAGCGACATCTCATAAGGGTCTTATTGTCGTAAGACCTAATGTAAATTCATCGCGATGGTTTCGACCAGTTCAAGGTTTTTATTTTTTATTAGTAAAAGAAATATTACAAATCCCTACTAGCACTTCGCAGGAGATAAGTCTTCTTTTATGCATACAAGCATCATTATAACACAAAATTATAATAATTCTGAATATATATAACTTGGGAAGTTCAGCCGGAATCTTACATTATCAAAGTTTTGCACCCACAGTAGTCTCGTTAAAATCAAGTAGATTGCAATACATCGGACACTGAGGGGACAGGATAAAATTGTTTTGGTAGTAGGAGGGTGACAGTTTCGCAGCTGCCCGCTGACAACGGTCGTCCGGAGTGACACAGTAATCTATTACGCGAAATTTCCTGTATTTGTGCCCGGAGTTTAGGCTGGCGAGTGGTCCTTTGTTTTTTTTGTTAAGTAAAAAAATCGTATCTAACTTTGTCATAACTCAAACTTTTACATTTTGATATTAAGTTCTTGTAATATTGGTTTGTAATAGATGTAGTTACATGATGTTTAAAGATTCCCTTGAGACCTACCTAGCATTAAACAATGGATGTTACATATTTTGATGCTTGTATTATTTTAGTAATGCTGTTTAACCACGGTTATTTTCACCCTGCAGATGCTCTGACTAGTATTTGTGGTTTTGTTTACTAGTAACGGAAACAACACAACTTTCCTTTCCAGAATTTTGAATTCGTCTATAGAATTATCTAAAATACGTAAACACTTATTTACTTCAAAAATATTTATTAGATGTTTTATCATTGATTATTTACTAGTCTAGATACCGTGTTACATTGGGACAAGCGTCATAGATACGGCTCCTCTATGTTATCCTAGTGTGCGTAAAGACTTTGTTTAGCACTGGCACCTGTTGTGTAAGTGTTCCTAAAATGAGGTAAAGTTATGACATTTTACCATTGAAATAGTTACGATCTAAAATTGAACTGTGAAAATTAATTTACAATATATTTTATTTTTCTATATTTTTCGTTATTCATAATTTAAAGAACGAATTAGATTTTAAAAATGATTTGAATAAATACACGTCCACGTGTTTGTTTTCCATTAATAGTCATTTCAACTCAGCCTTACTATCTCGATCCATCGATCATCGAGGATATTTCAGGATATTCATAAAATAATTCTGACTATGAAACGTGTCTCATTCATAATATAGGTTTAAGTTATGTTAAATAAGCACCCTTTTCAGAAGTTTAAATGTAAAAAGTTATGTCTGTATAGATAAAGAATATATTTACATAACGTAGTTACATTGAAAAAACCACCAAACGCAAAACTTAAACTCTTAGCTTAAATAACCATGGGAGATTATATTTTTTCTTTATTTTTTTATATTGCAGGGGGCAAACGAGCAGACGGGTCACCTGATGGTAAGTGACTACCATTGCCCATGGACACCTGCAACTCAAGAGTCACAAGTGCGTTGCCGGCCTTTGAGATAGGAGTACGCTCTTTTCTTGAAGGTTTGAAGGTCGTATCGGTCCGGAAATACCGCAGGCAACAATTTGTTCCAGAGATTGGTTTTGCGAGGCAAAAAATTTCTGGAGAACCGCACAGTGGTGAACTGCCAATTATCCAGGTGATGAGAATGAAAATTTTGTCGCGTTGAACGATGGCGAAACGTTGTGGCTGGTATAAGTCGATAGAGAATGCAGAGTGAAGCTACATCTCTACGCAACGCCAAAGGGTCAAGCCGATCTGAAATACCCTGGCAATCGATGATTCGAGTCGCTCTCCGTTGAATGCGGTCAAGAGGGAGAAGCTGGTATTGGGGCGCTCCTGCATATATATGAGAACAGTATTCCATATGCGGCCGAACCTGCGCCTTATAAAGTTGTAGGCGGTGGGCCGGGGTGAAATACTGTCTCGATCTATTCAGCACACCAAGCTTCTTCGCGGCTAATTTGGCCTTACCCTCCAAGTGACCGCGGAACTGGACTTCGCTCGATACATCGACACCAAGGATTCCGATGCTGGCTGTGGCAGTCAGGGAAGTGCTTTCAAAGCGAGGTGACACGACAAAACAGTATCTTTTTGGCGCAAACCTGTGTCTTCGTCGGGTTAAATTGGACTAGATTAAGTCGACCCCAATCAGAAATTCCTTCTAAGGAGGCTTCGATTTCAGACACAAGTTTGGATCGACTCTCAGTGACGTTTTCCCGAGAAATGTTAGTGCGGCCGGTATACAGGGCATGACTTGTGCTATCATCGGCATAGCAATGAATGCTGCTGATTTGCAGCATATCATTGATATGCAGAAGAAACAGCGTGGGTGATAGCACACAGCCTTGTGGGACACCAGCATTCACAGACTTGAAGTCGGAGCGTGCACCGTCGACAACGACCTTGATGCTTCTTTCTGCGAGAAAACTGGTGATCCAGTTGCATAATGCTCAGGAAGCCCATAGGAAGGAAGCTTCAAGAGAAGCGCTTTGTGCCAGACCCGATCGAAGGCCTCTCGCTACGTCCACTACGTATATTTGATTATAATGGAAGCACTGACGAAAATTGTGGCTTCTCATTGATCTGTTAATTATAATCTTATAATTTTAAAGAAAAAAAAAAAAAAGTTATTAAAAAAGTTTGTGTGTTTTATAGAGATGGAATAACAATATTTACTGGTGGAATGTTATTTTTTGTTGAATAATATTTACACACATTTGTTGACGGCACAATACGCCATTTTTATTTGATTAAAAATGGCGTATTGTGTCGTCAGCCATTGTGACAGCAAAAATACGTCGTGTTCACGTACCTACTGCACTTGTCAAATGGACTGAGAGCCATATAAGTAGTGTTTTACTGATTTCAATAAGTGCCACTTTAAGATGACAGACCGGGGATCTAGACATATATATAATCAAAGGTTTTTACGTGATAAATATTTTACCCATATTTTTTCGGGGAGATAATACTAAGAGCCACAAGTCACCGTAGCAACCGCGCAGAGCGGAGCGCGCAATCAACCCGCCGTCTATGTGTTATCTGCATGCTACTCCCCTGCTGAGACCGTAGCTACGGTTGATAGTAATTCGTGAACCTGACACGTCGGCCACTCCTGGTAGGAACAACGGCTGCAGGTGGTGGTGGTGATGCTGCCGTTTCACTGGGAACATAAGTAGGCTTGAGACGGTCTACTGTAATTATGGTAATTTTACCGGTAACATCAATGTCGTACGTACGTACGTAGCAGTCACAGCCACACGTGACCGTAGTAACCGCACGATGCGGCGCGTCAACCTGCAACTATATGCAAACTGCGCTGCGTGCCGTACCACACGTCTATCAATAATCTTTCCATTAAAAAACACAAAACAATGCGAATTCTTGCATAAAAAACATAATTGTTTTTTAAAAAGTAGTCACTGATTCGTAAAAGCAGGAATCTTTATTCATCCTTATGCTAAATATAATATTATAAATTCACATGTAAAACGCCTTAACCACATAACTCATCAACATGAAGTTAAACACATTTTCAGGGGTACAGTAAAGGACCTTAGAAAAGCAGAATAGGGGACGTTTCATCCTGAAATAAAATACTGTTACCAAAGGTACACCTGATTGATTTACAAACTTCACGCGAGCGAAGCCGAGGACAAAGTTAGTTAGTTTCAGCTAGTTTTTTAACTTAGCAAATTAAAAATATTTATAAGGTTATTTGTTTCCAAATCAGTAAATTAATGTTGTGATTGTTGTCTGTAGGAAAATGTTGCTGTAAAGGATTTACTCCTCGTAGATACACTTTCCTGTTAGATACACTTTTGAAAATCCTGAACAGTTGTGCCTTTTTGATACACTTTTCTGTATAGTCGTGCACAAAATAATTATCGTTAAGATGAATTTGTAAAAGTGTCTCTACGAGGAAAATGTATTTACGGGGACTTTTTTACCAATTGTTACATGACTAATACCTATTTACCTCTATAGTTATTGCTCTCAGTCAAATGAATAACCCTGGGTGTTCGGGAAGTGAAAAAAGGAAAGCAAGCTATCATACGAGCGGGGCATCGTTATATATTTAAAAAAAAGAACAAAACCAGTACTAGCCTGTAGCGTTGCGAAAACAAGGAGTGCAACGCAGCGATCACTTTAAGTGGTGATCAAAAGATAATAATGAGAGAGAAGCGGCATTCCTGTGAACTAGATTTTCCGAAGATGGAGATAGAATTAGCCCTTTACAAATGTAAGCAACAAGTCTGCCAGAACTTGACCACCATTCCTTCATTATATGAAGAATGCATGTTGAAATTTAAAGGAAATGAAGAATTTTTGGAAGTTGTTCCAGATTTCCGAAATGTTAAAACCGGTCTTTATAATGCTAGGATCTAATTTTTAAATGCGAAACAAACAGTTTTTAAAACATTGAGAGATGCCAAAATTCAACTATAAACTAAATGCTCAAACTTTACCGCCTCTGCAAGTAATATCGCTAACTCTATCATATATGTTTATATGCATTTGAATGTTTTAGTAATACAAACCCAAAAAAGAATACATAAACTGTTTCTGTTCTGCTGTAGGTACTATACGAAAGTGTATCATAGAGGAACAAAGCCGGCAAAGTGTATCTACGAGTATTCTGTTTCAAATTCGTTACACATTTATTTTAATTATGTGAGAAGCAATTTTTGTAACTTACGCCTCGTCTCTACAGACAATTTTTAACCCACTTCAAAAAAGGAGGAGGTTCTCAATTTGACTGTATTTTTAAAGTGAAAACTTCTTTAGCGGCGTTGTGCACTTTTTGGGATGGGTAAAAAATGTTAAATTTGCGTCAGGACAACTCGCGTCAGGACAACTCGCGTCTGGACAACTCGCGTCATGAGTTCTGACATGAGATCACCATATAAGTCTTTTATGGAATAGTTTATTTTTAAATCGTTTTTTTTTAAGAATTATACACAAACACTTTTGTATTTTGCTGTACTAGACAAAAGTGTATCTAACAAAAGCGAGGATTTTCAAAGAGTGTATCTACGAGGAAAGTGTATCTACTACGAATAACTCCTGTAAAGTATGTAAATACAACCAGTCTTATTATAATTAAAACTATACTGTTATTATATTGCTAAATTTACTAATGACCTTGCTAGGTACTAAATAAAGTAATGAAATTGATAAAAACTAGTGCCGGTATAAATCAACCGACGACGTCTCGAAGAGTTGGTATTCGACGTTTGTGTGTCACAAGCTTCTTATACCTAAAAATATTTCATACAAGCAATTAAGATAATGAAAATAATTAAATGACACAATTAAACGAGGTCAAAGTCAAACCCGTGTAGAAATTAATCCTCTGCCCAAATATTTTATGCTAATATAATAATTGCCTGTATAAATAGATATATATATATATGTATAACAGCGGAATTATAAAAGCTTGAGCAAGACATATTTCTTACAATACCTATGTAAATTACATTACTGGCGTATTGATTTCCGAAAATATGTAGTCCATCAGAAAAGGTCTTCCAATCTTCATGTAAGTTATGGTCGTTTCCGCCCCATACCCTTGTTATACTCGCTTTTATGATAAAATTTATTCCTACCCAGTTTTTGTTCCAATGGAGGTACAATAACAACAGCTATAGCCATAGTACTATAGTGAAAGAATAGCTTCCTATATAATCTTACTTCGATAATATTTTTAATAATTCCCACAAGTTCAGCATTCGCACAAGCAGTGTGAAACAATACATGGCAATGAAATAGCAAACCTTACTGAATATTTGACAGGTGGATGTCATTGATAACTTTAATATCTACTGAAATCTAACAAGATTTTTTGCAATTATCCCCTGGGTGATTTATAAAAAGAGATTTCCTCCTCTTTTCACTCAGAAGCAGTTTATGTTTTCTTAAAGAAATTTATAGATACGTTAATACTTCTATTACTAAGTTGGAGAACTTTATCCCTGCCCAATTTGTTGGACTCGTCAAAACAAATCGTACGAACCCAAACTCGACGGTTTTACTAATAGCCACTTATGAGTTCCACTATCCATCTCTTGGCTCCATCTGATGATGGAACCATCTGCTGATCAGCTCTAAGATTCCAAATTATAGTATTGTCATTCAAACTACATATACATAAGAAGTTTCATTTCGATGCGACAAATAGAAGTTGATTAAAATTAACTTCCAAGATATGTTTACATTGTAGGTTAGGTAATTGCAAGGGATGCAAATAAAAGCGCGATACAAAGATACTGGATATGCGAAAGTATTCAAACTCAAAAACATAATCATGCATAAAAACAAAAAATTGAGAACCTCCTCCTTTTAATAATATCGTTTAATTAAAATGAGTATAAAAAAAATGTCAATAGCATCCAGAGACTACTAAGATGCCGACCTTATCCTAAAACATTGAAGCGGAATAGACTTACTACGTACATTTATTTTTATGTCTCGGCGTACATACGGGAAATGGGACCTAACAGACTTATCTTATCAGGCCAGATCTGTCACGTGGAGGATACGGGGCGTATAGACTGAGAAAGGTTTATTGGTTTCATAGATAAACAATATAGGAAACTAATCTTCATGGAAACTGACGTACCGTCTGAGCTAAATGTACTTTCAAAAAGATTTGGCTTTGCCTATAGTTAAACTTTCATCGTCACTTTTTTAGAGTAGTTCTTTAAAAATGTTTTAAGGATGAAAGTTTTAGTTTATTGGAAGATTTCGTAAAAATAGTAGACGGCAACATATCTACATATTTTTTTTCTACTTTATGTCTACCAAGGTGAGTAAAAGGTAAACAATATTCCTGATAATAAGCGATTACCTATGCGTATACGTGCGTACATTCGCAACAATAGCAGTTTCAATTGCGAGTTGCGGCCTCTTTATGGAACCCTGACTAAAAACCATTAGTCCAGTCGAGATAGACATAAAAATAGCCTTAAATATAAAAAATTAGCGGACGCGATTTTTTTTTTTAAACGTCGGGGGCGGGCTGTTTGGAAGTCTACATTTCGATTTTCGGGGCAAATTGGATTCGCCACCATCTTGATTTAAAGTTCAATTTTGTTTTTCTGAAATAACTCGTTAGATTGCAACTTTAGAGCAAAAATGGTAGGATTCAAAGTTGTTGGAAATTTGATTTCCCACAAGTTTGATCATTATCATTTTTACGCAAGCATATATTTGCAGAGTTATACTATCAAGTTTATCAAAAAAATCGTAATGGGTGGAATTTTATTTCCTTCAACTTTGGTTCTCGCATTTTTTTTACTCCACGATCAATATTTTCGGATTTAAATACATATGTTTATATATTGTAACGTGTATTGGAAAACCCCTGAACTGAATGTAAATAAAATAAAATATATATATATATATATATATATATATATATATATATATGTATATATATATATATATATATATAAATTTCCAACAAGTTGCAAACTAACGAGTTATTTCGGAAAAACGAAAAAATTTAACTTCAAATCAAGATGGTGGCGAATCCAATGGCGGGCTTGCCGCGAAAACCGAAATGTAGACTTCCAACCACACCCCCCGACGTTTAAAAAATGTTCTATCTAAATGTCTATCCCGACTGGACTACATAACCTACTCTCACTTTACGCTCAGTGATTGAGATTGATAAATAATATCGATTATTTACAGTGACAAGGCGGCGTATTATACTGCTGCGCTGAGTACACAATTTAAAATTCCTAAAGGTTCAATATTTTGTATGAATGTTTTGGAAAGTCTATTTAAAATCTCTGTAACAGATTATCTGAACTGATTACATCAAACGGTACTATGACAAGATGACTGCCAAAGGTCTAACAACAATAAAATTTAATCAAAATGTAATTTATGAAGATTAGTGTAACATGAACACAAAAGGATCGTATATTGGAAAGGGAACAATGCTTTTGATGTTGAGGTTTTATACCCAGGAAATAGCTCTGCACTAGAAATGACTATTAAATTAAATTAACATAAAATTTTATTCTTCTTAGACTTTTATGTAAATTCTGCCAGAATAATAAATAATTCAAAATAAATCTCTATGGTTACTGCTCCGTTATAAATCTTTCGCAGTGAACAAGTTACTAGATAACTACTATACGATACAAAGAAAAAATTCAAATAGAGTAGTAAAATCTTAGGCGGTGGTATTTAAATATACAACCTCTTCATCTTTATAATATTGGTATGATATTAGCTGAAGAATTCTCAATGCATCTTGAATACGTTGTGTATCATAAACGTCCGATGCTGTAATAATATAATCGTTTAACGGACCGTGATCTCCTTCATAATAAAATTAATCTGCAATAATAAAGTTACTGCAGGATTGCCTTTTTAAATAAAAAAATTGAATTAGCGGGTCTTGTAAAGATCCTTTACTCTGCAGAAAACCAAAACCAAACAGCCTTCCCCACATAGTTTTATGCTCTTCTCGGTGATTACTAATTAGAGACAGCAGCACTTCTTGCGAAGGGAGATTTATTCGCAAATGTAAAAGTGAAATCACATCATTTGGTGATATTCATCACTTAAATTTTAAGCACTGTTTGAATTCAAGATATTTTTTAAAAATTTCGTTTGGACACATTTTTTTATTTTGTTTTTCTTGTATCTGTGTATTCAGCATTCAGTAGGCAAAGTGCGGCCAGACGGCGAATAATAAGAGGTAAATGGTACCAACACGACGAAGGCACCAATTTTCAAAAATCAATCACTAATGTAGCTGGCACTGATTGTACGAAACTTTACAAAGGATACTATATCCATTTTGCACTTACTTTGATTGTATACACAAAATCAGAATTCGTTTGGTGTCAAATATTTACTATGTGTGTCATGTTGTATACAAATCTAAGCGTCAAATTGAGAGTTTGAGGAATAGACTCCTATTTGGTATTGTTTGCTTTGTTTGCCCGATTTCTTCTCACAAGGCTCAACTACAATCCGGGTCACAAATACTTGAAAATCTCGGCAACTAATAATGCTAGGTTAGTAAAAACTAGCTGTTGAAAATGTTAGGTTAGTGACTTTTTACATCGTAATTACGGATGTTGGTGTCACACACTTTAAAAACTAATAAGAGCGCGCTGAAAGCCAAGTTTGACAAAACACAATATTTAAATAAGGGATGAGACTGGAAGGAACGCTACACCCAAACTCCTCATAAATGTATGTGAATCATAAACAATTTTTGATCTCTGTGAGTTTTTTTGGAATTGGTAGTTATTTGTCTTAATAGTCAACTGATACACGCTAATCTAAACATTGAGTTTTGTCAGCTCCTTATTAATTAATCTTTAAAAAATGTGTTTTCACTTCTAACGTGCAGTCCTACGACTGACAGTTTTCTTTTTCCTTTAAAATCATCAAGACTTCATTCAGCATCCATCAGTGTTAATAACAACTAAGAAAATAACAACAGACTTTCGCTAGATATGTCTAGAGGCTATACCTATCAGTTCTTCTTTTCCAGGACCGCTATGAATCTAAAGCAAAACTCCCACTCAACTCTCTCTTCTAATCTATAATTAGTACTTATTAGTGATGAAGGTATCTTAGAATCAATAATTTAACCCTTACGTGCTTAGATTCAATTTAAATGAATTTACAAAGTATTTTCGTAATTAGTGTTCTCATTATTTAAATGTGTTAAACAAGGCGACGTACATGGTTACACAATTTGTACCATATTTCTAGCATTTTTAAAACAATTTTTCCAGCGTACCCGAATCTTTAAAGGGTTATAGCTTTTTAAGACACTGCAGTCTGCACGATTGAATTGGATGAAGATACAAAGCAGTTAATCATTAAAATAGTTCTACCATTAAGCGCTGGCCAAGTGGTTTTATGTGCACACGTTTCTTCAGTTTTCATGCAAATGGGCATAAAATTTACTGCCATAATTTGTGCACATCTACTGGCGTTATCGTACCGAGACTCACAATTAAAAGTTATTATGAGAGGTAACGAACTCATATAACATTTTTATTGTTACTAGTTTAAAAGTCTTTATTAAGCGTAGTATATTAAGAACACCGTGGTTTATGTAGCTAGTTTTTCAAAGGAGGTAATAATTTCATCGGTTAATAAACTTCGTGATAATTTTTATTGGCTTGTTCGTAATTACTTATTTGGTTTTTGTTTACCTTTTATATGTAAAGCTACTTGAGCCACAATTGGGTAGTTGGCTATGTTTAAAGTAAATTATTTCATAGTCTTCGTGTAAAATTCAGTCTTATTTGAGAATTGGAAAGTTTGATTTGTTAGTATTTTCATGTTTGTTTTTTATTTTTAAATGTCTCAATGAATATTTTTAAATATCTTTGTAACCGATTTCAAATAACCAGGAGAATCTCAATCCGAACATAGAACCTCCTCGTTTTTTTGTTGTAAAAAAGCAATGCAACAAGCAAAAGTACTAAGTTTATGCTCGCAGCTCAAAATAAGTACTACAACTAAATTGAAAAAATCACGCAGCCCTTATTTAATCATCGTTTAGTTAGGAGTATGAGGCATGCCTATTAAGTTTTGCCGTTTGAGGAAAAACACACAACTAGAACCTTATAGTACTTTTTATTGTTTTTCAAAGTACACCACGTAGTTTAATACACTTTTCCATTCGTTCGAACCAGTTATTAAATTTTTATTCCACTCCAAAGTAGGCGTGTTCAATACGGCTGACTTGAAAGTGTCGACTGCTTCTTCACCGGACTGAAACCTTTGACCCTTAAGATTTTTCTTAATTTTAAGAAATGTAAAGAAATCGTTAGGGCTTAGGTCAGAACTGTACGGAGGATGGTCAAGAATTTCTACGTTTTCCTGCTTCAAATATTGAATCGTTTGATGAGCGCTGCGTTATCATGGTGTAGGATGATGCGTTGCTTTGGGTTAGATTTCAGAAGTACGGCAATGACTTGTGGTAAACAATCTGTGGTATACCATTCTCTATTAACCGGTCTACGATATTCAAATGCAATCGTCACAACATGACTGTTGGCGCGTGGCAGAGTAATTAAAGTAGTGGACTGTATTATAAGGTTGACTTTATTGTTGTATTATAAGGTTGTATTATAAGACTGTATTTAATTACTGTACAATATGGCTTTAACAGTCGCGTCTGCGGAACGTTACAAATTTGAATTATGTAGTATAAGGCGCGTAACGTGCGGGCGTCGAGGCTTGTAACAGCTGACTGGTTTCTCGTCGATACCGGCGCGCGCGGCGGCCGGCTGATGACACGCCCCGCACCTCTCCCCCCTCACCGCTGTGGTCCAGCCGGTTGAGTATATGACTCAACATACTCCCCCGGTTGAAGTGTCTTCAATAGCTGCTACAGGTAGAGGGCAGATGGTATTAAAAGCTCGCCGAATGACACCCTTGCGTGTGCGGATGTCGGCGACCCTCGCGATGCTATCTCTACCAGGCAAGACGCGAATGATACGTCCTAGCAGCCACAGTAGAGGAGGTGAACTCTTGTCTTTGATGATGACTAAAGCTCCCTCCTTGAGTTCACCTGAAGAACGGCACCATTTAGTTCTCTCCTGAAGCCACAGAATATACTCATGAGAGAAACGAGTCCAAAAGTGTTGTTTTAGCTGCTCTATTCTCCGAAACCTTTGTAAGTTGGTAATGTTGAGATTCTCAATCTGTGGATGCGGAAGCATAACTAAAGAACGTCCAATGAGGAAATGGGCAGGGGTCAATGGAGTAAGGTCTGAAGGATCATTGGATAAGGGAGTCAACGGTCGCGAATTTAGGATGGCTTCAACTTGTATCAAACATGTGGCCATCTCTTCAAAAGTTAAGTTTGTTAACCCTAAAATACGCCTGAGATGGTGCTTGGTAGACTTAACGGCCGATTCCCATAACCCACCAAAGTGTGGGGTGTATGCCGGTATAAAGGAAAAGTTGATACCTGGGTCGATATTACTGAAATGTAAATCCTGTGAGAGAAGCACAGCTAATTCATTGAAAGCGCCTACGAACGTGGTGCCATTGTCAGAGAAGACGTTACGTGGCTTCCCCCGGCGAGCAATGAACCGATTCATACTGGCTATAAAGGCTTCCTTTGTAAGGTCTGAGACAAGTTCGAGGTGGACGGCTCTGGTGGCTAAACACACAAACACACAAATGAAACATTTAATTAGCTTGCAGCCTCTACCTTTACGGTCAGCTATCATGATAGGGCCGGCGTAATCCACCCCTGTGTCCAAAAAAGGAAATTCTAGATGCAGCCGTTGCTCTGGGAGGTTACCCATGATAGGTTGAATAGTGTTAGCCTTGACTCTACAACACTTGACGCACTGATGTACGATCTTTTTTGCTAAATTTCTACCACCTAGGGGGTAGTACCGGTGTCTTATCGTGGCAAGTAAGAGCTGAGGTCCGGCATGCAAAAGTTGAAGGTGAAACATGTTAAATAAAAGAATACAAATAATGTGAGAGCTAGATAAAATAATAGGGTGTTTTACGTCAAAATCATAAAATGAATTACTTAATCTACCACCCACACGAATCAAATTAGATGATGTGTCTAAAAATGGAGAGAGTGACAAAAGTTTATTTTTACTTGGTAGTGGTTTATTTGCAATCAACAAACCATATTCTTCAGGGAATGACTCCTGTTGGCTTAGTCTAAGTAAAATGTTTAGTGAAGCAGTCAATTCTATATTTGTGAGTGGGCCACATTGGAAGGATAGTTTCCTACACTTATTTGCAAATCGTACTATAAATGCCACTACACGCTGCAATTTATTAAAGTTGGAGTATTTTTTAGTTAATGTCATAAATGAATTCTCTACAATATCAATAGCGTTAACATGGTGAGAAGTTACAGTTTCCGGCAGGTACGCTTCTCCTAAATGTGAGTCAGGAAAGAGAGGCCATGAGGTTGCTTCCTTATGTAGAAATTGTGGACCTGACCACCACAAGGAGGAAGATAGTAGTTTACCAGCACTAAGTCCGCGTGAAGCGAGGTCTGCGGGGTTTTCAGAAGAAGGAACATAACGCCATCGACCCGCTCCTATAAACTCTTGGATTTCCGAGACTCGATGACGAACAAAGGCCTTTAGCTGTGATGGTGATGTAGACAACCAACCTAAGACGATGGTAGAGTCACACCAAAACGTAGCCTCATCAATGTGTAAAGTAAGTGACCGACATACCTTAAGATATAGGCGAGCACCAAGCAAAGCAGCGCAAAGCTCAAGACGGGGTATAGTTACTGGTTTGATGGGAGCCACCTTGCTCTTAGCAGTGAGAAGGTGAACCCTTACATCTCCACACGCCGACACGCTGCGGACATAAATACAAGCTCCATAAGCTCTCTCAGACGCGTCAGTAAAAACATGTAATTGTACGGAAGATGGCGAATCACATAATATCCACCGCGGAGTTTCAAAATTGTTAAGAAGAGGTAGAGTATCTTGAAAAGCATTCCAAGTACGCTGAATATCATGGGGAATAGCCTCATCCCAAGAGCATTTTGTCAACCAAAGCTGCTGTATGATTATTTTAGCCTCTACTATGCAAGGTACGACTAGGCCAATAGGATCAAAAATCTGTGCTATGGTAGACAAGATTTGACGTTTTGTTGCCTTTTCTGTGTAAGTAAAGTTTATAAAGAATGTAAATGTATCGGTTGAACATCTCCAGTTGAGTCCTAAAGTTTTTGACATGACATCATGACGACAGAAGTCCATAAAGTCTGAATTATTGACATCGTCGCAAAGAGCCTGCAAAACTTCACTCGAGTTCGATTGCCATTTTCGCAGATTAAGTTTGGCCGACTGCAAAACAGCAACGACTTGACGACACTTGTTTACTGTCTGTAAAATAGATGAATCACCTGAACAGTAGTCGTCAACATAAAAATCATGAGCTATTGAATAGGCTATTACTGGGTCGGAACACTCTTTAGACAGTTGAACTAGACACCTAGTTGCTAAGAAAGCTGCTGATGCAGTCCCATACGTTAGTCTATTCAAGGTATACGTTTTTAATTGATGTGTCTTATCCGCTCTCCAAATTACCTGCTGTAACGGACGATGTTTATCCGTAACAAGAGTCTGTCTATACATTTTTTCTATATCTGCGCTTACGACGATTTTATGTTGTCGAAAGCGTAATAATAATGATAATAAATCATCTTGTAAAGTCGGACCAACCATTTGTATCTCATTAAATGATTTTCCGGAGGTAGTGGTAGCCGATGCATCAAAAACCACTCGTAACTTTGTGGTAGAACTCGACTCCTTCAAGACGCCGTGGTGAGGTAAATAGTAGGATGGTGTAGAACCGAGTGCTAGCTGATTACTTTCAGACATATGTCCCAACTGTATATATTCAGTCATGAAGTCGACATACATCTGTTTAAAGTGGACATCTCTATCTAAGCGACGTTCAAGCGATAAAAACCTACGTTTAGCCGTTAGATACGAATCACCTAAGACATTAGGTGATTCTTTAAGGGGAATATTTACAACAAAGCGACCCTCAGAATTACGGAGGGTGGTGTCTACAAAAAGTTGTTCACACGCTCGCTCTTCAGATGTAAGTTTATGCTTGGAATCTATGGAGTCTAGCTCCCAAAAACGAGACAAATCTTTATTTAAATTGTCAGTGTGCATACATAATTGAGGTGACAGGTTGGTTTGATGAAGTGCACCTGAAATAAGCCAACCTAACTTTGACTCAAACAGACACGGTTTGTATTTACCTAAGACGATACGCTTCGCGCCTATTATGGCCCAGAAAATATCCGCACCGACTAAAATGTCGATAGGAGACGGAATATAGTACCGGGGATCGGCAAGATGAACGTTCGTTGGTATACTTATATTACTAGTATCAACAAAGGTATTAGGCATGTGGGATGACACCTTTGGTAACACAAAACATTCAATATTGACTTTATAATCACTATTAAATGATTTTAAGGAAACCGAGCAACCCTGTGAGCAATTTGACGATTGACGATTAATACCTATTACCTTTGACTTGGTATTGTAGGTAGTAATATGAACCTTACGCACAAAGTCCTCCGATATGAAGTGTGCTGTGCTCCCATTATCCAGCAGGATTCGGGCAGAGTGATGGTTACCCTTGCAGTCCACCACCTGCACGACCGCTGTGGAAAGTAAGATTACACGAGATGTAGTGGAATGGTTAGCTGACAATGCAATATTTCGTGTAGTCGAGCTCTCAATATCACTATCAATGTGTAATAAGGTATTATGCCTTTCACTACAATATTTACAGTGTCCCAACTTGCACTTGACTACCTCATGACCTGGCCGAAGACAGTTAATACAGACATTGAAGCTGTGTGCCCTTTTAACACGAACCTGAACCGGAAGGGACCTAAACTTCTCACACGAAAACACAAAATGATTTTGATGACACATGGGACATAATGGACCTTTAAGTTTTTCTGAAGATGTCATAAAGCTTTTATTTAATTTATTGCTGTTATTGTTGTAGCCTGTACTCTTTAGTTTTAGAGAGTTTGATTCCTCGAGCGTCTCTAATAAGTCAGCCCTGTTGCTTAAAAAGGTAATAAAAATGTTCAATGTGGGTGGTTCAGATAAGGAGTTCCTGTGCTCCTCCCACTCACGATTTGTCACCTGATCCAACTTACTAGCCATAATGTAAATAATAAGGGTATCCCAATATTGAACAGGCTGATCAAGTGTTGACAATGCCCTAAGATTTTTATTTGTAGTGTCAATTATATGCCGTAACGCTTTACTTGATTCTGTATTGATAGTATTTACATTAAACAAAGCTTGCACATGATTGTTGACAAGCAGTCTTTTGTTGTCATACCTTTCACATAGTAACCTCCAAGCAGCGTCATAGTTTTCCGATCTGAAGTCAAGATTATCTACGACCAGAGCGGCACTACCTTTCAAGGACGCACGAAGATAGTGTAGTTTATTAATTCTATCAATATTATTGTTATTGTGAATAATAGAGGTAAATGTGTCCCTGAATTCTAGCCAATCATGATAACTGCCTGAAAATTTAGGTAAATCAATTTTAGGTAATCGGATAGAATTTTGTGTGTGTGTGTGATTAGAAGAAGATTCAACCTCGGACATTGATTCCCCCGCATGCGGTTTTCGGGCGATGGCAATCAGATGGCGCGCAGTAGCCACCAAGCCGTAGTACTGTGTTTCAAATTCTTCGCGCTCTGCTAATTGCTCGCTGGGATCTTCCGCAAGTGCTTCTAACTCATTCTGTAATGCGTCATATTTCTCATATAAGGTTTCGAAAATATTTAGACGGTATTCGATTTCAATGATTTGCACATCGCTTAACTTTTCACAAGATTTAGAAATATTTAAGAATGTTGAAAATTGTGTAAGCTTTCCTTTAATAGAAGCTCGCTTCTTAGTCAAGCTCTTAGCTTCTGCCATTCTAAGCAAAGAAAATTAAAAGAATAAAATATATGTATAATAATAGAAAATAAAAAGAGAAGAAAAAAAAAAATGGCAAGCAACTGTTGTTAATTCAAAGGCCTGCCAAAAACAGTTTAGCAATATGAAAACTCTTAAATTGCTCTTTAGCTGAAATCAGGCGCTTTGTATGTTTATTGAAGGCAATAAATAAACTTAAAGGTATGCAAAGCTATGAAAATTATGTAAAATATAATGAAATATGATGTAAATGATTAACTATCTACCTACTGAATGACGAATGAAAAGATGCACACAGTTGAAAAACAAAATGGTAGGTCGGTTTTATGTAAATGACTTGCAAAAATGAAATGACTTGCACTAATTGATGGTTTTAAATATATAAGCTTAATGTAACGATTAAAAATGCTAATGATTAAGCAAATGGGATGATTTGAAAGATGGGATGGATATGAAATAATGAAATGACTATAAAGAAAAAGGAATTGGAACGATCTCACGGTTTTATGGTGCAAACCACTGGTGATGACTGCAGCGTGGAGATTCTTGAATAATCTCAAGGCACAACGACACTCTGAAGACCTGGATTTGCTTCCGATGAAGACTGTTCTTGTTCCGCAGTCCTGATATTTGTGTCTTGTGAACTTATGCTTGAAGACTGCAAACTGAACGACGACTTGAAGGACGTCCAATGGCTACTATCTTCAAATTATTCAACTACAAAGTCAGGTGAAGACGACTTGAAGCTCTGGTACAGGTTTTGTATTTTTTCTTGTCTCCTGGTCAATGTTGACGGTAGAAGGACCAATGTTGGCGCGTGGCAGAGTAATTAAAGTAGTGGACTGTATTATAAGGTTTAATTACTGTACAATATGGCTTTAACAGTCGCGTCTGCGGAACGTTACAAATTTGAATTATGTAGTATAAGGCGCGTAACGTGCGGGCGTCGAGGCTTGTAACAGCTGACTGGTTTCTCGTCGATACCGGCGCGCGCGGCGGCCGGCTGATGACACGCCCCGCACCTCTCCCCCCTCACCGCTGTGGTCCAGCCGGTTGAGTATATGACTCAACAATGACCGTTTGTTGCAACGAACATGGCCACCATCTTCTTTGAAGTGCTTCGAGAGCGAACAACTTTAGTCAGCTTTGACTCGTCTTGGAAGGCCCAGATTGTAGACTGTTGTTTAGAATCAAAATCGTAGGCATAGATCCAAGATTCGTCACCACTGATGATGTCGTAGACGTGATTTGACTCTCCTCGGTTAAACCTTTGAAGAGTTTAAATTATATTATAAATTTAAGAGGCATGCCTGGTTTCACCAAACTTCAATTTGAAAGATAGAAGTGATAGATAGATAGATAGACAGTGAATCCTTCGGCCTAAGTTTATGAAGACACCATCTTGGATCGAATAGAATAACTGCCAATATGAATAATATTTAAATTACAAAATATTTGATTGAATTATTTGTTTGATAAGCATCACTTCTTTAATTTATTTAAATTTTAATATTTAATTCTTAGTGTTATTCTTATTCTTTTCAAAAGTTTTAAAATGGATATTAAAATATTTGTCAAACAGAAAAGTATGTGATACACTATTAAAAATATTTATCAATATATGTTGTAATAGATAGTTTATTTCAGATTTCTTCTACATTAGAAACGCCTATCTGGGAAGGATCCCACCCCCTACTGTACAGAAAACCGCGTTTTAACGGCGCTACTTATATACATACATTATGTACATTGTAGTTCTGTTTCTAGTGAGGAGTAGTGTCACCAGACTTCCATTACAAGGGGATAAGGATTGGCAACTCGGGAGTAGAACTTCTGCTGTATTATAAAAAAAATTGTACAAGTACCTACAATTAAAAATCGTTTCAGGGTAATTAAAAGTATATAATTAAAATTAAATTTTGTTGCAACATTTTAATTCTAATTTGGATATTAGTGCCAATTTTGTAGATCTCACTAAACCTATGAAACTCTTTCATTTTAGTTTAGTGATGTTGGAGTTTTATAATAAACGAATAGGCTACTTATAAAATTAATTATTCTGTGGAGATATATAAGCTTCATACTGAAACAAAGACGTCGATTAAAATTTAAAAATTTAATTAAAGTTCAATTTTCAAATGACTGTTATACCATCTCACCTTCGTGCGTGGAGACAGGTCAATTATGCGGCATGAGTGATGGGCGTCGTACTCCTGCTTAAGCTGTCTGCTGTACTAACACGACAGCCTACGGCAGACAAGGGAGTTCCACAAGACAGGCACGATTGCTCGACCCTGGAGTGTAACCTACTACTAAACATTCTACAATAATACATTCCTATACGTATAAAAATAATGAAGCCCAAACAAGGCCTTTTTGGATTTTGGATTTTTTAAATTTAATGCTATTTCATAAAAAATATAAATAAATATATATTAGTAAATTATATTAGTCTGTCACCAATGTTAGCTTCGATTACTTAGTGCGTGTCTGCGTGTTCTATGACTGGTGAATAAAAGTTCTTTATAAACTTCACTAGTTATATTTTTTAGAACGATACATTATAGGGGAGTTGGGGCTAATATATCTTGATAAAAGAATTAAATGATTTAATTTAATAGAACCTGCATGTTTAGGAATTTTTAATTGTTTTTTCTCCATGCACCAGTTTTAGTTGACATAAATTAATTTGGAAGATATATGATTAATATGCTTATGCTTGATTTGGAAGATGTGAACCAATAAATTAAACAAAAAACATTAGATTTTGATTATAGAAAACTGATAGCTTGATCGGTATGAAATGGCATATAGCGATATACAATTTCATATCGCTTTAGCAAGAAACTATGAGTTTTCGATTATCAAAGTCTATTTAACAAAAAAATGTTTTACGTCTTTCGCTTTCGCAAACTCCCAAGTAGAAACTTATAGATCTCTGACATAGTTACTCTTTAGCTAGCCAGCCACTATCAAGTGCTTAATATTCTTATTGGCCACTATCAAGGTGCTCGTATATCTAGACTGAAGTATACTAATCAATTATTTTTATTTACTGTAAACATAATGTTAGCCTTAACATAACTCATGTGAATGATAGTTCAGCAACACAAGAAAAAAAAATCTGTAAAATATGATAACTGTATTCAAAGACTAATAATAAATATTATTGATACATTATATTTATTCTAGAACTTTTAAAATGAGAAATTTATATATTTATAAATCTTTGCCCACAAACGTTTATCTTTAAAGTTTTCTAATAATGGACTGTTGCTAAATGGCTCTGCTAAAACTTTCGCACTTTGTTTTGGAGAACGGTTTTCGTGAAACGTAAACATTTATCGTGGCTCACTCCTCACTTACAAAATTGGACTGTAAATGACTTCCTCGTCCGTAGCTGGATGGGTAAAAAACAATTATTCTCTATACGTATAAGTACGACAAAGGGAGAATATATATATTTTTTATTTATATTCAGTATTCAATGTTGAGTTTGCAGAATTTATTACATAATTAACAATTAATCAACAAAAATATTTTAAGCCTTTAAAAAAAATGCAAATGTGAATATTATATTTTACTACTTATCCTTATACCTGACTCATTTTTTTTGTTCGTAAACATAACTGACACAGAAAACTCCACATGAGTTTGGGTCATTTGAAACCTGTTCACTTTCTAAGGGTTGATCTGTTTTTGCTATATTGTCTCTCGCTTTGCAGGAAGAGTAAAAGATTTTTTGTATTTAAAACTCCTCCAATTTATTTATTCAATTAGTTGCAGTTCCTAGACAGTTTATCTTTTTCTGATACATAGCAAGTGCTGTGTTTTTGGTGTACAGTAGTCTAATTAAGCAACAGTCATAACATTCGAAGTCCGAGTGCTAGTAGTATCAATAAACGAGAACATAATTACAATGGCATAAATAAGTTAAAGCTTAGCATATACGAAGAGAAACTTTTTTATTGTTTAAGATTTAACAATAAAAACACGTCACGTGTAAAAAGTTCCGTGAGTAATTTATAGTAGGCGAGTGTAGTGAAGTAGGCGGTTGATTTAAAAAGCGCGTGCTTGAATCAGATACGAACGGAATGAATCGAGGGGCCGGACCGCCCTGGGCATATGCTGCCTTCCATTAACTTGCAACAATTGCTCTACAACATAATTTTTCTTTCCATCAAATTCATGAACTGTCGGAAATGAAAAAATAAATCAAATTATGTTCCAATGTTATACAAAGAAAGCGTTATACGTCTTTTATTTCAAGGTGGTTGAACATTTTGTTTGTTATTACTTTTCATCTGCGATAATAAAATAATATTGGATGAAGTCATTAATGTCGAACGCATTTGAATTTAAGTAGAAGAAAGTTGTTTTTTTTTAAATATGAATAAAAAATTAAACATAAATCCTAATCAATATTAAATATTCGTTTAATGTCCTGAAGTGAAACACACATTGTATTATTTAATATTGATAAAAGTATTAGAAACTTATTTCATCTTAATGCGATAATTTTCGCATAATGAAGACATATAAGTGACCACCTTCTGTTATTAGTAGATAAGTATTCTTCTTTATATATTACAGACTACCAAACTTAATAATAAAACACCGAAAGTCTCTTTAAAAGTATTAAAAATTGGTAAAAAAATAAAATTTAATCTTAACATTCCTGCTAAGACTAATCAAATTAAGGTAGGTATATTTTAAAAAGTTCATTTCTTCAAAAAATTGTTTCGTATAATAATAATTAATTTTTCAAGTTCACTGTAAAGTTTTCGTCTTCAAAGTTATTTGCTGCACAATTGGTACATGTAGCTACGTGATAATTTGCTTCGATACTGAAATTTCATTAGGGTAATAATACAGTGGCAGTGTTTTGAAGGAATCATTAATTTGCCGGTGCATTAACAGCGTTGGCGTGATCGATAGTAGGTTTGATGAATTGCTGTTGAAGCAATATGACGTGGCACCGGCGCCGTTATTATACTGCCTTTATAATCCTTATAAAAAGCTGTTAATACTTCAGTTCATCACATAGGTTATATGGCAACTTATAAATAAGTGCTTTGAATTCTGAGTACATGCTTTGTGGAATTACTTATTAGGTACTAAGATTAAAGTCAAATGCTTTTTTGAGACTTTACATAATTTCAAGATCATATATTATTGGGTACAACTTCATATCGCAAGATTTATAATTCTCGATCATGTAATAATGTTTTTCACGGCAACATATCGCACAATATGCTCACTTTGCACGTATTAATGACCTTCAATTTATCGTTAGTTATCTGATATGTTTAAAAAATCTATTGTTCAAATTTAAGAATTTATATTTTGAGATAGAAAACATTGTTGTAGTAGAAAAAAAGAAACGAGAATTTGTGTTTAATTTTTTTTAGAATGTTGTATGTTCCTATAAATAAATTTCAGGATTATCTACAAAACTTGGCACCCATTTAGATCTCAATTCTTTTGTTTGCGAAGTTGACAACCATGCATATCATTAATATTGAACTTGGCTCCCATTTTCACATTTATGTTTTTGATGGGATAATACTAACGCAGTACTTTGCATATGTCTTCGGCCGATCGTTAAATTGGGCCGATCGCGATATGCCTGGGCAAATTATCACATACCGGGATAACGTGATATGGCCGATAGAAAGTATTAAAAATTGGAAAAAAAAAAAAATCTTAACATTCGTGCTAAGACTAATCAAATGAAGACCCCAGACAGGTATATTTTAAAAAGTTTATTTCTTCAGAAAATTCACCAATTTTTCATGATATGCCCAATCCAATAAATAACAATAAGAATGGTATTTTTAATATATAAACAGTCATGCTTAGCAAACATATCATTCGTCTAAATATTTTGTAATTTAAATATTAGTCATATTCGCAGTTACAGTGATTCTATTCGATCCAAGATAGTGTCTTAATAAATTTAGGCCGAAGGATTCACTGTCTATCTATCTATCTATCACTCCTATCTTTCAAATTGAAGTTTGGTGATACCAGGCATCCCTTTTAAATTTATGATATAATTTAAACTCTTCAAAGGTTTAACCGAGGAGAGTCAAATCACGTCTACGACATCATCAGTGGTGACGAATCTTGGATCTATGCCTACGATTTTAATTTTAAACAACAGTCTACAATCTGGGTCTTCCAAGTCGAGTCAAAGCCGCCTAAAGTTGTTCGCTCTCGAAGCACTTCAAAGAAGATGGATAGATACAATTTCAACGCAACAGCGTATCTCTAATATCGCTGTAACACACGTTCATTCCTAAACCAAACAAACCAAACTTACGTTGCTAGCAAGTGCACATCTTTTAATGATAACACAACTTTATTGACAATAAAAGGCAAATAGTGAAACCCACAATTAATACACGTACATTACAGTATCCGCTTATTAATGATAGTATAGAATAGTAATGGTAGTATAAAAAGAAAAACTGTCTGATAAGAAGTCTGTTAGTAAAAGAATGTATAAGTTACTACTGACATTAGCTATTTTCGTTAATTTAGTTAGCAATTCTCACGGTACGAAAATATGATTGTATGTTGTTTAAACATTTTTGGATGAAATGAGTCCTTATTGTGAGATAATAATAGAGTTCTAGTCATGTATGTGTACAAGTGTGTTAGATTTTATATTACGAGATTTTTTTGCTTTAAAACCAGACGAAATAAAATGAATACACTTTTAAAATCATTATTTCTATAAAATATTTTACGTTATGAACACGAAATGTAATATGAAGTCCAAATCAGTTAAAATATAAAATGTAGTTAAAGTCGGCTACTGACTATTTTAATAATGCGTGGAAGAGCCATGCTTCGGCACGGATGGGCCGGCTTGACCGGAGTGATACCACGGCCTCACACAAAACCGGCAGTAAACCAATGTTTACATTGTTTTTCATCGAGTGAGTGAGGAACCCCCGTCCCCTCTTTCTCCCTCACCCCTCTCCCCCTCTGCCCCCTTCACCTACCCACCTTAAAGGCCGGCAACGCACTTGTGACTCTTGAGTTGCAGGTGACCATGGGCGGCGGTAGTCACCTACCATCAGGCAACCCGCCCTCTATACCATAAAAATATATAATAATAATATAATAAAAATATATAATATATATTATATAATATATAATAAAAATATAAAAAGAGTAAATAAGTAGAAAAACAACACAATTGGCAATACAATACTTGCTCTTATTGTTTCAGGCAGAATTAAAGACAAAAACAAGGTACTAAATGCCCTTGTAGATGCTGCCAACGCCAGGCATCAAGCAAGAGGTAAGTTTTTCCAACAAAGTATGCAAAGTTAAGCGGTCAAATGTGTGAAAAAAAGGTGTGTTCTCGATATTTCCATTTCATAAATTTATGTATTTATACCAATGGGACTCAGGGATAGATAAAAATAAAATTTAAAGGATGTGGTTAGCGCTTTATTTTTGAACGAAAAGAACGACTTAGACATTTTTAAATGTTTAAATGTTCGTAATAAATCCAAAAAAGGTTAAAAGAAAAAAATCGAAGGGTTGCCCGGAGAATTGGCAAGTTTGGGGAAATTGGAATTGCTTTTTTACGGGATTAAAACGATCACAAATAAATTGATTGAAATTCGAACAGGATAACTTCTGTTGGGTTAACTAATTATAAATATAATTTATTATTAATTAACTGTTAATAAGGTATAAGCGTAACAGACGTAGTATTTATTCATCATTATATATACTGGCAAATCTCAAAGCCAGAGTGAAGACTATACTACAACGAATATTTCAACATTTTGACGTTTAAGCGAACGAAATTATACATAATTATGTATCTCAAGATCTGCTTGTGTGTATGTTTATATCTAGGACCAATCTAGAACATAATTAATATTAAACGGATACGAAGAGATTGGTAATATTATGATTCCATCCATCCAACTTTTTTCTTAACCTTGCTTACTATACTTATGTTAAACCTACAAGATAAACAGTTTACTCCAAAGACTTAATTAAGAATTTATCTTCAATCTTTATAGCCGTCAATGTCGATGTAGTAACATAGAAGGAAATTATAAGAACGAGTTCTATTTTCTTATTACAGTTTTATCTGCTTTATCGTATATAACAACGAGTATTACTAGCTGTGTTGTTCTAATATGAAGGACCAATTTCGAATATAATTAAGCTGTCGAATTACCAATTCATGCATGTCTGATATTGGGTAACAGAAAAACGTTAAAGATTGTTGATTTATCAAAAATAAATTAGTAATTACTATTCATACTAAATTTTAAACTTTCGCGTTCCATGATATTTATGTGTGTTGACATACGGGATTAAACGCCATTACATCACACAACGAACTTCGAGTGCGTAACAGGTGAACTCAAAATGGTGCATGGATCCACAATAGGTCTGAATGTCTTGTATAGACCACCTGGCTTAGATAGGACTTAATTCATAGATGAATTATTGAGCTTAACGAAGCAGTATCCACATAGAAACAACTTCGTACTCTTAGGCGATATGAACATTGATTTGAAGCCACCATCACCATTATCAAGATTATATCTCAACTCACTCAGCGAATTGGGCCTTGTGGAGGAACTCCAGCACCTCCGACCAGGCGAGGTGATCATGCCTGGCAGGCCGCGGCCCAACTGTTGATGTTGGGAAGTTGTATATATATTAATTGGCGCGAGAACTCTCATAGCACGATGCAGGATTAGTAGTTAGTTCGTAGTTCAACTCATCTTCGGTAGATGATGTTGGAGTATGTTTTTGCTGTGTGTGGAAGTCACTACAGGGCTAGAAACCAGAATTAACCAGTTTACTCGCATAGAGAAGAAAAATGAGTGTATAACAAAATCATGAATAGACTGCCGTACCGTGCACACAGCTTTTATAAACAATGCGCTTGCCGATCACTTCATAACTGGTTGCGCGTTAGTCCCCAATACGTATGTAAATAAACCACATCAATACAAAACTGTGACTAAAATAGATAACCAAAAGGTACGTAATGAAATAAGTAAAATTAACTGAAACTTGGCCATGGAATATGATAATCTGAACGATATTCTAAATTTCTAAATTAGACAAATTTTCATCTGTGTACACAAACTGTAAGTATAGTGAAATAATAAAATTTGGCAAAAAGCAAACTTGTAAGTGGATAAGTGATAAGATAAAAAAGATGTGTGAAAAACGAGACGAACTACTTAATATATGGCTTAAAAACCAGAGTAATGCGAAAAATAGATTACTGTATAATAATTATAAAAATAAAACAAATAAACACATAAATAATGTAACAAAAATATTATTTTTTGAAGGAAATAAACAATAATTTTCTTGATTCTAAAAAAGTCTGGCAAGTTATAAATAATTAATGTGGTAAAAAGAATAAATCAATTGATGAAATAATAATAAAATACTTTAAAATATCGTCAGATGTTGTTTCAAATTTCCCTATCAATTTAGAATTTATATTATGTAAACAGTTTGTGTACTCATTGTAGCATACCACTTTTAAATAGTGATACATACAGCGAAGATTGTAAGTTATCTATAAGCTAAAACATGCCAGTAACGCTGTAATTTCTTCTATTATACAATATCTTAATAACAAAAAATGCCCAGGATTTTATGGTATAAGGGCCCACGATTTAAAATGTATTATCAACGATATTACCCCCGTTATTACGCACTTAATTAATGCATGTATTGCCACGTCTCTGTACCCAGATCACTCAGATCAGTTTAGCATACTCCGTTCTAGCATACTACATTCTTCGTTGGCACGTTATAATTTTATTTTTAATATTTTTATTAAACTTCCATGTCTGACAAGCATAGGTCAGGCATGGTTTAAGGCAAGAATTCATAACCTTTGTCTTCAGTTTGATTGGCATGTTGCTCTTAAATATTTCTTTAAGGCTCCAGTACTTATTCCATGTTAACTAGGCTCTGCGCTCAATCTCTTGGTAGTTGTTTAGTCTATCGAAGCTTATTTGCTTGCCTAGGTAAATGTATTTATCGGTGTATTGGAGAGGCTCGTTGTCGACGTATATTTGTACCTTGGTGTTGTTGGTCATTACCATAGTTTTAGAGAGGTTCATCTCTAGCCCGGCGAGCTTGCTAGCTTTGTTTAGTGTCTCTACCATGTATTGTAGTTCCTTTCCTTTCTCTGATATCAGCTCCAAGTCGTCGGCAAAACGTAGGTGGTTTAAATACTTACTTTTTACTTTTATTCCGCATTCATTCCAGTCAAGCTTGCTTATTATCGACTCTAATGTGGCTATAAATAGTATAGGTGAAAGTGGGTCCCCTTGTCTGACACCTCTCTTTATAGGGAACCAGGGACCGACTGTTTCTAGTTTAACTCTACTTTTGCTCTTCCTGTATATGCTTTTGATTACTCTTATATATTCGTTTTCCACATTCTGTGGTGTTAGAGTTTCCCAGATATAGTTGTGTGACACTGAATCGAATGCTTTTTTATAATCGATATATGCCAAGTACAGTAGTTGGTCTATTTCTCACTTGATATTTCTCAATGAGAAGTTCGAGTGTGTGAATATGATCGATGGTAGAGAATCCTTTTCTGAATCCTGCCTGTTCAACAGGTTGTCTTGTTTCTAATGTATAGCTAATTTTTTTATGTCAGGATTGTAGAAAATAGCTTATGTGCACTCGACAGCAGACTTATAGGTCTGTAGTTATTAGATTCAGACCATTGGGTGGGTGTCTCTCCAGATGCGAGGATAGAGTTGAATAAATTTGTAAAGGGTGTAGCTAGTATTGGGGCAGATATCTTTAGAGTCTCGTTTGCTAGGTTGTCCGGCCTCGGGCTTTTGTCTAATTTCAGTTTGTTTAGTGCCTCAATGACGTCATTTTCTTCAATTGGTATGTTACCGTCGCTGCTGTTATTTTGGTTCTCGTGACTGGTGTCTTCTGGCTCTTTTGTGCTTTAGAGATCTCTGTAAAATTCTGTCGCTATGCTAATGATGGCGCCGCGGTTGTTTTTAGTTAAATCGCCTCGTTTTAGCTCTTCGATCCAAGTTTTGTTTGGTTTCAGCTCTTTGTATGCATTTTTTGTGCTACCAGTTTGGCTTAGGTGTTTTTCAATAGTTTTATATCTGTAGTTGGCGTAGTCTTTTTTTACTACTTAAGTATATATAGATTACAATGAATAATTAAAAAAAAAAATATTGTTCCATTAAAAATCAAAACAATTTACGAAAATGATGAAAGTGGGCTATTCAAACACTGTAAAATACTCTGATGATCAGCGAGGAATGCCACAACAATGTAAATGTAGAAAAAAAATTGAGATATGAATCACTACGTTGCTTGTCATACTTACCTACTTACAGGTTGCCTAAACATAAACATACAAATGTCTATGGCACACAGACGTGGGAATATTTGCTGCCCAAATTATTGAATTGCTTACCCTCCGAACTCTGCAGTGCGATTAATACTAAAAATTGTAAAACTGTATTCAGGAAACATATTATATTAGAGAATTACTAATACAATGTCAAACCATGTTTGCACTGAAATGATGTGTCCGATATGCCACTGAAAAACTCTTGATGGTTTTTGTGGTATATTTATTAATAACCCATTTTTGTCAATTACCTATTTTAATAATTAATAATAAAAAAAAAATAATAGATATTACATACCTTTGAATCGCCTGACGTTTCGACCAGGTTGTACTGGCCATGGTCACAGGCTGACTGAATATCAGGCAATTCAAAGATATGTTATACATATTACATGATCGCGAATTCCCGTAAATATACATTAGTTTATTTTATCCATGTTTTTGTTAGGAAAAAAAAAAAATATTATTCACTTGATCATCCTAATGATTTAATAATAATTACAATCCAACTGTTTAGTTAAATAAACACAATTTTGTTAATAGCCTAGACTAAGTCCACCCACACTTCAATTGTCAAATGCTGTGACCTAGTAACATCAAGAACAGTTCTGTTGTAGAAAAGCGAATAAAACTACAAGCCGCTCAGCTAGAGGTGCTTTTAAATAAATATAGTATAATGTTACCTAGAAAATAAATCCTAAAGCTCATGATTTTGTATTAGGCCATCAATTGATAATGTTTACCCTTTTAAATCGAGAGAGGAACACGTCACAACAATACCACGTCTCGGGCAGTCCATCTGAGATACAAAAAAACAATGGCGTCCCATGGTTTTCCCGCTACCTTATTGGCGAATTCCATGCACTTCCACTCCAAAACATGAACATGACCATTCTCTGGTTAGAGTTCTCCAAACCAATAGCTGTTTTTTAATGTTTTATTTTAATATTTTATTTGGATAATTTTTTTATTTATGTTTCAAAATGTACATTTAAGACATCATTTACTGATTGAAATTATTAGGGGCCTGGGATCTAAAATGAAATTCTTCATCGGTAGTGAAAATAACTCGAACATATTTCACCTGATGCCTTTATGATATAAAAGTTTACACAAGTATTGTTACTGTTATTATAACATTATAAATAGTAGCACCATATCTGAGCACCGTAAGACATTAGTACGTTGAATTTACCATGTCGGTGTTTTACTTCATGATGAGATTCATGAGAATCACTCTTTAACTGCGCTTACCAAGGTAAGTGTGGCTTCTGTCAGGCAGCTTATTCAAAGAAACTAACATAGCACCTTTGAGGAGATACGACAATATTTGAAAATTGGTAGAAAATATGACGCAAGCAATATTGCTTAAAGAGAAGCAACCATGAATGTTCAGATATTGTTTATAAGACAGAAGTACAAACATGGATAGAATAAGTGTTTGAGGACAAGGCTGATCAACAAAATAAACTAATTGTTCTGGAAATGTAAGAATATCCTTGGCATTACACAAGTATTGCTCCTCACGTCGAAAATAAATTACAAAGTTATTTTATGACTCATCATACGACGTGTGATTTTCTTGTGTGCCCAAAATCTAAAATTCCACGAGAAAAAGAACGGACTTATTTTTTTTAGTTCTAACATTTTGGATAAATGGTATTTTGGATTTTGTTCATGTAATTTTCTTAAATTCTTAAATCAAAAATTACGACTAAGTCAAAAAGTACACTATTACATAATTCAATTACTGATTTCAGGAAATATTAAAAGTCATTCTGAACCGTCTAATATCATCGCTAACACAATAGAAATTCATACCAAAAGTAAGTTTTTGAATTTTAAAGTACTACTAACAACATAATATTCAAGGTATAAAGCTATACAAATCTGATTGACTCAAAAAAAAGGCAGTATGTTTAGCTAAATGACTGGCCTTTTGATGTAGCGGTTAGTGATCCTGACTGCTGCACCAGAGGTCGTGGGTTTGATTTCCACCCAGGACACAATATTGTATGATGACCCTGATCATTTGTTCTGTGTCTGGGTATAATTTATCTGTAATATGTATGTATTTAGAAATAAATAAATATGTTTAGCAACAATCTGGTTTCCATAGTACCAGGCTCTATCTAGTTTGAGATCAGATGGTCGTGTATGAGATGTCAAGTTATTATTATGAAAGTCCAGGGTGAATCTGTCCCGTCACTGAAACTACAAGGACTTTCTTTATGTAAAAATATTAGTACCTGAGTTAGGGGTTACTGAAGATCTTTAGAGTGACTCTAATATATAGAGGGAGTCGCGTAGGGCATAGCCAGTGAGATTGAGACGACTGATTGGTCTGATGTTTTTGCGTGTTGCAACGTCGAAGTTTTTCATCTTGATATTGTCGCGGTAGCCTAAACGCGTGGCGCCATATGACAACGAGTAGCGTAACTAATCGAATGTTCCAAGTAAACGTTCTAACATTACGGAATATTCCATGTTGTTCTAGATTCCAGAGGGGTGTCAAGTTAGAGATTTTTCAGGAAGTTCACGAACCATCAAGAACTTTCTATAAGATACGACGGCCGGTATAAAAAGGTGTAGGCAACGGTGATTCGTGACTACAGTGAATGAGTGCGAAGAATAGGAAACAGTACAAGCAAATATTACAGAGAATTATTGTTAATTGTGATTGTTGTATTTAGTGCAAATCGGTTAAATAAGTTTAAATAATAATTTGGTCTACTTCGTAATAATTTGGCGTATTGATCTAATCACAAGCCCGGGCTCGTAACAATATTTAAGTTTTATGTACAAAATGTAAAAAGGCGGACTTAATACTAATTGTATTGTTGTTATGCAATGCTCTTCGCGTCGAAGACAATAATGACACACTGGAAAGTCCGGTCAGATAACCAATAGAACGCCAATGTCACAGCTCTTTATATGGTTTCCTGGGCCTTTTGATATTATATGTCATTAAATACTAACGTGAATGTAAATGTTATTAACAAGTTATAACTAGGATTTAGGTACGGTATCTTAAGTAAAATAATAAAAAAAAATTAATACCAATGTACCATTTACTCGCTATCTGTTGCATCTAGAAGGTTCTTCAAGTTCCCATTTAATACCCGTATAATCACAATACATTTATTGTCATTATGTTCTACGATTTAACTCGTTGATGACCTATTCTTTACTCATCATCAGGAACAGAGCTCTGAACGTATTTAGTTGGCTTCATCTTGAATTACCATTCGAGATAATAATTGTTCTTTTTACGTAGTTGGTAGTTGTTATTTCTTCTAGAGTGTTTTCTTTATTCTATACTAATATTTGTTCTGAATTTAAATGCACAGTTTCATGTGGCAACGACAAGAATGCCACCATTGGTTGTGGCATGAACTGTGGCAACAGGTGTTCTAAGTATACGAAAAAAGACGTGGAATTGCGCTGATATCTGCTATGTAAATAGGTGTGTGTGCAAAAAAGGATATGTATTTGATGATTACTCTAGTGTTTGTGTACTTCCTAAGGATTGCAGTAGCTGTACTTTAAAAATTTAGTTATTATTTCTAAGCTTGAGTTTAAAATAGTAATTTGTAAAAAGTGTTAAACATATTGTAAACATTATTGTCATAAGATAAATTGTAAAATTTAAGTCCCTGCATCTTTTTCCTTTATTTTTACAAACCAGGTCCATATAATAACAATAACAAAATATGCAACATAAAATTTCTTTTTAAAGTTTAAATCAAGACCACACGTACTTTGACACCTCACATTATAATTAGTAATCTCACATTTTTTAATAATTATCGAAATTATTAAAAGGAAAACCACCACTACTACACGATGAGAATGCAGCTACTACGTGTGCGTCTTAAATGGGTCAGTAGTACTTGGTGATCAGTGGGATCACTGAACGTTTTGTTGACTTTAAGTGGAGTTATTTCAACGACAATTATTTTTGCTTGTGCCTTCAACAACTAACTCACCTAAGGTTCTCAAAAAATATTTGAGAAAAATTGGAATACAGAAGCCGGTCTTCTTTTTAAATCTAGTAGCAGATTTAAAAAGAAGACCGGCTTCTGTGACAAACAGTTTCTGTCTTATACAATTCGGCTTTAACATTAATCAGTCACTCACAAGTAAGTAGTATAGCGATCCTGACTGTTGAGCCAAAGATCGTGGGTCCGATTCCCACCCAGCACAAATAATCGTGTGATGAGCATGATCATTTGTTCTGTGTCTGGGTCTAATTTATCTATAATATGGATGTATTTAGTAACAAAGAAGAAGATAATAGGAAACACTGTATACTTGTATTCTACCTCATTCTCTCGCAAGCTAAATCCTATTTATGAATATGTTTGTCTCTTTTTATTCATAGTACGCAGGCGCAAAGACACGTGTTAGCACAGGAAGATACAACGCGTTTTACTTACGTTAACTTTTTTATGCACACTGTTTCTGGACCTTCTTCTTTTGCTGAGCACCGAAGGGTTCGTGATGTCGCAAATCTAATCACTAAGTGGCTTGTTAGGCACGTACCTTACTAGATAGTGATCAATATCGGGGTAATCCTATTTCTTAATATGGCATGCTAATCCTTCATTTGAAGATAATGCAGTAATAGAGATTATGCGACGAAAAAAAACGATGATCCAGTCGAATTAGCTAAAACTTTACAAACTGGTGTCTTGAAACTGTGTGTAGGTAGTACAAGGGGGAATACTATTAGTTGATGCTCCAGGTGGAACGGGAAAGACTTTCAGAAGTCATTTTGGCAAAGGTACACACGAAGCAGATATAAAGTAGCTGTTATGCCTCCTCGGTTATAACGGCTTCTTTGTCACCAGGAGGAAAAGGAAAATAAAAATATTTCTAGAAAAGGGCGACCAAGCCAAAGATTAATGCACTATGGCAAACAATAGAGCGGTGAAAGCAGCTGATAGACTTTTTTCTGTCGATCATCAAACTCTGCCTGTTTTACCTCGTGGAACAAGGGTTGATGAAATAAGAGCATGTCTAAAGAGTTTCCGTCTGTGGGGCTACATAATTGCTATGCATTGGATAGTAAACATGCGAATGCGAATTGGAGGCAACGATAAGCCAGCAGGCAACGATAGGCAGCGATATAGTTTTCGAACAAGATGAATAATATCTTAGGACATATTACACATTGCTATCTAGACCCAAACTAAGTAGATACTATGGGTTCAGAATACGGATAAACATACATATATACCTTTTTTTGTAAACACATACATATTATATTTAAATACACCCAGACCAGTGGGAGAGGAACAGTGGGAGAGCCATGCTTCGGCACGTATGGGCCGGCTTACCGGATACCACGGCCTCACAGAAAACCGGCAGTGAAGCAATGAAATTATACAGAGCTTATGTTACATGTAGATTTAGGTACTAGCTGTTTTTCACACGGTCAGCTGTCGCGTGTCAACAACTCCAGAAAACTTTTTACTCTAATTCCCGACAGCTCTACATGTAATATTGTTTACAGAGAAGAATTGCAGTAACATTAATTTATTGTAACACTAGATGAAAACCCGGTTTCGCTCGGGTGAAATGTGACTCATAATCGAAGACGAAGACTAGGTTCATCGACCTAGAGCGTGCTCAGAGAGCGGTCCTCAAAGCCATGCTTCGGAAACCCTACAGATATCCTACCAACCAACTTTATAAAGACGCGACATTTCTTTTTTTTACCATAGTTCTATAGTTCTATAATACATCACTATTATTCTGTATTCGGCGGTTGAATGTAGTGACAAATTACAAGTGAGTTTACAACAAATGAGTTTAGCATCTGTAACCGAACTAGGCAGAGCCTGTATTTCGGCTATCAGCGCCAATCCTCTCGGATATAATATTGTCTAGCTATCGTAGCCATTAAACATTAAGGTAATATGACTTGTTGGTTTGTATATAAAACTAAATACTTATTTTTAATTTAAAGAAGTAAAAAAAGAAGTGTGCATGCAAGTGTCCTTTCTTGTGTGTAAAGTGATAGTGTACGTGTATGAGTGTGAGAGGGTGTATAAAGTAGCGTGTTCGTGGGTGTGGGTGTTTGTGTGTGTGTATTTGTGCGTGTACGGGTGTGCTTGTGCGTGTACTTGTACGAGTGTGTGTTGTGAGTGGATGTATGTTAGGGTGTGTAGACTTTTATTTACTGATCTATATGTAGTAGAAGTTCAGTTTCTTCATAGTTCAGTTTTAGTAAGTCTTCACATACATGTTTCTTTACTTGCACTTTTGTCAAAGGATATATATTTAAAGCTTTATTAATTTTATTATAGATAAAAGGGGCAATGAAATTAATAAAACGTTGGGCAAATTTCGTTTTACGAGTAGTTAACCGGGGACAAACAATATATTTTCTTCGTTTCTCTAAAAGGTGTGGGTCAAAGATCTGCTTTTTATGTTGTAGGAGACAAGCACTCAGTATAAATAGTTGCCGAACAGTCAGAACTCCGGTAATCTGGTATATCATTGCAGTAGGGAAAAATATAGGTTTAAAGGCACAAACCTTTAATATCGCACGCTGCGCGATCTCGATCGGTTTCATCATTGTTTTTAAGGCGCCACCCCAGGTAGAGATGCAGTACGTCAAGAGCGATTGACAGAGTGAATAGTATATCTTTTTCAGCAACTCGGGGTCAGCAATATGCCTGAGATTTTTAAATATATATATTAACTTTCTTACCCTACCACACAATAGTTTTATATGCTCTTTAAAGTTGAGATTGCTGTCAATGATAATGCCTAAATATTTTATTGTATGTACACGTTCTAGTAAGGGGCATGAGCAGTTACAGCCGAATTGACATTCATGTGATATGATTTTATGACAATCAATATTTTCTTTGACACCTTTTATGCTGAAACAGATATATTTCGTCTTACCTAAGTTAAGGGTAAGAATGTTTCTATCAAGCCAGTTCCTAACAGCACTAAAACCCGTCTGTGCAGCAACAAAAACCTCATCCCAAGTGTTGGCGGAAAAGAAGAGTGCAGTATCATCCGCACAAGATATGATTTCGCCTTTAGAGAGTCTTATGCTTGTGAGTTCATTTATATACACGAGGAATAACGTAGGGCCAAGTATGCTGCCTTGTGGAACCCCGTGCGATACCTCAAGGTCAGTACTTCCATGATTTCTTACTCGAACACATTGCAATCGCCCAGTTAGGTAACTTTTAAATAATTTTAGTTGCATTCCTCTAACACCTAGTCTCTCGAGTTTGTCCAGTAAAATGGAAACAGAAATCGTTTCAAAAGCCTTGGCTAAATCTAAGAAAATAGTGAGGCATTTTTTCCCATTATCCAAGTTTGAAGTTATATGATCTATGAATTTATTGACTGCTAGCTCAGTTGATTTATTTCTTCGGAATCCGTACTGATTAATTGTAAGACAGTTTTATATGTTACGAGCTAGTCTCCACGCATTTAACGGATGTCGTCTCCACAAACATTGCTAGAAGTCCCAAACCTCCGTGTTCTATAGTCAATTTCATGACAACCTTTGGTAGGAGAAACCTCGAGTATCTTAGTGCAAGAATCTACAACAAATTACATAAGATCCTAAACTTACAACACCAGACATGGCTGAAAGTCAAAATTAAAATTGAGCAATGGTTGCACGGTCTTGATTACCACGACACAGAGAACCTACTGTAGTTTATACAAGACAGGCGTAGATACACATACTTATAGACAAACACACATATACTCCCACAGTCACACACATACACGCACACACGAGCACACGCGCACATACGCGCACGCACACGCACGCACGCCACGCACGCACGCGCATGCACACGCACATGCACACACACACACACACACACACACACACACACACACACACACACACACACACACACACACACACACACACACACACACACATACATATGACCCATTTCATTGGCCAACCTAACCATGTTAATTCCTAAGTAACTATTTATTACCAAAGATTACTTGTAACGCATTGTGCAACGCGGAACCACTGATTCTCAAAAAACAGGAAATCCTAGTTTGAGGATCAGGGGACTCATATAATTAACCTCCATTCTACCTAATACTACTATTGTTAAATTAAGTAACTGAGTGTCTTTCTACTTATTGTATGGTTAAATTTATGCAATAAATTATTATTAATATTATCTTTATTAACTTTTACAAAACATATAAATTACATTTTTAAATACATTATTATATAAAAAATATATTTAAAAATATAGAGTCATAAGGGGATACCGCACGGTTTCCTTCGAAGCGGCGAGTCTCCTAGCCGGAACTGCACCATGGGACCTCGAGGCAAGGACACTTGCGTCGTTGTATCAATGGCGCAAGGAGCGAGAGCTGGGGCCCACTCCTCAGGAAATTGAGGTGCAACGGTCTCAGCTCCGTCAGGTCCTAATGGCAGAGTGGAAAGAGCGACTTGAGCGACCGAGCGCAGGGCACGCCACAATTGTGGCGGTAAGACCCATCATGGAGGATTGGCTGGAGAGGCAGCACAGCAGCCTCTCCTACCGGCTGACGCAGGTGCTGACCGGCCACGTCTGTTTCGGAAAGTACCTGTGTCGCATAGGCCGGGAGCCAACGTCTGCTTGCCATCACTGCGGAGGCTGTCGCGAGGATACTGCACTCCACACTCTTGTGGAGTGCTCAGCGTGGATGCAACAGCGCCACGACCTCGCGGCGGCTATCAGTGTGGGAAGCCTCTCGCTGGAGACCATGGTTCTGTCCATGGTCCAAAGTGAGAGTGCTTGGGAATCCGCCGCTTCTTTTTGTGAGGAAGTGATGTCTACTAAAGAGGCGGCGGAAAGGCAACGGGAGAGGACTAGTACTCTCCCGTCCCGAAGAAGAGGCACCAGGCGCCGGAGAGCGCAGAATGATCTCTGGCCTCCATGAGCGCTGGCCTGGGGGTAACGGGTGAGGCTGCCCGTTACTCTGGCAGAAGCAGGCCTGAGATGGTGGCGCGACGTGTTCCGCGTGCGCCTCTCTAAATTGGAAGGAGGGCAAGGCCCTCCACTACCATTGGTGTAGCTGCCTTCTATTTGAGGGCGGCCAAAGTCTGCTAGGGTTCTCGGGGACTTCCTTCCTAGGGTATACCCGAGTCCCTTGCGATAGACTCACTTGTTACGGAACACCGTGTAGTTTTAGTCGGTTCGATTCCGACATACCACCTCACCAATAGCCATGGTGAGGTGATGACCAGTGGGGGATTCCACACGAAAAAAAAAAAAAAAAAGAGTACAATTTCACCAATGTATTTTTGAATGCAAATGCTTGATTTATTTCTGTATATTACAAAATTTACATATTATTCGAAGAGTTACCTCAATGTTTCCTGGATCCCATCATCACCATTGGTTTTTAATTGAAATCGGTAGATAAATGACAACTCCTTTTTTGAAGATAGTTAAAACAGTAACGTGTTGCTCTATAACGACGAGGCCAGACGAGGCAGCTATAAATAACACAGACAGATAAGCTAAAATTTCAGAAATAAACTAGATTTTGCTGTAATTTATAAAGGCGGTGCATAAACTTGACTACTGACAATTAGTGTAAAGTTCATGATTTTTTTATGTGGAGTTAGGAATGAAAGATTTTCTTATTTCACGAAAATGCTACTTTGCTAAGTTGCGAGCAGAACTAATCGTTAATATGAAAAGACAAAATCAAGAGACATTCCAATGGATATACGAATTGTTAGAGATTCACATTAAGAGCAAAGTTTGTCGTTGGCAAACGTGGTTTTAAGAAGACTGTATTTATGTATTATTAAGCTATTTGCATTACCAATAAGCTGACTAATATTCGATTTTAGTTTCGTTGTTAAAAACTTAAGTTCTAAGTGTTTACTTAGAACTTAAGTTTTTACACAGTTACAGTTTACAGTTAACACTTGTAATGTTTGTGGCTGTTTAGCCACAAACATTACAAGTGTTAACTGCAATAACTTAAGTAGTTTTGCACTTAGACAAATTGCACATTACGCATTAGAGCTCACTGAACACCGTATAAACAGGACGCGTTCATTGGAATAGCTTTTAAAGTATATTAGCTGAGGAATAAGGTTTTACCGGAATCACTCTGTTACTTGTAAATATTTATTTATTTGGTTTACTCACAGCATATATATGTAACATTTATGGTAGAATTTTGAGAAAAAGGTTAGGCACTTACGAACTAACAGCATTCACAGTTTAGGCAACATTAAAACAAAATCACATTGTTATATAGATATTAACTGAGTTAAAAAAGAAAGATAGAAACATTATACTTATATATAAGATCCAAAACGTCAATTGGCATTAGATTTAAAAAAATAATATGGACCGTTTAAAATGTATAAACAAAGAAAGAACAAACACAACATTGCATTTTAAATATGCAAATTTGCAAATACGTGAGATATGTATTCAAAATTTCGTCAAGCTTAAAAAAAAACCGGCCAAGTGGGAGTCGGACTTATGCATAAAGGGTCTCGCACATTTAATACAAAGCCAAAAAAATACGTTTCAAGTAGGAGAGCCCCCTTTAATTTTAATTTATTTTATTATTTGTTGTTATAGCGGCAACAGAAATACATATTCTGTGAAAATTTTAACTGTCTACATATTACGGATCCTGAGATACAGCCCGCTGACAGACGAACAGCAGAAGCTTAGTAATAGAGTCCCGTTGGTTACCCTTCGGGTACGGAACCCTAAAAAGGAAAACATACAAGTCCAAATTAGTAAATAGTAATTGTTGATTGTTACTATCATTAACTACAAAAATTACCTATTGTTAACACTGTGGTGTATATATGCTGGTTTCGAAAGCAATAATAGGTTAAGTTTGTGTTACCCTAATACAAAGACCCCAGTTAGCATTGGAGGAGGTAGGGCAAATTTTGCACGGGCTTAGAGTCACCTATTTGGAGGAAACCCATTCACCTTGCAGAGAAAAGCAGCTACCACCATTATTAGAACAGTGTGGTGTTTCTGAAAAGGAGTAGACTTATCGATGTGTTAGTAACGCCACTAGTATGGACAGTGTTTATATATACAAGTAATTGATTACCAGTAGTCGGGCTGTAGTAACTTACTTGTTTGCGAGCAACATTTTGGTGAATTTCATTACCGAGCTATAACACAATCGGAATATTCAATATTTTCAATTAAATTACCCAGAATTCGATGCAGTGAAAATAGTTCAACAGCAGTATGAATGAACAATTTTCATTTATTGAATACCTCTTTACAGAATATTTTCATAATTTAATTTCATCTGAAACGAATTCATCTTCTGCAATTTCCCGCGTTACAAATGAAAGATGTGAAAGCCTAGTGCATATCGATATGTGACTTTTAGACACCAGATTTTTTTAATTTCGCTGTTCACCGGTACCGGTGGCTGTAAACACAGCACCAATGGTGTCAACTGTTAGATGTGAACCCTTGGAGGTTCAATAACTCTAGTCACCACCAAAAAAAAAGTTAAAATGTCCCCGACTCGAAAATGCCTTCACCGATTAGAAAAGAGTTGATGTTTTTCAAACAGCTGTACAGGTTTTTTTTAAATTATAGCTAAGAACACTCTCGATCAATAAAAAAACTAAATCAAAATCGGTCCATGCATTTAGGAGCTATGATTCCACAGACAATTCAAATTCAATATCTTTATTTCATAAAATTGACCATCAATTATTCGAAATCATCGATTTAATAAATAATTATTATAATTAAAAATTATAGATCAACACACACAGAGTCACCGCAACAATAGTTTGCTTCGTCAAATGTAAAATTATTAAAGAAAAAAAAAAGGATAACATAATATCATATCTGCCTGTTTCGATCTATAACCGCCCGTTTGCAAATAGTTGAGCCTTGAGCCACAGCCACTCTTTTAAAAACAACCAGACAGTTTTAACAATATTTAGTAAATATCACATTATTTTGTTGTGTGCTATTATGTTTTTAAAATTAAAAGTAAATAAACTAAAAAAGAATATGACAATAGGGAAACTGAAAATTGAGGAAAAAATTAAAAAAAAAAACATAAGAGATGGAAAATAAGAAACATATTAGCTCACATTACATTTCTATTAAGTACATGAAATAGCCTGTGAATCCAATACAATTCCATCCCGAGCGTTTTTATCCTGCATATACTCCACTACCGAGTAATAGCCCTTAAAGCATAGGTGTCGTTTTACTGTGGACTTAAACTTGTTTAGACTCAACATTTGAATATTATCTGGGATTTTATTATAATATCGCACATATTGACCTTGAAACGACTTGTTATTTTTTTGGAACGTAGAGGCAGGTACAACAAGTTGATGTTTATTACGCGTGTTAAAAGAGTGTATATCACTTTTTTTACAGAAGTGATCTTTATTTTTATGAAGGTAAATTAGATTTTCATAAATATATTGGCACGCTACCGTCATTGTGTTAATTTCTTTAAATTTCTGCCTCAGTGAATCACGATTGCCTAAGTCATAAATTGCTCGAATAGCCCTCTTCTGCAGCACGAAAATAGATTGAATATCGGCGGCATTCCCCCACAGTAAAATACCATACGACGTTATACTATGAAAATAACTAAAATACACTAATCTGGTTGTTTCAACATCAGTCAGTTCACGAATTTTTCTAACTGGGTATGCTGCTGAGCTGAGTCTATTCGATAATTTATCAATATGAGGGCCCAATTGAAACTTAGAATCAAGGGTAATGCCTAAGAATTTTGTGGTATCCACTAGTTCCAACTCGTCTTCATTAAGTAGTGTAGTTGTTTTCAGCTGTTTAACTTTTGGAGTAGTGAACCGGATACATTTAGTTTTTCTCCGTTAAGAAGTAAGTTGTTAACGTTAAACGAGCGAACCACTTTCGAAATAACATAGTTTACGTCGTCAAAATTTGTATACATACGTTTTAGCCTAAATAAGAGTTCGCATTCGTTGCATCAAGGTCTACAGGCACTAACTAGCTTAGCAACCTCCACGTAATCTTTGGTACAAGCAATGGATGCTAATAAACAGTTCGACGTTATATACACGGACTTTAGCAAGGTTTTAGACAAAATCTCGCATAAAATACTATTGTACAAATTATCGGCATATGGTATCACAGGATCACTGCTAAGATGGATGAAATCATATTTGACAGACAGAGATTTTTTTGTTGTAGTGAACGGCTTCCAATCCACGACTATCTAATAACGACTGTCAAGTCAAATCTAGCACAAATTTGACTTGACAGTCGTTATTAAATGTCAAAATGCTAAGTTCAGTAGAAAAAAAAATAACAACTTTAGACGCCATAATTTGCTATCGTTAAATTGCTTACTTTTGGCGGTTGGTTTGAAAATTATAAAAAATCTAATCTTTCAATGTTTGCTTTAACATATAATTTGATGAAGACTATTAAATAATTTATTTTGACCAAAGACAAATACCCTATGAGTTCATATTTTGCTCAGCATCTACTAAGAGGTTTTTTCAAATGATTATTATGATAAATGTAATTTGATTCCAACTTGATTAGATTGAATTATACAGTATCTAGGAAATAAAAAAAATATTCTGTAACATATATTATGCAAATTAAACATAATAGTTTTTAAATTTAAATTATTATAATCAAGTATTTTTACAAATAACGTAGTAGCATCCTGCTTCCAGTGTAGAGGGTTAATTTTACAATCCATCACATTTCTACTATCCACTGAGATATATTTCATTTGTCTTTTTCTGTTTGTTCATTACATAACAATGAATGGAGCGTATTTCAGGCCGAGATCACTTGTATAAAGGTACATAATAGTGAAGATTTTATTTATTAAAGTAGATATGTACAACTAAAATACGACAAAGCTTTTAAGGGAGGCTATTTGCCCGAGTAAAATATAGCACATTGATACAAAATGACGGTCAAGTAAGATATTTTTCTCTTAATTCCACTATATTATTTACCTGGGCCTCTTTTTTCGGGTTTTGTGCAAACACAAAACTTGTTTTTTATCGTTGACCGTTGGTCATAAACCCTTTATCGTTTATTTAAAAGTATGTATTAGGTCTTAACCTTTCTTGTATTCTCTGAAAATCGAAGTTAAACATTGGTTTTAATTTAAATTGACAACAGATTTTACCAATACTTCAAATAATTACATTTTAACTATCTGTAAGAAAATAAATTCCTCAAAAGGAAAAAGGAACCCCTATAGGATCACTGTCTGTCTGTCAAGACCCCTTTATAGTATCGGTATCAAATTGAATTTAACAACAAATACCTATATCTGCGGTCTTTTGAATCTGAAAAAAATCATTAGTCAACGCAGTCAGGAGATACGGCCGTTTGAGGTCAAAATGTTAACCAATTTGAACATTTGCAGGTAAATCAAGACCCAGGCTACTTCCAATTTGCCTAGAATCCTAAGATCGCACAGTAAAAGTAAAGCAAAAAATCTGGAAGTCGTTAATTTGCTGTTATATCATTTAAATTAAAAAAAAATCGCAATTACAAACTTAAATTCAGTGGTTGGGAAATTGATTGTGACGTACATCGATGTACGGGAGAGTATTTTTGAAACTGCATAGTTAAGTTTGTCTTTCGACAAGAACGGGCAAATATCTATAAAGATCGATTCCCGAGATGGATAAACTATCTAAGGAACTCCAGAAACTCCTCACAATTCTCCGATTTTTTTTAATTTCATCCATATCAACTATAATTCTATATATATAAAAATTATTCCCTATTTCTCTTGGTCACGGCGTCACGCGTGAACGGCTGAATCGATTTTGCTAATTCTTTTTTTTTTGTGTTTGTTATTGTCAGGAGAAGGTTCTTATGAAAAAAAAAAATAAGAAAGTTGCTGCGGCAAATTAGACAATTTAAGAAAACTTAAACATGCAACCGCGGGGCGCAGCTAGTACTATATATTTAAAGTTACATTTTCCTGTGTTAGCATTCATGTTAAACGTTTATCCATTATCTTACATAATACATATTTTTGCAAGGAAATTACTAAAATAATTGAATCAATATATAAATAGTTATTATCTATTTATATATTGAGTTACGTATGAAAAAGCAACAAATATCAAATTGAGACACAATATAATACTGATGTTAACATTACACGTTATTTATGTTGACTTAGAAACCAACCAAGCTTGGTACACGCTGAAGGATAACAAAAATTATATGAGTAATCACTTCTTGACTGAATATTAATTTATTCAAAAAGAGAACAGTCCTCGCTTAATATCGTTCACCTCAATGGATTAATTAAGCATTTTAATAAATTTTAATACCTATTTAACTTTAAGTAGGTTCTTAAATTCCATTGTAATTAAATTCTTAATTATTTAGAAGGCACAATGTTCTTAAGTAGAAATAAGATAAGGTAAACGAACGCTTATGAAAGGGTTTATGAAATTTTCGACATCTTCAATTATCATATTAAGTGAGGGGAGGAGTTCACTTAAATTCTGGGTTAAGCCCTGTTACATATAAAAATTTAGTTACTTTGAGATAAGTCGACGTAAACAGTTATCTTTAGTTTGTGTCCTTGGATAGTTTTCCAAAAATATTCATTAAATATTAAGAGTTTTATTTTTCATGCAATATGTCAGTTTTTTTGTTACTTAGACCAAATTTTAAGATTATTTACAATTACATTTAATCTATTTAGGTAACCAAAAGGCACGAGCTCCCAATGGCAGTGACAAAATATCTGAAGGGAACTCTGTGAATTATGAAGAAAGTCCAATAGAAGTTGGTCCATCAAAGTCTTGTGACAATTGCTTAAGAGATTATGATGATCCAGATCATGTGGCAAATGAGTCGAAGACGTCAAACAAAAGAAACAACAAGTTTAGTAACAAATCAAGTCAACAAAGTCAATGTGCAAGTGCAGACTCGCAGCAAATAGAAAATGATGAAAGTAATGTAAGAGAGATTGATGTAGATAGTAAAAGATTAAAAAAAAAAAGTAAAAATAAAGATGAATACAAGTGGAAAAATGGTAATGATAATGAATGTAAGTATAATAGTTCTAATATATCTAAGTCTCTTCATTTTTGATTTTCCACGAATTAATAGTAATGGGTGAACTGTGTTTTGGCATATTTTTATAAGAATATGCGGAAACATGACCTTTACAATTTTGGGACATAAAATGATTGTGTTAAGTTAGTGACTAAGTAATATTTTAATCAATCAATGAAGTCTGTTTATAATAAGGATCGCATACTTGAAGACAAAACGGGATAAACAAGGGTAGTTTTAATACTGCTTTGTCTTTGTTTCACCTATACAACAGTTTCCTTTTAATAGTCTGTTAGTTAATCTATAATTCCGACCTTTTAATGCATCTGTAGTCTGTGCCAGTGCCCGTTTGTCGAAACCGAGTGTCGTTGATTCCATTGAGTCAGTGATGTGATGTGATGTGTGCATAGAGGGATTCATTGAGTTGAGAATAATAGTCGATACACATTGGCTTGTTGGTAGGGAGATTTGGGAGATGGAAAGGATATGCCGTGTGATGTAGAAATAATCACCCCTGATGGGGCTACTCATGGCCAGGCTGGCTGGAATTTAGTTGTCTTTTATTTTTTAAATTTAATATGACAATGGCGATAGTGACACGGGAGAGTAATGATTCTCTTCCATTTCCTTTCCGCTAAACTCTTTGGCATATAACTTTTTCTCTTAAAACGTGCATAAGACGATGGATCACTAGGTAGTCAGTTAAGGAATAACGCTAGCAACTATTAGCATGGTGCTATTAGCAGCATGCGGTTACTAATTAAAACAATATCAGATACAGACGCGGACAAGAATTCTAATGAAAATACTACATTTAAAGTTGGAAACTACCCAATGTTCCATAATACTACAACAAAGTATGTTGTTTTTATTCCTCCAAAAAATATCCGCAAAGGACAGGAACTAAAGTCTGTGTGCCACCGATGCGCAGGCCGCTGCTAGGGTACCATACTCCACACTTTTGCTGGAGTATTCTGCTGTGCAGCAACATTTTGATATTGTGACAGAGATCAGTGTCAGTAGCCTATCCTCGAAGACCACCTTTTATAAATTAAAACCTAATACAGTTGGACGTATAAAGCCTCTTTTCTAAAATGCTGCAAAATGTAAAACAAAGCTTCAAGTTTCGCTTTGCTTCTTTCTGGTACAAATGGGTCTGGCCGCAAGGGATTTGGCTGCCAGGTCCCAAGTCAGAGTCTCAGCTAGAAGAATCGCTGCTTCAAAGGAGATCGTGTGGTTTCCTTATACCCTAACATACTAGGGACGTGCGAGAGTCACAAAATTGTGTCATTACGAGCCAATACGGTCTCCACCCAAATTGGGGCCCTATACAGGCTCATAGACCGCTCGATCCCAACGAAATCCTGCGTACAAACCGAGTTATGTGTTGTCCCTCGACGTCAAATTGCTTCAGAATTGCTGAGAACTACCCACAGGACCAATCAATTCTAGTCAATTTACCAGGAGCTTTCAGTTGTAGTCGATGTTCCAAAGGAGAAGTTTCAACATCATGGCCTGTGAAGTTCACAGTATCTTACTCTCGGTATTTGCTTTCTAACTTGAGATTAATATCAACATATTGTATAGGAGATCCAAATCTAGTACCTGGCTGTGATAACATGTGTTCAAATTTGGTCAAATATAAGGTTTAAGTGGCCATATTTTTTGATTGCGTTGACTTAAAATCTTGATTTTTTTACAGCTTCAAGGGACCGCAGACTTATGAATTAAAAAAAAAAGACTTATGTATTTGGTATTAATTTCAATTTGATGTATTCTCGGGTTCCTGAGAAAAAGGTCTTGATAGACAGACAGATGGACAACAAAGAGATCCTATAAGGGTTCTTTTTTCCTTTTGAGGAACAGAACTCTAAAACCCATCCAATTAATTAACCAAAAAATAACTCCAACCGTTTTTATTTTCCATTTAATCCACTATTCAGTAACAGCCCTTCAGGTATAGTTTCTGTTTTACTGTGGACTTAAATTTGTTCAGGTTTAAAATTTGTATATTATTTGGGATTTTATTATAACGTCGCAAGAGATTACAGGCAGATACATCAAGTTGATGTTGCTGGCGTGTGTTTAAAGAGTGTATATCACTTTATTATTAAAGTGAGCTTTATAATTTTGCACATAAACCACGGTTTTTACGTTTATTTCTAGAAACTCCTGCCTCAGTGCATTGCTTAAGTTACAAATTACTAGGATGGCGTTCTTCTGCAGCATGAAGATAGATTAAATATCGGTGGCATTCCCCCACAAAAGAGTACCATATATAGATAGATAGACATAACACTTTATTTGTACTTCATTATACTATGAAAATATCTAAAATAGACTATCATGGCTGTCTCAATATCTGTTCAAGAATTTTTCTAAGTGCATATATGCTTCAGGGCTGATATGTATATTTGATAATTTACTATAAGTGGCCCACTTATTATATACGATTGAAGCTTAGAGTAATACATAAGAATTTCATGGTATCCACTAGTTCCAACTCGTCTTCTTTAACCATTATAGTGATTCACCTGTTTCACGCTTGGAGTAGTACATTTAGTCTTTTCTCCATTAAGTAAGTTGTTATCGTTGAACTTGTGAACCAGTTTAGAAATAGCACTGTTTACAGTCATACGTTTTAATTTTAATAAAAGTGAAGTGTCTGTAAATTATTTTATCGCGATCTTCTGCTATGAAAACATCTCGCGCAAGGTGGTTGCCGAGTCGATCCGGTAGGAAAGCTTCCAGGCGGAACCATTGCCCTCACGCTCACGTGCCCCTAAGAATGGCCGCGAGTGGATAAGATCAGCAGTAGTATCCCGTGAAGGGTGTGTCTGGACTTCGACGAGTTATTAGACGGAGCCCGCTTGCCACCCGCGGAGTGGCGTTGGGTGGACCATTGGAGGCAAAACGTCGCAGTACCGATGGTCCACTATCCTCACACCGTGTGGTTTTAGTCGGTTTAAGTCTGATATATACCCTAACCAAGGTGCCCTCACCAGCTCGGTGAGGTGAGCTCAGTAATCAAAACAATATTGTTTTGTACGCTCCAAGTTGTTTCACCGCCAATACAGTATAAAAATCCTGCCTGGAGGCAGAGGTGCAACGCCTGTTATAAGCGACATATTGCTGTTTTCCCACATAAACGTGAATGAAATCTCAGGCACAGCTAGTACTATATAATTTCATCTGCGGCTATGTGACAGATGGTTGCTAGTTCTATTCTGTAAAATAGGGCGTTTTTTTCGTCGTAGTTACTTTAATTTTTTTCGAAAACTTATATTTTATTTTTTTAAACTATTGTAACTTATGTCACACATCAGGAGTGGGTTCACGTAGGTGATTTTAGACTGAGTGGGGCTTATCCCGTGACTTTCATATCTTAAATCTTATCTATAACGATATATAGCCCCAAAGCCTGTATCAAATTCTTTCATTTGTTTTTCAAACACCTAAAGTAGGAATATAATATATACACCCTGACTCAAACAAATACTTATAAAACGTGGATTTGAACTGGTGTCGTTGATATTTAGGATTGGTGTATTACCCAACCAATTTACAACTTACACGCAAGAATCGATATATCGATAAAAATAAGGAATACGTAAGAACTCTACAGTTTGAAGCTTATGTTTTAGAATATGTGTAAATAAATATTACATACACTTTAAACAAACGTAAACGTTTAACGTTTAATTGCATTATGACTGCACTATGGACACTAAATGTTCGTAAGTTCGTAAATGATCCCGCATTACAAATACTAATTGTTCAGTAGTATGTGATTTGAATTTATTTCTTTGGTTCATTGTACACATTATATTAATTTATATAGTTTAAAACTACATTCATTTTACATTTTCTTTGATATAACAAATCAAAACACACCCAAATATACTAAAAACCGAACTTATCGCGTGAAACATTTTTATTTCAGAATATTGAAATGTTTATTTAGACTACAGTATTACGTTTTAAAAACCCAGTTAACTTGCCGGTTGAGCTTTCGTTGACTACATAATTTACGATACTTCAACAGGCAAACACACATATCGAGGCATTTAATCTTTTAATATAACATGAATAAATTAAATAAGTATTTTTTTTTACAAAAAAACTTTTTAATCACTCTCAATTCCTTATTTTTAGGTAAAAATTTTGGGACTTCTTCACCACCCGCATTGGAGTCTACGATACAAGATAATGACACATGCAAGACAGAAGCCTTACAATCATATATAAGAGCTGACCTAGCATTTACTGCCAAGATTCTTCATGTCCGTAATTTTCCAAATTTAAAATTACCATTATTTACTAACCAGTTTTTAATCTATGATTATTTATTTGACTTGTGTACCATGACAAGTCAACATTACTAGACGTGTGTAGCTTGATGTAGCCGTGTTCACGTAATTTTTAAATTTGTATCACATATTGTTTAAAAAAATTATTTTTCTGCACATAAACCTTAAGTATCCCTAATGTCACGTTCCTGCGTTCGCAAAATTATCTTAAAAAGGCATGCAAAGAATTTTCTTCACGTATTAATAGAGAGTCATATTTTTAAAGCATCTTGTTAGAGTACGGATTTGGTCCAGAGGCAGGTTCGGATAAGGTTTCAAACTAAGCTTTCTTTACTTTCCAATGTTTGCAATAAGAGAACTTTTGTACTTCCTTATATTCATGTATTATTTATTGAATACGTCTATATGCAGGAAATAGCCCAAGAAAACTATGGAAGCAATTTGGTAATTGGCGGTTCATCGATATTATATTTGTTAGGACAGCTGCAACTGTTTGCAGACAAAAGTACCGCCAATCAAATACAAAATGCCTTGCACCTAAATAACGAGCAGGTAAGAAATATTTTACATAATAATACTTGGCTTAAAAAGCTCCTCGTTGTGTATCCTGGACAAGTCTATCCGTTTCTTTAGGAGTTTTTGACTGCTCTGTTCTCCGGTTAGGCCCGGGGAACAGATCATAGAGGGTAGGGGAATAGTGGAGAAACAGTGACGGGTTGAACGTATTTACGGTCTCTGTATGTCTGACAGAGTTTTTGATCTACTCAAACTGTGACCTTGAAAAGGCAACGAAATGGGACGGTGACTCTTTAGCGTTGCGAAGAAAGAACTGCAAAATATCATACCTTCCCTGGTGCTGGCCCTAGCGGCACCTACTGACAAAACCACAGTACATCTAGGTGATATTGTTTAGATTAATGCCAGCTTCCTCGTTTGTACCGCAATTATGGAAGGCCTGCTCCTTGTATCAGTTTCGTTTTAAAACTAAAGGGAATACTAATACCTCAGCATTAAAAATATTTATTGTGTCTATATGTTTGTGTTTTTAAAGGTTATTCTGCTGCTGTTATTCTTGGCCCCTTACAAATGGTGGCAAATCTTTATTAAACAGACATAACTTTATTGATCCATTTCTACATCATAGATATACTGGTAGTTATAAATGTACAAATTTATGAATACCTTAATGCTGTTTACTTTTCAGGTGACATGCCTTTTGCCGGCAATCTGCAACAGCATTACAAAACCACAATATTTAATTGAATACGATCTGGTAAATAGTATCATAGCTGATAATAATTGCTCATTCACCAAAAAATTTAAGAGCCGCCTACAGAAAGTATTCCACTCAGACCCGCTTCAGTATGACTTTAATAATCCTCTTAGCGCGAGAATGATTAACGACATGGTGAGTTAGTTCTTGTAACATTGTGTAAAACGCTTAGATATTTGTAAATTATATAAATAATTAAGACTTTTTCTACCCATTGACAACCTGTATGGGGAAGTATTATCAAATATGCCTTTGATTTTTTTTTTTATTTCATTCAGATCGCAATGCAAACCAACAATCATATCAAAAATTTCATAACGTCCGATGTCTTATCGTCATTTACGAATTTAATTCTGGTGGACGCCCAATCATTCCAAGTAAGTAAAACTGCTGTGCTAACAAATTTATGAGTCAAGACTTCAACATTTTTCACGACTGGTCATTCACTATTCGGTATGATTCGCATATGCTAAAACAGTTTTTATGAAAACACGCAATATAATCCTCTACAAATTTCAGGGTAAGCTAAGCTGTCTTACAAACTGCCACAAATTAAATTAACATGTGCTCGAGTAGTTGGAAATATATTTACCTTTAAAGAAATGGAGTAGACAAAGGAGGAAAAATATTCAAAGAACATATAAAAAGAGATAATGAATTATAGAAGTACACCCAAACCATAAGAACATTTTAAGTAAGACACCTATTATAGAAATAATAAAAACGTAGTTCTCTAATTCTTTGTATGGAAATAACTAGTTGCCTAGGTTTACTGAAACACTTTATGCTAATCGTGAGTTAAATAAAAAAAACATAATATGCTTTACTAACATGATTCAAAATCACTAGTGAGTAATATTTTTTGAAGAACTTACTACTGCTGTACGTGTACGGAAATTAACGCGATCACGTAACAGGTATCATATACCTTTGAATTATCCGGACACTGTTAGTATAGTATTTGACAGTAAATAGCGAAACAAAAATCGAGTGGATGAAGAATCTTCTACCTCACGGACTCAACAAAGGCGGGCGGGCACCACTGAACCAGTCAGCCTGTGACCATGACCAGTGAAACCTGGTCCAAACGTCTGGCAATTCAGAGGTATGTAATACCTGTTACGTGATTGCGTTAATTCCCATAACATATACATAAATAATTAAATCATGGAATGCTGCTGTATGATAAAGAAGAATAATAAAAAATATACATATTGTTCGTGGGAGAGCCATCCTTCGGAATAAGTAAACTAGACAAAATAACATTCTAATAATGAACACATCGGCTAGGATTTGCCATAGTTAAAGAGTGCTTACTTATTCTGTTACTAGCGGTTCCATAACTGGTAGACAATTTAAATAGTCATTGATTCCGTTAAAATCTCATTAGTAGAGACCGATTATTATTTACCGGTCTAATCAAACAAACTTTCTTATTACGCCATTATTTTGTATTATGTTTGCATGGTTTAAACCTAATACATATCAATTATCATTACATAATTGTATTATTGAAACTATCAAATCTTTAAACTACAATGCGAAGTTCTACTTGATATAAAAACTTCTATTTAAACAAATAGATTCCCTTTTCCTGGTGGTTTTTCCGTAAATGTAATAAAGAAAATACTAAGATCTTTTTATAAGCAACTTTAAATCGTATTTTGTTTACGTACAACGCCCAAAGTTGTTTCAGAATGAATTTTCAATATTTATGAAAACGACATTTAATTATATTATGCTTATCTTTTAGCGTACAATATTAAATTACTTTCCAAATATTGTGGAAATGTAATCGCAAACAAATTAAAAATAAAACTCTGTTCCTACATTTCTTTTGCAGATTTAAATTGGCACAATATGTGTCATAAATATTTTTCTGATTAATATAAAAGTGTATAGTAAAGACCACGATGTATTAACCGTGGTAATATTTAAAAAATACTATCTCATTTACCCAACGTTCGATCGAATTCGCCCGGTGGTATTCACCGGTAGTCTTTTCTGATGAATTTTATCAGGTTTCCCTGAAAGCAAATAAGCGGAACTATCGTGTAAAATCTTTTTTTTAATTTATACTTTACAGGGCGCATTGCAGAAAAGGTTTGACCCTAAAGATACAACTGAGATGGAATATCATAGCGCTAATGGCAGAGTTACTAAAAAACCAATAATGTTCCAAAGCGGTAAATTTTTATACACAAATAGCTTCTTACTCGGCTGTAGGGTAAGTATACATATTTATGAATTAGTTATAACAAAAACATCTTATAAAACTAAAATTTTAGGTATAAAACTTGTTCATGGTGTTTTCTTATGCAGGTCCTTAAAATGAATTATAAGGGCGACGAGTTTAGTTTGGTTATATTCTTACCCCACTTTGCCAACGGAGTACCTGGTTTGGTTAGAAAACTATCGTCAGTTGATAACGTTGTAAAGGCCTTTAACAATTTGCGTACAGTAAATGTGGACATCTATTTACCAAGATTCAAAGTATCATCTGCATCTAGACTAAAGTTTCCTGTTATGAAGGTTAGTTTTTTTTTCTATGGCATAAAAAATGTAGATGTTTCCTGTGGCATAGATATTTTGCCCAAATATTATAATGATGCGAACGAAAATCAAAGTTTTGCCTAACAAATAACAGACCAGTTAAAAAATTTTTAACTGAAGACAACTAACTCTTTTTTTATTCATTTATAGGCGAATGTTGATAGAATATTTAACGCAACGACTGCCGGGCTGCGACGCGTTGCATCTTGCGCTACACCATTTGTGAGCGGCATCCTCCAGAAAAGGACTTTGATGGTTAACGAGAACGGAGATGGAAACAATGACGATGATGATCTTGGTAGGTAACAGTCTCAAGGTCAACCGTAAATCAACAGTAAACCTCATTATATTTTAGGAAGAAGTATCTAAAGTACATAAAATAATTACTTACTATGAATCGTAATCGCTACGAAAGTATAATACTACTTTATATAACTTTTGTAGTAACAAGTATTTACTTGCCAATACAAAAAAGTTTAACAGATACATTTATGACTAAAACATAGCTATAACTTTACAAACATGTAACTGACTACTGTTAATACTGTTGTAACTTATTTCATAATTAGAGCAACATGTTCACAGACTTTTTTGACTACATACACTGTATTATAAAGGTGTACATATACTTCACACCCGCTACCAAATCCAGTAAATGTTAGTAATACACATTTACTGGTAAAATATTATACATATTATATAAATGTTACATAGTAAACGTTAGGTCCGTTTAGGTACTGGCGAGCTTAACATTTACTATGTAAATTATAGTTCTGGAGCTTTTAAGAGCGGTAAATGATTTAGATAGCATGTGTGAAATATCTCACAAGTTTGCATTTTTTAACTAAAGAGAGATAAGAAAAAACTCATAAGTGACTTGGTTTTTTTATTGTAGCGAATAACTTTTTTAAAGATTTTTTGTCAGTGAGCTCCACTTTATAGAGTTTTCAATGCGTAAATGTCACCACCAAATGAGTTTGGTTTTAATTTTCAGATTTCAGCAAGGATTCTGAGCCCAACAACAGCAATCAACGTGTACATGTCTTCAAGGCGAATCGGCCTTTCGTTTTTTACCTTTTAAATAAGGAAATACTGTTATTCGCGGGCATCTACTCTTATTAGAATAGTAAAAATCACTACATTATGTACAATTCATAGAATTTCAAAACTATGATAAGAAGTAGGCAATTAAATTTTACATCTTTTACATGGCTAGCATGGGCAATTTTCAGATGTAAAATTCACTCGTCTTTCTAAAACACATTTAAAATTAATAGGTATAAGCATAAATTTAAAATACCCCCTATTCGAAAATCCCTTCAACGATTGGAAAAGAGCTGATGATCTTCGAACGGCTGAACTGATTTTCTTGAATTATATCTAAGAACACTCTCGATTAAGTCACCTTTCAAACAAAAAAAAACCGCACTCATATCGATTCATCCGTTTGGGAGCTATGATGCCACAGACAGACACACATATACACAGATACACAGACATACAGACACGTCAAACTTATAACACCTCTCTTTTTGCGTCGCGGGTTAAAATATAAAACTTCAAAGCTTAGTCTAAATATAACAAATTAAGATATCAGGGCGATATCTTTATTTGTTGATTGTACATTTATTTGCCATGACCTTACCGTGTAGTTTACAGTTAATTTTCATTCGTGTTATGATGTTATTTCCTTTATCAACGTTAGATATGAAACGATCGTTTTTCTTTTCTTTTTTTTGTGCGTGTGGAAACCCCCTCGGGCCGTCACCCCACCGGGGTTTTCGGTGAGGCGGATATGAAAAGGTCCTAAACCATCTTCTGTCGCAGTGACTTTTCTATTAATTTGATTTCTTTCAAGTAGGTATTAGCGACTAGTGGCGCGCATGACACCAATTCATCCGTCCATCCAACCATCCTTTCAACCCTTCATTTTATGATGTTTGCTGCTTTTCTTTCGTTTCTTTGTTTTATGTGTGATTATTTTAAGCATTTATAAGTAATATTTTTTTTACTTAAAGTTGAATTACGTTTGATTGACTATAAACAACAACAACAATCTGTAGGTAATAATTTTGAAACATTCGTTTCTTTATTCTTCATTTGAATATTTAAAACTGTGTTTATTGACCTTTTTGTTACATTTTGAAACTTTTCAATTAAAATCTATATAGCGCTTTTTATTTCTTGTAACATTATAAATTATAAGCAACCAATAAACTCTTTTGTTTGTATTTTTAATGTTTTTCTTTATTATTATACCTGCCATAAAAAAAATCTTCTACTCCGGATCTTCTTCTCAGATAGATGCCTACATTCTACATATAACACAAGGCATAATTATTTATATTTGAGTCATGTAATGCAGCGGTAGGATATTCGGCTGCAACGTTAGAGGTCTCGAGTTCGATTCCACCTCAGTATAAATATTACTATTTGCTGTGGTTTGGCTGTTTCTATGTTTAACAAGTATGTATTTAAAAAATCTAGTTATGTTTAAACATCTACTTCTACTTAGGTATGCTCTAGAACCCACAGCTATGGTTAGTTTGATAATAATAATTAATTTCATTTTCGTTAACAGATCTTTTCAGTTATTTTCAAGCTGAGGCTTTGTAGTCTACTTTGATAAGTTTTATTTGTAAATTTAGAATTAACTGGATCCAATTAAGGACTTACGACACGGCATTCAGTCATTTTTAATGCATTGTATGTGTATTTATAAATAGTTTTACTCACGTTTTTATTTCGGGGATGCTCCACTAGTTTTGGATACTCAAACTTTGAATGTGAGTTCACCTCCCAAAAGGGACACAAAGAACCTTGAAGCAAAAATTGTACCAAATGAAACGGAGATAATTAAAAAAGGGTATTTATAATCCAAACCAGCAAGGCAGATGTTTACAGGGCAAGCTACAACGCATACTCGGTTCTAGTTATGTAGTAAATTGTTTCTATAAGCCTGGAGCTAGAATGACAAGAATATTGGAATCTTTTAAATATGATATTTGTAACTTTATTACATAATAGGTTTGAACCTTCAACGGTATCACTGAGTGATATTTTTTGTTTGTACGTTAGCTTTTGGAGCATTTCAATAAAATGAAATTCAGATGGCAACAGCTTGCATCATGCTTACCTTTTATGTAACACTAATACCATTGTACCTGAAGATCTGACTTTTAAAAAGAGTGGCCATGAGTTTCTTTGCATTTTGAAAACTGGAAGTTATAGATCGACACAAGCAGGCAGTAGATTTTGGTGTTTTCACCTAATTTACCTCGACAATCCAGTACATGCTGTGGCGTCTATTTGCGTCGATCTATGATTTTTAACAGTAGCTTCAATTTAACGTTCATAAATATCACTTAGTGTCTTAATTGAATAAATGATTTTGATTTTTTTTTTGAATTTATTGATATCGATTATGTTGAAATAATGACACAAATCCCTATGAGTTCCACACAAGTTTTAACTGGTTTCTTAATCTAAATAAATGTATCCAATATACTTGTAAGTGTAATTCCATACAATTTGTCATTGAATGAAAAAAACTAAACTACTAAACCCGAATTATTTGCGAATACTTCAGCAATAACACTTTCATACGTTTTACAGCACAATTACAGTTCGTTTTTGCCTCACAAAAAAAATGTATCAATACTAATAAGTTTAAAAAATTAAAGAAAATGAAAGAAATGTTAAAAATAGAATATGCATGTAAATTATCTAATTATTATTGTACTGTTAAAAAAATATGCTAATACACTACATATAAGTCACTAAATACGGCAAATATGTTATAAAATAAAATCGACTCAAACTTAAAAAGAATTAAATTGTTGTGAAAATAGTGTTTCTTAGGACAATAACTGTATTGAAAATGTAAGTTCTAAAAACTTTTTTGTTTTATTAATATAACTTTTTTTGTTTATTAATATACACATATTACATAAGAATATAAATGGACTTTTAAATAAATTAGATATTACGGCGTCATTGAAAGACCTGTTTGGGAACGATAAAAGACTGAATGTATTATGCTTTTCTTAAGTTGTGTTTGTGATTATTTCTGTTGTTTCACTATGTTGTATGCAAATTTATACTCTGGCTACCTACTTTGCAGGAGATAATAGACACGGTGGTATATGTATATTGATTAGAAGTTTACTTAAATTTAAAGTTGTAGATGCGGTTGCAAAATACAGTATCAGTAATTTAATAGAATGCTGTGGTGTAGAATTGTTAGAGCACAACATTATAGTCATGTGTTTTAGTCGAAGTCCACAAAACAAGGGTATTATAAAAAGAAAATTTAAATATTTTTCGATAAGTTAAAAAGTATACCGACTGAATATTCATATGATTTGAATGAAAAAATTAACGTATGTGGAGATTTTAACATTGACATAAAAACTAAAACTACATAATACGCAGAACAGTTGAAACAAATATTAGAAATGTTTTAATTTGAAGTACGAAATAAAGGTAACCCAGCCGTGTAGTGGTACCTACAATGATAATTTTATACACAATATACGAGAATGTAAATCCAAAATATTTAAATTAGCTACAAGATCATACTGCAGTGTTACTAACGTGCCCAGTAAAGAGGACATTATCACACGATTACTGGTTTACAAAAAGACGTGATTACTGAAATAAAAATATTTCTAAATTTGTATTCTACAAATTTAGAAATATTTTCATTTCAGTTTCAAAAAGCTTAGTATTAGACAAGTCTATGAAGAAAATCTATGCAAATATAGCCTTCAATACATTCTACGACTTATTTAAATGATTTGTGTCTTCCCAATATAAGAGTTAGGTTATTAACTAAGAAGAAACCAAAGTGGATAAGTCGAGGGCACAAAATCTGTAATAAACGGAAAAGGCAAATACTGTGGAAGTGTAGCCTGAACCCAAATGAAAAAAACAAACAGGGTTCAATAATTTAATTAAAGGTCACGATTATCAAATCATTGTTCTAGGTGGCGTTGTATGAAAATTACAAACAAATTACGGTGTTAAGAGTCTCGAGAGTTCAATGACCTTTGGTAAATTTTGTAAATTTGTTGATTCTGAAATGTGAGGATACAGAGATCACTAGTGCTATCTCTTGGTCCCCATCTGATCAGATATATCCTATCAGGTATTTTATTTAGAATCCTGTAGGAATATATCCCGCCCTCAGGAAGGAAGTGAAAGGTAACACTGAAAATATGCCATGCTACATAGGCTCATAGCTTTGGTGCCATATTCTCAAAAATATTTGAAAAGTTATCCCGCATTGAGGGTAGGTACAATACAACATTTATTAACAAACTATGTATTGCAGTGTTTCATTCGCTGGTGACAATCACGCAATAGCAATAGTGTATAATGCCTACCCTCATTGCGGGAAATATTTGTATCTTACCTTATCAAGCGCCTGCTACCTATTAGAATCATTATTTTGCATTTACAATAAAATGTAGAAAAACTGCGAAAAATTTGGTAATAGTAAAGAACTCTAAGGTACATTGGTAATACATAACAATGGTGTGCTTATTCTACACATATGAATTCAAATTACAAAGGGCCCCGCTGGGCAGACAAAATTTTCATGCTGGATTTCTTCTGTTCTGTTGAAGATCCTTTGGAGTTAATATATGTACATGAATTGAGAGGTACATTGGCACAAGTTACGAACAGCATTATTTTTATGTATTCGGAGCGTAATACAACCGCGGGCCCCGCTGGATGGATCAGGTGATTAATTGTAATTTCTATCAAAATAGTTGAGGTACATTGAATCTTGTTAATAAATTCGAGACGTACATTGAACAAACAAAGTATTGCCACTAGTTTTTTCGGTCTAGCTCGAGTGGCTCCACTAGATCGATACACATTGCCTTTCTTATATATTTGTACATGAAACTGCCGTCTTCGTCAGATGGTACGAGCTAAATTTCTCTCAAGTAGTTAGCCTACACAGATCAGACAAACTACATCTTAGATCTAGTAAAACCACATAGCATCATAGAAGCATATTTGCTGTGGCGCCTAAAATACACAATCGGTAATTACCTGAATTGTGTAAACACATAATATTAACAGAGACTCTATGAATGTTTAAAAAGAAACTGTCTTTATTTTTATAGATAAAACCAATTACTCATTAGGAAGTTTCTTGAATGATGAACTTCATTGACATTTAAAATGGAATATTAGTTATTAATAATTGATTTTTCTTTCTTGAATACCTTTATCAACATTTTGCACTATTAATAATCATTATAAATTTTCTAAACAATATAATGATAGAATAAGTAAATGACATCCTATATTCATTTCAAATGTTAATTTACCTATAGATTATGTTTGTATTTCAACGTCATCTTTGCATAATTATTTATATTTGTAATAAAACATACGGTACCAGGTACGCCATTAGTGGTGGGACGTAAAGATTTATAGTTTAACTAAAAATGTAACACCTTTTGAAACCTGTGTTCTTTGAATTCTTCTTGAAATTTCCCAATTACTTTACCATTTACCATGTAGAAACTTAAAACATTACGTCTCCTGTTTTGTAAAAAATAAATGTTTTTAACAAAACCCAAATAATTAAATGTTGCAATTACCCTCATATTCAACTGCTGATAACTTATCAGTCACATTCAGACGAAACTGCATTATCTATTAATTAAAAGAAACGACAAATGTTTTAGGAGTTCATAGCTACAAAAATGAGCAAAAACGCCTTGAAAGAGTGTTTCACTGTCTGAATTCCACAAACCGCCAGATTAAAAACTGTTTGCATAAAGGTTGGTGGTTTGCAGGTAACGTAAACACTTTTTCAACCACTTCTGCTCTTCACCATAAACGAATAGGAGCAGAAGCAGCATGATTGAAGAAGTACCTTATAAATTAAAACACTTCTGTGATTGAGCCACACCAGGAATTTATAGATATAGAGCAAGATGTACTAGTTATGTTATACTAAAAAACATTTCTTTTACAGGAATAATTTCTGAGTCACAGAGGGCTTTAAAACCATTCAAACAACTGACACAACTATCGCCCGCCTCTATTTACTGATAATACAGCTACGACCGTTAATAAAGTAAATGGCTCATACGCCTACGTTTTGGACTGTTTACAACAAGTTTACTGCTTTGAAAAACGCTCATTAATAAGTTTAGTATGCGTGGGTATGTGTCCGTTGACTAGGATGGACAAAGTGAGGAATGATTACATTCAAGGGAGCCTAAAAGTAGCGCCAGTGGATGAAAGTTGAGGGTCAATCTATTATCGTGGTACATACATGTGACGTCGGTGGATAAGCAAAATGTGGTGAATAGAGTTTTATGTACAGAAGTTAATATATACAAGAATAGAGGACGACAATAAGGAAGAAATAAAGTGAAAGAGGAGGCTAGGAAGGGTGTAAGCGGTAAAATTACGAAAGATAGAATAGAATTCAAGAAAAGAACACCCTTTTCCTAAATTTATTTGGGGTCAGTACAATGGTACTGACCCCAAATAAATGAAAAAGTGAAAAGATAATGAATTAAGTTTGGAATTTACCGCTTTTGGTAGATGACTCTTTTGGTCGATCACGGTTAAAAACGAGTCGGAAGACTACATAGTCTTCTCGTTCTTTCTTGACTCTTAACATTATGTTGCTATTCAATATAAGAAGAAGTGGTTTGACATGCTGACCCACATTTGTAGTGTTCATGTGGTCCGGTACATTGAACTGTAACGGAACTAAAATGTTATTTTGTGTGTAAAAATAAAAAAATTAAATTAACTCAGAAATCACAAAACTCAGAAATGTCTATCTTCTGTCCATAATTTAATCATTGACGCTATTCTGATGAGCTCAAACAGCCTTTCTTTCCTATAAGTTGGTGAGAAGTGGGGAAGCTTGCGGAATCCAAATGATACTGCAACATCAGGCTAGGTTACTATGTTACTTTAATACCATTTAAGTCACAGGACACTAAATTTAAAATCTGTCAGACCAGTAGAATTCACTAAGGGACATGGCCTTAATCCTTTAAGGCATATCCCCAGGCCAGAAAAGATCCGATCAGAAAATATCCATAAGGTCAAAAAAGAGCTTAGAGTTAAAAAGAAAATATTTAAATGCATTTTAAAACATTTCGTAAAACAAAATCTATTGTGCGTGACCTGTCCCTGTAGTAAACTATCCCACTACTTACAGGCGTTGGTTAAATTTCCATTCACATGTCGCAGTTGCCGGATCTGCATTTTGTAATTTATACTAATATTATAAAGAGGTAAAGTTTGTGAGTTTGAATGTTCGGGGTAATCTCAGGTACTACTGACCCGATTACCGAAAAATACTACACAGTCGTACCTTGTGCGCTTATGAAGAAAAAAGCGTTAGCCGCCAACACTAGAATCAAGAGTAGCTTCCACATCGTCAGTATAAGTTATAGCAAGGTTTTGTCTGAAGTGTAATTTACCTCTGTCTATTTTATACCTGTGTATTTCGTCACATTCTCACAAAATTGAAAACAAATTCAAAGGAGAATCATTTGAATTGCAAATGGAATTTTATGAATGGTTCTGTACATAGCAGCTGTGTAATTTTAAACCATTCAAAGAGTAGGTACCTAAACATTGACAAGTTCAAATGCTTAGGCCCCTTGCACGAGTAGTCTTAATGAAAGCTGTACCCGGATCCCTCCTTTTTTGGGTGGATTTTAGATGCATTATGACACACCGTGTGGTTTTATTCGGTTATGATACACCGCCGCACCGAAAATTCCGGTGGGGTCATCACCCCTAATTTAAACTAACGGCCGTTGCCCTAGGGGGTTTTCACAAGCATTAAAAAACTTGCACCACATGCACTTCTCGAAGCAGCCATCCGCTGAATAGACGCTTCATCATGTAGTAGAGACTACCAGTCGCCTCTTTAACCACTCCTCCATGACGGGTAAGTACCTCAATTATGGCGTAACTTAACCACAAAAAAATTGGTTTTGTATTTTGTATGTAAGTGCTTATCAACTATGGTATATGTTTGGTAACAGTCAGTTGATAAACCACTTCATCAATCATCAATCACTTTTTCATTTATTTGGGGTCAGTACCATTGTACTGACCCCAAATAAATGAAAAAGTGAAAAGATAATGAATTAAGTTTGGAATGCGTAAAGTTAAAAACGATTATAACTGTAAATTACGATACTATAATAGTTAATCTGGTTGAATCTACGGAGTTTTAGGTATTACTCTAAACATTAAGCCCTACCGGGGCTGGGGTATCCGAATGGCTTTTCTCGCAGAAAAACTTAACTCAAACTTCTATGAATACAAGTACAGAATAGGTCAAGCTGTAACTTGAATTTTTGGTAACTTGTATTTAATGATTGTAAATTAATGCTCCCTCATAGTGTAATCACATTTAATCAACTATTATTCTTAGTGTGAAATGGTCTCGGTACTTTCTGTTTGGTAAGCATGAACTTTGTAATTATGGCTAATGGAAAAAGTAGCTACCTAAGGCAATTGCAATTATACCATTTTGTTGACAATGTAGCAATAAATGTAAATGGTTTGGCATCCACAAATGTTATTTTTTTACCTAAATTATTAAAGATATTTTTTCTTTCAAACCGTTTCCATCTCAAATTAACTTTAACTTCGAAATTAGGTCAAAATTTTATCAAAAATTAAAAAGTAACTATATAAAGCTCTTTTGGTAGTATTATTTATTTACATTGCAAAATGCAAATGTGATTGGTTATATTTGATGTTAGCTTTTATAGAATGGTTTAAATACATTTTTTAGCTTTTAATATTTACCGCTTTTGGTAGATGACTCTTGTGGTCGATCACGGTTAAAAACGAGTCGGAAGACTATATAGTCTTCTCGTTCTTTCTCGACTCTTAACATTATGTTACTATTCAATATAAGAAGAAATGAATGAGAATAATTCATCCCTATAAAATCACTCAACTGTGTCAACAGGCGTAAACACGCTGACACGTATTATATAGGAACTAGGGTTAGTGAACATCGTCTGGTGGGCTCTGGTCTATTGGTTCCCGTTCCTTCAATTCACATGTGGGACGGCCGGAATCGATATCGGAGCAGTTGCCTGGTTAAGGATATCTATTTTCACCAGGAATTACGGCTAGTTGATAGTTGGGGATAGTAAAGATTCTTGTTGTGTTAGTGTTTAGTAAAAGGTTTATCAACTGACTGTTACCAAACATATACCATAGTTGATAAGCACTTACATACAAAATACAAAACCAATTTTTTTGTGGTTAAGTTACGCCATAATTGAGGTACTTACCCGTCATGGAGGAGTGATTAAAGAGGCGACTGGTAGTCTCTACTACATGATGAAGCGTCTATTCAGCGGATGGCTGCTTCGAGAAGTGCATGTGGTGCAAGTTTTTTAATGCTTGTGAAAACCCCAGAGGAATTTTCGGTGCGGCGGTGTATCGTAACCGAATAAAACCACACGGTGTGTCATAATGCATCTAAAATCCACCCAAAAAAGGAGGGATCCGGGTACAGCTTTTATTAAGACTACTCATGCAAGGGGCCTAAGCATTTGAACTTGTCAATGTTTAGGTACTCTTTGAATGGTTTAAAATTACACAGCTGCTATGTACAGAACCATTCATAAAATTCCATTTGCAATTCAAATGATTCTCCTTTGAATTTGTTTTCAATTTTGCGAGAATGCGACGAAATACACAGGTATAAAATAGACAGAGGTAAATTACACTTCAGACAAAACCTTGCTATAACTTATACTGACGATGTGGAAGCTACTCTTGATTCTAGTGTTGGCGGCTAACGCTTTCTTCATAAGCGCACAAGGTACGACTGTGTAGTATTTTTCGGTAATCGGGTCAGTAGTACCTGAGATTACCCCGAACATTCAAACTCACAAACTTTACCTCTTTATAATATTAGTATAAATTACAAAATGCAGATCCGGCAACTGCGACATGTGAATGGAAATTTAACCAACGCCTGTAAGTAGTGGGATAGTTTACTACAGGGACAGGTCACGCACAATAGATTTTGTTTTACGAAATGTTTTAAAATACATTTAAATATTTTCTTTTTAACTCTAAGCTCTTTTTTGACCTTAGGGATATTTTCTGATCGGATCTTTTCTGGCCTGGGGATATGCCTTAAGGGATTAAGGCCATGTCCCTTAGTGAATTCTACTGGTCTGACAGATTTTAAATTCAGTGTCCTGTGACTTAAATGGTATTAAAGTAACATAGTAACCTAGCCTGATGTTGCAGTATCATTTGGATTCCGCAAGCTTCCCCACTTCTCACCAACTTATAGCAAAGAAAGGCTGTTTGAGCTCATCAGAATAGCGTCAATGATTAAATTATGGACAGAAGATAGACATTTCTGAGTTTTGTGATTTCTGAGTTAATTTTATTTTTACACACAAAATAACATTTTAGTTCCGTTACAGTTCAATGTACCAGACCACATGAACACTACAAATGTGGGTCAGCATGTCAAACCACGTGTGCCACGTATCAATCCCCCTGCCCTGTTGTAAATGTCAGATGTAATGACGGGTGCTACTGTGAAGATGGCTACGCCAGAGATAACAGGAATATTTGTATTCCTACCTCAGAATGTGAAGGTTTGTGTTCTCTTCAATTAGAATTTTATAAATAATTATGATATTATTCCATTATCCATCGCTGAACGTCGTTTTCTCTAAGAAAGATTCAGTATGTTTCCCACTTAAAAACTATTCTAAAACTATGTGTGTAAACACTTTTTGTTGTTATTTGGTATTTTTTATCTTTTCTGTAGCCTAGACAATGTGTCTGCAATATTTCATGATGAGCGGTTGAGTAGCTAAAAACCAACATACAAACTCACTTCGCATATGTTAATTAAGATTTAGCTAGCCTTTCGTTTAAAACAAAGAGATCACATCTAGATGTATTGTATTTATTTACCCCAATATCCTGTATATTATGTATTATATTATGCCTAAACTGGCCCTAATTGGGACTATTTGTTACAGGATCCTCTTCTTAATGCTCTGCTTGGCCGGAATGGAAAAGTAATGTACTAATTTTAATTTATATAATTAAATTAAATTAAAATTGGTTTATAATACATAATGGTTTACTTATTTCTTACTTCATTAATTTAAAAAAAAAATCCATAGTTTAGATTTTCAAAGTTGGCCAAACTCAGTTCATTTAATTTTACATCTCATTTATACACACAGTCTTTTCGCAGGAATTAATAAAGAACTAATACTTAAAAAATATAACTTATAAAATTAGAAACTAGTCTCGGAATTTGTGCGATGCGATTGCGCCATGTAGAACTAGCACGTAGTAATTTCTCACAAAGAAAATACGAGGTATTGCCGGTTCCGTGAGAAACCTCTTCGTGCACTCTGGGCAAGTGCTAGTGAGTGGTTTCCTTACTCAGTGCACCAATTTTGGTGGTCTTAATATATCTAGTTATACTTATTTAATATTTTCAGAAAACATTCATATTTCAGTTTTCTACTGCTCCTACTTTTTACATTGCACGAGGCAGACTTAATGCCTTATGATATTATAGCTACCAGTCAACCTTTCGGTGATACGGTAAGAGACATGGTACGTCCATTAAAGTAAACTACCTGATAAGCGTCTACTTATACTGTTTAAGGTTTAATCTATTAGAACATCCTTAATTAAGTAAAGTTTTATGTTGTCAATTTCGATACAAAAACGAAGGATAAAATAATTCTTTTATTTTATATTGTATTGAAAAGTAAATAAAATGAGGGAATATAGCCTGTAGTCAGACAACACTTTCGGAATTAGATCAGGTTAGTACTTAAGAGCTTGTTCTGTATTTAAAATAAAATATTAAATTAATTAAATAAAAGTATTTGGCATCTCAATTTGGCACAACGTGCTGAGGTACAAGTACATGTGAATTTCTACAACTTAAGAAAACTGGTTTAATCTCCCAAAGCCGCCACCCCTACCATAAAATGATATATCTTGTAAAATTAATGTTAGTTTTATTTATGGGAAAGTCCCTCCGCGATCCATGAGAGGTTCCCTGTTATTTCTGTATACGATTCTAAATAACCCAAAATATATTTGGAAGAATCTAAAAAATCAAGTACTTCCATGGCATAAACCTAGAATCTTGCCAGATCAGTTTAATGATCAAAGATTTTTTAAACATACATGCTGAATGTAGACTGAGCATGTCTAAACTAACATACTATGAGTTTCATAGATATGATGCAAATTTACATTTTCGACTAAAACCAATAGACCAGACTACTATACTCAATATTTTGAAGAACATCAAGACAAGTGCAGTAGGTATACCTACTGCACTTGTCTTGTGTGTGTAAGGTGAGTGTGTAAGTTATCAATATCTCATGGTCTATAGACCATGAGATATTGATAACTTACACACTACCAAATTCATTACATACTAGTTCTATTAATACTTATACTTTTTCAAGCATGTGAAAGCACTCTATAGTGCGATCTATATCTAAGATTTAGCCTCATGAATACTATATAGGTCCTACGAGCAGTAAGCATACTTCCCTGTTTGTAAAAAGCGCTGGAAAGAGTTGTACTATACCAACAATATACTAGTACGCGTATAGTAGTATATAATAGCAGCTATAAATTTTTGACATTCGCTTTCCCATTCGCATTCGCAAAAAAGATGCGAGTGTTTGGCGAATGTCTCTGACAAACGCAAAAGAAATTATTTATTTGTGGTAAGTCATCTGCTAACGTTTATATTTTTTAGTTATATTAGAATAAATAATAATGGAACGGTTTTGAGTAGCTTTACTAAATTAAAAACACTTTCTCTTTTCTTCTTGTTACTTTAATTAAAATATTAATGAAACTAAAAAAATAATTATAATACATAATATTAATATATTTATAGAAAAAGGACTTGAAAGGCCTGATCAAATTAATACTATCTAATAAGCCTAATTACATATATACTCAGAGGCACAATTAATCGGCCACTTATTACATGTTGATTCCTTCAAAACTCTATTATAATTGAATTGTTTTTCAGCCTTGCATTATTGTTTGCAGCGGTCTATTGTAAAAACGGTTAGATGCATGAATAATTTTTTTTTTTAACATTATTTGTTGATAATTTTTTGCTCTACTGTTTTATAATAGATTTCAACATCTTTTAAGCCATAGAAAGAAAAATATTTGCAAAAAAAAACATTTTATGACCATGTTGACCTTGAACATCTGAAGACACGCCCATGAAATTTTTTAAGACTTTTGAGACAACATTTAGAAAGCCACAATAATGTTTCGATGAATTTTCAGCTTCTTATCTCTCATTCCCAGGTAAATTTGATTATTAAACCCCACCAAAACAAAAGGCTGCCCGTTCACTACCGAAAAAAAACCATTCACTGCGGTCCCACACAGTTTCAAGACATCCATATCCATATCATCTGAGAGAGTATTGGGATCCTCGGCGTGGACATTTACATTTTCGATGTCACCTGGAAGGCAAGCGGAAAGACCCAGCTGGCATCCAAAAAATTTTGTGTGCTAATAGACCGAAGGGGTACTTCGTCCCATATGGAGTACAGTTGTCATCTCTGGGCGGGAGCACCTGAATACTACCTCAGCGCTTTGGACTCATTTCAAAGACGTGATGTGTGAATCGTCGACGACCCTAAACTCATAAGCGATATTGAGCCCGCTGCCTATACACATTTTTTCTACCAATGAAAGAAAATGAAATATAAACTCAAAAACTAAATATTGTTGGTGGTTGATGGAGTAACCAAATATTCTCAGTTCATTTTCTCTCTAACTATCTATAACAGAAGTCTTTATCATTAAAAAAAAATATACATCACATCTTTTAAAAAAAAATTATTTGTTCCTCCGATCAATAAAAGGCGATGCGAAATATCAAGCCATTCGTTCATTTTGATTGCTCTTTAGTTGAAAAGACAATATTTGCATTCGCGAATACTAGAAATAAATATTCGCATTCGCGAATGTGAAAAATCGACATTCCTTATATCACTAAACTATGCTCCAAAGAGTCTTAAATAATGTTTTTGTGAAGATACTTCAGTGCGCTATCACCACGCAGCAAACCAGCGGATAGGAATAAGTCATGAAATATCTTAAAGAAAATAGCATACTTTCAAATAAACAGTCTGGATTTAGGAAGGGTCGTGGAATTGCAACGGCTTTGTGTGACGAAGTACCACATATAGGAAGCTAGGGACTGTGGAGAAGGGACAATACTTGGACTACTAGACTACTCCCACGCTTTTGATGCCATTGATACATCCCTACTGCTCTCCAAGTTAGCATATTATGGATTCGATTCAGAAACAATAAAGTGTACTCACAGTTACTTAACAGGTAGGTCACAAAGTAGAAGTCCATAACCTCACCTCCATAACCAGGCTCGATGTTTGGCCCCGTCGGTTATATAATGCATGTTAATAGTATGTGCAATGTTGTGAAAGACTGCCGCATCTACATGCACGTGTTAGTATTCATATTAATATAATTATTATTATTACAACCAACTACTTCATATAAATATTGATAAGCAAATTATATGTTTATTTTAAAATTAAATACATTCAGAAAGTTATATTGTAATGACGGTAGTTGATCAAAATACATGTTGTCCCCGCCCATAAAAACGAGTATTCTGGTTGGATTGACACACTTCTTGTCGAGACGTGGGCGACTGGTAGTGCCAATACGAATATTAAAGATAAGTATATACTATTCTATGTTGTGTAAATAATGTTGTAGTTTCAATGTAGATATAAAGGTAATGATTTAAATTGACTTGTTTGTAAGCTGTTATGCTTTTCAAATATTTTTTACTGGTGGTAATCTATAATGAAACTAATGTACTATATCTTAAAATAGGAGAATTATGTTGTGATGATTTATTATTAACATTATGTTCCAATTAGTATTCTACTGCCTTATATGTAACTAGTACCTTGTAAAGAAAACATGTTTAAAAGAGTGTCCTTGGAATTTCTTGCCTGTTCCTCTCCAAGGATCTACTTCTTGGAACAGGCAACTAGAATCACGACCGACATATACTGACACTGACTCCTATTCCTGACATACTTGAAATAAATAATTTGGATTTGATTTATTGTTTCTAATTATTCCTGTTACCCGCCATCCATAAACTATTATAACCTCTAGATAACTTTATCCAAGGAATACTATTATAATGTGTTTTATGTAAGGTTATAACAATAAAAATTCTAACACACGCAGATGATACTTGTCTTGTATACATAGATAAGGAACTCAATATGATAGCAAATAAAATTCAGGGAGATTTTTGTAATGTAATAAAACTAGCAGCACCCTGCGGTTTCACCCCCGTAAGTCCAGATCCCGTGGGAATATCGGGATAGAAAGTAGCCTGTATGTTAATCCAGGTCTCCAGCTATCTACATACCTTGGTATGTAGATAGCTGTAGATAGCTGAACCGAAACCGAAATCTGAAATCGGTTCAGTAGTTTTGGCGTGAAAGAGTAACGAACATCCATCCATCCATCCATCTATCCAAACTTACACATTTATAATATTAGTGGAATGGGCACACGATATCGGCATTATCATAAATGACAAGAAGATGAAATGTATACATATTCGCTCCCCTTATCTCAAACGTGTAGACCGAGCGCCATGCATAGTAGGGCATAGCTACGACTGTATGCATAACATGAAACCATCATGTGAGTGCGCAAGCATTGAGGTGGTGGGGAATTACAGGTACCTAAGCCTGGTAATTGATTCTAACTTCTCGTGGAAGATACATATAACGACCTTATGCGATAAACTAAGGGCAGCCCTAGTAAAATTTTTAAATTGCATCAATTTTTTTAATTAATGAAAGGTGGGTTGGTTTGTAATTTATCTAAGTTGCAATAGCCTTTTTACCTTTTACATTGATTTACCCAATGCAGTGACGTTAATTAATGTTGAAGAGTTCCCTTGGTCCTTCAGCTTATAATATATATTGTGACGAGCATAACTTGCTTAGCAACTATATTAAGCTAATTGAATCGCAACTCATGAAATACATTTTATTGGGTAGTTTCGGTGGCCATCTGTGGTCTTCATCGTCAGTTCCACTTCACTAAATGGTGCTTACCGAGAGCAAATGCAAAATAAAACTCAAATCACTAAAGGAGTGCCTATAATATTTGAAGATTGCCCACGATTTCACCAGAAGCCCAATATACATAAAAAAAGATTCCGAAGAACCTTCTCCTTTTTTTGAAGTTGGTTAAATATATTGAGAACGAACATCATAGAGTAATACAAAAAACATAGTACTAAACACAGTAAGAAAGAGTAACCTTTTTGATTTTATATGAAGTTATGTATGTAAAATAAGACCGTATGGCACGAATTCTCATTAATTGTCACGTTTTATTAGTCACGATCAGTTGAGTAAAAATATACCAATTTTTTTTACTTCAAAGTTTAACATTGTTATTAAAAATTTTAAAAATATTATTACATATACATATATGTACGTCTATAGACAATGAGCGTGGCCTGTTACTTAATAGCAGGCCGATAACTTTGGACACCGACAAAACCTCCATGACATGAATTAACAGCAATGTGGTATGTCGGACTCAAATTTACTAAAATCACACGGTGTTTCGTCACGGGGTCTTATTGGCAAAACCTCAGGTGTAAGAAAATCTCTAGAGAGAAATTGACATTCTTTAGAAAGTAAATATCTGTGTATCACGGCAGACTTGGCCGTCTCGCTACAACTACACAGTGAGGTTTTGTTGTTTTGAAACTGCACTCCCAACCATGGAACATCGCGCCTCCATCTTGGTTCTGCTTCTAGAGTAACGGGTAAAAGCCTGTACAAAGCTGCAAGGAATTTTTCGAACAACTAGCAGAATCAACTTGCCCATAGTTTATCATCTAAATCGTTATTATGTTTTTATATGTATGTATATATTATGTTTGCGTACATATATATGTATGTATGTTTATGATATTATTTTATCCCATGTACTTTATTTAAGTATTTTTGTCTGATATTTAGTTTGCATATTTACCTAATATACTATAATATTTTTAATGCACCTGCTTCCTGTTTTGTCTGCATCACCCGAAGGCTGGCAGGGAATGCTTAAGGCATTAAGTCCGCCTCTGTACTCTATGTGCATAAAGTTTTAAATAGATAAATAAACCCACAGAACTGAGAATAAGTACTTAGAAAGACCATCAGCTGTACTTTGTTCGAATTCACGTGTCGCCAGTTGCACACGTTTAGACGATAATCATTATTTTACACACATACAGAACTCTATGCTAATTCGTCACAGAGTATTTATTTAACACGAATCCTAAACGCCATTTATAACTATACTAAATACACCCTTATTATGATCAGTATAAGGTAGCGTTTCGTAGACATACTTGCCAGCCGTTACGTCCGATACAGTACGTTTATATAATGACTCATTCACCAAATAGTTTCGTGCAAAATATATAGCAATATTCCTGAAAGCAATGTAGTTCACTGTGTGTTCTCGTATTTAAAAAAAGTAAGTACTCAAGTACGATCCGCAATGTACAACTGTTTTAGAACAAATAGATTAAATAACAGTTTTCTCTCCTAAGTTACATAATACTTTGTGAATATTTGTCAATACTACTTAAAAAGTTTTTGGACTTACCAATGATATTATAGGACATATTGTCATTGGTAAGTCCAAAAACTTACTTTAGACACGCTGCAGTTCTGACTTTTTTTTCGAGGCGTAAATTATTATCGTGTTATAATATGATATGTCCATAATTATAATTTCTTTTTTCAAGCAGCAACGTTCCTGGCGAATTAATTTTTACACGTGTTTGCCAAAGCTATGAGCGTTTGCTCATAGTATAGACGCGCGTACCCCACCCAAATCACACTTCAGACTTATTCTCAAATCTGTGGGTAAACCTGTGAGCTTCGCCGCCTTGTACAAATTCTCTTTCGTTTTCTTTGCACGGCCTTGCATAGATCAGTTCCTCGCAAAACGAGACGGGGCAGAATATCACATCAATAAAGCAACATGTTATTAATATTACAAACAATAACGTCCATTTTTGGCTTCTTGGTCTGATCATCCTTTTTGTGAAAATTGACTACCTAATAAATACCGATTCATGTGTTGAATTCTACATTTTATTTGAATCCTGTACATATAAGCTGGTCAAATTAATAGAATCGTGCGAAGTCATATTTTATCGTCGCCACATCTAAAAGTCTTATTTATTTTATTAAAATTAGGGACAAACTATAATAGATGATAACACAGTTCACTATTTAATAAGAATAAGTTAATAGACATTATTTTGACTGGTTATACCGGTAACGCAATGGTATTGGTCGATTGATAAATATTAATGAATAGGTGGGGTTATAAAAAAGGTAGTAATAAGTTCAGAACATTGTCTTGAGGGCGAAGAGTGGTACGAACAACTTGGCAGTTACTGTAGTTAGTGATTTTCATATTTTATATCAGTAGTTGTGAGAATGTTTGTAACATCAGAAGTGAGATAAAGAACGCCCCCAATTGAAAAAAGAAAATGGTAGTAAGCAAAACGTTTCTTGTGCACGATTTTGCTATTCCTAAATTCCAAATGGTGTTCATCGAGCAATCGTGATGCAATGAGTATGCATCTAACAGTGAGTAAAAACGTTTTCAAAAGTAATTTCCGAGTGTGTGTTTATTCTAATGTGGGTAGGTACTATCGGATTCATTATTGTGATATGCTTATGGTTAATTTAGAGTTGAAAGCTTAACTAGTATTTATAATTTACTAATTTGTTCAAAATAATCTACGGATTGCAATCGGTACATGTATTTTATTTAAAATAAAGAGGGTATATTGATAAAATGAGATGTTGGGATATTTCTATATTTGTAGAAACTATCTACCATAAAAACATAACTGTTATTAGGTACTTTGATTTCTTGGATTAATTTTTCAAAATGGTTAAAAATGGGTTTTTACGAGTTATTACGTAATTCGGACTTTAATTCGAAGTGTTTATCAGAAGTCCTAGTAGTAGGTACCCACTAAGATGAAAATCGAAAATGAAGCATGGTTAAATATATGATTAACGGATATGTAAAAAAAAAACAAAAAACCTTCAAAGTGATGTTAATAACTGGTTTTTTGTTGATATCAGGGCAGGCCGAGCTTCACAGGAAAGTGAAGGGAAAGGATCCGTTCTAAGTAAGTACTTCAAACACGTCGAAAACTTGATATGGATACTTAATATGGATGAACTAGAATATAGATACCTTGGACTAAATTAGCAGAACTGGAAGAAGACCACCTGAAATTGGATGGACTAGGATGTTGTCCGGTATTTATAAATCTGTATATGTAAATACTGCCTAGTACATTTTATGACTCTTTCATAATTTTGTTGATAAATTTATAGAGTGGAAATGAGAACATAAGAAAAATATGTATGACATAGTCTAGTACATTTGCTTCGGACGATACTGGGTAACCTATATGCTTGATAACGGAATTTACTCGTGTAAAGTCAGATGTTGAGACCCGTTGTGATAAGCAACTAGGGTTGGCCAAAGGCCATCGCCTAGGGGAAGCTTCGGGTGCTTGACGTTGGCTGGTTAACTGGCCGCCGATGGAATAGTTATACACGCACGAGTAAATTCTCACAGCCAGATGTTGAAACTTGTTGTGATAGCAACTAGGGTTGGCCAAAGGCATCGCCTAGGGTAAACTTCGAGTCTTAACTTTGGCTGCATAACTGACCGCCGATGGAACAGTTATATAAGCATTAAGGTTCTAGTAGTGTCCGGGGTGTGTCTAAATGAAACGGGGAGCTCTTTATCTACTGGCCGTCGATGGAATAGTAGATGGAAGAGCCCTCGTAGCTGTTTACAAAAAAAAAAGTGATCGATGCAAAGAAATATATTGAAATAGTGATTGATATATTGAAATAGTGAATGAACACTTATGCTGTTTACATCGCCCGCGTATATTAAAATTGGTAAATATTTAAAATTGTAAAATAACAAAATATAAAGTGGTGTAATCGAGTGCAATAACAGTTTATGATAAGTGTTAACATTTGTAAGAACTTTCAAATAAGTACTATTAAGACTAAGATAATTTCTTTTACACTAAATAAATTCAGTGAAAAAACAATTATAACTAAAGTGTGTGTGTTTGTGGCCGCAAACTTATATTGGTTCCGAGCAATTCAATGAAATAACTAAGCATTGTGCAATTATATCAACATTTGTTATGAATTTACCTGCAATACAAAATAAATAAGAACTTTGTGAAAAATTTTTTTGAATATCTGAGGTAGGACTGAATAACTAGCTCCACTTTGTCTTAGTAAGTAGCGAATAGACAAACTAATAATTCCTCTATTCGGCACCAGAGGGCATAAAAGTATACCATAGAGAAAATTTGGTAGAATTTGGTAGTTATTTTCTACTAAGATGGGTGATGAAAATGTTACTGTTAGAAACAAAATCAATATTTCGTCAGTCTCGGAGTCTTTGATGTTCGATACAACGACTATAAGTATGCCATGTACATGATAGTGAAATAATTGTGGGTTTAAACCAGCAGCTTTCAAAATTAAGAACTGAATTAGAATGTGCAAACAACGAGATAGATAACTTATTATGCGAGAATACTGTACTGAAGAATGACTTAGAAAAGTCTAAAAAAGTCATTGAGCTGTATAAAAAAGTTAGCACAGGTGATGTAAAATGTTCAACTCCAGGACTTAAACGTAAAACAAAGATAAACCACAAATTCAGTAATACGTCTACTCCAACAAAACAAGTTTCAGAAATTGAACCTGATTCCATAATACCCGAAAATAGTTTAAAAAGTAGCATGGAAAATGATTTGCCACAATCGCATGAAAATATCAATTCGCCCAACGAACAAAATTATCATAGAACAAATAAACCAACAAGTTCTTCTTCTACTCAATATATTGAGGCTACAAAAAAACCTAAAATAGTAATAATGGCAGACCACCAAGGAATACATCTACGAGGAATATTGCAAAGTTTGGTGGGCTCAAAATATGCAGTTAGCTGTTTCTGGAAGGCAGCTGCAAACATTTCTGAAGTATTGAAGTCAAAGGAAATTTATTCTTTAACTAAGGATGATTATATTATAGTTCTAGGTGGTATAAATGGTGTGAATCCTTATGAGTTCCAATGGCATGTACAAAACTTTTTCCAATCCGTCACGAGTCCCAATATACTTGTTAGTGAAATACCTTACAATAAAGCACTATAATATATAAGCACAATAAGCTTGAGAGACTCCAAAATCTTTGTATACGATTCGTATTTGGACTACGCAAATATGATCATGTTTCTGAATATCGAAAAAAGCTCAAGTGGTTACCTATACGCCTTCGCCGGAACACACACATCCTTTCATTGTTATATAATATTCTGTTTAACCCCCTATCTCCACCTTACCTAAAACAACAGTTTAATTTCTTGCACGATACGCATCCTAGGTCTCTGAGATCGTCAGAGAACCTGAGATTAAAAATGCATGGGCACTCCACCAAGTTCATGGATAACTCCTACTCTGTTAAAGCGGTTCGGCTTTGGAATGCCCTACCAGTGGAAATTAAGCGCGCACAATCACTACCTGTTTTTAAAAAACTAGTCAAGAACTACTATCTATCACTAGGAGATGTCAACACATAATTTACCTTTTGCCCTTCCGTTAAAGTCGCTGTGTCACCGTATCATATATTATATATTATCGTTTATATTTCTACATGTTTAAAGTTTACTCGTATGTATACTAGCAAGATATTTTACGTAACTAAATAATGTAATAAACGTGCACCATACTGCCCTAAATTTATTTTCATCTTTTTTTCTCCATCTCATGGTTGCCTGTAAGAGATTGCCGTAGAGCGATAAGGCCGCCAATTGTATAAACCGTAATTTTAATTAATTTTGCTTTTTGATGTTTCTCGTGTACAATAAAGAGTTATATTATTATTATTATATTATTATTAACGAGAAACAACTTAACTATGAATTACGATTCATGTGTGGTAAATACAAAAACGTCACCTTTGTAGACATGAAATATGCCACACTTTTACCACATAAACAACATAGATCTTTAATTACGTGTCGTTACTTACTAAAAGAAATTCTAAGAATTGGATTACCACACAAATTTTAAAAAAATTAATGAATGTTTTCAACAAAATGTTAAAAGTAATTTCATTGAAAAGAGTACGCAGACAGATAGTAATTGCTTACCAATGTATCAGGATAATGAGTGCAATGACTAAAGGTAAAAATGGTAAAATTGCAGTTGAAGATTTTTTTCGTATACAATAACATAAATATATTACATCAAAACATAAACGGGTTAATTAATAAATCTGATTCTTTTAGTTGCATTATATGATTTAATTGATGAATACAAAACTATTGATGTAATTTGCTTTACCGAACATAATATGATAGCTTCAGATGTAAGTCTTGTATCGATCCCCAATTATATAGTTGCTACATATTTTACAAGACAATGTAGACATGGTGGAACTTGTAAAATGATTAAGGTAGGTATAAAGTTCAAAGTTATAGATTGTGTAACGAAGTATAACGTTTCAAATGTTTTTGAAAACTGCGCTGTGGAGTTGATAGATCACAATATTGTTATATTATGCATATATAGGAGTCCTCAAAATAGAGAAGCTAAAATAAAATGATTAATTTGATAAATGATTTATTTTTTAATAATTTATATGATATTTTAGAAATTTATAGTTTTAAGACAAATAAAAAAATTTTAATCTGTGGGGATTTCAATATAGATTTGTTGAAAAAAACAATAACTCTGAGAAATTTAAGCAACTTCTAGAGGGATTGAATCTTAAATGGGAAATAAGGGAACCTACTCGAATATGTAGTGGTTCCTGCATAGATAACATTATACATAATATACGAGGAAGTAAGGGTGAAGTAATCGATCTGGCTATTTCTGATCATACGGCACAACTCCTAAAATGTCCAGTTAAAAAGACATGTCGCCTAAATTATTGGATTACGACTAAAAGAGATTATTCCCGCAAAAATATCGAGAAATTCAGAGAGTGTCTTAAAAATGTTTCTTTTAATGACATATACAACGAGAAGGATGCGCTTAAATGTTTTAATTTATTTTACGAATTATTTAAATTCATTTATGATTAAAATTTATGCTTTCCAGAAGTCAAGGTAAAATAAACACTACTAGAAAACAAAAATGTGTCAGTAAGGGTATCAGAGTGTGTAGCAAAAGAAAGCGACAACTTTTGTGGAATTACAGAAAAGCGCCTAGTGTACTAAATAAAAATAAATTCAAAAACTTTTCAAAGAGATTAAAAATAATTATTCAACTTACACAAAGATCACAGAATAATCATAATATTCAATGTGCTAAAAATAAATCGAAATCTACGTGGAATATAATAAATAAACGAAATCTTAATTTTCCAAACGAGAGCGTAGCTCGTATTAAGAATAACGATACCATAATTTCAGATCCAGGTACAATAGCCGAAGCTTTTAACAATTATTTTATAGACCAGGTACAACCACTGCAAACCACTATGTATTTTAAAAATAGCTGCTTGCAAAGTAAATGTTCATCTGTTTTCATGGCTACTACGATTACACAAGATATACATCAAATCATATTAAATTTAAATAATACCCATAGCACAGGATATGATGGCATAAGCACAAAAATAATAAAATGTGTATCAATAATCATAGCTCCAGTGCTTAGCCACGTTATAAATATGTGTATAGTTGATGGTGTCTTCCCGAATATACTTAAAATAACAACGATCAAACCTCTCTTTAAGAAAAACGACCGCGACGATATGTCCTGCTATAGACCATTGGCGTTGGTTCCTTTATTTTCTAAAATAATTGAAAAGTTAAATATAACAGTCTTTATGAATATTTCGAGAAAAATAATATATTTGTTGATAATGAAAAAGGATTTAGGAAAAGCAAGTCAATTGATATGGCAATCTACGAGTTCTTGAGTATAGTAACTAGCCGAGTAGACAAGAGATTGCCAGTGGTAGGACTTTATATGGACATGACAAAGGCCTTTGATTATGTTAGTCACAATACTCTTATTCAAAAACTTTATTGTTATGGTGTTAGGGATAATGTATTAAAATTAATTGAGTCATATCTAGATAATCGTCAGCAATTTACTGTAATAAATAGAATAGTTAATAACAAGGAGGTGTTATACAAATCTAGAAAAAGAACTACTATATACGGAGTTCCTCAAGGCAGTGTCCTAGGCTAAATAACAAGGGGTTATTTATAATTTACATTAATGACTTTCCACAATCTGCTACATGTCCGATGATTATGTTTGCTGACGATAGCACATTGGTTTTTAACAGGGGTGATATAAAACAATCTCTACAGATATTGATCGGAATATTGACGTAGTTATTGATTATCTAATAAAAAACAATCTTAAGACAAATTTTGACAAGACCATGTATATGCAATTTGGACAAAAAATGAACAAAAACTCAGACCTAAATGTAAATCACAAAGGTAACGTGATTAATGAAACCAAAGTGACCAAGTTTTTCGGACTGTACATAGATAACTCTTTAAATTGGAATGAGCAAATAGATAAAGTATGTAGTAAATTGCATCAATACTCATATAACCTAAACATACTTAGGAAAACTGTAAATCAAAATATTTTAATTACAGCCTATCATGGCTTGGTTTCTTCAACCCTGAGATTTGGCATAATATTTTGGGGTTATGCAACTGGAAAGGAGAGGATTTTCATAGCACAGAAACGATGTATTAGAGCTATTTGTAACCTACAAAGAACTGATAGTTGTCAGCCATATTTTAAAAAGTTAGGAATATTAACAGAGCCATCTTTGTACATTTATGAAACAGCCATGTTTGTCAGACGCAATAGAGACAAATTTGCAAAAGTAACAAGCCAACGTAGAGCTGATAAATTATATTTAGTTGCAAGTAATACTGCAAAACATCATAAAAGCATATTTTCAATGGCACCAAAGTGTATAATAAATTACCAAAAAAACATACGATTATGTGAAAGTCTAAAAGAATTTAAAAAACATTTGTTATCTTTTCTTATTGAAAAAGCATATCGACGCCCCCGTGCAATAAGTCTGTGATCGAAAAATACAAATTTTACAGGAAAAATGATTTACTGTTTTTGTTGAATAACTTTCTAACCTGTGGGAGCATTGAAGTCATCGACACGTCAAATGAAAGCTATTTTTTTATGAAATGTAATTTTGCCATTAGCTTTAAATTATATGCTTCCTACAATCTGCAATATGAAAAAACTAATCTTACAGTTTCGAGAAATTTTTTACTATTCTGTAAAAGTAACTTACGGGATTATTGTGGTAAATTTATTAAGATTGTTGATTTATAATAGCATACTATTGACTTTTATAACGTTATTTTTATTACAGCGAGTGAACGTAATATATCATATCCAAATTATTCTAGTAATTTTAAATTGGCAAAAAATACTGTACAGATGAAATACAGTGTTCTTTCAGGAAATTTGACAACAACTTTTTTAAATAACCATTCAACACAAAAATACGTTTGAAGAATAATAAGCCAAGGTTTTTTATGAAAACAATTTATAATATCATTTTTATTGTATAAAACACAATTGCAATTAACGTTTTACAAATTTTAGCCATAATAAACTATGTCAATAGAATATAAGTGATCATTTATTAAACATTAAATGAGATCAACGATAAATTAAACAAAATCACTGTAAAATTCTAAATAAGAAACAATGGAAACATAAACTGAAAAATCAACAATTATCCTCTTCATTTTGGTCTGTTGCGTCCCCATTATCACTACGGTATATAAACGGTAAGGATTTATAAATGGAACGATTAAATCTGGGGATTGCGCCAGTTTTACAAAAACTCAATAGTTCTGTGTGCAAAGCTTTGCGATTGGAATGGGCTGGTGGTATCCCTGCTGCAATTCGATATTATCTGGAACAATAGGTGCACCTTGTGGCCGTTTACGTCTTCGGAATACGTGTCTTTAAAATTGTATTTAAAAAAGAGCTTATTTTCCTACGCATGTATTGTTTTAACCCCCATTACTTACGTCCAGTGTATTACCTTTCCATCTTTATCTCGCTGCGAATTAGTGTCTACAAGTTGTTTAATATCATAAATATCGGCTTGTTCAAGTACTTTAACAGAATACTTTTCGCCAGTAACTTTAGAGTTCAAAATAATATTATATATTTGGTCGGGAGTATACACCACTTTATTCTTTACGTTTCTTTCAGTGCATGCAAATGATACCTGGCTTTTTCACTAAAGACGTTTTAACTAAAGGATCAGCCTGATCAAATAAAGAACACGAAGGGTCCTTTTCTGATTTGAAAATTGAGTAGTTGTAATTTGTATTAAATACTGTTTCATATGGACGTTTTGTGTTACTAATAACATTAATGTAATTTTGATTTGCAAACCGCGAATTTGTAAAAGCAATAAACTTTTGATGTACTTAAATTTTCTGAAGGATATTCTAGTTTAGATGTATTTCGAGAATAATGTGATTCTATTTTAGGAAACAGTTCAATATGTGTTTTAATACTAAACTCTGTAGCAGCACTCATTTTCCGCGGTCCGAAATTATGAAGTACGCTGTTATCTATGAAATCCTCATCTGAATTTAGAGATTTAGAAAATTTGTTTTACGATTTGTAAAGTATTAAGTAAAAATGTGTTACAAACAAATACGTCCTCATCATTTAAAGGTAAATGATATTTTAATGTTTGTTTGTTTCTACATTCTAATGTCATTCATTTAATAGTATCAGTCTTGACATGTTTACTTAAAAATAATCATTTAATTTCCCGATCTTTGAGTCGTATAAAAGTTACAAAATATGCGTTACCTGACAGACAAACTAAATTTTTTACCACAACCTTTTTTACACGTGCATATGGGACCTAAAGATTTTTAGGGTACTTCAGTAGCATCCTTCATAGGCCTCACCGCTGTTCTTCAGGTTTTTATAACGTGTCTAATTTTTGTCCAGTTTGCGTTTTCTAGTCAGTTTTTTTTCTTTGTTAGCTATAGGTGGTGCCTCCTGATTTCTCGTAATGCTTTTTTTATCATCTGTGCAGTTTACGTCAGAAAATGTACTTCTGTAGTAAAATTATGTTCCACTTCAATCTTGTCATCACCCCCATAATAATCCTTTAGTATGCTTCCTGTCAGTGTCACATCAGTTCAATTTAAATTTTCGTTTTCTATTTTTTAAATAAATAAATTTAACACGAAATATTTGCGGTTATGCATTTACCGGCAAGTACTGGAACTTATTCACAATAATAATCCGGTAATAGAAACTTACCGAATACCGAAAAGAAAATAACTTTTGTATTAATGTGTAATGACATTTTTCTCGTCATTAATGTTTTCACAAATTTCCGTACAACAAAGTGGCTATTTCAAATATCTTCGTAACTATCACTAGGAAAATTCTACAAAAAATCACAGTTATGTATTTCGACCCATAGATGCTGATTTTAGCATAACAATAAAAAGTCCATAATAGTACATTACCGACTTATTGCAGGGGGCGTCGATATTATTCAATACAACTTTTTTTGAATGATTCCTGTATTTAAAAAAATATAAAATAAAATAAAAGGTATTATTAAGTATATTCTTTAATGTTATTTAATAAAATTTTATGTAATAATGATCTAATAATAATAAAACATACAAATTTTAAATGGTTGGAGTATAGTTTATAATGTAACTGAGTGTAATTTCTTATAGTATTGTTATATAAGCTTTCTCGTTTTATAAACTAAATTTTAGGAATACATTTGTTATATTTGTACGCCATCAATATGGCTGATCATAGCGATCCTGTAAATATTTTGATAAGATCTTGTATACCTATGTTCACAAATAAACTATGATTATGATTATAATAGATACAAGCTAATGATAAATACTTTGTCCTCAGCAACTATACCACACCATGACGCTATCCGGGACGGATGCGTACGCAGGATGGCCCTGTCGTTGCCACATCTAAATGTGATTTTCATATTTTATATCAGTGGTTGTGAGAATGTTTCTAACAATTTCCAGATTCATATTTAAATAAGAGGTCATATTTAGGCGTTAGAGGGCTGAAAAAAACCTTGAGTGAGAAAGAATACGATAGTAGTATATCAAATATTAGAAACTAGAATTTAATAAGCTTGCGTAAGCGCGCCTGAATGTGACATTGCATATATTTTCATGCTTATGATATATGCTACCAATCACATCACGAATAAATTGATGCCAAATATATTTTATCTCATTTTTATGTTGGGAGAAAGAACGAAAATCCTTTTATTCCATAAACAACGTAACTACTACACCCAGGTATACTCGTGGGGGAGAAAGATTTTACTGTCTGCCAGGTCAAAGGAACCGACGTAAAGGTCTGCCTTCAGAAGTATAAGCTTTTGAAACTTTAAAGACTAATATATATATATAAATTTCAAGTTTTCTAAAATACTTTTGAATAAATATTTTTTTTTGAAATTTTCAACTTGTCTGCCACCACTTTAGAACCGTGATAATCGTCTGCCTTTTTGTTTAAATAGCTATGATAGTATATTATCTAAACGGCAGCTTTCCTAAAATACTTTTTTAGTTCATAAAAATATCACACCTGTTGCACCTGAATGTAACTGGGGCCACCGCGACCGCGCTTAGCTAGCCCCCCACCTCATGGTTGGTAGGTGTAACAGACTCATTGAGGAAATTTTAGACTTTCCTAAATTATGTGTGGTCTACCGTTCACTGGCTCTTTAACTATTATCCATATACTAGCCGTTCCCACAGTTTCACCTGCGTTTATGGTTACTACTCTGCTCCTATTGGTCGTGGCGTGATGTTATATAGCCTATGGCCTTCCTCGATAAATGGGCTATCCAACACTAAAATAATTTTTCAATTCGAACCAGTAGTTCCTGAGATTGGCGCGTTCAAGCAAACGAACAAACAAACTCTTCAGCTTTATAATATTAGTAAGTATATGTCGGCGATACGCCAGGGTTTCCATGTTCAGGGTCCATCAGAATGAAAACAAGCACTAAAAATTAATTAGTTTATTTTCACACAACCGCCAGCACAGTAATAATCTCCTTTTCACAATCCAAACGTTTTTATAAATAACCTTACAATAAATTTTTAAACGGATAAGCGACTACAACTTATTTTATAACAAATAAATAAAACGATTTAGTCATTAATAATTCTTGAATATTCAAAATCAATTTTACACAACTTTAAATGATTTATTATACACAAATTACATTTATTTAATATAAACAAATATTATTTTTATAAAGATCGTCAGCAGATGGCGCTGCAATCAGGATTCAATAGAAGTTAAGTTTTATTTAATGCATAAAATAATAAAATTTGATACAGACTAACAATATTAATTCTAATAGACTTTATTTACACAATTATTTGAATATATTATTATTTTAAATGGGTATTTGAATCATTTGGGAGAACTTTACAAGAACATGTATCGTCGGCAACATTAATTGAAATCAAAAAATCAAAGGGCAATTTTGTTCAAAATTAAATACTTGTGACGAATAACGTATTTATTTGAATAAAGATTAATATAATTTTTATAAAAACACCTTTGCAAATAATGCATTATTTTAGAACAAATTTAATTACCATAAAAAAGGTTATAGTATGTTCACATTAAAAGATAGACATTTATGCTGTCGCGGACTTTTTTTTTTAAACTCTTTAAGAGTTCTAAAAAAAACACACGGGGAAATGTATAATTTTTGCGTAACTTTAACCGTTTACGCAGCGCACGCAACAGAAGCTCTCAAAAAGAATAATTTTGACGGTTTTTGCAACATTTTTCAGTGATGCTTCGCTCCTATTTATCGTAGCTTGATGTTATATAGCCTAATTATTATGAATTAATAATATAACTATAATTAATTTCATATATTGTTGAAATATGAAATTATTGCAATACATTCTAAAATTAATCATTTCCCAATTATTATTATTTTATCCTTGCAAAATTCGTCAATACTATAATAACACATCTGAATCAATAATGTCTTGAGTTTATTTTTAAATAAATAAACGTTCGGAATATTCTTTAATTCTAGTGGTAATTTGTTCAATACATTTATAGACTTATACTATGCCATAGAATGAAAAACCACAGATGTTTTTTGATTACGTCAATAGTAATCTTGACAAATGTTATGTAAACCGAGAGTTCTTTCCGTGTATATTTTAATCGTGTGTCTTTTAATCATTATATAGTTAAATAATGTACCTCCGATACAAAGGGAGGAAGAACCACCGAGTCCTCCGACCAGGCGAGGTGATCATGACTGGTGAGCCACGAACCACGGTTGATGTTGGGAAGTTGTACACATACTAATTAGCATACAATTTTCATATCGTGATGTAGGATGAGTAGTTCATACATAGTTCAGCAGGTCTTCGCTAGGTGGCACTAAATTATGTTATATCAGCATGTAGATATCGGCACATCATTTGCATCCAAGACCGGATGTCGTTAGTGTTAACTAGTCAGCTGTTTACACTCCCTTAAGAAGGGTGCCTGTGCCACAAGAAGGCAGTAAGAGCTAGTTAGAATTGAATGCCGCTAAGTTCCAGTGAGTTCCAATGAGCAGAGGTTGAGTGCAAGGCTGCTGTGTATGCATTCAGTGCACGGAGATGAACAGTAAGATGCTCGGCTTACATGGATTGTAGACGCAGCGTAAAACAAGGTTAGGTTGATGACTCATACATATGAAAATATTGTTTTTATTTTTAAATTTTGTACAATAATCCAAAAAGCAACTTTAAGATGATGCCACATCACACATATTTTCATAACACGAAACAAAACCAGTCCGGAAAATACACGATCCAAACATCACTTAGACAAATCGATGAGAACCTCATTTGTCAGGGGAATGATATGAGACAGTATACTTACATGCTCATATTACACATGGGTACATTAAGAGCCTATCAAATTCATAATACTTTGTGTTTGCCTCTTCCTTCTCGTATATTTTCAGATATTGTTCATTGGTGTATAACGTCTTTACACGTTCTTTCTATTAATCTTAATCTGTAAAATGTACCTACATACAAACGAAGGAGTCTTTTAATTTTGTCATCAAAGCTGTTAAAATTGTTGAAAGGATTATACAGCAGCAGAAAGCTTCAAATTCTTATAACGCAATATATAAGAATTAGCTGTGTGTGTTATTAATGACTTAAAAATAATTAAAAATAGTTTTTATTATAGATAGATAGATAGATAGATAAACTCTTTATTTTACGACAAAGAAAGAAATTAATACAAACTTGTATACATAATGTGTAGATTCTTACCAAACTAAAGACTGAGTATAATTGGCGACCTTATCGCGATTTGCGATTTCTTTCAGGCAACCATTGGATGGAAAAAGAAATTATGAATGAGATGGTCAGTTGCAGTGTACAATTAATTAAACACTTTAGATTAGTTTACTTATGCAATAATATATACATTTGCGAGTTTGCTATTAATATTATAACTTAAAACTAAAATTATATATATATATATATATATACAGGGTGCTTCAAAAAAATGTATACACACTTTAAACTATTGTAGTTTTCCCGCTCTACAAGGCTAATGTTATATTTCTTCGCCAGGTGCAAGCATAATCGTCCCTCTATGTTATATTATCAGTTGGAATTTGTAATATCAACATGGGGGACGTACGTTTGAGTTTTGAAGAACGTAAGCAGGTTATTAAGTGGTACTGGAAGTTTGAGAATGTAAATGAAGTTCAAAGACAGTGGAGAAGGGAGTATGATACAGAACCACCTTCAAGATTAACAATTACACGCATACGAGACAAATTCGAAGTTCATGGAACAGTGTGTGATGTGCATAAAGGTCATTCAGGTCGGCCTCGAACAGCTACAAGTGATGAGTCATCAACGGCAGTCTTGGAAAAGATGAGGTGTACAAACGTAAACCACGTAACCTAGACATTCTTTGGAATGAGATTCAAGCAGTGTGTAGAGAAATCTCATTGGACGTTTTGATACGATGTACAGAATCTGTGGTGACTCGTACTCAGAATTGTATTGATGCTGCAGGTCACCAATTTGAACAGTATTAACATTTGTTATTTATGTTTCATTTACATTGGACTTTCAGCTTTCTATTTTCCTGAAATTTAACTTTGTAGAACGGTAAATAAATTTTCTATGGAAGTTCAAAGTGTGTATACATTTTTTTGAAGCACCCGGTATATATATATATATATATATATATATATATATATATATATATACAAATATATACACACATACAAATTCTCCGACGACCTTAGGAGCCTTGAATGTGTATCGTTTAAGAATTTGAAGCGTTCTTTAAGATAGGAGGGCGTATTAGGGTTGAAGAGTGTACTGTATAATAGTGAAAGGATATGAACATTCCGGCATATATACAATAATAAAAATATACGCACTTACAGATAAAAAGGTACAAATACACAGTATCAGACCCTCAGCCACTTAGCAAGTCAAGTAGTGTTCCTTTAATAGTTTCTTAAAGCTGGGCAGTGTTTGTGCCCGTCTAATGGGCAGTGGTAACGCGTTCCACAAACGGATAGCCTGCACTGTATATGATTTGTCCATAAAATTTGTGGAATGCTGTGGCATTTTTAAAGTCAAATTCTCCGACGACCTTAGGAGCCTTGAATGTGTATCGTTTAAGAATTTGAAGCGTTCTTTAAGATAGGAGGGCGTATTAGGGTTGAAGAGTGTACTGTATAATAGTGAAAGGATATGAACATTCCGGCGAAGGCGTATAGGTAACCAGTTGAGCTTATTACGATATTCAGAAACGTGGTCAAATTTGCGCAATCCAAAAATGAACCTTATACAGAGATTCTGAAGTCGCCCTAGTTTATTAAATTGGTCCTCGGTGAGATCAGGATAGCTGGCATCTGCGTAATCGAGAATTGGAAGAAGAAGGGATTCTGCAAGCGCAATTTGGGATAATTTTTGGATAAATTTATATGCTTTTGGTTTCAATCTTTATCAACTAAGCATGTACAAACAAATAAACGATTTATAACGATTAAAATACATACAAAAAACAGTATGTAAATTACAGATTAGATTAGACATCATTACCATTGAGATAGTATTTGGAACTTTTAGGTGACGTGATACATATATTGGGAATTTTTGTGAATGAAACTATTGTAAAATAATAGTTAACTATACTTTGCTGTATATATGAAGTGCATGCATGATGTTTTCTATTTTTTACCCCCGACGCAAAAAGAGGGGTGTTATAAGTTTGACGTCGATGTCTGTGTGTGTGTGTGTGTGTGTGTCTGTGGCATCGTAGCTCACAAACGGATGGACCGATTTCGATGCGGTTTTTTCATTTGAAAGCCAGATTCCTTGCGCTGGTTCTTAGCTATGTTTGGGTCCAGCAGTGTAAGAGTATCAGCTCTTTTCCAAAATTATGTAAGGCATTTTGTAATCGTTGAAGGGATTTTCGAGTCGGGGGTGTTTTAAATTTTTAATTTATCAATTATCATTTTGAAACGATGAAGTTAACTGTAACATTTTTATTAAATTTATCTATTGAATCATCCACTTTATACTAATCTGTATTTATTTATGAATATTTTTAGAGCAGATTACCCATTGTTTTATTCACTTATATGAATCTTTTTTTAACATAATAAAAAGGACAAAAATAAATACAACGTAACCCCAGAAACATGGCTACAAAATATTATTGATCAATTAATCTACTGTATTGAAACAAGTGCACGAAGTCGTATACACAGGTATAAAAGACTTAAATAGCTTCGGTAAGCACCCCATACATAATTAACTGGTGATAATGTTAAAACTACTGTTAGTGTTAGCCTTTGCGAATTTTGTGTTTTTCATAACACCATCAGAAGGTACGATCAGGTTTATGGTTTATTTTCTATCGAATGTAGGATTTATGATCAAGTTTGTACTACTGGTTAAGTTAAATAATATTTTGGTAAATTATTATTTTTTTAAGCAAAACAATCGTCAAATCAATTATCTTTAGGACAGAATTAACAGAATTTTAAATCTATGAACCGGACGAAATGTATTGATGTGACATGAGCGGTAGATGACTCTAGTCAAATCCATTTTCTTAAGTTGGAAGATTTTTTATTTCAGTAATGTTAATATATATGTATGAATACATAATAATAATTTATGATCTGATAGAAAATGCAAACAAGCAGAGCAAATTCAGTATTTTCTAATAACACTGTTAAAAAAGAACTAAAATGATTATGCATTTTAAATAATATAATTATAATTAATTAAATTATATAAAAACGACGATTATAAAATGCCATTAAAACACTACGTTATGTAATTTCACCAATTCCACAATCGTACATTTTAATCAATACTTTTTTTTTTATTTAAAAAAAATGTTTTATTTTAAATAAACAAACTCAGGATCTTCAAACAGTATGGCTAGCAGTGCCACAATTCTCAGATCTCAACCTTCTCATCAAAATGAAACATGTAAGTAAAATTTTTATGTTCACTTGCTTTATCTTTCTAGACATAGTTGGAAATAAGAAGTTCACAAGTTTAGACACCTATTAATTTTGGATACAGTAAATTAAAATATGTTCGAAGGCTCATAGGAAATCAAAGGGATTGCAGGTTCAACTAGATACTCTCAGCAGTTTGATCCCCACCTGGGCAGTTGACAATATCGGGACGTTTTCTTCAGAAACGCTGATGGCATCTGTCATCGTCTATTTGACTATCTTAACCGAAGGTGTCACTCGCATGATGGTGATGTCGTCGGGCTTTCAACTCATCGTGCATTATTGCACATTCTTGTTAACCCCTCCAGCTAACGCTTAACGCTTCTGTTAGGAGTGGGTTCACGTCAGTAGTGCACTGAGTGGGGTTCGAACCCGCAACCACTTGATCACAAGTCCGACACGTTAGCCAATGCGCTACCGTCGCTTATAGATAATTCTTACTGTAGTTCTACATTTAGGCCGATCAGTAGCCAATCGCTTCCACTGCGAAGGTTCGAGGTTGCATTTATTCTTGTGCCGCTTCTGCACATCTTTATACCTGAGAATTTGTCCACCTTGTTTATGCTTGCCCTCCTTAAGTTCACTGTAAAAGATTCGCTTCGCAAATCGCTCATCCACCATCCGATAAACATGTCGGCACCAACCGAGCTGTCTCCGCATCAGATAGGCTTCAATACCTGGCACCTTGGCTCTACGCAGGACGAGGTGTTACAAGCACGATCAGACTCGCTGGTGGAAACGGTTCAACGTACGGACGTTGGTAGTTCAACGTATGGCAGCGATAGGCGGTCCATGTCTCAGTGGAGTATAGGCAGCACAATAACCACATAAACGTTAAATTTTGGTAGCCAGTTTCAGATCGTGTGAGCTGAAACCTTGCGATCCAGCTTTCCGAATGCCGTGGCTGCGGCTCCAATACGGCTGATGATTTTGGCGTCAAGGTCGCACTTAGATGTCACTGTGCTCTCGAAATATTGAAATTTATTTTACGACTTTCGATATTTGCCATGAAGCTCGGAGAAATAGACTGAAGTCTATTTTCTTCGAGCTTAATAGCAAATGTCCCATGACCGTGGGTGTCCAGGGACATCACTTCCGTTTTTTTGATACTACAAAGAAAGTAACACAATCTTTTGCAGACCATAAGGGAATTTAGCAATAAAGTACAAGTTATCCGCATACATAATCTCTGAAGTTATTGCGTGAGACACTTTTATGCCGAACTTAAATCTAAAATTAATGATTTTACAAACAATTTTGTTGTATTACTGACTTTATAATTACTTATTGAAATTTATTTAATTTCCTACTAAGTACCTATGACCAACGGGAATATAGTATTTTTTAGTACAGGGAACGTGTAAAATTCTCAGTCATAATATATTGCATATTATATACAATCCAAATACATTTGTGCACACCCCTTGCTGTATCGTCCACAAGTTGTCCTCATTGCCATAAATGAATATTTTACCTCGTTTCCTACTAGTTAACGTATTTAGTTACGACAACGCTTGACACGAAAACATTCACCGTACATATATGTAAGGTTTAAAAATTATACCAAGGATAAAGAATGCCTTTCATAGCCACTTGTCAAATTGTAGCATGCACAAGTGCCCAAGTAGGTTTCATTAAGAAGCACCCACTGTGTATAATAAACTGTCTATATCTAATTATTTTATGAAATTAGGTAAAAACCAAGGAAGGAAATTGTGTTACAAGTCCAGTTTATAATTACCTCGAAACATAATCTAACTAATATTATAAATGTGAAAGTTTGGATGGATGGATGGATGAATGGATGTTTGTTACTCTTTCACGCAAAAACCACTGAACCGATTGCAATGAAACTTGGTATGTAGACAGCTGGAGACCTGGATTAGCGCATAGGCTACTTTTTTATCCCGATATTCCCACGGGATCGGGATTTACGCGGGTGAAACCGCAGGGTGCTGCTAGTATACAATGAATTATTATTATTTTTTTAATTTTACCAACATCTAGTCTACTGATCTCTTAAAGTTTATAAGTCTTTATCGTGTAAAGTTTAAATTACTATTTTATTTTTTCTAATTTTATATGTTGTCTACATGTGAATGCTTAACCCTTAAACCTAAATATGCCTTGATAAAAAAAATTAATGAGCATTCTATAACGTAATTACTGTAACGTTCTTCAGTAATAATTTATTGTTCTTTTAATGTCATGTAATATAATTATTTTAATCAATATATTGAAAAATTGTTTAATAAACATCAGATTTGTAAACTTCAATATAACGGGCTCAAAAATACTTAGTAGCCAAAAGTAAGTAGGATTATAAATTGTTTTTGAATTCAAACATTTAATAGGCTTTATTTGATTTTGTAATTGGTATTGTTGTATTTGTTCTACAAATAGTTGAATGACTATTATGATGTAATGTTTACTGGGACGTAACATTTAGTTCACGAAAATTTAATAAATACGAAAGTATGAAATGTAACCATTTAACACATTACATGTTACATTCGTATACGTTACGTTAGTAGCAGGTCATGTACAGATTTGTGTATTTATATGTCATTTAAATTACAACTCAGTTTTATTTAATAGTGATGGGTCTATTTTCATGTAAACTGAGCCTTTATTCATACATATATGTTATGCGAGTTGAACTTATCCTAACTAATACTATAAATGCGAATGCGAGTTTGTTATTATTGAATAGTTTGGGAGCTATGATGCCACGGACAGACACACAGATACACATACACACAGACACACAGATACACAGGCACACAGACACGTCAAATTTATAACATCCCTCTTTTGCGTCGCGGGTTAAAAACGAGAAAGCAAGAGAAATAACAATACCATAAGAAATTATACTGAGTTACATTATAAACTATACTCTAACCATTTAAAATATATATGTTTTATTATTATTATTAGATCATTATTACATAAATATTTATTAAATAACATTAAAGAATATACTTATTTTTTTTATACTGGTGTCATTAAGAAAAAATTGTATTGAATAATATGATATATATTTTTTCTTTTTCTATAATAAATGTTTTTATTTATTATTTTAGCCAGTCACTTAATCGTATGTTTTTGGTAAATTATTACATACTTCTGGAGCCATTGAAAATATGCTTCTGTGATGTATTACTTGCAACTAAATATAATTTATCAGCTCTACGTTGGCTTGTTACTTTTGCAAATTTGTCTCTATTGCGTCTAACAAACATGCCTGTTTCATAAATGTACAAAGATGGCACTGTTAATATTCCTAGCTTTTTAAAATATGGTTGACAACTATCAGTTCTTTCTAGATTACAAATGGCTCTAACACAGCGTTTCTATGCTATGAAAATCCTCCCTTTCCAGGTTCGAGGAAACCAGGCCATGATAGGCTGTAATTAAAACATTTTGATTTACCGTTTGCCTGAGCATGTATAAGATAAACGAGTATTGATGCAATTTGCTACATAATTTATCTGTTTGCTCATTCCAATTTAAAGAGTTATCTATGTATAGTCCGACAAACTTGGTCCCTTGGTTTCATTAGGTAATCGCTTTACCTACGTAATTTACATTTAGGTCTGAGTTTTTTTTAATTTTTTGTCGAAATTGAACAAACATGTTCTTGTCAAATTTATATTAAGGTTGTTTTTTGTTAAATCATCAGTCACCAAGTCAATATCTGTAGATTGTTATTATAGTTTATTTTTTGTAACGCTTTAACTACGCAGCCGATCATCATGAAATTTTGCACACGTTGCCAGGGGTACAAAAAATAACATAGGGTACTATTCATCCAGAAAAAAGTATTGTTGCCGAGCGATAGAAAAATAACTTTTACGCGAGCGAAGCCGCGACTATAAATAACCCAATATTAGTGGAATTTAAAAAGAATATTAGAAATAAATCTAAATTCTAAACAATTTCATTTTATTAATTAATTAAATGCAATATGTTTTTTACATAAGCAGCATATATATACGCCGTTGATAATATAATTTATTACTAAAATAGTTAACAACAAACTTAATCGTCACGCCTAATCGGTCACGATCAGGTGTTTAAAACAGAAACGATATATATATATATCGTGAATATACATTTAAATTTTAAATACAAGGATTTTGGTAAATAAGGTTACTCATGTACATAAATCGTAGAAAAATATTTACTCAGGTAAATTATTATTATGTTCACGATATTTTGGTATCTTTTACGTAATTACAAAACAAATATTAATATTGTAGCACCTGTGTGTGGAAAGCATGTAATTTATTTAGATAGCATAAATGCTGGTTCTCAACCGTGAAAATATTCCGAACTAGATCGCTCTAAACCATTTTGTCCAAAAATTGATAAGAGAGTCCAAAAATGGCTACGTTCGGGATGATAACGACGTACCGTATGCATACCTCAGGCATAATATGTTTACATTTCTGTAAACATAAGATATAAGATTACTGTTTTTACTTTCAAATGACTCATTCCTGGCAAAAGCATTTAGCTTTAGTTCATGTTTTGTTTTTTTAATTTGGTGGTAAACATATGATTAGCACACCCAAAAAAAATTTCAATTTATTTTATCCAGAATATTAGATTTATTTATTTTATATATTATTTGTTTTTTGTTTATATAACATTAGCTTCTAAAATTTTAGGTGAATTCTTGGCTAAATTTAAATATACAAAACAATAGTATTCCAAATGAAGGTTAACTAATTTCAATTCAATCTTCGCGATCGTCGACCGGGACTCACTGGGCGACCTAAGCAAGCACCTCAACAAGGTACATAAAAGGATACAGTGCACAGTCAAAGAAGAAAAGAATGGAGTCCTGCCGTTTCTAGACGTATTAGTCATCCGGGGCTCGAACGGGCGATTAACAAACACGGTGTACAGGAAACCGACACACACGGACCTTTGAGCTGACTCACACCATCACCCTGCTCACTTATCTTCTGTGCCTAGATCACTAATAAACCGAGCTCTCGACATGTGCGATCCACAATATTTGGACAAGGAAATGGAACACCTACGCCACACATTAGAAGCAAACGGATACCGCTGGCGGCAATGTACCCGGGCAGCGAGTGCGATTTATACGCGGAGTGACTGTTAAAGTGGGACGTATATTGGGACGAAAATATGGTGCCAAAACTATCTTTCACCCACCCGGACAGCTTAGAAACCTACTGCCCTCCCCAAAAGATGTGGATCTACTTGGGGCCCCCGGTGTATACTCGATTCCTTGTGATTGTGGCTTGAGGTATGTGGGTGAGACTCATCGGAGCGTCGCACCTAGGCTATGTGAACATATACGCGATGTGAAGAACATGGACTGCAACAGATCGGCCGTCGCTGAACAAGTTTCAAAGTCGGACACGGCCCATTTTATACGTTTCGACAAGGCTTCTGTTTTAGCGAGAGAAAAATATTTCGTACCGCGAAAAATACGAGAGGAAATCGAAATAAGCCGTCGTCCGAACTTCAACAGAGACAATGGGTGGGCATTACCTCCAGCCTGGCGACCGTCTTTGAAACTGATGTCCCACGAAACTGTTACGGCTCCAAATACTGACACAGTCAGTTCAGTATGTACCAAGGTGCCTGCAATAAAAGACTTCGCAACACACAACGCCATGGAAGCGCAGGCGTCCACATCCCGGCGGTCAGTGCGTCAAATGAATCGGTGGGACAGACAACAATCCAGTCTGGCACTTGCAACTGGCGCGGCAGGACGCCTCACCCCTTGATAAAGGGCCCCCATCGGGTCCGAAACTAGTCGGGCATCCCCGAAATATACACGTGTGTAAAACCGTATATCTTAACTATTTAGATCTGTATTAAACTATTCTATTCTCCTTTTTCAGCTCCCATTATTTGTGGTAAAAACGAAATATTCTCAAACTGCAGCAACGGTGGATGTGGTCCTAAAACTTGCGATCAACTAGGATATAGAATAGGCTGTGTAAAAATGGACCAGAAATATTGTAGAGGAGGATGTATTTGTAAAGAGGGGTATTTAAAAGATCAGAATGAAGAATGTATACCAAACTCAAAGTGTCGTAAGTATTGAAAATATATTTCATTAATTTAAGACAAATAGAACAATGTTAAGTACAGTAGAACTCCAATTATCCGAATTAATGGGGACCGGGACCCATTCGGATAATTAAATATTCGGATAATCGGATTTTTTAAAAAAAAATTGCCATTGGAGAGAATAAAAGCTACGTTTTGATATTGCACTATTTTTTTATTGAATTAAATGAAAGAAACATGAAATTTTCACATGATTTAAATAAAAATCATTGTTTTTTAAACATCTCCGTCAATGTAAGCTGTTTTACGGTCTTCAACCGTTTTCGGGCAGCCAGGTCACGCATTCGCTTGACGGTGAGCAGTTGCAAGTGGTCACACTCGGGCTGACGCTCCATCCACTTCAAAGCAGTCTCGAGGCCGGCAAATGCTTCACTAGCTGATGGTCCAGCGTCTACTTCAACATCAGCAGAAAGTTCTTCTTCCACTTCCACTTCAACATCTTCTCTCACACTTACAACAATTTCATCGTCATTGAGAATTTGAAAACCAGGGTCAGACGTGTCACAAGCCATCCACTCTCCTACATCTTCAGCACTTACTTCTGTACAACCAGGAATTTTTACAATCATTTTTCTTATTTCCTCTAGTGACAACGCATCTTTATCATCATCATCCTCTCCATATTCTTGTTTCTCATTTTCTTCAGATTCTTTTTTTTTGTTCTTCTCAGACGGTAGGCCTTTCAGTTTATTCCACGCACGTCTTAGCGTCACTGCCGTAACCAAACTCCAAGCTTCCGCTACCATGTAACAGCAGTCCTTTAAATTTATTTTGCTATGATTTGCCAAAACCAATTCTTCATCTTCAGCACCTTCGATCAGCAGTTTTCTCAGCAGTTGCCTTCTGTAATGGCGCTTCATTGTTTCAATAACAGACTGGTCCATGGGTTGCAGCAAACTTGTAACATTGGGAGGCAAAAACGTCGTTTTAAACTGCCCATTCTCTCTTTCCAACAGTTCTGCTGTAGGATGAGTGGGTGCGTTATCAACAATTAAAAGCACCTTACTGCCTTCTTTTCCCACCGATTTTTGGTGCTTTTTCACTTCAGGAATAAACACTTCATCATACCATGCGGTAAACAAAGCTGCAGTCATCCAGGCCTTGGGTTGACTTTTGTAGAAGAGTGGAAGTTTTTTTACGTTTTTAAATGCTCTTGGATTTCTTGATTTTCCTATCAAAAGAAGTGGCAGTTTATGATTTCCAGTGGAGTTGGCACAGTTAAGCACTGTAACACGTTCTTTACTGACCTTATGTCCAGGGGCACTAGATTCCCTTTTAGAAGCCAAAGTGGTTTTTGGTAATGCTTTCCAAACAAGGCCAGTTTCATCGGCATTATAAACAAACTCCGGATCATAGGATTCTGATGCAGTTTTAAATTTTTCAATAAAATTTTCAGCAGCTGCAGAGTCTGCTGAAAGCTTCTCACCAGCCAAATCTAACTCGCGTACACCATGCCTGAATTTAAAATTCCTTAGCCAGCCGTTACTAGCCTTAAAAGATGAATAACCAAGCTTTTCTGCTAAGATTTTGGCTTTTTCACAAAGGATTGGACCTGAAATCGGATTTCCCATAGAACGTTGCTGCAAAAACCATTTAAACACGGCATCTTCCAAATTTTTGTTGGTTGCTGTCTTCATTGTTTTCCTGGAGGAACTTCCATCTTCACTTTCAAGCACCGAAACAAAGTTTAAAAGTGTTGACTTACTGTTTTTAATGTCAGAAATTGTTGCTTGTCCAACACCATAAATCTCAGACAACTTCTTACCCGTTACACCTTTATCGAGTTGCTCTATAATTTTCAGTTTGTCCGCTAACGATAGCACAACACGTTTTCTTTTCGAAGCCATGGTATAAAAACAATACAGTATTGTACACGCACAAACAAAAGTAAGCCGTAGCGAAAGAGTAGCGTGCGTCCTCGAGCAAGGTCAATAGCACACTGGCTAAAATTCCTGGAATTGGCGCCGTGACTGCAATGCGCCGGCGCTCGTGATTCGGATGATCGGCGATCCGGATAGTCGGAGTTCGGATAATTGGAGTTCTACTGTACTCTGATTATTTGGTTTAAATATTTTGACAACTCCGACGGTATCAGTGAGCCACAAAAACATTCTGAAAGCACGTATATGTTATATGCCCTTGATATTTATATGTACAAAACACTCAGTCAGAGTCAGTTATGAATGCTGCTGTTGTCAGCAGCAACGCCTTTCCTATTACAGTAGAAGTCCAGTATGGCTAGACTTTGAGACCTGCTTACTGTTGTATTTGGCGTAGTGAATATTCTTCTTGGCGCTGATGTATACCGATGATATTGTTCTTGAGCGGGAATTAAAGCGCAGTCACTTTCATGTTGTCTATTTCTTTGGCCATAGAGCTTTGGTGACCCTTATCAACAGAAAAAAACACGATGCTAATGTTAATTTTCTTTAAAGCGCTTTGTTAAAACCATGAGGTTTTTCATCATTTGAGTAACTGTAAATTACGTAGAAGTCAGCTATGCTCTAACTCTTTCACCGTTCTTTCACCTCTATGTGTCTAGCTGAGTGTGGAGGAGATCCAAACGCCATAACAGGATGTAGTCGAAATTGTGGTAACCAGTGCTCTGGAAATGCAGCCGTATCGTGCAAGGATGCTTGCTACGACGATGCCTGTAAATGCAGAAAAGGATTCCTATATGACGATAATATTGGCAAATGTGTACGTCCTAAGGATTGCAGTGTGTATTCTAATTTTTTTTTTCCAACTTAGTAACATCTGAAATTTTTACGAGTAAAACTACCAGAATTTGAATTACAAATATATGAAAATATTATCAGACTTTTATGCACGTTCGCCGGTTACGGGTGCTTTTAACTACGCCCTTCTAAGATCGGCAGTATACTTAATCCTACTGATCTTTTCAGTATACGTTTTTCGGGACCTACACGAACCATCTCACCCGCTTACAGCCGCTTACAGCCGCTTACCTTATAAACTCTTTCAGTCATTCGTTCTTCACTTCCCTTTCAACGTGCCCAAACCATCGGAGCATTCCTTTCTCGATTCTTGTCACTACATCTTCTTTCAACCCACGCCGTTTTCTTTCCTCCTCATTCCTTACTCTATCAGTCAATCATACGGCACATACTTGTCACTGAGCATTGCCATGGTATTAATTTTACTTTCATATTTATTCTGACACGTCTAATTATCCAACTATCGCTGGCATACATCATAGTTGGTGCCAACGCTCCCTCGTGAACGTGACGTGGGATTAATGACACGTTCTGACTTCTCGCAAAAGAGTGCAGGGCACCGTTAAGTGAGTTTTCCTTATGAACTTTTCTTTCAATGTCCTATTATACTTCCATCCCTTGTGAACATACTTTTAAGATAAATGAACTGATTCACTTGTCCCAACCTAAACCGCAGCAGCTTAAGCAGCTCCTTAAGTAGCTCTTTTCATGCTTTTCGGATACCATAACCTTCGTTTTCCCTGCATTTACTTTTATACTTTTTGCTTCAAACTTCATAATTTTTATCATATCCTGCACCTCATTTACCAAAGATACAAGTAAGCCTTGATCATCGGCGTACAAAAAGTACTTGACAGGTAACTCACCAATACGCAAACCGCTCTCCTATCCGCTCTTTGATTTTGTTAATTTGATAAAGTAAGGCTTTTTAATAGGAAGTAAATGTAATCTTATTAGTTTAAGCACAGTATAAGTATTCGCATGCCCGGCAAAGAAATGTGTTGAGAACAAATACTTTTTAACAATAACGTTTATATATACGAGTATATCGTGCAAATAAATGTTTCTTGTAAACAGTTTCTTTCTTTGTAAACAGTTTACTACGTTTTAACAACATAAAAACTACACTAAACCAAAATTAATGATGGTGGTAGCTCAAAATAGCAGTTCGAAAGGAAAATGAAGTGTTCTAGAGGGCGCAGATTGAGTTAACCGAAGAAGTGTAGACATAACTTTTATACACATATCTGTATATATGTATCTGAGCGTGATGGTCATGCGAGTTCAGTGCTTTTTTCCCATACCAAAATTACCCAATGTGCCTAAAGAAGTTTTCACACACATCTGTATACCTATATGTATCTGAGCGTGACGGTCACGTGAGTTTTATGCTGTTTCCCCATACCAAAGGTGCCCAACGTGCCTAAAAATTCACTTAAAAACAAGTTTACAATTGTTTTACTACGGCAACACCCTATTCAGGGAATAAGGCTGCTTTTCCACCAAAGATGTACGAGGATGCGTAGCGAGTGATGTGTTTTTTAAGAACCAATTGAATCGCTTTATTTACCTAGCCTCGCTCACCGCAGCTCCTGTGGAAGTGGCTTAGCAGAGGGAGGCTTTTGTACGTACAAAACAAGCGAGGGATAGGTGCGAGGGATTTGTGCGAGAGATGTGTGCGAGGGATGTGTGCGAGAGATGGTGCTACGGATGGACGTGAGTGAGAAACTGCTAGTAGTCACTAGACGGTGTTTGTTAGAGGTCAATGTGTATTGTACGGAAAACATGGATAATGCCCCTTTTATCAGTGGAAATGCATACACGATACACATCCTCGCACCGCTCATTTGCACACCGTTTCACAGTATCGATACGCATCCTCGCACCGCTCAGCTGCCTAGCACATCTCTGGTGGAAACGCTCACATCGTTTCACAGCTTCGTTACCGTTACGCATCCTCGCACCGCTTAGCTACCTCGCACATCTCTATTGGAAACGCTGCGTAAGCCTTTCGTCACCAGAACCTCACAAACGTTCAATTACAAAGTGTATAAAGATGGGACCACGTACCACGTGGTAACGTAACCACTTACACTTAAATCCTTGCTTACAATTTAAGTTATATATCGGTACAGTTATTAATACGGGACGTTAATTGATCGAAATAGAAGTGTGAAGTTAACATATTTCGACAGTCTGGCATGACGTTCGCTCTAGTCGTTTCGTTAAATGTACCTACCTACTTATGGACGTTAGTTAATTTCGAAATATTTTAATGTCTCCATAACTCTGCTGTTAATTATTTAACCACCCGCTTCCGCGTCCAACAACATGTGTGACGGTAAAGGATCAAGCGACAATCTGCCATCACTGACGACAGATATAATATTAACATGCTACAAACATATCTCCTCGATAGATTACTCACAAAAAATATGTGTTATTGAAAAATTCATGATATGTTTTGAGCAAAATTAGCTCTTTGTTAGTAGTTAAAGCTAGCTCTTAGTAACACTTCTAAAAGAAACTACGCTTGCTAAATGCAGGTTAAGCTAATTCTCCGCGAGATGCAGCAGTAATTACGAAACTTCACATAAGTTTCAGTGTATTAAGTTTCGTATAGTTTCACTGGCATAATGACATTTTTTATTAAAAATACACACGTAAAGTAGGTCAATCTTTAATCACATATAACATTTAATAAAAGACGGGCTATACTGGTGGAAGGAAATGTTTGATATTTAATTTACAGCCCCAGTATGTAAAGTCAATGAATTATTTTCTACATGCGTTAATGGTGGATGCAGTACTAAATATTGTTCAGAAGTGGGAAAATCAGTTCCTTGTGTTAAACCTAAAATATGTCATGCTGGATGCTTGTGCAGAGAAGGGTGGTTGAGAGCAGAGAATGGAATGTGTGTTCCTAAAGAGCAATGCATAAGTAAGTATAATTTTTGAAATGTGTTATTATATCGTTAGCCTTAAATACATTCTAAGTAAGGAATAAATAAGAAATAAGTGAAAAAAAACTCGGCTGCAGAGCCTGTTATTGTTACTTTTTTTATGTTTTCTTCAATATATATTTTAATATCATAATAATACTTTTTATTTTTCACATCAAAGTCTTGTATTGGATCTATCAAATGATGTAGTACACAACGAAACTACTAATACAACAACGATTACAATACCTGTTGACTTCAACCGCTTCACATACTATTCGGGAGTAATGTTATCGTCCATCGCAGACCTATTTAATTTACCATTTTTTACCGCAGTGATATATTACTTGACTTTAGTTGACTTGATATGTACATGATAAAATATCTAGTACACATACAAGTCAAGAAATTTAAAGACATCTTTCAACTAAATGTGAATTGATGAAAACCACCAAAGCATAATGATATTAAACAATTCTAATGAAGGGTATAAATAGTGAGTGCCATAACTTATTACTGACTAGCACCGAGATTCAATCATACTTATATTTCTATCATATGTAGCAATGTCATCGTTGTGTACTTTAAATAAATGTTTTGATTTTTTAGGGTTCCGTTCCTCAAAAGAAATAAAAAAAATTATAGTTTATTAAAATTTACAAAACCCGCTTTCTGGCTTCATCATCAGATCATCGTTACCAAGCCCAATCTGTTGGACTCGTCAAAACGAATCATATGAGACCAAACTGGAGGGGTTTACCTTCTGGTTCCATCATCAAATCAACTCTAAGAAACCAAATTATAGTATTGTCATCCAAACTAAAAAGTTTAATTCTGATACGACTATAAGAAGTAGGCTAAAATTTAAGTCCAAGATTATATAACCACTTTATTGTCCGTGTGTCTATCTGTCTACCTTCCCTTCTTTCCGACCTTTCCCTTTCAATATACTTCAAATTTTCCCATCTTTAATTCCTAAAGTACCCGTTTGGCAGTAATTGGCTTGCCCTCTACTACGTTAGTGGAACCAAATTATAGTTGGAAAATCTGGGAGTTTAATACGTCTCTGCCTACCTCTTCGGGGATACATGCGTGAGTGTATATTTTTTGCATTCAATGCTAAATCTTTTCATCAGACACGACATGTGGGATAAATGAGAGATACGAAGAGTGTCCACAATTGCTCTGCACACCACAAAACTGTAGTCAGATCGGATTTCCATTGCCAGCTGTACCTTACCCTGTTCCCGGTGATGACCCTTGTCCAGGACCGCCAGGGTGTGTTTGTAACAATAATTATGTGAGAAACGATCTCGGGAAATGTATACCGAAGAGGGATTGTCGTAAGTATTAACATGAAATTCTTATATAAATTTGAGTGAAATTGAAAAGATGTCCTTTTGAGAAGTTCTATATTTTTGAACTATGTTGACGCCTGGTTATAGAAAGAAAAACTGTAAAGCAAAATATTACAATTCTCAATTACATAATATATTTACATTACCACCTCTGCTTTTCAGTACCAACTTTCTTATTAATCAACATTATTATTGTTTTCAATCTTATACAGCATCGTGTGGAGGTGATCCGTATGCGTTGTCAGGATGTGGTCTTAACTGTGGAAAACTTTGTACTAACTACGATAAAGGACCTGTACCGTGCCCCAGAATATGTTTACCTAATGCTTGTGACTGCAAAGAGGGATATGTATTAGACGAAAATCTAAAAAAATGCGTTAGGCCTGAAGATTGCAGTAAGTGGCACCAATTTCTTTTTCTGAAATCGTAAATATGTACTAGATGTAAATGTTAGACTATCTTTTCAGCACCTTCTTGTGGCAGCAATGAAGTCTATGATACATGTGCCAACGGCGGCTGTCGAAGATTCAAATGCTCACAACCAGCGCTTTGCATAGATCCTTTAAAATGTGAAGGAGGATGTGTTTGTCAAGATAAATATTCACGAGCAGAAAACGGCAGTTGCATTCCAGAGGATCAATGTGGTCATTAGTTTTTGATAAATCCATTTTGTAAATTAGTTTATTGATGCCATTAATTGACTTAGGCCGCCCATAGTTAAGACCGATTCGATTTAATATCGTGCACATCGTGGCAGACTACGAATTCGCATCGCTCTGATGTATGGTCGGTTTTAGTAATGAGTTCAATCGGTATTTAAAAATATGAACTACCTCTCTCAAATTTTGTAATATATTTTATATTAAATCTTGACATAATTGTCATCGATGATGATTAGAGGTGGTTTAGTAATTAAAATAAAATACTTCAAACTAAAAAAAAATAAAATTTATCAATTCTTACTGTCTATGATACATGCGCAAACGGCGGTTGTCGAAGACGGAAATGTTCACTACCCGTACTCTGCATAGATCCTTTAGAGTGTGAAGGAGGTTGTGTTTGTCAAGAAAAATATTCACGAGCAGATAACGGCACTTGTATTCCAGAGGATGAATGTGGTCAATAATATTTTGAAAAATCTATTGTGTATATTGCTTTATTGATTTTATCATGTGACTTTGTAGTGAGTTCATTCGGTACTGAAAAATATAAATGAGAGCCAGACAACAAAACCCACTGAATGAGCGCCGCGAGTCAGTCCCATGAATGTACTACTTAAAAAAATATTATATTAATATTACAGAATTACAATGTCCTGTTGGCGAGACATTTGAAGAATGTCCAGATAATTTATGTATGCCGCAAACATGTTCACAACTTGGGTTCCCTATAGAATGTCCCGCTTTTCTAGGCGATTTTAATTCTACATCTCCGGATAAACCCACGTGCATTTGTGACGGTGATAATGTAAGAGATGACAATGGAAATTGTATACCTAAAGATCAATGCCGTAAGTATATTGAAATTCATGAAATCATCATTTACTATAAGTCAAACAAAAATGCTATTCTAGTAATTTTGAAATGGATATCTGCCTTATTCGTAACTGTGCTAGTAGTGGGTATAGACCTCCCCTGAAGATAAAAAGAGTGTAGGGTAAACGGCCATAGTATATCATCACATATTTGAAGGAGGTAGAGTAAAGCTCGAATTGGAGTTCATAATAATGTATAGTTTAGAAAAATAAAAATAAAAACTCGCTTTAATTCACTATTAGAGCGAGTTTTTTTAAATACATTAAAAATTATAAAAAGAGTTGCACTACCCACCTCCTGGCTCCATCACAGATCATCAGCAGACTCGTCAAGACGAATCATAGAAGACCAAACTTAAGGAGTTTACTAATAGCCCCTGAAGAATTCCTCTATCCGCCTCCTGGCCCAATCATCAGAGCAGCTCCAAGATGTCAAATTACAGTATTGTCATCCGAACTACATTTCCATACATAGTTTCGATACGACAATTAGAAGAAGGTTAAAATTTACTTCCAAGATTTGTTTACATAGTTAGGTACAATTCAAGCTAATAAAAGCGTGTTAAAATAGGGAAGCACATGTTCACACACATAGCTACCATAGTTTCGTTTTTATACTGGGGAGTATAGTTGAAGGAGGTAATCGAGAATTACATGAAGGTTGACTAAAACACAAGTGAGTGGTGTTGCTAGTGTTTTAGGCATCGGTAAAAGCTTATCATCAAGTCGGTCTTGTATTAAGGATTCTGAGGTATCCCTATCCTCTTCTATGACACTTTGATGACTTCTCCAGCAGAGAGTAGGGTCCAGAGAGAACAATCAACGGTTGCAATTCCTTTAGAAACTTGCTGAGCTTAAACGTTTAAAATTTTAAAATTAGTGAACAATTTTAGCTTCATGTGGCGGAGATCCGAATGCGGTATCAGGTTGTGGTGTGAATTGTGGAAGGAAATGCTCCAACTATAAAGATTACAACGCGATGTGTCTTTTGATATGTAATATCAATAGTTGCGATTGTAAGGAAGAATACGTATACGACGATAATTTAAATAGATGTGTGCTGCCTTCTGAATGCAGTAAGTTGAAGGAATCTTCATTCATCTTTTCTATTAAAAATATAAAATAAACATCTTAACTTTATAAAAGGTATTCCTTTACGTTTCCTTACACTACACACGCGTGTCAAATAAAAATATCATAAATTCCAGCACCAACCTGTGGTCTCAATGAAGTTTATGAAACATGCGCCAACGGTGGCTGTCGTAGATGGAATTGCTCAGAACCTATGCTTTGTATAGATCCTATAAGATGTAACGCGGGATGTTCTTGTAGAGATGGATATTCCCGAGACAAAAATGGTACTTGCATTCCAGAAAATCATTGTCCAGGTATCTACGATCTCATTAATTATATTTTATAAAGTATACGAAAACACTTTATTTCCAATCTGCACAATGATGCATAGAACTAAACACTTATGTTGGTAAAATTATTGAACTACTTATCGTTACTTATCATTTAAAAAAGAACTACATACCATTAAAATGATTATTAATTACATCGACTGGCCTGTTGGTCTAGTGGTTAGTGACCCTGACCGCTATGCTTATAGGTCGTGGGTTCGATTCCCACCTGAGTCTGGGTGTTCTTTGTGTCCGTTGTTTCTATGTTTGTAAAGTCCCCCGCGACACAGGAGTAATTTCTAATGCGGGAGTTGTCTTTTTTTAAATAAAAATTAAAAATTATAAAAAAATACTTACAGAATTAAACATTAGATGGAGAGCTAAATTGTGTTAAAGAGTCCATATTTTTTAACTCTCTCTGCAACTTTCACTGATAGTTTTTCCTATAATTAATTTGTAGTGAACAAAGTAAAAAAAGAGAATTATAAAATTATGAACTATATGTTTCTAGTTCATCATTTAAATAAAAAAAAAACAAATTGTAAAATATAATTTTAATCAAAACTACTAGTTTTGAATCTTTCAAAGACAGAAAATATTGTTATCACGTGCTAATAGTTGCTACACCCAAAAATAACACAATAAGGGCAATAACAAAAATAAAGTTGGTCGGGTTAAATATTTATAATCGTAATTAGCACGTCTATTTATATTTTAGAATAATAGGTATGTTATATTGTCCTCACATTTCATTTAGGCTTATAAGCAATATTACCAGAAATTTGAAAAAAATATGTTGAAAAAGAGTGTCCTTGGAGTTTCTTGCCTATTCTTCTCCATAGGATCTACGTATTGGAACAGGCAATTAGCTTCACGACTGATTTAGTCTGACTGACTCCTGATAATTCAAAAATACCTATTATTGGATTAATTGAAATAAATGGTTTTGATTTGATTTGAAATAGAGCAAAAATTCCTTTTTACTTTCTTTAAATACTTTATTTTTTCAAAGATAATAAAATTTATTTAATTTTATTTTAAAAGTATTATCTTATTTCAAGGACTTTGTAATAAACCTCACGAATACTATGATAATTGCCCTCATACGTGCCCTCCACAATCTTGCGAGAGCATTGGAAAAGTATATAGCTGTCCAGCGCAACTTATACCTCCGCATTGTGAAGGAAAATGTATGTGTGAGAAAGGATATTATAGAAACTTAATTAGTGACTGCATATCCGAAGAAGATTGTAGTAAGTTTTACGTTTAACTAAATAGGTACTTAATTTAACACACAATTATATATTTTTTTAATAAAATAAAATAATTATGAGGTGACTGGTAAGGGTCGACCACGCGGAACATTCCCTAGTCAATTTAATGATGATGGAAAGAAAGGGTACGTTAAAAGTACCCAAAACTTTTCATACAAACCTTGCATGAGAAGTTTAATGACTACTGAGAATCCTGAGGATAGAAAAGAAACAAGTGATGGGCTGGAGAAAGGGAGAAAGGACAAGGTATACAAGTATGTGTGTATGTTATAAAGAAATTATATATTTTTCAGAAAACTGTTCTGGTTTACACGAATATCATTCATGTGGTGGAGCTTGTGACAATGTGTGCGCTACACTAAACAAACGGAATCAAACTAATTGTCCCATTGTCAACATAGTATGTAATCCCATGTGTTACTGCGAAACGGGATACGCCAGAGATGAGAACAACATTTGTATTCCTATAGACGAATGCCCAGGTAATAAATGAAACAAACGGTAATTATTTAAATGTATCTCTTATTAAAATAACATGAAACGATGTCTTTAATTTCAAATATTATCTTTTACAGATACTTTTAATATTAGATAAATTAAATCAAACCTCTAAATAGTATTAAAATAGTAGTTGTCTTATTTAAACGCATCAAATTAGATCTTAGGTAGGATAGAGTGCCTGCAGAAATATTTAGATTGAAAACGTACCATATCTAGCATTTCAGAAAAAACCGTACTAACCAAAACCGTTTATCATTTTTTTATTTTTCTTTCATTTAAGAACCACAATGTTTCGATGATGAAATATATGAGAAATGTCCAGGTAATCTATGCATACCGCAGAAATGTTCACAACTTGGCTTTCCTCTAAGCTGTTCGTTTAACAGTGAGAATGACTGTCCAGAAGGACCAGGTTGTATCTGTGACAACGGTAAAATGAGAGACGATAAAGGCAACTGTATACCTATCGACCAGTGCCGTAAGTACAATTAAAGAAATAATCAGTTTTTGAAGAATGAAATAACAGTGAAACTGAAGTACCTGATCCCCGCTTGAATAGTAATCGTAAATTTACTTAAATATTTTTTTTATTATTTGATGCCATTGAATAAAAATACCTGAACAGTATAATTATTTATAGTCATTAACTTCTAGATTATATCTAATTTTTTGTATTGTTTTACGTACTGAATTTTCCTGCATTTATATTTTCTTTGTCACCCAATCTTTATTAATTCCGTTTTTGTTAACCAACAACAATGACTTTACAGTAACAACAGTACTGATTTAATATTCTAGCGTCATGTGGTGGTGATCCAAATGCAGGAACAGGTTGCAGTAACCATTGTGGTAGACGATGTTCCGACTACAAAGAAAAAAATGCATTCTGTCCTCTATTCTGTATACTCAATGGTTGCGAGTGCAGAAATGGTTTTGTATACGATGACAACTTGAAAAAATGTGTTCGTCCTGAAGAGTGCAGTAAGGACTATCATAACTTTCACACAGCACTGTGACCAATCAGTAAGATTTAAAGTGAATCCTAACACTTTGTTAATTATTTTAGCACCAACCTGTGGTATTAATGAAGTGTACGATACATGCGCTAACGGTGGCTGTCGTAGATGGAATTGCTCAGAACCTATTCTTTGTATAGATCCTATAAGATGTGACGTGGGGTGTTCTTGTCGAGATGGATATTCCCGAGACAAAAATGGTACTTGCATTCCGGAAAATCATTGTCCAGGTAGGTATCTACGATCTCATTAATCGAGTCTTATTATTTATTCAATAAAAATGTTGGTCATCTATCACTAGGAGAACCATTAGGATTAATGTTTTTCAACTCATAAGGGCAAGCAAGCTTACCGTGTGGTTGAGCGGTTCTGGAATTCTTAACGGTAAACGTAGGATTGTCAACCATACTTTATAATAACTTATCCTACTTTATTTTCTACAAATATATTTTATGCTTTTGCGCAAAAATAAAGTAAACAAAAATACTTTGTCCAATCTGCACAATGATGCATAAAACTAAACATTGAATGTCAGAACTGACATCTATCAGGTAAATTGTGTTAAAGAGCCCATATTTTTAACTCTCTCTCCAACTTTCACTGATAGGGTTTTTCCCATAATGAATTTGGAGTGAAAAATATAAAAAAGTTTCTGTAGTTAATTATTGAAATATATTATAAAAAAAAAAACAAATTATATAATATAATTTTAATCAAAACTAAAACTACTAGTTTTGAATCCTTTAAAGACAGAAAGTGGTGTTATCGCGTGCTATTAGTTACTACACCCAAAAATATCACAATAAGGGCAATAACAAAAATAGGGCAAAAATTAATTTTTACTTTCTTTAAATACTTTATTTTTTCCTATTCAATGAATTTGATATGTTTTTTTTAACTAGTTAGCAAACCTACAGTAACAGTAAAAGGGTAGTAAGTAGACGGTATGTGAAGTAACCTCGATACTTAAAAAGCAGTCCTTCTAAGACTGGAGGTCGGTACTACTACTACTTAACCGATTAGCAAAGATAATAAAATATATTTAATTTTATTTTATAAGCATTATTTTATTCCAAGGATTTTGCATTAAACCTCACGAATACTACGATCATTGCCCTCATACGTGCCCTCCACAAACTTGCAAGAGCATTGGAAAAAAATACTTCTGTCCAGCGCAACTTATACCTCCGCATTGTAAAGGAAAATGTATGTGTGAGAAAGGACATTTTAGAAACTTAATTGGTGACTGCATATCCGAAGAGGATTGTAGTAAGTTTTACGTTTAACTAAATAGGTACTTAATTTGTCACACAATTATATATTTTTTTATAAAATAACATAATTATGAGATGACCGGTAAGGGACATTCCCTAGTCAATTTAATGATGATGAAAATAAGGGGTAGTTAAAAAGTACCCGAAACTTTTCATACAAGCCCTTGTATGAAAAGTTTAATGACAGTAGAGAAAGCTCGTGAGATATGTAAGGATAGAAAAGAAACAAGTGGTGGGCTGGAGAAAGGGAGGAAGGATAGGGTCAAGTATGTTATAAAGAAATTATATATATTTTAGAAAAGTGTCCCGGTTTACACGAATATCATTCATGTGGTGGAGCTTGTGACAATGTGTGCGCTACACTAAACAAACGGAATCAAACTAATTGTCCCATTGTCAACATAGTATGTAATCCCATGTGTTACTGCGAAACGGGATACGCCAGAGATGAGAACAACATTTGTATTCCTATAGACGAATGCCCAGGTAATAAATTAAAGAAATGGTAATTATTTAAATGCATCTCTTATTAAAATAACATGAAACTTAATTTCAAATATTATCTTTTACAGATACTTTTATTATTAAATAAATGAAATCAAAACCTCTTAGAAGTATTAAAATAGTATTTGTCTTATTTAAACGCATCAAATTAGATCTTAGGTAGGGTAGAGTGCCTGCAGAATTATTTAGATTGAAAACGTACCATAGTTAGCATTTCAGTTTTTTTTTCAATTTTTCTTTTATTTAAGAACCCAAATGTTGCGATGATGAAACATATGAGAAATGTCCAAGTAATCTATGCATACCGCAGACATGTTCACAACTTGGCTTTCCTCTAAACTGTTCGTTTAACAGTGAGAATGACTGTCCAAAAGGACCAGGTTGTATCTGTGACACCGGTAAAATGAGAGACGATAAAGGCAACTGTATACCTATCGACCAGTGCCGTAAGTACAATTAAAGAAATAATCAGTTTTTGAAGAATGAAATAACAGTCAAACCCCGCCCCGCTTGAATAATAATCGTATACTTACTGAAATATTTATTTTTTATTATTTGATGGCATTGAATAAAAATACCAAAACTGTGTAATTAGTCATTGTCATTAACTTCTACATTATATCTAATTCTTTGTATTGTTTTACGTACTGGATTTTTCTGTGTTTATTTTTATCTTTGTCACCCAATCTTTATTAATTCCGTTTTTGTTAACCAACAACAATGACTTTACAGTAACAACAGTACTGATTTAATATTCTAGCGTCATGTGGTGGTGATCCAAATGCAGTAACAGGTTGCAGTAACCATTGTGGTAGACGATGTTCCGACTACAAAGAAAAAAATGCATTCTGTCCTCTATTCTGTATACTCAATGGTTGCGAGTGCAGAAATGGTTTTGTATACGATGACAACTTGGAAAACTGTGTTCGCCCTGAAGAGTGCAGTAAGGACTATCATAAATTTAACACAACAGTGTATTCAATCAGTAAGATTTAATGTAGATTCTAACACTTTGTTAATTATTTTAGCACCAAACTGTGGTATTAATGAAGTGTACGATATATGCGCTAACGGTGGTTGTCGTAGATGGAATTGTTCCAAGTCAATACTTTGTATAGATCGTATAAAATGTAAAGCGGGCTGTTCTTGTCAAGAAGGATTCTCCCGTGCCAAGAATGGTACTTGTATTCCAGAAGATCAATGTCCAGGTATTAAAGTTGTCACACTACTATCTAATCTATCTAACCCTATGTGTTACTGTGAAAAAGAATACGCCAGAGAAAAGAACAACATTTGCATTCCAATACATCAATGTCCAGGTAATCATTTCAAAACCATATTGCTGACCTTTACGTAAAAACAACTCCATACCGAGTCAGCTCCAACTTTCGGTTCAATATCACCTAACTATAAGTTAATGAATGCCAATTTAGCATACGAACCACCCTAATGGAATCAACACACGTGCATAACGTCGATCATAGAGCTCATGTTTGAAATCCCAAACGATTCATTTTGTTGTATTGTGTAGCCAAAGCATTTGATTAAAAAAGTGAAAGATAAAGCTAGTAAACAGAAACTCACCAAATGTAGGGTCGGGTACTATAAAAACATTAAGAAAAAATCACAGAAACAATAAAACTTAATAGACTGTATGCAATATTTAACAAAGTATTTTGGCATTATACTATAATCTGGTAGAAACAAAATAACGATTGATATAAACGACGTACAAAAATTAACACAACGACGACGTGCTAGAACCCAAGCCTTAAGTTTAAACTAGAACGCCAAATATTTAAAACTTTTTTTTTCATATAAACAACACAAATGGCCGACTGATCCAAACTAGGTAGAGCCTGTACTATATTAACCACACTGCTAATAAATATACTTAAACATTATTTAATACAGACACAGAACAAATGATTGTGCTCATCACACAATTATTTGTCCTGGGAGAGAATTGAACCCACAATAATTAAAAAATGAATATCCCTTTGACTCAACAAGGCTTACCTGATTTTTGTATTATTGCTTAAACTTATGCAAGAAAATGGGAATGACATTACAAGTATGCGAATATTAATGCGAAAGTTGTATAATATTTAAGTATAGAGATATACCTATAAAAGTGTTCAATCGGCTAACACATTCCAGAACCGCAATGTGGACCAAACGAAAGGTTTGAACAGTGTCCAGATTCACTTTGCTCTCCTCAAACATGCTCACAGCTTGGATTCTCAATAGATTGTATGGTGTCTACGCCGTCAGCAACCTACGATCCATCTTGTCCTGGGAGGCCAAGTTGTGTTTGTGATTATGGTTACGTAAGAGACGAAAATGGAAATTGTATACCACCGGAAAATTGTCGTAAGTTGTCAAACTCCAACTAGTTTCCTTACTATATTATGAGTATGTTTGTTTGTTGGTTACGCTTTTACTTCTCAACTACTCAACCAATCCTCCTGAAATTTTACATGTACGTTATTAGGAGTCAACCTTTACTCGACAAGTAACCAAAAAACGAAAACCAACGCGAAAAAAGCAACCAAAAAAGATACAAAAACCACTTTGATTTGAGTAGAGCCCCGGGCAAAAGCTTGTGATGTAAAAGAATTTTATAACCTACAGCTTCGTGCGGAGGAGATCCAAACGCGGTAAAGGGTTGTGGTGTTAACTGTGGAAGACTTTGTTCTAACTTTGATAAGGGACCAGTTCCCTGTCCAAAGATTTGCAAAGTTAATAGCTGCAATTGCAAAGACGCTTTTGTATTAGACCAAAATATTGGAAAGTGCGTCCGTCCTGAAGAATGCAGTAAGTATTTCAATAATTATATTATGTTTTCTACATTAGGTATACTATATACTTTACAAAACAATAATTATCCATTATTAATAAAATATTTTAATAAATAACTAATCTTTTTTTAAAGCACCTATATGTGGTAAAAATGAAGTATACTCAGAATGTATCAATGGCGGATGTGAACGCAAAAGCTGTTCTCAACTTGAAAAATCCGTACCTTGTATAAAAATCAACCCCAAGCAATGTATAAAAGGATGCCTGTGTAAAGAAAAATATTTACGGGCAGATAACGGTACTTGTATCCCAGAAGACCAATGCAGAAGTAAGTATTTAAAAATTCACAATGTAAATTTTAAATTTGAAGCAATGTGAGATAAAAGCCAAAATAATAAAAACATTTCATGTTTACAAGTTATAATTATTAAAACGAACCCAAATTATTATTAATATAGATAAGATGTATTATTTTTTTTTTAATTATGATTATTTTAATTTTCACCGTAAATCAAATTTAATATGGCTTAGGTTGATCTAAAATACATAAAACAAAGAATTGTTCGTCATACAGAACGATGCAATAGACCTCATGAATACTACGAAGCATGTGCCCGATCTTGTTCACCACAAACTTGCAAAAGTATTGTACGTAGATATCACTGCCCACGCCAAAGTAGACCCTGCAAAGATGCTTGTCGTTGTGAGAAAGGGTATTTTAGGAATAAAATTGGTGAATGTATTACCGCAAAAAAATGCAGTGCGTATTTACTTTCTATAACTTTAGCAAACCGAAGCGGGTCATGACCACTTTTGGTTTCCCATAACCCTGAAACACGAATTGTACAATAAAATTTTGTATATCAGAGAAAATTTAATTCTCCTCGCTGTAATATTCTTGCGTTATAAGATAAAAAAATATTTTTGTTTAATAAGAGAATTGAACTTACAGAAAGATGCACTGGTCCTCACGAGTACTTTTCATGTGGTGGTGCATGTGATAATGTCTGTACTACATTGCACAAACAGAACCAAACTCATTGTCCTATAATCAACAAGAAATGCAATCCTAAGTGCTACTGTCAAAAGGGATACGCCAGAAATGACAAGAATATTTGTATCCCTATAAACCAATGTCAAGGTAAAATACTTCATCGTTCATATTGATTTATAGACTATTTATAAACATTTCATAACTCTATATCCAAACCAGCACGTGGGCTCTGTTTGTCCTCCCTGTCAAAATACAAAAGACATTGTTGGAGTTTACAAATCGAGGGTAAGAGGCAGGTTTTCCCTTCTTAACTAAACTACTATTTAACTTTATTTAAGTGGTATGCATATTATTTAAGATATATAGTTCTACTTGCGTATGACAACCAGACCTGTAGAATAGGTTTTAAGCGCTGCACTCACCGATGTAAAGGCTGCTCCGCTCCCTGTTCAAAGGGCCCTTTTGGGCTGGACTCTGCTGAAGCTTCCCCGAAATACACACGTGATATGGAATCTATTTATGAATATAAATTTCTGTAACCCAATAATGTTATAGTTGGCATTGTATTGCTGCTCTCCTAATGTTCTCTGCAATTCAACTTTAGTATTCATTCTACGTCGGTTTACTTAAGACTATTAATTGAGTACGTGACATAGAAAAACTCTTTATTCTGTATTTTCTTTTATTATTTCACTTCCTTAAAGTACTTTTTTTCATTTTTTTTTTCATTCATTACCATTTTTCATAACTTTATCGCTAGAAAGTATGTGAAAACTGACTTCAGTTTTTTCCAACAATTTACCAATTATTTTACCTAACAAAGAAACATTTAACATTTTTCAGTAGATATTTGTGGTGTCAACGAAAAATTCAAAGAGAAACCGTCTCTTGTTTGCGAACCGGTCAAGTGTTCAGAGTTGGGCTTTCCACTCAACTGTACGTCCGTTGAAGATCCGCATTACAATCACAAGCCTGCGTGCAACTGCAAAGAAGGTTATTTGAGAGACAATCGTGGGGTTTGCGTACCCAAGTCTCAATGCCGTAAGTGATGTTTAATTTACGAGATACAGTCTAAAGGTGCTCCTTCATCGTGAGCATTCGCCTGTAATGTAACGTTACAGATCAGAGCATTACATCAGTGAGGGAGGAGAACCGAGCATTACAGTGCACCACCTCTATTGATACAATCTGTAATGTTTCGGCGGTTTTGAAATAATTGATGACTCTAATATCGTTTCATTTGTTTTTTTTACGTTAATAACAATTTAGAATTAATATTGCCGCGCTCAGCATAACGTCCGCTTCGTCTGACATTGTGGAATCAACTAATCAAATCGAATCATACATGTTACATTGCAGCCGAATGCTCATCAGTCAGGGAGACAGTATTGTAATTTAATGCTCAAAATTGAATCACAAATGTTACATTACAGGCGAATGCTCCCGGTGAGGGATATCTTCCTAGATTGTTTCTTCTTGTAACATGGGTTGTTTTGATTGTATTGATATTTTCATATTATATTTATTATAAACTTGCAACCCGTCCCGGCTTCGCACGGGTAGCAGAGACATCTTCAACAATCATCATCATATTTCAAAACACACATTACACAAAACCTTAACAAAATATCTACCTAAACTTTCCTTATGAATCGCTCTATCTATTGGTGAAAACCGCAAGAAAATTCGTTCAGAAGTTTTTCAGTTTATCGCGAACAGACAGACAGACGCGGTGGGGGACTTTGTTTTATAATATGATGATTGATTGAATTGATAATGATGAATTTATTTGTTTGTTTGTAATTAACGTGTTCACGCCTTGGCTATTCAACTGATTATCATGAAATATTGCATACACGTTGTCAGGGTCAAAGATTGGGGTAAAAGGGTAAAAGGTTTCATCCAGAAAAAGTACTGTTCCCGAGGGTGACCTTAATTTAATTGACAAAGTCGACATTAACGTAAGGAAAGCCGTGGAGAGCAAAGCTAGTATATTATGTTCCTTGAACCAAGCCACTCAACTCAACACTCAAATGCAGCATGTTTAGCTAAATGACGGGCCTGTTGGTCTAGTGGTTAGTGATCCTGACTGCTGAGCCAGAGGTCGTGAGTTCGATTCCCACCCAGGACAAATAATTGAGTGATGAGCATGATCATTTTGTACTGTGTCTGGGTGTAATTTATCTATAATATGTATGTATTTGGTAATATATAAGTACGTATATCAACATTCTAGGATTAGACGGTATATATCTATAATATATAACCGGTGTAATTTATCTATAATATATTATATAAAAGTAAAGTATTTAGAAATATATAAGTATGTTTGTCAGCAGTCTGGTTACCATAGCACAGGCTCTGCCTAGTTTGGGATCAGACGTGTGTCAGGTCAGTGTGAAGTTATTATTATTATTAACTTGGAGAGGTCCAAGTAAGCTAAACGTGCTAGGTGGGGGTCAAACTTGAGATCTCTTTCTTGGTCGCTAGATTTATGCCTTATTCTAACATCGAACCTTTTAAATTATAATGTCCCTTCTAATTATTTATTCTCTTCACAGCGTCTTGTGGTGGAGACTATAACGCGATGGCAGGTTGCGGCGTGAATTCCGGTAAAACTTGCTCCACTTATGACAAAGATGTGACATACACAGAATTGTGCTATACTAATGCCTGTGACTGTCGAAACGGATTCGTGTATGATGAAGTCATCAAGAAATGCGTTAAATATGAAGATTGTAGTAACACATGCGATGCATGTACAAAGGATTAAATATGTAGGTATTAATTACTCATTAGATTAATGAAATGTATTTTATTTAATATTTAAACTTTCGCGTTCCATTATATATAATTATATTAACGAGAATTAACGCAATCACGTACCTAATAGATATTACATACAGGCAATTCAAAGGTCGCGTTAATTCGGGTTGACGTAATTATATGATGAAATGTATGTTGATTTAACTTTTCTTTCTCAATCAATGTCTCCCCTCTTCCGCAGTTAAAACATATAACATTTTCTGAGGCGATTATGGTTACAAACTTTTTTATTACATAATATTTTTTTTATTTTTACACTTTTATTTTCACATTATATTAAGATAACTTTGTTATTCTGGGTTCCCCATTCCCAGCATGGGCTTTTAATCAATCCAAAAATGTGTACTACGTAATTACTTCGTTATTTTGTTATCTTACTAGCCGTTAAATTAAGAATGTTTACTAACATAGGTTTTAAGTATGACTAACACATATGAGTCATTGTAACTTGAATAAAGAATATTTATTATTATTATTATTTCTCCTTATTAAACTTAAAACTTATAAATTACATTTTTAAATATATATAAAACAAAATATATATTTAAAAATATAAAAAATAGTAGACCACCGACATCGGGTACAGAGACCAAGACACCGGTGGTTAGGGCCCCAAAGACAGGAACCTCCTCACTATACGGGCCGTGTCGAGGAGAACTGCAGAAAGCTGCATCAGTCCCTTGATCCAGCCGTCTAACGCGAGCCTCTTAAGGTGTTGATCGACGCTCTTGGGTATTAATCCATGAGCAGATATGACAATCGGAACAATGATCGCCGAATCGACATCCCACATATCGACAACCTCGTGAGACAAATCCAAATATTTTAATTGTTTTTCTTTTTCAACTTTCACGAGGTTTTCGTCATGAGGAACAGCGATATCGATAATCATTGCAAGGCGCTCTAATCGGTCTATCAGCACTATATCAGGCTTATTGACAACAATAGGTCTGTCAGTGATGATAGATCGATCCCAATACAATGTGGTACGACCATTTTCGAGAACTGGGTCGGGCACTTATCTGTAATATGCAAATATTCCCCGTTGGCAAGACGAGAACATCCAGAAATAATATGCCTGATAGATGATTCACCGGGACAGTGGCATGCCCGACAGATTTCCACCGTACCATCTTTCAGAATATATTTTCGATAGTTATTCGTCATAACAACTTCGTCCATAATTGCAAAGACAAAACCTTCGGTTTCTCCGAAAAGATCACCGAACCGTAGCCAAGATGTAGAGGCTTTAAAGTCTATATCAGGCCCATTGAGGGCCCGATAAAAACGACCATGAAGTTATTTGCCCTTCCATACCTCCCTGCGATCATTAGTACTAAGTACTACAGGCCTGCGCCAGTTCTCTTTAGCCAGAGCGAGCGGAGTGAGTGCGTTGTCCACTGTGACCACATTACGATGCACTCCCACATCAGTATGAAGAAAATATTCTCTAAGGTTGTATATCTCGCGATTGTGTAGGGTAGGTAGTTGTGTAATGTTTAAGAGTCCACGACCCCCAAACTTTCGCGGGATATACAACCTCATTACCGAGGAACGTGGGCATTCGGAATGCAGTCAGCAGTGTACGGACTCTCCAATCAAGGGCATCTAATTCGGTCTGAGTCCATCTAAGTATACCAAAGAACACACCGACATGACCCAACAGTTGCAGGCACGCATTTTGTTACCCCCTGATAAAAGACTTTTAAGTACTTTTTTCAGGCGGCCAAAGAAGCGCTCCTGCAGCGCTTGTTTCATATGAGATTTAGATATTCCCAATGACTGTGATATACCTAGATACTTGTAGCTTTCAGTGGCAGACAGAGATCTGAGTTTTGTTGAATCTGAAAGTTTGACTCCTTCAGATTCTACTATGACGCCTTTCTTTACATTCATGACTGCACACTTGTCCACACCAAATTCCATCTTGATAGAGTTACTAAAGTTTTCAGTCACCTTCAGTAACGCTGTCAATTGCAAATTAGTAGGGGCAATAAGTTTCAAATCGTCCATGTACAGAAGATGAGATATAACTCGATCGTCTTTCTGCAACCTATAGCCTAGCCCTGAACCCTCTAACAGCGTACTGAGAGGATTCAAAGCTAGGCAGAACCACAAGGGACTCAAACTATCACCTTGGAATATACCCCGCTCAATCTTTATTGGTACACCGTATGCCGCAATCTGCCGGCATCCTGGATAGCGAAGTGCCGTTCTCCACTGCCCCATACACGACTCCAAAAAAGTGCAAAGAGTTGTATCAATTTTGTACAACTCTTAACACTCCCAAAAGCCATGTATGTGGAACTAAATCAAAGGCCTTCTTATGGTCTATCCAACATGTCGCCAGATTCTTACGGTGACGACGTACCTGGTGGCTAATGGCCATATCTATGATGAGGAGCTCTTTAGTACCACGGTCCCGCTACTACATCCATTCTGAGAAATAGATATGATCGAATTTTTATTTAAATGTGTAGTAATTTTGAGTCTCAGAATAGATGTTAGAAGCTTATACATAGTTGGTAGGTATGTAAAATTGGTTTATAATTTTTGGAATCCATGGCACTACCAGATTTATAGAGTAAGTGGGTTACGCCAGTTGTTAAAAATTGGGGTAACGAACCGGAATCCAGTGTTGCTTGGAACTGAAATGCCAAATGAGTATGCGAGCTTCGGAACCATTTAAGCCAAACGTTGTGCAGTCCGTCTGGTCCAGCCGATTTCCAGTTTGATAATGACTGGACTGCACTACTTACGTCACTTGTGGCTATAGAAATTGGTCCCATTACTTGTATAGACTCGCATGAGCGCCCGACATCTCGTATCCAATCAAATTCTCAGAGAAATTTACTCCAGCTACTCGACATGCTGCGACAGCCGCACAGTAGAGAATAGAGTGTGTATCACTAAGATCTTCGCTATTGTCTAAATAGTCAGACAATAACGAATCCAAGGCACACACCAGCGCTATATTTCGTCTATGAATAGGCAAACGGGATAAATGCGGTCTATTACTGTGGTTCACAAACCGGTATTCCAGAATCGCATCTTCCAAGGCGCTCCTTAACCTTTCGTTGTATTGAGTACTTACAGATATAGCTTCACTATCCACAATTTCATCAACATGTAATTGCGGTGCCAATTGTGGTGTGTGATTGGTCACCAAACCCACAACTTGCGATGAAGAAGGGATAACAAAGCTATTCCGTACGTCAGAGCGTAGCCTCTCAAGTACGGTATCATCCAGCAGGTGACAGCGTTGTACAGCCCGTACCTGATCCGAGAGTCGTTGTGCTGATACGTTGACAGCTGGTTCAAGTTCCTGAAACAGAGACGGTAATCGAACGGTACGCATGACGTTTTCATTAATTGAATAAGTCCATTTCATGCGGCGCACATCACTACCGGCAGCGGGGGCCCTATTCGAGGTCAGTGGTCCTCGGGGTCGTAAGCAGGACGGTAGCCGGCCTCTCCCCCGCTGACGCACAGGTTTTGGCGACGTCGGCGGTGAGAAATACTCATCGCTGGAGCTTGAGCTCGACGCCTCGCTGTTTGCCGATCTTACCGAAGAGTGTATTGGCAGCTGTGAGGCGGAGCTGTGCGACGAGTCCGGGGATATTTATTGTGCAGTCCTCTTTCTGGCTTGATATCTTGTAAGCATTTTATTTCATTGTAATTCATGTTATTGTTGGGCTATTGTGTGACATCTGTCATTTTCTTCGAAAATTTTTCTTCTGAACTTTTGCATGTTGTGTCTGTGTTTTTTTTATTTATTTTAGGCATTCGTTTCCAAATATTTGTGTTGTATTTATTTTACAATTTATTTCGATGTATACAATATGTTTATCGATATAATATTTTCTGTAAGATAACATGACGCTTACAGGTTAGTGTTGCCAGGTTATTATTATTATTAACCTAAAAACCTGAAAAAAGGTAGATATACCTGCTCCGCAAGGAGAAAACTTCGGTTATGTGTTCGGTGGTTATAACTAAGTAGAGATAAAATATGAAAAAGCTTGTACTTATGGTATTTAATTTAAAGATATTGCTGAAACATCTACTTCGTTGATGGGAAAAAATAAAACTGTTTCCTCAGGCGGTTGGTTGTGCTAGACAGTGTTAGCCTCCAAAAGAAACCAAACAGCAAACTCGTCCACACAAAAAAAACGACGTAGTGACTTCTACTCACCACATTTATTCCAAAAACACGTTTTTAATAAATTTTTTGTCTGTCCGTTTCTCCAGACTAATCTCCGAAACGATACCACTGTCTTACTGAGATTCAGGTCTTTTCAGAGCATATTATAAGGTTACTTACTAATTTGAAAGTATTTAGGGTTCCCGTGTAAAAATCAAAAAAACATACATTTGTTTGTCGCTGCAAACTCAAAAATGACTAAACCGATTTTTCTGGGACTTTCGTTGGAAAATACAGGACTTTTCGATTCATATACTGGGCCACTTTTGAATTCGATAATATTTAGGGTTCCTAGGTAAAAAAAAAAAATATTATAATTGCTTCAAGTTTGACGTTAGCGTCATGGCATCTGTCAACAGATGGCATTATCGTCAAATTAGATCCATCATGCATGATAATAGTAAGTCGACTAAGCATGATTAGATCACAGGGTGGTCACATATATAGTTTGTTGTAGCGTTGTTAGCATCTGCCGTAAAAGAAGGTGAGAGTCAAAATGGCAGGTGTACAGTGCAGGTGGCAGGCATAACAAATCCAATCCTACATAGTACTGAAAAAATCTCCCTACATAAATTGTACTAAATTGTACCTTTACTTAAAAAAATATACCTCTATTAAAACGAAAATATAACAAAATCAAAACACACCCGCTATTCTGACGTCACAACGGCGGACGTATTTATTATATTAATTCATAGTAGACATAGAGATTAAATACTAATACCAAAACTTTGTACCTATTTTGTACAGTACAATAAGTAACTATATAAAAGCAAGCACTCGCTCAGTATCAAATTGGTTTCTGTGAAATAAAACTACTAATGATTTCGTGCTTACTTGCCTTTGCAATTATTGAATCATCTAGATACAGGCCAATATCTCTGGCTACAGTGGTGGCTAAAGTGCTGAACAGTGTTGTTGATTTGGAAATACACTACTACCTGCCTATGCCTACCTGCCTATCTGTATATGCATGCTTTCTCGACCTGCCGAAAAGCTTTTGACTTGGCGTCATATGATGTGTTTCGGCAAAAGCTTAAAAAACAGGCGTGTATACACAGGTTCAAAATTTGTGTCAGTTCTGGTATGCTAACGAGACAAATTGTATAAAGTGGGCTGTTGGCTACTCTTACACGTACCGCTTGGAGTGCGGAATGAAACAAGGAGGGTTCCCCTAAGCTATTTAATCTGTTCGTGAATGAGCTGATAGATGAACCCAGCAGCACCCAAATAGGTGGCTCATTTGATAATATCTCGAATCCACTGTCAGTGCATTGCGCAGGTTGTTAGCAATTTTCAAGTCACGCGGTATTTGTCTATCAAGAGTGCTACCTATAAAACTAAATGAAGTTGAACTGAAGAGGTTTCATGAATTTAAATATCTTGGGCATTACCTTATTGAGGGTCTTGATGATCAAAAGGACATTGAACGGAAGCGCAGGGCAATGGCGATTAGGGGAAATATGCTGGCTCGTAGGTTATAACACTATTTAAGGCCTACTGTCAAACCTTCTACACGAGCAGCCTATGGGTCACCTATACCCAGCGGTCTTTTGATGCATTACGCGTCCAATATAATAATGCCTTTAGAATGCTGTCATAATGCCAAAGTAAATTAGGAAAAAACCTTATGCGAAAAGAAGGGACCCCCTCAACGCCACGATAAATGGCGATGGCGTTCTATGTGAAGGACATTCAGGTCCCGCGCTATGGTTAAAATATAAAAAAAATGTTTCGTCAATTCTAGTAATGGTCTGTTTGTTGAATAGTTTTTTTAGTTATTTTCCTGTTTGTTCCTTTTTTTAAGTAGAGTTAAGTATTCGTTCTTCATTTAAACTGAGTAGTTATAACTGTTTTTACGTATTTTTTAGTTTGTTAGGCCTAATAAATAATAGGTTGTCTGATGTTGGAAGGCAGCAACGTTTAGAACACGATCGTATTTGACATGCAGTATCACAAAGTCAGAAGTCTGACGACTCTAGAGCGCTGCGCATTTAAGCTGATCGGGGTCACGTGGCCATACGAAGTCGAGAGACAGGCGAGTCTAGAGACCAGCATTAGAAGGATCAACTTCGAAATGCCAAAATAGCTTACGAGTAATTTTTTTACAAAAAAAATGTAATTGAGGCTATTGTAACAGATAACAGAGGCGAATCGGTATTTATGCCGAATGCTACGAATACTTATTCCAGTTGAAAAGATAGCTGGTATTTATCCAAGTAAGGGCTGCTTTAGTCATGAATAGCTATATTTAGTATGTTCACGGGTAGGTCTCCATTGTCCTAGCAAATAGGAAACTATAAATGGAAGGAAATAATTATGCTCAATATTGTTTATAAAGAAGCACTATAGTAAATGTACTAGTAATGTGTGACCCACGTTGCTAGTATTCTTTATAAAAAACAAAAAAATATAGCCTGTTCCTAAAAAGTCTAAACTTTTAGTTAATTCTGTACTTTTTGTAAAAAGTTTTATTTCTTTTTCCACCCGGACAAAGTCGCTGGCTTCTGCCTGGAACGTAATATATATATAATGTACAATAATACATTTATTGTTTTTGTTCTACCATCGATAAAACAATCATCATGACACGACATTTTCAACATTGTTTTTGTATTTCTTATACAAAAACAATGTTGAATGTCTAAGGTACGGCAAAGCAAATTTTTGCTTGAATTGAAGTCTATTCATATTACTTGCACCTGTGAGTATGGTGAGTAGTGAGCATAAGGGGATTTTGCAACAAGCAAATAACATCATTAATGATGTGATTGTTAATAGGCAACATGTGATGTGATGTGATGACAAGATGTGATTGTTGGATTCTGATGTACTGAATACCCTTCTATATTGGGTACTCTTCAGTACATCAGCACCTAAGAATAAAACAACAGAACGGGAAATGGGAACGCTTTTGGGAAATTAATTGTACAAAAGATTTTTGCGTGTAAGGCTACGGGGAGGCGGGGGATTAAGGTTGGATCTCTCAATGAATAAGTGATATTCGTATAGTGTATTTAACTGCACCAATCGTATAATCCATGCACTCGTCAACAGTGACAATCACGAGCGGATAAAATGAACACATTTTCTTTTTTAAGATCAATCTTTGCTCATTTATTGGTGGGTAAGCATAAATTTATGCGACACCGCCTTTTTCCTGATACCGACGTTAATGTGAATTCGTTGGTGACCACTTGTCTTCTTACGCCGCGCGTATGTTGTTCGAACTGTTCCATCTCGCTAAAATGGTGGCTTGTGAACGTTTCGCCGAGGACAATTCGCCTTTTACTATCTTCTCAACCGTGTTGAGTGCTATAAACTGTTATTTGGAGCATCAAACACCTTGTATAGTGCCGAATAGTGGATTTCTCAACTTTCACACCGTGCGTGGTCTACTGAGCTGCCCAGCTTCGCATGCGAAGGTGAATGGTTAAAGTTTGGTGTCCTTTTTGCTTATCTGCTATTGTGAGCATTGATTTTTTATACTCCAAACCTACACTTTTTCAGCGACATCTATTGATTAAAAACTGCACAATTTTTTATGGTTTCATATGGTTCAATCAATGGTTTCCAATTTTCAAACTGTTTAAACTACTCTGATTATTAAGTATCTCTTCTCCAGCTTGTCGATATTTCCACATAGTTAATATCAAACTATAGTGCATTTAAAGGATACCAGGGATAAGCATCTTGACAGACTAGTTTCCAATTAACCGGTATAATTGAAACTCTGTTAAAGGTCAAAGTATAGATAGGACGGGATAAAATAAAATTAGGAGATACCTATTCTAATTAAAACCTTGGATAGTATGCTAAGAGAAATGACAGTCTAAACAACCTGTGTTAAAATTAAATATCCAAAGATATAACCCTACGGCATTCGACAAACTATTTATTTATAGTTTAAGCCTTCTTCTTTTTCAACTTAAGTTATGATTAGACATATTTAATCTTATTTACTTCACAGTACTTTTTTTAGCAAGGCGAAGGTATGTGCCAGATTCGTATTTCGTTTTAAAAGGAATCCAGGGACAAAGAACCCGTTCGCCTTCTTGTTTTCATTATCGTTGTGGTCGAGGCGTTGATTTGCAAGCGCTGGTTACTCCACCAAAGTATGGAATGTGGTCTTGGCTATGAGCCTATGTAACCGTGTATCCCCGAAGCAACCGTACCCCGATTGCACCTACGTTAGCCGGTAGGGGAAGGAATGTCGTCGCTGGTAAAACAAATGGTGTGGCCTGTCTTTGGCAGACTAGAGTTGTTCAGGAAGTCTTCCAATGGACTTACTTTGATGACTTCTAGAAGAATAATATAATATAATGAATAATAATAAAAAAAAAACATTCATTTAGATTTTCTTTAAATCGAACGATACTGCCATCTCGCACGATCATGGAAAAACTAGTTTACATGAAGTACGAGTATACCAAGGTCTTTGACACTGAAAAGATACATTATATACACTCCGATCAAACCAAAAAAAAACAATGAATTCATTTGTAAACTCAATACAGGCCAATGAAATTTTCTACTATTATTCAAATAAAAACTGTATTGCTAACACGACAGTTAATGTCAATAACTACACAATGAAGTTATATTATGAGCTCTGTACACTTAATCACGATATACCATCAGAGCAGCATCTACAATGCAATGCAATACATCACAATACCTCAACCTTGTGTATAAAGTTGACTTTGTGACCTTCTGAGAATCTTATCCATTTTATCGGAATTTGTAATTAACAAACACTTGGGGATCGACATAAAGGGTTATGGGTCAATTCAAGTTATTGTATGTATGCTTTTCAGTCCAATAGATCAATCTGTGGGACAAAAGTGTAAACAAAAGCGGTAAAAGCGGCACACACACTCTCACAACTTTTCCGAATTTATTTTAAAACTATTAACGTCAGAAGTGTCAGTTGTACATCATAAAAAAATATTTTGACAATCAAAACTAATATATTTGCCAGTATAAGCCATTGTTGACACAATCAGCGATGCCAGACGTACGATAATTATCGTACATGTACAATTATTTCGACACTGGTACGATGTACGATATAATATGTATTATCGTACGCCAGAGTACGATAATTTCCAACCCTCCTCCGAAGTAGGGTGAAAAGATTAGTATCCAGAAAATACAAAATAAATGTCTGGCTTTAATTCTTTACTTTTAGCCCAATGCGTAAAGATCCAATCGAAAGAATGCTGTTATGGTTTTAAAACAACTGAAAAAATGATATCTCGAATGACTTCAGCAGTCCTTTATTCAAAAACGACTGGCGCTGCTGTAGAGGTAGAAAGAAGTAAATAGTGATTCCGATAATCCCACTCTTTTAAAAAAAGTATAGTAAATAAGTTTTTTTTATTTCTGTCTAATTTCACAACTTTCTACAATTTCTATACTATTTCTAGTTTTGCGAAATAGCGCGTTTCACGTGGTTCTCGTAGTTGTACGATAATTTTTCATCTGGTACGATAATTTTCGAATATTTATACGATAATTTACTCGGACTCGTCTGGCAACCCTGGACATAATACCAGTAGAATCGAAGTACAATCGAAGTAGTTGTTGACACAATGGCTTAAGTAAGTATGTATAATAAGAACAGGTATATTACTAAGATGTGGTTGAGTTTCTTGATTACCAACTTATCTAGTTTACTGAGTGTCGTGATTGATCAGCTCAAAGCTCAAGTATGTAGACTTGGATCCTTGAGTTTGTTTCGGCATTCTTCTCTAGGCTAGTAATTTAATTGCCGTTAACTATTAAGGTTATGAATGGGCTGAGCTAATATACAGTTGGGCCTATCAGCCGTGTTAGCCCATCAGGGCTGTGTGAGCCTATATTCACTGCCTACGAATCCAGAGACCACGAACCCCTGCACCCGCACTGTGTAAACTTTTCCTGTTGCCATTTACACCCAACTCCATTAACTTGTATCAGGGTTGCAGTTGTAGAAGTGGGAAGTATGTGCTAGATAGTTTTTTGCCTGATAGAGTAGTAGCGAATCTGTCTTCTCTCTTACTATTTTTTTATTGAACCCTCTGGAACAGAGCAAGGAGTCGTTGCGAGCGCATTTGCAGCCAAGGTAAAAACACATTTTTTCTTTAACGACATTATTTCTCCCTGTGAATACCCCGAATTAAAAAAAAAATTCTGTGTTCGTCTTTTTCGGGTAATAACCTGATGAATTAAATTGTATTGCAATTAAATATTTATAGTTCATGAGAGTCATAACAGGTTTTGGTTGTAATGATAAAATCGTGTAGTCTTATTTACTTACTTTTATAATGGTAATTAACTATTCGAATATAAAAGCGTTGTGTCGTGAGGTTGATACATATTGTTTCTATCATTCATTGGATTACCACTAACGTAATAAAAATGTTGAAATATTTGCTCTGTTTTGTATTACTTGTGATACAAGTGTATTCAAAATGTAAATGTAAGTTTTTAAAGTTTCTTTATTTATTACCTATTTCACAAATAAAATATAATAAAGTTTTATAAAATAATAAATAAATTTATTCCCGTCTCTGGAATTTTTATTTAAATTTTAACTATGGTGTGTTCCTTATCACACATTTGTCAACGCAATTACGGATATGGTTGCGTCTGAAAAGATGAATAAACATTATAGTCACTAACCATCAGGTGACCCGTCTGCTCGTTTGCCCGCTATAAAAAAAAAAAGAAAAAAAAAATACAACCATTCCGTGACCAAAGAAATGCCTATATTCATAAAACATTTAAAAATTATAATATCCCACTATAACAATATTGTAAATGTGAAAGTTTGGATCGATGGATATTTGTTACTCTTTCACGCAAAAACAACTGAACCGGCTGCGATGAAACTTAGTATGTAGATAGCTGGAGCCCTTGATTAACGCATAAGCTACTTTTTATTATATTATATTCTCACGGGATAGGGACTACCGCAGGTGAAACTGCGGGGCACTGCTAGTAATATATAAGTCATCATTCTCCGCGCGTTTTTCCCAACTAAGTTGGGGTCGGCTTTCAGTCTAACTACGATACGGCCGAACTTTGATATTTTACGTGAAGCGACTGCCATCAGACCTCCACAACCCAAGTGCTAGGCGATATTGAAGTTCTGTAGTTAGACCAGGTTGTCGGACTTTTTCGCTGGGTTTGCGGGTGGCCCTGGATAAGACGGAGGCAGTTTTATTTCATGAGCTCCATCGTGGTCCACCCCCTGGCGCCTCTATAGAGGTCAACTCGGTTCTCGTACCGGTTCAGGCCCACATAAAATATCTGGGCCTGATCCTTGACGGTAGGTTGCTCTTCGACAGCACTTCCTGCAGCTTGCTTCAAAGCTGGTCGGCGCTGTGTCTGCCCTTATGCGACTCTTGCTCAATTTGGATGGACCCAGTGTCGCTACGAGACGGCTATTCACGGGGATTGTCCGGTCAATGGCACTGTAAGGTGCACCGGTGTGGGCGGAGGCTCTGACCACCCAGAATAGGGCGCGCCTCTGGCGCTCTCAGAGGGTTATGCCGGTTAGAGACGCGGATACCACACCGTGTCGACGGAGGCGGCGTGTGCGTTGGCCGGGACACCCCCGTGGGATTTGGAGGCGGAAGTGCTCGCCGAAGTATATCGGTGAACGGCTGAGTTTCGGGGGGGAAGCGGCAGTCGGCCCCCGCCCGAAGTACGCGAATGGCATGAGGCCGCTCGCCGAGCCACCATGGCTCGTTGGTCGTCCCGGCTGGAGGCTCCACGTGCTGGCTTTGCCGCTGTGGAGGGCAGGCGCTAGGGGGGGTCCGGATGTCTTAATAAAAGCTGTTCCCGGATCCCTTCTATTTAAGGCGCAGTACGGTACACCGTGTGGTTTTAGTCGGTTCGATTCCGTTCCGACACACCGCCCCACCGAAAACCCCGGTGGGGTGACGGTCCGAGGGGGTTTTCACACGTACAAAAAAAAAGAAGCTTTATAAGAAGATTGCGATGGTAGTATGGCATAGTAGTATATAAGTATTTGTAATATTTTTAATGACTTAAAATTTAAGTGTGGAGCTGTATGTAATGTGTTTATGTGTAGAGTATATGATTGATCTCAAGTTTCAGCAAAAAAAAATATGGCACGTGTGAATCTGGCATATTCGTAATAACTTGAGCTACATACTACCTTAAATTATAATGACCTATCTAGCACGGCGGTAGAACATTCACATGCTAGGTCTGACGTTGCTGGTTCGATTCACGTTCATGTTAGATTTTGGAATCTGACATGGTTATCTAACTACAGTTTAACTAGAAGTTAATTTATTAGTTTGTCTATACTGACATAACATAACATGCAAACTATATTGTGATCCCGTGTTTCAGCAAGAGCAAGCAGTTTTAACCTAATTACGGTTCCGACATTAAACCACTTCAAATAAAGCATTTAACTTTAATACAAGGGTTACAAAAATACTAGCATTATTGAAACCGCTTTTAAATACACATAATGACACGTTTGTTTTAAAATAAACTACCTCTTGGTCACGTGTAGCATTACATATTATTATTACTGTCAAACGTTTTGCGAATTAATTCCTAATAAAAAAAATATGACTTTAACATTATTATTGTGGTATGTCATTGTTAAAAACAATTCCAATAAAAAAAAGAAATTGGGTTATTTTGTAAATATTTATGCATCACATCATACACTAATGTTTGGCTACATGTTTGGTTGTGACAATTTTCTAAGATCAAACGAATATAGTTTATCCGTTGACAATACGACACCTTTAAGAAATCTACTTAAACAATGCCTATGTTTATTCTCCACTAGGCCCAAGTGTTGTCAAATACCCTGACGCAAAAGCACACTTGGACAGGGGAACCATTGCACTAAGTGGAGAATTTCTTTACGTGAGTATTCCACTTTCATCTATTTTTAAAAGAAATACGATATTGTTTTTAGTCTACCCTGAACACAGAAAATTCATATTTATGTTATCTGTTCTGTCTACATCTACTTACACACCCAAAGTTATTAATTTATATTTCATGTTCATTGTTGTGTTATTTTGTCCCCAGCAACTCAGTCAAAGCAGACCTGACGACAACTTCGTGACATCGGCTACTTCTATTTTGATCCCACTGGCCCAAATCGCCCTCTTTGCTAAAAAAGTCGTATTAAAACAACTGCTGACAGTACTCAATCTCAGTAGTAAAGATGAAGTAAGTATTAAATAATTATAATATACGTACAAAATATTTATTTAATACTTTAAATAAATTACTTACTAACTCGTTAGGGGTAGTTAGAGCCCTAAACAGTCCGATAACTACAGAACTTCGACATCGCCTAGTCAAGTACTAGCTGGTGTGGAAGGTAGAGGAGGTTTTATAGCAGTCGCTTACGTAAAATGTCTAATTCGCCCGTATCGTTCGGGTTAGACTGAAAGTCGACCCCAACTTAGTTGGAAAAAGGCGCGGAGGATGAACTTTAAATAAATTACTACAACACATACTAGTCTAAGAAGCAATGGGTAGAAACTGTATAGAAAAATATAGTTTTAGAAGATAACACTTAAAACTGTAAAAATATGTAGTGTTTTTATTTTTAATTATCTGTTGTAAATTCTCATTTTAGATAAAAAGAGTATATTTGCAAGAAACGGCTAGCTATAAAAATCAAAATCAGGTTGAGTTTGAACTGGCTTCACAATATTATGCCAATGAGAATTATCCACTGAGTAAAGACTTTAAAAAGAACTCAAAAAAATTTTTCGATGCATCCGGCGAAAATATTGACTTCAGTCAAAGTAACCAAGCTGCGGATATCATCAATGGATGGGTATGTAAAATATTTTCCAACGAAAATAAAGACTGTCACACTGTTACAGGCTCATTTTATTCCTAACACTGGTTATATACACATCCTTTCTATCTAGTGACCAATTAATGAGAAGGAAAAATTATCGCCGCTATTACTACATATAGCGGCGATAATTTTTTAGGAATGTGTTTATACACATGATGACCCGAAATTGATGAATCTAACAGCGATCTTGTCCTAACACCTTCATAGACTAATGATATCACTCTTTTATTTCCTGCTACTGAATATTCTAATGATTCTGGCTAGCTTTTAAATCCAGACACCATTCGACCACTTACTCCCGATCAGGAAGATTAAATATACCAGATGACTTGAAAGTCCTAAACTTTGAATACTTTAGATCTCTGGTTCATCGAAGTAATACCAAACCTGACTAATCACTAATTCTTAACACCAATTCCCTACACTACTTTTGAATCCCTTGACAGTCGTACAATGAGATCCGAAGCCTACGTACGAGTAAATAAAAGTGGAATTCCTAAAAAATATAGCTAGTAAATACTATACGTACGACTACATCATATTGAGTAAAAAATAGTTATCGAAATAAATTCAATTGAATTCAAACTAACCTTATTGCGACAAATAACAACATCTGAGGGTAAAGATATTTTGACAATCATGCTTGACCGGTTTTTGTTGTTGACTACGAAAATTTCAAGAACCATCAATGTCTAGGCAAAAATATATATCCTAAATTGATAGTGCCGGCCGGGTAAGCCGGTGAAACTACGTACATAGGAAAACTACCTTATACGGCATTCTAAAAATAAAATAAAAATACATAATTACTTGAACACTTTAAACGATAAACCACCTTGTTGAAAATGAAAAGTCCACGAAGAGCGCTATCAATTCTTTTTCTAAAACGGAAATTTAAAACTAGTTGCCCCTGTTTTAATTACTAAAACTAGATCAATGAAAAAAGTTAATATATTAGAAAAAACTGGTATACTTATTTTATTTTTTTAATTAGAATATTTTTTAACAAAACATGCTACATACTCGTATTGAGTGAAGCTCGTAACTTTTCAGAAACTCTTTGAAGGTCACTATATATCTCTGTAACAACTATGTGTTCTACAATTTGTGTATATATTCTAACAATCTCTGGGCCCTGTAGAAGTACAAGGAGAATTGTATGTGCATAATTGTATTAAATATAGATATCCCAACTTTTTTATTTGTGTTATGCAATACGCTAACTGAAATGTTTTTTGTTATTTAGGTTGCCAATAAAACACATGACAGGATAAAAAATCTTGTGAGCCCTGATTCACTAGACGCTAGTACTGTAACGGTATTGGTAAATGCTATTTATTTCTTGGTAAGATATTTCATTTAGAGATTATTTTCTTAATAAAAAAGGCTACTGGTAACATTTTTATCTTATCTTTTTATACCGATGATAAAAAAAAGGTTTTGTCATATTACCTTTCAATTCGTGATCAGCGTACCTCTATGATCTTATTATTACGTTCTTATAAACTCCATGTTTCTTTTTTTTTTGATGTTCTAAAAACTTTATTAAAACATTGAGTCAAGACATTTTCAAACATTTTAGGGTAACTGGAAACACCAGTTCAACCCAAACCATACACAAAAACGAGACTTTACGAAACGGAACAACAAAGTCGTACAATTGGATACAATGTATCAAGAAAATACTTTCAAATATGCTGAAGATCCGGACTTAAAGATTCAGGTATTTGATAAATACTATTGACTATTTCGGTTAATTATCTAAATGTGACAATTAAGTTTTCTCGATTAATACGGTGTTTATATGCACATACAACTATTAACAAACCTAAGAAAAAATTAATTCCTTTGTGTACCTCAATAACAGTTTTATTATAACTTCTTTTGCAGGCACTAGAAATGCCGTACAAAAACTCAAATTTCAGTTGCTTAATTATTCTCCCAGAAAAAGGTGCTTTCGATTATACCGTTTCAGCTCTGCGAAATCCTGATACTTTCATTAAATTAACCAAAAGTCTGAATTACGAAAAAGTTCAAGTTTACTTGCCGAAAATGATAATTAATACAGAAATGAATATTGCTGAAATGCTTCAAAAGGTCAGTATTTAACGGATTTCACTATATTAAGAGAACATATTCTGTTCTTGTTTTCAATGGTTTTTCTAAACTTCGGCAATTCATTTTTTATAAAAAGAATTAAAGTGTCCAAAGAATTTTTTTCATCTAATTATAACAACTTATGCATATCTCACATATCAAGTATATTTATTAGTAATACCAACCTAAAAAAACCTCGTAGGCTCGTAAGTGACTCTTTAGTCACTTACGAGCCAAGATTACAATAACCAGATTTAAATATTTTTCTTCCATCAATGGTCTAAATTAACATTTATTTAAGCTGAAATTTCACAAAAATTAAAATAAAATAAAATATGTTATATTTATGTGTTTAGGACAACGTGACAGCAATGTTTAATCCAAATTCTGACGGTTTTAAAGGAATATTGAAAAATGATGAACCCTTGTATATATCTTCAGCTGTACAAAAAGCTTTTATGCGAGTTGATGAAACAGGAACTGAAGCCGCAGCTGCTACAGGTATGTATGAAGAGATTTTTTACTACAATGTATGAGCCAAATATATTACTTCCTAATGATAATGAGACATTAGGGCCTATTTAAACAGTAATTACAGATTTATTCTCCCGCTTCGCTAAGCATAGCTCAATTTATTTTAGGATGTAGCATTTTCAATTGATACATATTTTATACTTACAGCACTCAGTATTGACACATTAAGTTTACCATTAAATCCACCACCAGTTTTTAAGGCTGATCATCCATTTTTGTTTTATGTTCTTTTAAAGAAGAGTATATTATTCTGTGGAGGCTTTGTAGGCTAAGGTGAAGAAATTTGACAATACATAGTTTAATCTTGTCACTAATATTCAACGTATCTTATTATATATAATTTAATATGGTAACGGTGAAATTATTAAACTATTATGGACTAAAATACACTACTACTATATTAAAAATATATTAATTAGATCTAATAAAATTAAAACTTTATTTACTGTCAACTATAGCTGTCAGTTTTACATAAGTAGTGGAAGCGTCTTAGCTAAGGCACTTGCGATATCGAACATAACCGCCAAATCTACACCTAACACCAGCACTTGGTTTATTTAGAAAAGTTGAGAAGAATATTAATAATGTGTGATTCATTTTAATTAATAATAGTGTTTGTTTAAAACAATGTAAGTATTATATTAATACGCGAAGAGAATTATTTGTATCCATTTTTATAATTCGAAGAAGAGCAGAAATCTAAAATTTATAAACCATGTGGTTTAAACTTAAAATTATGTGAAAGGGGCTATAAAAATGCACACGTTTCCAGTATATACGTTGACCTGTCATGGTACGGAAAGTCTATATAATGACAGTTCAAATTATACTGGTTAACGAAATGAAACAAAACATTAAAAGATCAACAATGGCCAAGTTATTTATCTATTTGTTAAAAAATTAAACACGGTCGCGATAAAATGTTGTTACTTGACATTTTAAGTAACAATTAGATTTCAAACCTTTTTGGGGTAGAAGAACTGCGTTACGACTTGCGAAGCTTGGGTTTTTATATGTTATGTTTTTGATGGGATGAATTATATGGCTTCTATTGGATGATAGAGGTGAAGGTGTCTCTGTAGCAGTTTTATGAAAAATATATACTATGTGTACAATGAATGTTCCTTTTGTAGACAACCAACAGATGTTGACTGTTGGTTGCCTACAAAACGTTGTTGTGACTACATAACTGGTAGATGACTGCTAAATTTAAAAATGTGATAGTGCTACAATCACGCAATAATAAAGGAAATCATGTGATTGTTAAAATTCATATATTTGCCACTATTGTTAAACTGCAACGTGGTATCTTTAATTTATTTATCCTCTAACAGAAGTAGGTCTGAGACGTGTTCCGTGCGCGCCTCTCTAAACCGGAAAGAGGGGTAAGCCCTCCGCATGCAAGGGTGTGGCTGCCTTCTGTTTAAGAGGTGGCCAAGGTCTGCCGGGGTTCTCAGGGACTTCCTCTCTAGGGTATACCCGAGTCTCTTGCAATAGACTCACTTGTGACGGAACACCTTGTGGTTTTAGTCAAGGATTATTTATATTAGCAGTAAAAAACTTTTCAGGTGTTGTTTTATCACGTGCTCTTCCACTGCCTCCACCTGAAATATTTGTATTGAAAGCTGATCATCCATTTCTGTTTTTTGTCTTATTGCAAAGAAACCCCCTCTTTTGTGGCTCTTTCGTAGCAGAAATATAAGGTGACTGTATTGTATTTGTTCACTTGTTCATACCTTCTTGTATCGTACTTAGTAGGTCTTCTTGGTTTGCACTTTATAATTATTTCATACTAACAAAATTAAAGGTGGGAGTACGTTTATACGGATTTAGCGTTATTCAGTAAAATGAGAGCATTTTTGAACCCCTGTCAGAAATCGGCAATATGTACAAGCATATTCGCCATGTTATTAATCCTATAATCAACGCATCAGCTTCTGACTATAGACACGTCAGACCAAGACACCGCGTGATTTTAGTACTTACTTTGCACTTGTTGCACTTCTACATTTGTATCATGCTTTTTTTTTGAGTTAACATATTCAATTTATTTTCCTAGCTGTGTGTCATAGCGTACCCCACGTTAACTGATAGTATATACTTATATGAACCACCGTCCCGACAATCAGATCAACCATTCCCAATTAAGTCAATCACTTACAGACTCACATTGATTAATCGAAAAAGGTTCAATGTTTTATTTTACGATTTTTAGAAATCCAACATGGTGAGTCATTATAATGAACATACATATACCTACATTTCATCCCGAAGTAAAAATATGTTTTTAAGGCCTAATGTTTTTATTATTTTTATTTGTAATTTAATCTTTTAGCTACCTTCTCGTATCCCAAACAATAATAATAACTCGACACATCTCACACACGGACGTCTGATCCCAAACAAGGCAGAGCCTGTACTATGGTAACCAGACTGCTGATAAATATACTTATATATTTCTAAATACATACATATTATAGATACATTACACCTAGACACGGGACAAATGATCATGCTCATCACACAATTATTTGTTCTGGGTGGGAATTGAAACCACGACACGACCTCTGGCTTAGCAGTCTGGATCACTAACCACTAGACCAACAGGCCAGTTAAACAATTGAAAAATTCATATTTCAGCCGTAACTATTAAGACAAGAGCAGTTGTGACACCTCAAAAATTTTTTGTCGCGAATCATTCCTTCCTATTCTACATAGTATACCAAACTACACCTATGTTTAGTGGTGCCTTCATAGGCGCTGATTAAGGTAACTTATCAAAATGCTTTTTATCTTTAACAAAACCCGTCATAATGTCACATTTTATATAAAATTAACTCATTCATTTTCTTTACTAATAATTATAATGGACTATTTCACATTAACATATTATTATACACATCAACGGAGCATTCCACAACATAATGTTTGACTCCAGAATAAAATTTAATCTTGTTTATATTTAGATATATAAGATAAACCTTGCTTTGACAAACTAGAACTCGTTTCTTTCTTTCGACTTAAGCCATAACAGTAACAACAAACGATTTAGGAATCATTTTTTTTTTGGACGTATTCAACAGAGTGGAAAACCGCCAATTGTCGCGGTTTTCTTTTTTCTGGCTCTTTGTTTAGTGTAACTTCTTCACAAAACAAGCAGTAGAATTCCTTACCAATTTGCCTACGACCACAGACATAGTGGTGTTACTACAGGCGGTGTGACTGACAGTACAATGTACGCCTATTAACTTCCGAACTTAGACAGACATGTATCAACAATTTAAGAGACGATCATGTTGCCTCTCCAGCTAAACTTATAGCGCGTTAGGTAGATTAAAGTATAATCAATCACCATACAACGAAAATAAACTATTTTAGCAAATCCATAATACTGCCAGATATCATCTGTATCCTCATTCTCCATTGTCTATAAAAAGACTTGAAGAACATTTCCATTTATTTTTCAGCTATTGTAGTTGGACTTGCAGCAGTATTGGAGCCTCCTCAACTCTTTGTTTTTGATGCAAATGTCTCTTATTTATTTTACCTGCTATTTCACGGCGTACCGCTCTTCTCTGGAGCTTATGTAGGCGCCCAGTAAGGTGAATTGTTTGCTTGTAAATAATAATATAAGTTTATGAAACTCATCGCCATCGTGTACTTACTCGTTAATGACTTAATTAACTTACTCAACCACTAAACAAGGGATGGGACTCACAGGCATATTCTTAACTGCAATTTCTTGAGTTTTCTTCAACACTCATATCCTTAAAAGAAGATTATCTCAAAGGTTTTCGCGGTTATTCGCATTAATCGATCGAATTATGTTGACGTACCATACGATAAGTGTATGTCAAACGGTTATATATCGTGGCCTACAGCAAATCGAATCGTTGTTTTGGGTCCTATGATTCAGTCATTGGTAAAATACGATTGTAAAATACGTCTTAAAACGCTCAGTTAGGTTATCTTATAAACGCTATTAACCTACCTACAAGAGACAGACAGAACAAGACTTCATCTATTAATATTTTGAATTATGTGTATAGGATACTAATATGACTGATTTGGTTCAAGACTGTAATTAAAATAACTAATAACCGTCGTCTGATCCTAAACGCGCGCCTCCTCACCGTTTCAATATAATCAGTGGGACAAAGGGAAAACTGAAGGTGTCAGGATACAATAAAAAAAAAATTACTAATATTTTTACACAAAAAATATATTCCGAAATCTATTATTATTATTAATACTTTTCATTGTCTAAATGTTTACGTTATTGTTTTAGTCATATGTTTGTCTATGTTAATAGAAGCTTTGACGCTATTAGCCCACAATAGCTTTACCTACTCAGATCAGGGATTATAATAATACAACTTGTCACTACACATTATAAAACAAAGTCCCCCGCCGCGTCTGTCTGTCTGTTCGCGTAAAATCAAAAACTACTTAACGGATTTTCATACGGTTTTCACCAATAGATAGGTGATTCATGAGGAAGGTTTAGGTATATCATTTGTTAAGGTTTTGTGTAAAGAGGTTGAAATATGATGATGATTGTTGAAGATGTCTCTGCTATCCGTGCGAAGCCGGGGCGGGTTACCAGTTTCTACATAAAATCATAATTCGTATGAAACAAAACCAGCAATCTCATCTTACCGATAAAACAACATACTAGTTGCGTTAAGGTTAAAAAAGGTGTTAAGTATCGTATGGTATGGTGGTCTATTAATATACATTAATCAATTCGCATTTATTTTCAAAATATTCTTCATAAAGAACACCTATTTAACCATAGAGTGTGAATAAGGTGTTATTAGAAACTTAAAATAATACTAATGTAAAGAATACGCGTCAGACAATCCTAATTGAAATATTTAATTTGTTTAAAAAAGAATGAAATAGAAAATTATCAATTCGATGGAGTTTATTAATGTTCGAAAGAATTTTCAAGTTAACAATATTATGTATATTTAATTATGAATTGAAGTCTGATTTTGTAATATACCTCTTCCTCTGCGTTGGGGGATATACAGATGGTATTATATAATTATAAGTAATTAATACAAAAAACTTCTAAAACTATGTTGACTTTAAAAACCAGCCAGAATAAACGTCAGTCAGAATACACAGTTTAATTCTTTTATATATTTATATAAAATAGATATTTTTTATTTTATTTATTTAAGGTTCACCAACAATTACTTACACATAGAAACACTTACAATATAATATATACAATAATAAGAATACAGTGTAGCAATTACTTAAAGGTAAACACCACTTGTTTATATTATATTAAGTCAATAAAGAAAAGGGTATATTTCGAATAGTGCCGTGTATATTCAGGTAAAGTGATTTTGCATCTTGTTGTAAACTAATCTAAAAAAACCGCTCACCGTGGATTTCTTAAGCAAACAAACTTGTACGGTTGACAGTTCCTCCATCTTGGGAATAGATCCTAGAAGATTTAAAGATTTTTGCTCGTTGTTCTCAAAAGACAAACTTAACTTTACAGCTCTAAAAATACTTTCCTATACATTGATATAGGGAAAATCAATGAATCAGTCAATTTTCCAACCATTAAATAGAAGTTTGCTATCGCAAAATATATATATATATTTTACGTTTCAGATGAACATTAACGACTTCCGGATTTTTTCTTCTACTTTTACTGTGAGACCTTGCGTCTTCCAAGTACCTATTTTACCAATATTTGGAAGAAGCAAGGTCTCACACGTCATGATTTATCTGCAAAGTGTTAAAATTGGTTACAATATAAGGCTTAAATGGCAAGTTGACTTAGAAGTTAGACTTATGATAGCTTCAAGGGACCGCAAGCATAACTATTTGTGTGAGATGTGTGGAGTTATTATTATTTGAAATTAATTTCAATTTGATACCTTTCACGCCTTCCTGAAAAAAAAGGGTCTTGACAGACAGACTGACAACAAAGTGATCCTCACTGTGATGGTAACACAGTGGCGTTACTCTGACAGCGTGCGCTAATATGATAGACATTTCTTGACCCTCGTGTTTTTTCAATTTTCAAGAAAAATTTATGGGACAACATTTTGAAATCGAATCTGAATAAATAACTTTTACTGACCGTTATTAAAATAAATATATACTAAGAATATTCTTTTTGACGAACAATCTTTAAAATAAAATGAGGCTGGCTATCCAGGCTATATTTGTGCTTAAAACTATTTATATTGTATTCCAAGGAGTTCCTATGTTCAGTGGCACATTTATAGGGACATCATAAAAAACTTTATTTGGGGTAAGACCGACTGGGTATACCGTTAGGTACCGGAAGGCACACTTATGCTGACATGCCATCAGTTTGTTAACGCTCTCTCCTCCCTTGTGTCCATGCCGCTTTTATAAATACTTTGTATTGGTTTTCTGTCAATACCAATATTATACCATCAATTTATATGTTTCGCAGCTGCAGCGCGCCTCTTGACGACAATATTTTATAATGAAGTAATCAAAATTAGTGTTCAATAAGAAATTAATACAATTGACTTATGAGGTTTAGTGTCTCAAAATTATGATGTATGAACCCAGAACATCCCATATAAATACTTATATTATTCTATCCACCTTCAACTAGAGTCACTTATATTGATACAATATATATATATACACTCCACTCCACACATCTCACACAAATAGTTATGCATTTAAGCCTTATATTGTTACCAATTTTAACACTTTGCAGATAAATCATAAATCATGACGTGTGAGACCTTGCTTATATTATATATATATATATATATATATATATATATATATATATATTTAATCTAAATACGACACATAACATATAAAATAAATAAATAAAAAACTTATTTCTAAATAAATTTCAGCTATCGGAGGTACAGCTGCTGGGTCTATAGCTGATCCTCCCGAGATTTATGTATTCAATGCAAAACGTCCATTTATGGCATATATTTTATTTGAAAGAATACCTATCTTCACTGGTGCCTTTGTAGGTGCCTCTTAAGGTGATTGTTTCTTTTCAATAGATAACTTGTTTATCAATGTAGACCTTTCTGTATAACTTTATCTTTAGCTTTCTTAGTGTTTATCTATTCTGTGTCTCGTTCTGTTTTATTTTATCTATTCTCGTTTTGTTTGATCTATTCTGTGTTTTAAGTACACATATAAGATTGTTATCAACAATTTCGATCCGATTTAACACATGCAGATAATAAGGGTAGTAAAAATGTCGCAGACAAAAATACACTCTAAACAGTTTGTACCACTTACCAATTTTTTGCCAAAAAAAAACGTAAATTATTAAATTTAATATTATTTTGTTGTTGAAAAAAAAATGTCTAGGAAAATAAGCAGAAGATAAAAAGAAGCAGATAAAAAAACATGAATTTAAAATGAACAAGGCCACAATTCACTTGAGCTATTGGAAGGATAATTGCAGTGGTAAACCCGGCCTGAAATATGCACATATACCTAATACGAAATGGAAATACTTCGTTTCTTATTTTTATTTTAAGGAATCCCTTTGTTCAGATCCGCTTACCGATTATTTAGTATGCACCATATTATTAGACGTTATACAATCTTATACATACTAATAATTAGGTCATAATTATATAAATGTGAACATTACTAAGTTTATACATGAACTGTTCTTAGTCTAGTTATATGTATTATATTATTTGTTATGTTACATGACCATGTCAAGCGAGAGTAACATTACACCGACGCACACGTCTGAGACGTCTGCACATAAAATCGACGCAACGCGTGTCATTCAATTCAATTTCCTTGACTGGCCTCATGGTCTAGTGGTTAGTGACCCTGACCGCTGAGCCAGAGGTCGTGGGTTCGATTCCCACCCACTCCACACTTTCTTGAGAGCGCAAAGTCATTATCCGAATACTTTATATATATACACTTAGGTGTGACTTTCTTTCCGTAAGTCTCGAACTCACGTCATCAGATATCGGCGCTCTGCGTTCTCCTATGATATCCTAAGATTGAAAATAAACATTCACTCGAAATCGTTCAAACTGACTTGACTATCTGTAGGTAAAATCTAATGTAACTAATAATATTTTTTTATATCACAAGTGAAAATCCATAATTTGGACTCTTAATATTTATCAGTTAATTAAATTGAGTGTTTTTATGCTGTAGGCTTGTATTTCTTAGAATAAAAACCCAATATCACTGATTTACCTAACCCGGGGATTAAATCTGAGACCTCTCCGAGGCATTCCGTACACAGAAATACCAAGGCAATTATAACAAAATTTATTTTAATAAAACGTTTGTTTTTTTTTTTGAATTTGGTATAGGGGGCAAACGAGCAGACGGGTCACCTGATGGTAAATAACTACCGCCGCCTATAGGCACCTGTAACTCGAGAGTCACAAGTGCGTTGCCGCCCTTTAAGGTGAGAGTAGGAGAAGAGGGGGAGGAGGGGAAGAGTGGGAAGAGAGGAGAGGGGGAAAAGGGGAAGGACGGGAATAAGGGAGAGGGAAGGGTTCCGAGCGGAGTCGAGCCGGGCCCATACGTGCCGAAGCATGGCTCTCCCACAAAATTGTTTTAGTAAAGTAAAACAAAAGTAGTAAAGTAGTATATAACGTGGGAGACGACGCTTCGGCACGTATGGGTCGGCTCGACTGGAGTAATACCACGGCCTCACAGACACACTCACGGCTTTTCACCGAGTGAATGAGGTTACCGGAGGCCCTCACCCTTCCCTCCGCCTCTTCCGCCCTTCCCTCCACGCTTTCTCTCTTCCAACCTTCCCTCCACCCCTCCCCCTTCCACCCTTCCCCTACTTACCTAGTACCTTAAAGGCCTGCAAAGCACTTGTGACTCTAAAAGTTGCAGGTGCATCAGGTGACCCGTCTGCTCGTTTGCCCCCTATAGCATAAAAAAAAGTAAGTATATTAGTTGTAAGTTAGGCAGTATGGCCACTTGTGCGAAAACGATGCCTACCTAATTAAATAAAAGTGTTAAAAAAATATTAAACAAAATATAAAAAGTGCTAAAAAAGAAGAGTGTCAATGTGGGATCCGATCCGGCATGCAGACGAATAGAGAGCGTACACTGTACCAGTTACGCCAAACGCTTGTTGTATTATTGTTCGAAATAAGGATATACATTCACTTACGTCAAATGTTATTACAACTTTCGTCGATTTTCCTGTGGAAACCAAAATTTAACCCGGGGTAAAAAGTACCCTATAACCAGCACAGGCAATTAAACTATTATCTTACTAAGTTTCAAGCATATTCCTTCAGTAACTTTTGAGTTTATCGCGAACATACAAACAGACAGACAGACAGACAAAAATTTTTAGAATCGTATATTTGGCATCAGTATCGATATCTTAATACCCCTCAGTCGATTTTTTTAAATATATTCAATGTACAAAATTTATCCCTGTACAGATTTATTATAAGTATAGATTGCCCGGCCATGCGTTGCTGTGGATAAATAAAAAATTGTAACTGTAAATTGAGATATAAACTATCCTGTCTCTCAAGTTGGATTTTCATGAAAATCGGTTTATAGATATCAAAGAAAGACAACATTTTCTGTACATCCCTTTTTTTTAAACTTATTTTCATTTCATGTTTGCTTTTTGACTAATTGTTTGGTTTTGGGAGGGTATTTTTTAGTAACTTTTTATATTCCTCACTTCTATAAACAACTATATGGTGTGGGGAGGCTTCATCTTTAACATAATGGCTGTAATATTGAGTAAATTAACCAACTATTTATAAAATACTCCAAAAATGGTCACACATATTCTTTTTTATTTTAGGTGCTGTCCTTAGCGACCATACATTTGTATTTATAACTTATTTTGGAAATAAAGTTTAGGATATCATACCCATTTTGTTTTAATGTAACTCATACAATGTTAGTAGTGTGCTTTGATCATACATAGTGTGTCTAGATGCCCGGTCCGTCATCTCAAAGTGGCACCAATTCAAATCAGTAAAAAATTACTTATTTGACTCTTAACGCTGTCAGTGCGTTTGTCGCGCATTTGTGTATTTGTGTTCTTGAAAATTTAATTAAAAATGGTTTTATTGCCGTCATATTCTGTAAAAGTTATTCAAAAATAATAGAAAGCTAAGAAGATAACATTCCACCAGTAAGTATTGCAATTCAATGTCTATGAAATACCTTATTTTAATTAATAATTATGATTGAGAGAAGCCGCCATTTTCGAATGTGTTGCTACTTGCTATTATAATTGAATATAATCCCCCATTACTGTTTAAGCAAAGAGTTAAAGTTTTGAGTTTTAGCACGTTTTCCAATTTAACTACATTATTTAAATACATAATAATATTTTGTTTTCTGTAGAGCCACAACTTTTAAATTTAATTTTGGAAAAGTGCCATTACTAATATTACTTATATTTTGAATAAGAAAGTTTTGAAACGTTTTATACGTATTCAATAGAATCCGTAACGAATTAAATTATTTTATACTATTCTATTAATTGCCCAGAGATGAAATACTCTCCCATCTTCGGAAAGATATAGTAAGCCAGAGTAGTAACGTTGTTAAGAACTGTTACTTTTAAATGACAGCTGTCCGTCCAAACACCAGATACAATTGCAGGGTTTATAAATATTTTCTTAAATAAAAATGGTAAAATTTATGGCATATTTTACTTGATAATCATAAGTTTTTTCTCCCTGTGCAATAGACACATAATTTTGTAACAAATTTCACGACGTTTATATTTTTGGTAAGTACTTCAAATCATAAATAACAAAAGAGAGGAAAAATAAATAAAAGAGAATCTATGTATTGTAAATAAATTTCACCATTTAACGGCAAAATTTCATAACTTGACATCCCTGTACAAGCACAGTATGTGACGCGGTATCTGGACTTGTAATCAAAGGTAGTGTGTTATAATTCTATAACAGTACAGTTGACGGGCCTGAATCAGAGGTATCTCAAATTATTAGTACATTAATTATTATTAACATAACATGAAAGTAATCAGTTAATTTACCAGTATAAATACATCAATATTATGTGCTTACATTGATATTGTCAATTATGATTTAACTTGCAACTAGTCTATAGCTTATCAAATTATTATTAATGATTTATTATTCTTGATATTTGATGTCTTATATTAATAAATTCTTATTAATAATTTCAGAGTTTCAGAATTTTATAGTATGCGAAAATAGTGATCCATATTAACAAACACTTCAAATAGTTATTAATAAAAAAAAAATATTCTGAATAATTAACACTATTTGTACTTAGCAACAACAAATTATTGTCAATTATGACGGATATCAAAGACAAATCTCGTGGAGACTAGTTTCCAATTAAAAGGAATTTATTAATCACCGCCTATTATTGGGAGGAGTCCCAATAGATATTCTCATATCTCACGGAGGTGAGGGATGAGAATATCAACAGGATCGGGATCAAATGAAATTACGAGTTAGGTCGCTGGATAAGGTATCCAGGTGAAATCCTGGATAATCTTCTAAAGGAAACATTATTCTGACCAACCCTTGATAGAATTTAATGTTTAGGAGACCGGTTATTGATAGTTTAATTCTCTTTTAACAGACACAATTTTCAATTTCTTAAATCGTGCTTTAAATAATGCTTTTGGAGATTTGGCATTTGACTTTTAAAGAAATTTGTTGGAATTTAATGTCAATTTTATGCTTCTTATCATATTATAATTTTAAATCAGTTATTTAGCCACACCCGTGCAGCTAACAGTCATACGTCTTGATAGTCACGATTGCCCTGTGTAGCGCAACACGAGATTACATTCCCGAGATGAACCGGTCGATTTTGGGACAAAAAATGGAAGTCAGGCCAAAGAAATGGTTATACCTCTAGAGTAACGCCAATTCCTAACACAAGTTCGTCTTCTGACATAACAAGTTTTAGGCCCATAGCAGTGTTATCAGTATTTGCCAAGATATACGAGTCCTTTCTTAATAATTGCATTTCAAAAGAAATTAATAACCGTTTAGATAACTGTTAACATGGATTTCGCCCAGCCCACTCCACTTTAACTAACCATACACAATTCACTGATTACGTGACCACGGCAATTACTAAGGGATGCCAAGTAGATGCAGCGTATTTCGATTTCAGCAAAGCGTTCGATCTAGTAGACAATGACATTCTACTTAATAAGCTATCATCCATCGGATGCTCCCTACATCTTTTAGAATTAATGGCAAGTTATCTTAAAGACCGCAAACAATATGTAACGTTCAGGCGTTAGCCAAGGTAGCCCTAAGACCTACCCAGTTTCTTCTCATGGTTAATGATTTACCAAAAGCTCTTAGTAATACTAAGTGTCTAATGTTTGCTGATGACCTTAAGCTGTTTCTTTCCATCTCCAGAACCGAGGATAGTGTATTATTACAACGTGACGTAAATGCTGTATTTGAGTGGAGTCAAAAAGAAATTGTATTGTAATAATTCCAAGTGTAAGGTAATTACTTTTACTAAGACTCGAAATCCAATCACCAATGGCCTACGAGCTTGGAGGGACACCACTGTTGTGTGTCACTGCAATACGTGACCTTGGAATAATACTGGATAGCCAAATGAACTTTCGCGAACACATAGCGTAGGTATGCAACAATGCTTTTAAATCATTAGGGTTCATCGTTAGAACCTCATCTGAATTTGGAAGCGTGAAAGTTGTGGAAATGTTGTATAATGCATATGTCCGCAGTAAACTGGAGTATAATGTTGTCATTTGGAATCCTAGTGAAAAACTATTTTACACTTATGGCTGAAAAAGTCCAACGTAAATTCGCTCGTTATGTGTATAAACGGACACATATGGATATTATCCCTTTTTATATCCTTCCATGTCTGCGTCAGGTATGGTTGGCACTGGTTGGTCTAGACACTAGACACTTTACAGCTTAGACGGGATTTTATGCAAATAATGCCTTATTATCTATTGCTGACTGGTAAGGTAGATAACCCAGCAGTACGGAAGAGCGTGCATTTTTAGGTCTTAATGGATATATGCGCAGTGTTGGACGTAGAAAACACCTACATAACTTAAGAAAATCATTTAATTTTTTTTCTCAAGAAACTGTATAAAAGATACTCTTGAGACCTCTCATCAGTCCCTACTGATTAGAATGAGTATTTTTGTACAAGTAGTTCCTATTTATGTATTTTATAAAATTAAATTCTTAAATACTTGTCTTATATAGAAATAATTATATCGCCTCACGTAATTAATGAACGTCCCCTAATACTTTTCGAAGTTGAAATTTGTTTTAAGTAAGTGTGAAAGTTATTTCTTCTTTGCTCCATACTCTTTGTGGGAAGCCGCACAAGTTGCAACGAGTGGATTTTACAGAAATTTGAAAAATATATCACTACACGCACAATATAATACTATCACAATAACCAGCTGATTGTTAAAATCACACTTGTCACTGTACACTGTTTCAAAGTTTTTTACGCTTAGTCACGTGATATTTCTTTAACTTATGTTAATCCCATACATTTACTGTTCTATTGTACTGTTCACTACTAATTCTACTGTTGTTATAGAAAGTAAAGAGCCACTTATCTAACCCGTTGCCCTAGGTAAGCGACGGAACACGACATTCAGCGACGCGACGCTATTCGACATAAATACGACTAATGCGACGTGGAATTTTCTTAAAAATGCGTAAATCGCTCACCTAGGTGGGTTAACCCGTAGTGGGTTACCCTACTGTTGTCATCTGCAGATCTAAGAGTACCAAATCTATCCCGGCGGTGACATGGCGGCTCCGCCTAACATAATTATTAGGACCTTACGCTGTAACGGGTCTTACCAATATATTGTGGTGTCTCCTACCTCACTACCCTAGTCTATGTATATAAGATAAAAGACTTCGAAAACTCTCTGAATACACTATTAACTAATTTTTAACATTGACGAAACTTAAATGTAGTTTTAAAAATATGCTAACCATTGCTAATCAATATCCGCAAATAATAATATACATTTTAGAAATTAATAATTCGAGCAAAATGACGTGGCTTTTAATATGTTGTTTTCATTTTTTAGCTATAACTGTAGCAAGAACAACTGCCATTATGGTACCACCTCATATTTACGTCTTCAAAGCGAATCGTCCTTTCTTATTTTACATATTATTCCAAAGACAGCCAATGTTTTCCGGGGTCTTCATCGGTGCTACTTAAGGTGATTGAAAAGTGTGAAAAGTAAGCAAGAATTCAATTTGATCACAATGTGGTTGATTTCTAAATTATAATATATTATAGTATTTGTCACAATTTTTCTACGTAATACTTATTCTTAATTTTCTTTAATGTTATTTTGATGACATTGTCTTGTTTGTTTGTGTCCTATGTCCAGCAGTGTAATAGGCATAATTGATTGATAGTTATGGTGTTTTATGTATACATGTTTTTGGTACTATAACGATTTGAAGTAGTAAAGATAAATGATAGGAGCTAGTACTCTCCCGTCCCGAAGGAGAGGCACCAGGCGCCGGAGAGCGCCGAATGATCTCCGGCCTCCATGAGCGCTGGCCTGGGGTAACGGGTGAGGCTTCCCGTTACTCTAGCAGAAGCAGGCCTGAGACGGTGGCGCGCCGTGTTCCGCGCCCGCCTCTCTAAACCGGAAGGGGGCAAAGCCCTCCGCACGCAAGAGCGTGGCTGCCTTTTGTTTAAACGGCGGCCAAAGTCTGCCGGGTTTCCCTGGGACTTCCTTCCTTCCTTTGTGTGTCATTTGTGGTTTTAGTCGGTTCGATTCCGACATACCACTTCAGCGCTGGCAACGGGGTGATAACCCGTAGGGGTTCCCATACTAAAAAAAAAAGATGATAGATTGATGGAATTAACAGGCTTCATTGTTAACAATAACGCTTTATTTTATATTGTTGAATATTAATCAAATAGGATTATAACTCACTATTCCCTTTTTTTTCAGGTGATGTAAATAACTACACATTTGTATCCGCATCTTATTTTAGAAATAAATTTTTCTTGTCATACATTTTTCATTTCCTACTCTACTCCAACCTAACAACAAGTTTGTGTAACACCTACACTCCATGTACGTATATGAAATAAAATCGAGTACAATGAACTGTGGGCCATGTTCATTCGTATATTTTATCATAACGTTTACTGAAAGTGTTGTTAGCTGTACAACTCATTTTTATGGCACAAGACAATCTAGGGTCAATGAACCTGGATACACGCTTACGTTACGTATTTATTTTTACTTACACATATAGGTACTTAATTGTATTTATTTTTGGAACAAAAAGAGAGAAAATGTTTTATTTTGAATTATTTTCCCGAGACTTATTTGTCTCGAATGTAACGATTCTATGCTTGAGATGATCTACTTCCCTCTCAGGTACTTCGTAATACTGATAACATTTATCTTTAAATATCGTAAGCATTTTGTGAAATACATTGAAATACAGATATATAATATTATTCGTAATATTATTATGCAGTCGAACATGGGGAAATGGCATGCTTTTGAATTATCTATCAGAACGCATTTAATAGACCTAGGAATTACTACAAAGATTATAACATGTAACCGGATTTGAAACGGAGTGACTATCACCTGGAGTCCAAAATCCGAAAAGAAAAGAAGAAATATAATGTGTTTTATAGAGATATTTCCTTTCAAACCGAAGGCGACTGATACTGAGAGTTTGGACCGACGATTTACAGTCTACGAGGAGTGCAACTTCTTTTATAATCGGTCATTTATTTGTGGACGTGGATGTGGATGGATGTGATTTACACTTTCATCACTAAGTGTTTGATCCGTTTTCTGTCCAGTCAACACACAAGTAAAAAAATGCCCAGACTTTAAAAAAGACTCTGTCAGAACAAAGTAAATGTGCAAAATCTATGTGCAAAGAAGTCTTTATAATGTTGTTAGTTTTCACATCAGGCTATAATGAATTTGAAATATTATTCCTGGATGGTTTCCCAATGTTTAAATAAAATACCTGTGTCGGACGGCCACCTGATCTAGACAAAGAAATTTAAATATTAATATAAGAGAGTTAATACAGGTACTTAACCTGTATTTATTAAAACATAATCACAGTCAGTTCGTACTTCTCTCATATTATCAAACTTACGTTCAAATACAAAAGATAAAATCAATGACACAACACAATCAAATTAAATAACTATCATTTCAATAAAGGGTTTCAACCCACGTTATACAAATTTTTTTTTGGCCTGTTCTAGTTAATACATGTATTAGTTTAGGATCTGCGGCAATCGCAAGCAATTGATCACGAAGTCAGTCACCGTTATTCCCCTTGAGACTTCTATATTGATGATTTAATTAAACAGTTGCCCCTAAAGTTGTACAGTGGGTTAGATTTGCGGTAGCCTGAGTCTTGTCCGTTACATCGGAATTTGTAATTAAGAAACAACGTCTCGGAAGAAAATCCGTTCACAGTAGAAGTATTTTATCTTGTTCGCCGCAGCTTTGCGTAAACACCCATATGAGGATGTGGAAAAATGGGATACTTTAAGTTCTTGTAGCTCTTGACTCTTTACTGGTTGTTTGTTGAATAAAAGTTAGTTTGCGTATAAGAACTGAATAAAAATATTGGTTTTGTTGTGCGAGACTATTTTTCAGAGTCAAAATAAAATTATTATAATTGAAATAGTTTAGATATATTTTAGGATAACTGAGATATTTAGAATACTTAGGTAATTAGAAATTAATTAGTACTACAAAGCCTTCTAAAAGTTGTTTTTGACTTTTAATCAAACATTTTATTCTGATGTAACGCCCATTCATGTTATGGTACAAGTTAAAAATTAAATCATTTGATGTTTGAAATATCTAATATCGTAGTCTCAACAGGTAAAGCGAAACGATTTCATAAGTACAACCAGTAAATTAGCTTCGGATAACATCGAAGTTCCTCATAAATTTAGCTCAACTCCGTCGATTGTAAAGACCACTGGCTCTCCAGTAAATTGATCTTATCGGGAGGCTACCCGATGTTCATAGTTAGTGGGTCTTAGTTCACTGTAAATTCGCAAGCGGCTCTAAACTCTGCTGGTCAACTAATTTACTGGCAGACCAATCTTTACCTTAATAGCAATGGTATAGTTGTGGCTTAAGAAACTTCTTCATAGCTACGTAAACTTGGCAAACTGTGAGGGTAATGATCGACCTCAGTGCAGCCAAAAGTTTTTAATCAATTAAATGATTACTGCTAAAGTGTTTGTTGTTTGTAATCTTATAAAAACACACCTACAACTACAACGTGGACCGTATTTTTACATATATTAACATAGACTCACACAGGATCCTGTCATATTTTAAGGCAGAACCGAGAAGTGATTCTAGACGGGAGCAAAATGTGTCAACAAGTAACAATGTTACTCGTTATAAATACTTTCAAGAAACCTGAATAGTGTAACAATATCCTTTGTGATTCTATGGAATTATAGTTACTTTTACTTTTCAATAAAAAAACTGGACAAGTGCGAGTCTGACTCACGCACCGAGGGTTCCGTAAGAAAACAAACTTGTATGCTGATAGTACGTCCATCTCGATAATCAATTCTCGAAGATTTATGCCCGTCTTTTCAGAAAGACAAACTTAACTTTGCAGTTCTAAAAAAGCTCTCCAATTCATTGATTTACGGCAAAGTCAACTCTCCATCCGCACAATATAAGTTTGTAATCATAAAAACTATTTATTTAATGTAATTTAACAATAAATTAACGACATCGAAATTTTTTCCTTTACTTATACTGTCAGACTTTGGTTTTTACCAAATTTCATGATCTAGATCAACGGGAAGTACCCTAGGTTTTGATTTACCTGTAAGATGTTCAAATTCTGTCAAATCTAAGGCTTAATTGCCGTATCTTTTAATTGCGTTGACTTAGAACCTTGATTATTTTTTAACTTCAAGGGATCGCAAACATAAGTATTTGGTATTAATTTCAACTTGATGCATTCCTGAGAAAAAAGGTCTTGACAGACATAGTTCCGGTTCCGTTCCATAAATGGAAAAAAGAACCCATACAGGATCACTTCATTGTTAGTCTGTTTATCTATCCATCTTTCAAGATCCTTTTCTTCAGCCCGTGGAAGGTATCAATATTTATGCCTGCGGTCCCTTGAAGATATAAAAAAATTAAGCTTCTAAGTCAATGCAATCAAAACATACGGCCATTTAAACCTTAAATTGTAACCAATTTTAACACTTCGTAGGTAAATCAAAACCTATAGGGTACTTCCAAGAACCAAGGTCTCAAAGCACAAGTATGGGAAAAAATCCGAAAGTCTATAATGTTCATCCGAAACATAAAAAAATATATTCAGTGATAACAAACTTATATTTAGAGAGTATTTTTAGAACGGGAAAGTTAAGTTTGTCTTTCATATATACTCGGAAAAAATGGGTAAAATTTTCGGGAGTCGAATCTCGACATTGGACGACCTGCTATCTATATACAAGATTGTATGGAACTATCCTTGCGTGAGTCAGACTCGCACTTGTTCGGTTTTTTATTTTAAAATATTTCCCGTGCCCCTTTATTTCATATTTCAACGTAGTAATAATCTAAAATAATTCAAAATTTTAATTCAAAATCTTTACAGCCAAAGATTTAAAACAAGCACAGTTGACCTGAATTACTTTTAACTAGGACACACTATTTCGCTAACATTCATTCATTCTATTCAAAGAAGTTTTTAAATTGTATTTCCTGAGTACTATAGGTTGTATTCAATTCTGGAAGCTTTTGTACATAGTACAAACACTTTTAACTTTTATATTACAAATTCGTCATGTTCAAATATGCACTTGCTATTTGGTACTATCAAAATACTGTTTGAACGGCCAAGAAAGCCACAAGCCTTCTCGAGTGGTAGTACCTTATTAGCTATTTGGTATCTCATATTCGAGATAGTTTGAGCAGAAGTAATAGTTGATCACAGTTGATCGGACTAACGCATCAAAGACTACGAAATGCCGACCGACCAGAATAAGTGACAACGAACTAGAAAAATTACTAGATGAACTAGGTATGTGTATATTCAATTTATTTATGTTTTAGGTTATACTTATTAAATGATTTTAACCAAAAAAGCAGGTTATGTGTTTGACCTGTAGTCACACTAAAAGTTTTTAGAATAGGACAGTAAGAAAAGCAGCCGATGAAAAATTTATTTAAATTTCAAATTAGGAACTATGTCATGTTGTTTTACAAATAGCCAGCAATTAAAAAAGTATCTGTAGTGCATCAAAATGGATTTGACTAAGGAAAATTTTAGCTCCATGATTTATTACGACTTTCATTGCGGTCTTACTCAACAACAATGTTACGATAGACTTCGATTATAAACCGTTGAGGAGTTCCCTCGACTCGATTCCGCGTCCATCATCAAATATACTATCGTGTTGTAGTGTCATTATAACTACATATGCGTGGCAAGTTTCAACAAAATCGATTCACAGATGTAAAGCCAATGGGTGAACAATCATTCATCCCCTATTTTTTACCCTTAGAGTTGAAATTTTTATTTAAAATTTAAATGAGACCAACTACAAAATATAGTTTATCAAATAAAAAGTTATGCGTAGTCATACATAAAAAAAAATACAACTAACATACATACAACATAACAAGTTTCTTTGTCGAAACTAAAATGATTATAATAATAAATAATACCGTGTTCCAAGTAGTTTAGATCGCTATCGCCAGTGTCAGTCCGATTCTGTTGGCCCTGTGAGAAGAAATTTGGCAAACAAACAATCTCAAACTGAAAAACTGGAAGTGGGATCTTGGTATGGGACCCCTCCCCCCCCCATACCAAGATCCTACTCGTCTATCAAAGGGAGATTCCCAATTTTGGCCATGAAACGCCAGACAATTTGCTATTGTTAAAAATAAACATATTATGTTTAATAATCACAGTATTCATTTATTCAAAAAATATTGCAACATTTTTGCAAAAAAAAGTACCGAAAAGATAAAAATTAAATTAGGTTAATCCGTTATTCATTCGTTTGTGCCTAAAATAAAAAGTGTTGCCAATTACTCATTTCGTTAATAAAATAGTTAATTCTTTTTTCTCAATCGATTTTCTATGATGTCATTATATTATTCGTTTTTTTTTTCGATAATTATTATGATGTTATGATAATTAAACAAGCGAATTGCTAGTTGATTTAAATGAATTTAAAAGTCATTCTTATCTTTTTTTTTTATATGGTATACGGTCACCTGATGGTAAATGACTACCGCCGCCCATGAGCACATGTAACTCGAGAGTAACAAGTGCGTTGCCGCCCTTTAAGGTGGGAGTAGGAGAAGAGGGGGAGGGGGGAAGAGTGGGAAGAAGGGAGAGGGGGGAGGGGGGAAGAGTGGGAAGAAGGGAGAGGGGGGAGGGGGGAGAGAGGAAGGACGGGAATAGGGGAGAAGGAAGGGTTAGGGCCTCCGGTAACCTCACTCACACGGTGAAATGCAATGCAAGCATTGCTTTACTGCCGGTTTTCTGTGAGGCTGTGGTATCGAGCGGAGTCGAGCCGGCCCATACGCGCCGAAGCATGGCTCTTCCACGTAAGATCGTAAGATCTATTCCTAAAAATAAATTGTAATATAATTTAAAAAACTAATAGAAAATATATTTTAAAAGACGTACAGAACTTAAAGGCGCCTCGAAGATTATTATTTTTATCAAATTATAATTGAACAAACAATCGATTTTATGTATTTTAAGTGGCAACATCGAATCTATTAAAACTAGATTAAAACAGATAGGCAAAGAGTATACAAACCAAAGAGCTATAATTACTACAAACAGCTAGGCCCAATATATTTTAGTTTATGGCTAGGCCCCTATCTGTCACTGTCATGTGACAGGGCAAATCACAAGTCGACTTTGTTTGTATTTGTATTATTTTATTCTCCCTGCGAATTTGTTATCTAAACAACGAATTAACTTTCCTCCGACAAAATTCTTCTTACGCCACTGACCACGGCCTGAATATGCATCCCGCTCCCGCTTCTCAAGATAACCCTGCACGATCTTGGACTCGATAGCCATTGATAATGATGATCCCAGCTTTCATACCAGCCAGAGTTCTTCCCAGCTCTCAGTAACTCATTCAAGAAGACATTTACGCTGTGTCAATTGTGGTTTAAATGTCACGAAAGTACGAAGACATTTGTTAGAAATAGCAGAAGTTCGAAATCTTATATAACAATGAGTTCACAGCAGGTAAATAGTTGGACACGCCACCATACCTTACAGATCTAATCAAAACTTGATATTTATGATATAACTATATATTTATTTATTATTTGTAAAAATAAAAACCATTTTATCTCAAAAATCCGGACTTTTTTTTAAACCAACTTCTTAACCATTTAATTCTTGGCTTTTATAATATTTCCATATGCTTTTATATGTGTGCACTCAGGGCCGAAGTGTCTTTAGTCGGTGGGCACAGAAATTATACCCTTTATCACAGAAATTATAATCTGGAATAGCACATACTTTTGATCCCGGTAAAATGTACGATTCCCGTGGGATAGATTTTACCAAAATTTCAACAAACGACTAGTATTTCAAGAAGTTAAAAAAAAAATTGTATCTGGATCTACATGTAAGATTACGCAACTAGAGTTTATTTTATTTTAGATAGTCAAGTATCATCTTTCCTTTACATAAATTCTCTGTATAATAAAAGTATGTTGTTATAACAGATTTCAAGATAGGGAGGAAATACTATACCTATAAGATGAGCCAGCAGTCTCGGCACGTGTGTGCAATTGTGAATCACGTACACCAATTATTGGAACATGATTGTGAACCAGCAACATTTTATAAACTATAGTAAAGTTATAAAGTATAGAGTTTTGTTACCAATTCTACAAAACCATTTCTGACCTTTTCTGTAGTTAGTGTACTTGGGATTTTAAACTACAGTTATTAACAAGCAATTTAAGATATTAATATGATGTTCTGCATTTTTGCCTTCCTTTATTTCTAGGTTCCTTACTATGTCTCTTGTTTACAAAACTTTCAGCGTCATTACTACGCAATTGTTTATTTGCTTAATTTTAAAAAAGACTTTATTTAAATTAAGCAGAAAAACAAGCAGCGGAACATTGATCAAAAGCGCGAGTCAAACGGGGCACGTCTAGTCTTAAATATGTATATATGGTGATGTTTCAGAGCACTCATTTCCCAAAATAACTACGCTGTTTCTTGGCTCTTGTGTCATAGCAAGGGCCTTTATGAATGTCACGGTACTTTTTTTTGGTAGCTCCAGATTGGTGTTGAATATTTTATAGAGAGAATACTACATATAAACTGGTACGGTACTGACTATGCCATGGTCATGGTGAGCAATTGTTTTATTTATGTACATAAAAGATTTTGTAAGCGTTTTATTACGATCTTACAAAAAATGGAACTATGGTCATATAAATACCTAATGAAGTGATATATTTTAGCAATCTACTTCTGGATTTAGGTCACTAACGATTTCTGTACCATCTGTGGAATATCAGTTAGAACTGATGTTCCTCGGTATTCTGACTAAATCCGAGGCCATTTGTGGTCATAAACTTCACCATATAGTCATCTGTTCGAAGCTTACAATATTATAGTGTAATGTATTGTATCAAATATGAAAACAATATCTTTGTTCCGTAATCGATAGCCGTTGAGCTTCGGAATTTGTATGAACGAGTAATCAAAATTAGTTAAAAACAAATGTAAAAGAGCGAGACTCCCTCAGGATCTATGTTGAGATTTAATGGTCCACAGACATGACTTTCTAGTCATGACTAGAAAGTCATGTCTGTGGACCATTAAATCTCAACTTGCTGCTTGGGTTCTGTCTTGTCTTATTTTGTCTGATATTCTTTTCAGACAAAATAAGACAAGACAGAACCCAAGCACTTGTCTTCTTTTCAAATTGGACTTTTTAAATTTATAACATAATGTAATATTTGTATAGGTACTTTTTTAAATTATCTAATTCCATATTCATTGAAAATAATAATAACAAGAAATAATCTGAAATGGCACGAAAAGTTATTATGTTATTGAAGTCAATTGCTAAGTATATAAGTACATACGTGTTTAACTTTTTAAACTCATTGTAATACTGACTTGATGATTCACTGCTGTAACAATGGCTAAAGTGTAAAAATGTTCCATTTCTTGAGATCATTAAATGACATTGATTATACTAGGTGTACAGAGATGTACAACTGTCCTTCACCTCCACCTCCACCTCCAACTCCTTATATGTACGACCTAAATAGATATAAAAACTTCAATTACTTGAAGTTTTTATATCTGTTTAGGTCGTACATATAAGGAGGTGCACAACAATCAAGCGAGTCGTATTCTTGTTACCAACTGGTCCAAAGATTCAAGGAGTATGTAAATCGGTTTTGACCAACACAGTCCCCTACTGTCGGGGTTCAACCACACTGCAAAAAAATACCTTATTGTACATACCATAATAATAGTCACGATTTACTAAAAAGATATATTTAGGATGATTCAAACTAAAACTGCTCAAATTAAGATAACACTCACATTTGCGAACAATTTTAATGCCGATTACATAACATCACACAGTATTACAGCAAAACAAACACAAATAGAAGCCATTAAACAGCATAACTGCGTGACTACAAGCTGAATAACTTGAAATTATTCCCGACATACGTATAAAACCGCAACTGATCTGACGATCGCAGAGCGAATCTTCACGGTTCCAAAGTCACGTACCTCTTGTATAATATCTGGAAATTCAGTGGGACCATCTAAATTGGTACGAGCCGGATAATAAACGGACCGGATACAGCGAAGTGAGAGGATTTATGAAACTAGACTTGGTATTAAAGTTGGCCGTTTGATACGTGCTGACTCTAAAGTTGAAATTAAAATGAAACTAACGCTGAAGTTACAGGTTATGGGTGCATTAAACTTACGGAAATGATTGCGTTTCAGTTTAGTTATTCTTTATCTGAATTATTAGTTGTTAATAACTTAGATGAACTAAAATACTTAAGTACATGTAATTTATCTCAAATTGATGAATAAAAATACTCGGGATGATGTAATGATTCTAACGACACCCCATATATCGATATCTGTTTAGGCTATTACAAGTTTTGGTAGAAAGAAGAAACTAACGAATATATACATGAACTCTTGAAAACATTATACTCCTTTTTTGGGCATTCGTGTATTAACCTACTTGTTGACAGAAAGAATTAGGTGCCCGTAAAGCAATTCTAGGACCTAGTTCTTATGTACGTAAATCATTTAAAAGTAAAAAATAATCAAAGTTTAAGACTTACGCCTTAAACTCAAAAGTCAAGCAAGGAATTGACGACGAAAGAAATATTAAAGTATACATTATTTCTACACTTTCTTCGTTCATCATAGAGTTGACAGATTTAATAAAACTCGGTTATTATAGTTTTAACAGTTTTTTTATGGAAACAATAATATTCTATTACTCGTCTTAGAAAGTATGTAATCGTAGAGGTTTTTTGGCTGGATGAAAATCTCACATAATCTAGACACCATTCTATGAGACTGGGTAACTAAACAAGGCAATCAGACGTAAAAATTATAACCTTCATTAATTAAATTTTCTTGTATGTTTCATTGCGAGAGAGTGGTAGTGGATACAGTAGGAAAAAATTCTCACTTGTTTGTTTCACAGTGGCTAGAGGTAATCACCTAATAGAATGTCGCAGAGCTCAACTATTTTGTGATTTTGGTAGTATTACAAAAATTACACGGTTAATAATAAATACGTACTATTAAAAAGTATGTTTTCTTGGTTATTAAACCTGCTACTGTGAAGCTAAGAAAGAATTTTTAAATAATTTTTATAGACCCTCAGCTTACTTATTTATACTTTAAACAATATAATTGAATATCTCAACCTACGTAATTAATATCAAAGACACCATTGTTGCCCGGTTCCTATAATCAAGAAACGATTCGTTTTGCTTACGGACGGTAAAATTTTCGTTGAAAATTCAAACGCAAAACGAATCGTTTCTTTATTATAGGAAGCGGGCATGTAATAAGTATAGACGCAAGCAAAGGCTTGCTGAAAATGTCCAATTTGGTTTTTCTGTTAATTTTGAATATTTTCAAACGATTAAAAAAAGCATTAAAAACAAAGTTCAACATGGGCCTTGGAGCACCCAAAAAACATTTCGTACTTCTCCTATTACAATTTGAACCAAAACAAAAACAAAATTTATGCTTAATTAATGCGTTCTAGGTACTTCATTTTTTTTAGGTTCGCGCCATTTCGAAAACGCATGTTTTAAATTATTATTAGATAGATCTAATTTCTGATATTTATATTACATCGATAACTAATATTCACTATTAATCTAGAATGTATTATCATCGCCACTGTGGGTTTATTCCACTTTGTTCCGTGTAGCATTTCCATGGAAGTTTTCCCTCTGCAAGACAGTCATATACGCCTTGTTGACCAAATGACGCCGCACCGCCCTGGTTTGTGGAGCCGATCACTGTAAATAAATATTAAAATTCTGTAGTTTTGCAATATATTGAGCCATTTGTAATTCAATGTTAATATGTATGTCTGAATCCTTATATTTTATAATGTGTTAACTATATTTATACAAAACAAACTATTATGTATTTGATCCAATACAAACACGATCTAAACATCAACAACTGCCCATTTTCGAAAAAATCGATTAAGACCTACATACTCGTATATGATCGTCATCATCAAAACCAGCTTTGATTTCATTGAATTAATTATCATATATTATAACAATCGCAATGATTAAATCATATCCGCATTGATTTATACTACAAATAGTTGTCGCAGAACCTCCAAGGTTGGAAATAAATATTTTTTGCATGTCCGTAGCACTAAAATACCAACATTAAAATTGTACATTGTTTTTTTTTTATTATTTATTGCAGGAGTATTCATAAACGGTATTCATGAGTATTCATTCACAATCAGTATTCATAGACTATTCATAAACATTCGTCTCAGGGACGAACATTATTGATACGAACATTTTCACGATTACGATAAAAATATTTAATTACTTATTTGAAAACTATGTAAACTAAATTAAAATAAAACTACTTTGAATCGGTATATCCCACACAAATTAGGTTACGGTGCTCCAAATACATATTTTTTTACAATGTTGGAATATTCTAAGTTTTTATAAGCACAAAAACCACAAATGTTTCTGGATGTCGCTAGGACCAGGCTCATTATTAGTAGGCTTTTCATATTAAACTTCTTCTGTCTTCTTTTTTAGGCATCACCTCAACGTTGGTATTTATTTGAGTGGTGCTTGCGTAACCATAATTTATTTTGCCTCGCACTTGTGACTCTTAAATTGAATTGCAGGTGTTCATGGGCAACGCTAGTCACTTACCATCAGATGACCCGTCTGCTCGTTAACCCTCTATAATATAAAAAAAAATCGGCCAAGTGCGAGTCGAACTCGTGCACTGAGGGTTCCGTAAAATATTTTTATTGTATGATGTAACTAAAAATATACGGTTTCTGCAATTTTTCCTTTATCTGTGCTATAAGACGTTGCTTCGTACCAAATTTCAAGATTCTGAGTTCACGGGAAGTACCCTGTAGGTTTTGATTCCCTTGCGAGTGTCGAAAATTTGCGGAAATTTGCGGCATAAACGGCTGTATCTTTTGATTGCATTGGCTTAGAAGTAGACTTAGACTTGAGTATTTGATATAAATTCCAGCTTGATACCTCTACGCGTTCCTGAGAAAAAGGGTCTTGACAGACAGACCCACGGACGGACGGACAACAAAGTGATCCTATAAGGGTTCCGTTTTTTCCTTTCGAGGTACGGAATCCTAGTACCACTGCCATGGGCAATGGTCTTATAAGAAAACGATTTGAAAAAAAATACACATTTAAATAGACAAAAATACATTATATATATACACGCGTGTTTTTATGATCATGACATTTACAATTTAATAATACCACAAGCTTACCTTTTATTTTATAAAACTAAAAATCGTCAAAACTCGTATTTAAAAAATTGCTGCATTCATCTCTCAGACCACCAAAGATTTGTAATTATTCAAGGACAAGGACGCTATTGCGTGCAGTAGTCAAGTACCTTCTAATGTTATCGGTCACTTGGTATTCCAAGTGGCCGATAACATAGGGAGGTACTTAAAAGGCAACTTTCTAATTATCTTCTACTCAAGAAATTAGAAGATTTTTATACTTTGCGCGTTCTGAGAGACGAATCTTTATGAATCTATGTTGTTTGTGATGATGGTGGTAAAAACTCAAAATTTCGAATAAATGACAGTTTTTTTGCATTTGAGAACTAAAAGTTTTGGTTTGCCAACCAAATAATTGAGGTAGAATTTTAACGACGAAATAAAAATTAAAATGTTTTGGAAAGTATTATAGGTGTATCCAAGAAAAAAAAACCGATGGTTCGACAGTTAGTTTCTATGGAGATGAGTTAAAGCAGTCAAATGCAGGTCAGTCTAGATTGTTTAAAATTTTGAGGACCTATTAAAAAAACGTAACGTTCTGTAAGCAAACAAACTTGTATGTATAGATATAGATAGTACGCCCATCTCGGGAATCAATTCTCCAAGACTTTTACCTGTCCTTTTCGAAAGACAAACTTAACTTTGCGGTTGGAATATATGACAAAGTCAACAATCCAACCGCAAAATATAAGTTTGTAATCACAAAAACTATTTTCTTTATGTGATATAACAATAAATTAACGACTTTCAGATTTTTTCCTTTGTTTGTGCTATGATACTTACTTACTACTTACTTCTTACCAAATTTCGTGATTCTAGGTCAACGGGAACTACCATATATGTTTTCGACCCAAAACCTATAGGATACTTCCGGTTGACCTAGAATTGTCAATATTGGTGGTAAAAGCTTACAGCACAAGTAAAGCGAAAATTCCAAAAAATAAAAAGTAGAAAATTAAGGTAAATTTTGGTACTTACAAGTTTTCGCGAAAATCTAAATTTGCCTATATCTTTTTATTGTGTTGACTCAGAACCTTGATTTTTTTAAACACCTAATAGGGACTATAAATCTCAGTATCTGGTATAAATTTCAACTTACTAGGTCCACCAGTTCATGAGAAAATCGGTGGTGACACACGGACAGACGGACAAGAGAGTGATCTAATATAGGTTTCTTTTTTACTTTTTGAGGTATGGAACCCTAAAAATGTGTTTAGTTAGTAGTATATTTATAAGATTTAGGGCAATATATATCTGGAATCCAGTTTAATTTGAATATTTTGTTCAAATTTACACTGTTTTTTTAATTATATAATGAATAAATGTTTAATTGTAAAAATACATGGAAAAAGCAGTAAGGATTATTTTTACATAACACTAAGAAGATAAAAGAGTACCCAGTTTGGTAATAGGCACGTGACTAAGCCTTTGAACGTTAGCACTACCAAAGGACAAAGCCACCGTAGGCACGCCAAGGCAAGTGACCTGTACACCATACGTACATTTACATAAGAATTTATATCACACTATAAATGTACAGAATTGTTTCAATTATATACATAGTATTATACAATCATGTAGACTATTTATATATGAACATACAGCTTTGTTTTTAAAGAATTCCACCATCCATTTTATATCGTGTGAAGAACTTTGGGTATGATTGCTGAACTGCACTATATTTTTAAGGTTTATCGGTGCAGGATTGATGCTAATTTCATATTCCAATTTTGACTATGACTATTAGGTTTATTCTAATATGCCCTTCTATTATTATAAATACAAGAGTTTATACAGATGATATGGACTTTGTTGGACACACACGGGATTCCTGACTCACGAAGGGGCCGTGAGCGCAGGATAGTTTAATAATAAAGTGTATGCTAGATGCTATATGATCTAAATATTAAATGGACCTATATCAGATTCAATACTCACGACTGTTTTATAATAAGCGTACGTATTCGATCTGAAGTGGTAAAACAACTAATATCAATGATAGAAACTCAAAACTCCGAACTGCGCCGACAGCAGCCAATAGTTTATTTGATTTGATACATTATTAATGTAACATGTTCAACTGAACACGCCCCTTCCTCTTTGCCAGGTCAACATTGACTGCGAGCAAATTCTCAGTTTGTTCATAAATGAGTACCTATAGGGAAATAAATTTGCTTGCACATATGGATAATAAATATGGATGGTATTCGCAAAAGGGCCAATCGCTTATTTTAACAACCAATGCGTACTGTTTGAGTTAGAGATTTTCATCTTGCCTCTCAAACTGTCTGTTTGGGTTTACAAAAAATGTTCAATTCTATTTATTTATTAATTTTGTAGTTGTGTACTACTACACAACTGTAAACTGTAGTGTTACTAGTATATTGATGTTTCTTATGGGATTAGATCTGAGGATTAAATTTCGTAACTTATCCGATAGATAAAGGAAATAGGATTAGGATCAGATAGGTATTTTTGACTATTTTGGTTTTATTTTAGGCATCACTGTTTAAACATTATAAATGAGTGAATAAGTTTAAATAACTTCTTCTCATTAAAAAAAAAATACATGTCACTCACTTGAGAACAATTTTACATAAATAAATAGTGTGATAACAAGTTCGTCTCTTTTTCTCGTCACTTGTGCCTTCAGGATGATTACAGTAAATATTTATTTAGTTCAGTCTTAAATGCACTTAAAGAGTTTACATTTTTTACATTCAACGATAGTTTATTGTAAATCTGTGATCCTTCAAAAGTAATAGTTTTATTACCATAGTTGTGGGTTTTTGTTTTTGGTAGGACTATGAAACTAACACGACGACTACTGCGGTTAGAGATTTGTTTAAATTTTGTAAATGTTATATTAGTTTGGATAGTTTTGTGGAGAACCCTATAGACAAATATGCATGTATTAAAAATATATAACTGCTTAGTGTTCATTAGTTTTGTTTCTTCGTAGATTTTATCGGTTGGTCTTATATAAGGATAGTTAAAAATCATTTTAATTTATTTATTTTGTACCGACGTTGATCCCTGAGGAACTCCACATGTTATAGGTATGTTATTGGCAGTTACTTCCAATCTTGACAACCTGTTTCTCAGATATGTTTTAACATTTTTTTAAAGCATTACCGGTGATATTTATGGTTACTAGTTTTCTTAGGAGTAAATTATGGCTAACCGTGTCGAATGCTAAATCAATGAAAATTCCAAGAACCAAGTTTATTTGTCCATATTATGTTTTATGTTCGTAACAAGATCTATTGTCGCCGTTAGACTAATACTTTTTGGTCTAAATCCAAATTATCTGTCTGATAGAAAGTTTTATAATACTTACAATAATCGGCGCTACGTTTGTACTTCCCCTGTAAGCAATAACATTTTCAATTAGTAATAATTAACTTAAACTAAAATTAGGGTTCAAACTAAATTCTTAGGCGAGGTACAGGAAAGAATAGTAAAAACTCCCTTTGTACACGTGCATACAAAACAAAGAAATACTAAATGACACAAAGTTTAACCGTATTCACAGATAACTATCCGTAAATCTCACAATAAAATCCTATGAAGGGTTTGATCCAACACAACGCTTAACATTCGCCAACCGTGCAGTCGTCATAGTCAGTCAGTCATTATTATTCATCAGCCTCAGTATTTTTGAAATAGGATATGTATTACCTATACAGCTGGAGAAGTGTAACTTGTGATAAACATTACAAGTATTAGACAGCTAAGTGTATACTAATATAATATAACTGAAGAGTTTCTTTTTTTGGTGAATTGGTTTGTTTCTGTATCAATCGGAATAATTATTTTTGCATTATAGCCTAGGCGTCAGGGAAAAACGTAAGCCTTTTTCGCCTCGATCCAGTTTCTCTGCACAACTAGGTTCATTGATATGCATATTATAAGATCCCAAGTTTGTTTGTTGTTGTTGGATCCCAAATCCTTGTGCTTCATTTTTAGAATTTTGATCGTTAATAATTCCAAAATTTAAAAAGCGATCGTTTTGCAATTTTATACACTTATTTATATGAGTAATAACAACATTTTCTGAGGATTTCAAGCTTACAGATATTTTTATTTTTGAGATATTAAATGTTGAAAAAACACGTTTCTTCAACTTCAAACGCTATTTGTGAGTAAACAACTACAAATAAAATATCGCAGTGCATCTAATATTTTAAATAATTCAATTCTCTACAAAATTTCTATGGAGTACGGAAAAAAAACGGAAAAGAAAAAACATTTTTAACATGTTATTGTTGATTAAAAAAAATTATGCAGACGAATTTTTTATAGCAAATTCGAGGTCTTATAATATCATCAATGAACCTATTTCTGTTTTTAATTGTCATCTTGTTATTTTTAACTCATTGATATTAACCATTAGTAATAACATCTACGTTTACTTTTTTTTAATAACTTACCGCTTTACTAATAATAAATATTGCCATTTCATATTAAAATCTTCAATGATTATAATTATTGAAGATTTACTTTGAATGTATTAATGGTCAATTATGCTTTAGACCTCAAATTGATCTAAAATATTGAACTAAAAAGTAAAAATAAGTAAAAAATGTGTTGTTTCTTTTATTGTACTGATCGAAAATACGAGTATAAGACAAAAAAGACAAGAACCCTTTTTTGTCTTATGTATTTATTCGTCCGGAATCCTATGTTAACGATATTCAAATACATTATATAGTTGCATATTACGAAAAAATTCAAACTGCATCTGTTACGTGTTAAGCTAAACACCTACGTAAACAGAAAGAAAGAATTGAAAAGACTTACTTATTATTATTATTGAAACTAGTAAAAATCGCATGTTGGAATCGTCTGCGTCTTTTAAAATATATTTATCACACAATCCCTGTGTATAGTACGGACAGGGATATTCAGGCTAGTCAAATTCCATATTAAAGAGTCATATAAGTATGGGCTGATTTTGGTTTATATGGAACCCCGTTGACATCAAAAACTGCGGTGGGATAAAAGAACATTTTTATGTGTATAATTTAAAAATGTTTTATATTACACTAAATTTTTACAGGCATTGAACAATCTAAACAGATATCAACAGATAAATATCAAAATATATATTCATATTTATAAATATAACAAAAATGTTCCGTTGAATACAGTAAGCTATCAAAAAATTACAATTAGAAAAAAAAAACACAAAAGATCATCCATTAAAATCAATAGGCGTAACTCACAGCACTGACGATTGCCATTCCGACCATAACAGTAAGCAGAACGAGGTGTAATCTCATGTCGATTTGCATCCAGCACTCTGCTGCAGCACAGAAACAAACTGTCTTGTCGCGCGTTTAATGTTGCTTTACTTAATAAAGGCTTCCGAGGCAGTGGCAGACGTTTGCTAACGAGACTACCTTGTCAAAGGCTACAAGTCATAAAAAATAGCGTTTTGCCTTGACGTCTTCATTAGCAGAATAGAAAATTATTCTGAATATAATTTAAACCTTAAAAGCATTTTATTTGTAATATCAATACTTTATTCCATTAAGATAATAACTTCATATATCAAGTGCCAACTAACATATGTTTTCAGTTAAACAATAATTATTATATTTTCTACCATGACTACTACTTCATTTGCTATTAATATTATTAATACGTTTTAATTAGCTTCAACTACAAACTATGTAGATAAACAAATTTTGGAAGTCAATTTTAGCGTACTCCTATTTGTCTTATTGAAATGAAACTTGGTATGTTTATAAAGTTAAATAACAATACCATAATTTTGCACCTTGGAGCTGATCAGATGATGGAGCCAGGGCTAATGGCTCCATTGTCAGATCAGAGTTCCACTATCCATCTCCTGGACCAGGAGATGGATAGTGGAACTCCTCAGTGGCTACTAGTAATCCCCTCGAGTTTAAGCTCATCTGATTCGTTTTGACGTCCAACAGATCCTGAGTAACGATGGTTTGATAATGAAGCCAGGAGAGTAGATAGTTAAAACATTTTTTACTTTTTAAATTTGGTCTGCCATTAAAGCGTGTTTATTTTGTTTTACCAAATTATAAATATTTTGTTAAGCCCCTAAATAAATCACACTTTCACAATTACAATTTGTAAAGAAATCAAAACCAAATAAAAGTAAAGGGGATATATTTTTATTTGGTTTTGATTTCTTTACAAAATTTGTCAATATTTAAAAGTGTTTATATCATAAAGACCTTTCTGGTTTGGAACAAGATATTTACTATTCGATGTTTTTGTGAGAGGATAATTATGTTAAACTAGGTGAAAGATAATTTTAAATGGGCCCTGCTATCCTAAAATTCAACAATATCTTAACTCGTTTGTTAAACGGTAATCACGTGTGAATTGAAGACGATTTTATACTTCTTATCGACATGCACTTATTTAAACGTAAACCAGTTTATCACAATGTTCATATACCGTACTACATCAGATTCTCCACGCGTATAACTTATACCACGTTTCTAAACCAGTTCGTGGTATGATTAGAACCACAATGGTGTGGTACGTATTTATTGCAACTACGAGACTGTTTTGATTCTGTGCTGATCGTAAAACGTGTAATGTGCTAATTGCTGCATAGAAATTGTATTCAGTTCTTGAGATTGCGTAATGTTGGTAAAGTGAAGATTACAGTAACTATTTTGTTGTATCTATTAATAAGTTTGTGATAATAGTTTCCTTATGGGCACTATGTATAATATTTTTTTTTATGAAATAGACGCGAAGTTACGTTGTAGCTTCTATGAACAATGTTTAATTGTTAACTGTATAATAAGAAATGTATGATGCAGGAAAAAGGGTTCTACTACTCTGTCAAGAAAGTGCCGGGACTATTCTTCCAAAGTTATTATATCGCCTTCAAAGTAGGCTCCTTCATAAATAATACACTTACGCCAACGAATGATCCAGTTATCAAAACATTTTTAAATGCATTTTCCAGAATCGACTTCAGTTCTCGCCGCGAATTCCCTTTGATTGTTCGATGGTATTTGTTGAGTTTTTGGACAAAAATTCGTTCACAATTATGGCCTTGTGTGATGGCGCGTTGTCGTGGTGTCATATCCAAGAATTTTCTATCCACAAATTTGGCATTTTCGACGAATTTGCTCTCTCGAACACCGCATAATGCTCAAATAATATTCTTTATTTACAGTCTGACCTTCTGGCAAGAATTCAGAGTGCGCAACACCTCGATAGTTAAAGAAAACAGTCAGCATGACCTTGACTTTTGATCGACTTTGTCGTGGTTTTTTTTACGCGATTAAGGTTTTGAAGAAAATTCAGATCTTTCACGACTAGGCGAGCGGTAACGTGTTTCATGCCCAAGCGAACGTTTAAAATGGTACGAATCGATGACACAGAAAGTTCAGCGGCTATCTCTCTCAAACTTTAATGAGGATTTTCAGTCACAATTTCCTTCACTTTAGCGATGTTAACGATGTTAACTTCAGTTGAAGCATTGATGGCGACGCAAATCGTCCAACAAATCTCGACCGCTTTTGAAGGCACTGCACTACTCATATGCACGAGTTTTTGATAAAGTCGATTCACCGTATGCTTTCTGTAACATTCTCAGCGACCCTAAACAATTCCATTTGAAATGCAAAATTTGAGACAAACTCTTTGTTCAGTGTTTTTATCCATTATAAAAAACGCAAAAGACTATTGATATGAGCTTACAAAATCGAGTACTGAAAACAAACTAAATGACAGATATTGCTCAAACTTCGTGCTAATATAGAAAACAGTTGTGCTAACTTAACCACAAATAAGAATTATTTAAATTGAATTTGGAATTAGAAATAAATTATCAATTCCTGATACTTTTCGACACAATGTTTACCTGGCAAATTTAACCATTTTCCAATTCATAACTAAATCATAATCACATAATAAAATTATGTGGGAGAGCCATCCTTCGGCACGTGTGGACCGGCTCGACTCCGCTCGTTACCACGGCCTCACAGAAAAGTGGCCGTGAAGCAATGCTTGCATTGCATTTCGCCGCGTGAGTGAAGTTACCGGAGGCCCTAACCCTTCCCTTTCCCTTATTCCCGTCCTTCCCCTCTCCCCCCTCTTCCCACTCTTGCTCCCCTCCCCCTCTTCTCCTACTCCCACCTTAAAGGGCGGCAACGCACTTGTGACTCTCGAGTTGCAGGTGCCCATGGGCGGCGGTAGTCATTTACCATCAGGTGACCCGTCTGCTCCTTTGCCCCCTTACCATAAAAAAAAAAAAAATCAAAGGAAATAGTTATTAGTATAGTACGGGAGTTCCTGGTAATTTCGGTTATAGGTGTATTTGTAATTTTAATTTTGAAAAAAAAAATTATAGTTTATAAAACACGCTTTACAGACCCTCGTCACCAAGTGTAAGGTATTCAACTCGTACAAACAAACCAAATCAGCCTAAACTCAAGAGGTTTACTATTAACTATTGAACAGTTCCACTGAATCAGCAAGCACATATTTTTATGAACATTTCACGATCACACGTAGTGTGTTATTCTTTAATCTTTACTAATATTATAAAGCTGAAGAGCTTGTTTGTTTGGTTGAACGCGCTAATTTCGGAAACGACTGGTTCAAATTCAAAAATTATTTTAGTGTTGGATAACCCACTTATCGAGGAAGGCTATATAACATCACGCTACAATGGGAGCGGATCATCAACAAAAAATGTTGGAAAAATCAACCCTCTCTCTACTCTTACGTGACGCAATCAAAGTTGCACAGGTCAGTTAGTAATAATTCAATTAAACATTTCATTGCAAAAGCCCATGTTTTGCATTTGACTTCCTTGTTCCTATGTATGAATGATAATATTGAAAATGAATTTCTAGCACGCGGAATTAACTGTTTCTTAAGCAAGGTTATTAACACTTATTGATGCCTTAATTTACGAAATAACTATTATCTTATCTGTGCCTTAATAAGCTACTGTGTTTCAACATTGAAATTCTGTGAAAAAACATTACATAAACCCGAACATAGCACCTCCTCGCGAGTCCGATTCGCACACCGAGGATTCGGTACATGCTAGTATTGTACAGTCTATCTCAATGTCGATTATTGACTGTTTTTCTGAAAGAAAAACTTAACTTTGCCGGTTTAACAATACTCTCCCATAGATCGTACGTCACAGGCAACTTTCCAAGCATAAAATATAAGTTTGTAGTCGCAAAAAAATATGTTTTGTTTGTTTGACTTTTGGATTTGCCCTATACTTGTGCTGTGAGACCTTTCTTTTTACCAATTTTTATGATTCTAGGTAAATTGAAAGTACCCTAAAGTATAGATTTTAATTAACCTAAAAAGTGTTGAAATTGGTTTACATGGCAGTATTTTTTAATTGCGTAGACATAGAAGATTGATTATTTTACAGGTTCAAGGGCCTGCAGGCAATTGGTTGAAGAGAGAGGTTGAAGTTAAAACCTCCACGCGTGCCTGAGAAAATGGGTCTTGACCGACAGATGGACAACGAAGTTAGATAAGGGTTCCTTTTTTCGTTTTGAGGAACAGAACTCTAAAAAATAAATCAATTGAAAACAAACTAGCTCTTTTAAAACGTATTTATATCCTTGAACTTTACAATATGACCTTTACAACCAACCGAATACAAAAGTAAGTGTTAATTATCGTTATTAACTCTATAACGTATTGTCGTTTGCTAAATATTAATTTTATACTTCGTCTTGTAGTAAGGAATAGTAACAATCTTAAAAACTCTAAATCGATTAATAGACCGTTTTGTTTAAATTGTGGCATAGAAAACTACTAAAATAACAAAAGAAGACTAATGGTACGGGAGGCAGCGTTGCATTTTTGATGGTGATTTCAGGTTGCTTAATTTTTTGTTTAGTCGATAGCCTAGAGATAGCTAGCAATGGAAACAAGCGTCAGCCAGACCCGTGGTGGACCTGGTTGTGAGACGATGTTGGTTATGTCAAAAAAAAGTTATCAAAAAACAATTTCAGGTCGTTTGAAAATTTGCACAGCAAATATTTATATAATGACAATACTTAAAAAAAAGTCAGCTGAAAAACTAATGGTGGGTTATACGTCAGCTGATAATATAAACCTGTATAAAAATATGTTACCTATGAAAAATAATTTCAGGTTCAATGAAACTTATACAATGAACTGTTAATATTATTAAAATAATTAAAATAATCCACAGCTAAATCTTCAACGCATTTATACGCAAGCAACGTAACTCAATGTACGGCGTAACTGACTATCTTTCCCCCTTTATGCAGGTAGCTGACGTACATTTTTATAAATATAAAGTTTAACTAATGTACTCTAAAAAATTCAAGTGACCTGAAAATAATTTAAACTAAAATTCATGAGTTTAAACATTTTTTTATAACACACAATCTTCTTTCAATTAATTCATTGGCTGACTGACGGTCTTTCCTCCGCTATGCAAGCTAGCTGACGTAAATTTTTACTTAAGATAGGGTCTAAATAATGTACTCTAAAAATTTCAAACGACCTAAAATTTATTAAAACTAAAATTCATTCAAATATCAAATAGACATCCTATTTACAATAGGTTACAATATTTAGGTTAGATGTTTAAAAAGGTTTAATGCGTGAGTACACTTAGCGTTACACCTGCCTCCCACCATCGTCTTGTGAAAGTTGCTGCTGAAGAAGTAATTATGATGATATTGAAGATTTTTTTTAAACTCTGTGAAACCATACTTCTATATATTATACCAAACGTCATTGTCAAATATATCAGTATACTTGACATACTGACATTTGATAATGAAATTTGATGATTAATCAATTATCTATATAAATCAATTGCCAGCGGATAAAATATAATATATCTTGAAAATTATTAATATTATTTTTACGTTAAAAAATATATATCTCTATTTCATATACCGTCTACGTTTTATGTTAACATGCAATCTTCTCTTTTCAATACATTCAATATGATATTGGATGCAAGGATTTTATTACTGTGCCTGGAAAACAGAAAGCGCGAGTAGACAAAACTGTAAAACAATATTATCTGGAACCTGTCTGATTCGAAGAATATGAGAAAAGTTTTACAGCTTAGAATGGTAAGTTGTAAGGTATTATGAAAACGAAGAGTCAGGACCACATATACATTAATATATATATTTGCAGCGGTGTATATATATTATGTACATGTGTCCAAACCAAAGATCAATAATATCTGATATATTACCTATAATATGTGTGTACTTGCAGGACGAACGGACGAGCGAACGAACGGCTATCCTGCCAAAAATATTTCACCTCTTATTCACAAACTAATTATAGTATTCTTGCTAAGGTAATATTCAGGAAAATAAAATTATCCTTTTTTTTTCCTCATGACAATTCAGTAGAACAACAATTACGATCTGACGTCATGTTCCAGTAGCATCAAAAAATTATTTTAGGGATATCACGTCAATAAACATATATTTGTTGTTTCGGTACAGTTACATATTAAACGTGTACACATTTAAAAAAAAACTATAATATTCACATGTACTTATTTTAGGATGTCTGTCTTGCATAAATATCTTTGGTCCTGACTGTACCGTATGAAATCGGAATCTATCTAACACTATTAAGTGATTTCACGTTAAACGGACGAATTTTACGTAGTAGTTATGTGGAAGACGGTTTGCGGAATCGAAAAACTTCTACATTCTTGGCGTAATGTAAGTACAGACGTAAGTGATCTCACATAACTTAAGCATTTTTGCATAGTTTTTATTGCTCTTAATCCCAACCCATCGAACATCTACTGTGTCCTTTCTCTACCTACGGTGAACGTAAGAATAGTACGCAACAGAGATAACAATGTCCACTTTCAGGAGCATTAGAATCTAGTGTTACTCATTAGTTACTGATTGGGCAGATTACACGTTACTAATATTCTTATTAATGACTCTATCTAAGCTAAGTGAAGAGGGGATTTACCTAAGTAGTCGCAATTTTTTGATTGCGAGTTCGATGTTGTAGCTAGCAACTATGCTATCGGAGCTTCGATGTTTCATCTGATTTAAAAAGTAATAAATAGTGTCGTATCACCTAAGAGTACTTCGTGGTATGTTTATCATATCACTGTTGCCAAGCTTATAACTTACATAAGTAAGTGTGTGTATAAACACCCAGTTGTTAAAAATAGGATATTATTGTACTTACATTTCAATCAGTAGAAAAACAACACAATTGTGATATCTACGCACACTGTTAATTAAGAAAACCTGTCAGTCGTGGCATAAAGTTTCTTAATGATACAGAATTTGTTTCACTAACTTAAAATTAGTAAGTATATGGTACTTAATTCTGGGTCGATCGACAGTAAGTTAAAAGGTTTTTACAACGTGAAAAAATTGATTATATTTCAATAACAAAAGCTAAAACGCATATTGCCATAAACGAATACCATTTTGATGTCGGCATTTTCAGTAATATTTGTAGAGGCATTTGTTTATTTTCTGTTAGTGTAATATTATTGTAATGATGGTGTTGTACTTTTTTCTTTTCTCTTTTTTTTATGAAAAACAACTCCCGCATTAGGAATATTGCTGTGGCGCGGGGAGCTTCACAAACATTTAAACAACATCAGACAACAACAGACACAAAAAACACCCAGACTCAGGACAGCTGTTTGTGGATTACAGAAATGTTTATCCCGCGTGGGATTTGAACCCACAACACGCGGAAATAAATACTTTCGGCAAATAAATACATTTGTAGCCACGATGTTACTTTGTTAATTACCGTTATCTCTGGTTTTAGGCATATGTATGTTTTAATATAACACTTTTATTTATCAACTCTTAAAAATACATAAGTCATCACTTAAGTAAAGGTTCGGCCATAAATTTGTTTCCTTTTAAATCATATTTTCTGCGCAAACCCAAGCGGCGTGGGATGCAGGGAGGAATCGAGCCACAAGCTTGTTTCTTGGAAATTTAATCGCAATGGGTCTGTTTACAGGGCCGCAGTGCACGAATAATTTGCATGGCATAAATCAGTGTCCGAGGTCAGTTTTAATAAGTAAAAAAATGAAATGAAAAAGTTCGAGGAGACGGGATTGACGTTATATGTCTTCACGAACTGAAGATAACGTGCAGAAAGTTTCAACTTTAGTATGACGTAAACCAGATTTATCGAAGCGCAAACGTTCAGCTGAATCGCCCACATCCTTCCGCCGTCTTTTGAAGTTGGATCTAAAATCACACCCACACAAGATCCAGTTAGTGCAAAAATTAATGCTTTAAATTTATGCAAGTCTATTGTAAGTGTAAGTATATTGGGGTAGCAAAAATCCAAAAACTAAACATGAAAGACCCCTTCAATCGCCTAGGGTAAGGTGGATGGGCAACAATTTTAACCAGAGGAATCATAGGGCCCTATTTCTTTGAAATTTCTCGCTGCCATACAGTCACGGTTAACTCTTATGAGTATATGAGAATGTTACGGGAGTTTCTGGCAAGACAACTACAGGAATTTGATGCCTACAAAAGAAATACGTGGTTAAAACAAGACGGAGCCACATCTGATGAGTCCCTGCCGGTAGTTAAAGAGATGTTCCCGGAAAAGCTCAGGAACCGGGAACTGGATATGGATAGAATGAACTACGTACAATAATTTTACAGAAAAGATTTACACGTTTGTTTTGTACTTTTTAAGTGTTGCAAGCACAACCATACAAACGAACTGACACAAACACCAAACAATAACAGAAATTTCAGTTTGTTGTCCAGTACAACACTCAAACATTTATTTGGAAATATAATATAGTAAGTATAATGCTGTAACTTGTATTATTAACTATTAAATTTTATCTATGAATATTGCACTACGAATAGGTATAATGTAATATGTTGAAATTAAAATTTAAAACTCCTCACAAAAGTATTATAATATGCCAATAATAAATATCTTAAAAAATAAATGACCACTTTACGTAAAAGTTTTATACTTATTAATTCGGGCCAATAGATGTCGTTGCGTATTGCACGATGCATGTCACTTGAAAATTTTAAATTATTTTGTCTATGGATAGAGAGAACCGATTGCGATAAATGAAATACTTCCACGATTATTTTGTACTTTTACGTGATATGTGCACAATTAAACACGTATACAGATTTATTATACACATAGATTTAGTGATTCACAGGGTGAAAACCGGTAGTGATCTCCGAATGGTAAGAGGCACATTGAATATAAACATTAAACTTGAACGATCCCGTTTGATGAAGTCTACGCTCCGACCAACTCGAGCCCATATCCAAAACCTCGAGAGCTTTCAACTGGAACTCTCAAATCGCTTTGACTGCCTGGAAGATGCTTCTGTTGACGAAATAAATAACAGGTTCGTAGAAACTGTCCATGCGGTGGGGTCTCAGTTCTTTAAAGCCCATCGTACAACTAGACCCCAAAAACTGTCAGACCACACCCTTAACCTTATGGCTGAACGACGTTCACTGCGACTGCAGCTTCCCGATTACGTTGAGGCACATAGGCAGCTCAATATACTAATCCGGAAATCCTTGCGGCACGATATCCGTTCCTTTAACACAAATCGCATCAAAGAGACGATAGAGCGAAACAAAGGCTCCAAAGTGTTCGCAAGAGATATGTCTGCTGGGCAAAGCCAGATGACGAAGCTAAAAAGGGAAGATGGCAGTATAGCTTCAACTAAAGCAGAAATGTTAAGGGAGATTGAAAGGTTCTATGGACAGCTCTACGATTCGGTCTCCAAACCTGTTAGCAGTGCGGCCGAAGACCCAAGAGCCAAACTAACCCGACATTATACCGAAGATATTCCGAATATCAGTCTGTACGAGATTAGAATGGCCCTGAAACAGCTCAAGAACAACAAAGCGCCGGGCGACGACGGAATCACATCAGAGCTTCTGAAAGCGGGTGGAACACGCGGTACTGAAAGTTCTTCAGAAGCTCTTCAACTCTGTCTTGCTTGAAGGTACAACACCAGAGGCATGGAACAGAAGCGTGGTGGTGCTGTTCTTTAAAAAGGGTGACAAAACGTTATTGAAGAACTACAGACCCATCTCGCTTCTGAGCCATGTTTATAAGCTGTTTTCAAGGGTTATCACAAATCGTCTTGATCGCAGACTTGACGACTTTCAGCCTCCCGAACAAGCCGGATTTCGAAAAGGCTTCAGCACCATAGACCACATCCACACGCTTCGGCAAGTTATATAGAAGACCGAAGAGTATAACTTGCCATTATGTCTAGCGTTTGTGGACTATGAGAAAGCCTTTGATTCGATCGAAACATGGGCTGTGTTAAAGTCTCTCCAGCGATGCCAAATTGATTGCCGGTACATCGAAGTATTGAAGTGTTTGTACAGCAACGCCACAATGTCAGTCCGAGTACAGGAACAGAATTCGAAGGCGATTCCTTTAAGAAAAGGCGTAAGACAGGGAGATGTCATATCTCCGAAACTATTTACTGCCACTTTGGAAGACGCCTTCAAGCTCCTGGAATGGCAAGGGCTTGGCATCAATATTAACGGCGAATTCATCACACACTTTCGGTTTTCCGACGATATTATGGTCATGGCGAAATCGATGGAAGATCTCGGCACGATGCTCGGTGACCTCAATCGAGTCTCCCAGCGGGTGGGCCTTAAGATGAACATTGACAAGACGAAGGTTATGTCGAATGTCCATGTGGTGCCTACCCCCATTATGGTTGAAGACTCAGTTGTTGACGCGTATGTATACCTGGGACAAACAGTCCAACTAGGTAAGTCCAACTTCGAGAAAGAGGTCAATCGTCGAATCCATCTCGGATGGGCAGCGTTTGGGAAACTTCGCTGCATCTTCTCGTCCAAAATTCCTCAGTGCCTGAAAACAAAGGTTTTCAACCAGTGTGTGTTGCCAGTGATGACATATGGATCCGAAACGTGGTCTCTCACTATGGGTTTGATAAGCAAGCTCAGAGTCGCTCAACGAGCTATGGAAAGGGCTATGCTTGGTGTTTCTCTGCGCGATCGAATCAGAAATGAGGAGATACGCAGACGGACGAAGGTTACCGAAATAGCCGAACGGGTCAGCAAATTGAAGTGGCAATGGGCGGGGCACATAGCACGTAGAATGCGATGGGCCCGAAAAGTTCTGGAATGGAGACCACGGACCGGAAAGCGCAGCGTAGGACGTCCATTATTGCGGTAGACAGACGACCTGGTAAAGATCGCAGGACGTCGGTGGATGCAGGCCGCTTCCAACCGGTCTTCTTGGAAGTCATTAAGGGAGGCCTATGTCCAACAGTGGACGTCCTTTGGCTGAAATGATGATGATGATGATGATGATGACAGATTTAGAATAAAGAAGATTACGTGACACTCTTCAAAGTACTACGTGTTAATGAATTACGACTAAGTTCACAAATTGTTTTTTTTTTTATGGTATAAAGGGCAAACGAGCAGACGGGTCACCTGATGGTAAATGGCTACCGCCGCCCATGAGCACCTGTAACTCAAAAGTCACAAGTGCGTTGCCACCCTTTAAGGCGGGTGTGGGGGAAGAGGGGAAGAGGGGGAGAGGGGGGAAGAGTGGGAAGAGGGGATAGGGGTTTTAGAGGGGAAGGATGGGAATAGGGGAGAGGGAAGAGTTAGGGCCTCCGGTAACCTCACTCACGCGGCGAAAGGCAATGCAGGCATTGCTTCACTGCCGGCTTTCTGTGAGGCCGTGGTATCAAGCGGAGTCGAGCCGGCCCATAAAAGTGCCGAAGCATGGCTCTCCTATAAACCTTTTTATCCTTCTTAAAGAAACCGTCCTGAATTTCGGGATAAAAAGCATCCTATGAACTACCTCATAGCATGAACTCAAATGATGCCAAGTTTCATTTGAATCCTTTCAGTAGTTTCGGCGTGATGCGCGCCGCCACGCTATGATATAGACAGACAGTAATTTAAAAAAGAAAAAACACATAGTTCTGGTTTCAGTGTCGATTATAGTGTCCCCAAAAAAAATACTAAACATTTTCAATGTACAGAATTGGGCCTTTTACAGTTTTATTATAAGTATAGAACAAGAATGAAACGATGGAAATGAAAAAATAATTATTAATTATGATAAGGTAATAAGGACATGGCGTACTCGTAGGTAGGTAGATTTCGGTCTAAAAATTAACTTATACAATTTGTTCACATACCCGGCCAAACGTAACTGAACTCAAGCTGAGTTTAATAACGTTTAGTATTTGAAGTTACTAGAAATGTAGTGATGATAAAATCGATATCATTTATATTGAAGAAATAACAATAGTAATCGATTTAAGGCACAAAAATAAAAAGTAAAAGCGTCTTCAGAGCTACACGCGCAGGGGAAAGAAGTAAGAAGAAGAAACATAAGGGACACCAAAGGTATTGTTGGTTTGATAGCTGTATTTATAAAAACCCAAAAAACTATTTTTAATCGGTTGAATGCCATTATCACATATTTGTGACCAGAAGGAGAGCACCATAACACGAATTGGTAGGGATATATGGAACAGGCGGAAATAAACACTTAACATAGAAAAAACATTAATTTTCGTTAGTAACATATATTTATGTGTGTGACATTGGCGTTTAAGGTAGGTAATTTTAGAAAAATCACTGAATTATTCAAAATGCTGTAGCTGTAAAAAATAATTATTTGAATTGAAAAATCAAGTTGACAATTTCTAGCAAAACTTTGATTTGTGTTAATAAAAATTATAAATACGTACATATTTAACACCCGAAAGCTGAAAGCTACGCTCTAACACAATATTAAAAGCCCTCATCCGTAAAACTTATCTCATAACAGTACACGAGTTAGGACGGTGTAAAGACATCATTTACAGGGACAAAATAAGGATCATCGCGCACACAGCGCTCGTAAAACAATTTGTAAGCTCGTATAAACTTATCCAATCTCGTTTGACAGAGTACTAAACGAGTAATACGTTACGCGGTGCGGACTTGAGATTTATTGACTGTTTGCTTGTTCATTACTTCTGTGTAGCGAGAGAAAGTGCACCTATATTTGTATAGAACAAATAGACATGAAATTATTGAACAACTAGGTATCTTCAAAAAGTCTTCTTAGATGGAAATATAGAGTATATTTCCACACGGGCCTGTAGACAGAAATGAAACCTCACCAAAAGCAAGAATTTTAAAACTGTGAGGCATATTCCAGTCTGAAGCTTACCGTAATCGATATCTTATAACACGTCTTATAACATTAATCGCAAATATTTGTTTACTTCTAATCTTCTGTAGCGATCGATTGAAGGAGAACCAATTATTTATTGTATATATTTTAGGGAGTTAAAAGTTTACTATCCACTCCTAGATACTAAACAATCTTTAAAAAGGGTAATAAAATAAGCACAATATTCTTGTGAGGATTAGGTTACGTCACAACTTATTTTGCAAACAAAGCATTAAAATTTATTTTAAAAAAGTACCAGTATCTATATACAGATGCTTGCAGTAAAACCTGCCCGTCTCTAATTCAATCCATACTAATGTTGTAAATGCGAAAGTAACTTTGTTTGTTTGTTTTTTTTTTGTTAGCTTTTCACGACTAAACGGCTGAACGAATCGAAATGAAATTTGGCAAGGAGATAGACTATATCCTGGGGAAAGACAGAGGCTTCTTTTTATCCCGGAAAAATGTACGCTTCCCGTGGGATAAATTTGAATTTCCATGCGAACGAAGTCGCGGACAACAACTAGTATCTAATAAATATCCATTCCATTCCACAAAATACATACTTTAATATTAGCTCTAGTTGAGTTAAGTATCCATTTTTAGGAGTTTAAAAATCCCGTCACAATAGGTCAAACACATTTTGTCAATATATATTTTTAAGAAACAAAACGTTTGTAGAGGGTTTATGTTACAAGTATATTGGATTGTAATAACAATTATAATCCCTATGCCTAAGCCCTATATATAAATATAATCATAAGTTATAAATTCGCTATATTTCAATTAAAAGTTTGAACCTCCCTGAACATATTAAAAATCCAAAAAAAATATTCTAAAACTTAAGCTCCACTTAGGACCAGTCCGTTTTACTTAAATACATAGGGCACACTGAAAGTTCTGCGCTCCTGGCCGCTCATAAATGTTTGAATTTCGAATGTTATATTTATTTAAACGTAAGAAATTCAATTATTGATTAAAAAAAAAATCGCGGAAAATCCCGGAAAATCGCGTGTCAATTGTTTTTATCACAAGTTGAAGTTCGTCGTCCGTAGCAAAAATGGAATTAACGCGAAAAGATTTTAGGGCGGAGGGGTACCCTAGCCGGCAAAACATGTCCCTAACGTAAGATTTTTATGTATAGTCTATGTATGATGGCTATACAGTTTCTAATGTATAGTCTACGTGATGACTGTTATTATTATTATATATTTTTATAAATCATTGTAAATAAAATAAAGCTGTTAAGATAATTTTGTAAGGTAGTTTTTTGATTTTTATCGATAAAAAAATCATAATGAAAAATGTTTACCCGAATAATTATTTTCTTTATACCTCAAATAGAACTTGAAATTAATATTTTTATAATTAGGAAATTCGTTCCTACCTGGTGTCCAACGATACCACACAGTTTTTTTTACGATTTTAAAAGTTCACTGACTCCGCAAGACTGCACTGATCCTCTTCAAAATCAAGAGGGAAGCACCTCATTTGATCACCGTAAGGCGTTGGTACGCAGAATTTGATCGTGGCCGTGTTTCTCTCCATGATGAAATTCGTGAAGGTCGGCCCTCAACTGCGATCACTGAGAAAAATGTGGCTACTGTCAGGCAACTAATTGAAGAAAACCGGCGTATCACCTATGAGGAGATTCGAGGACATTTGGGGATTGGTATGAGCCAAATTTAAAAAATGTTACATCAACATTTAAAAATTAGAAAACTTTGTTGCCGCTGGATTCCTCATGAACTCACCCCAGAACAAAAACGAACTCGTGTAGATTGGTGTAAAAAAAAATTGTTAAAGTACGATCACGGACGTGCAAATACTGTGTATGATATTGTGACAGGAGATGAAACATGGATATATTCTTCAACAACAGTCTTCTGTATGGGTGTTCAAAGGTGGTGGCAAACCAAGACAATTGAGGAGGCGAGAAACGTAGCCAACAAAAATTATTGCGTTCTTTTCTCTCTGACGCGTCCTGTCTACACGATTCAACTCTAAGAACAAAAAACAGTTAATGCTGAGTGGTACACCACCATTTATTTGCCCAATGTCAGAGTCGCATCCTATTGCACCATGACAATGCTTCGGCACACACCGCGAACAAGACTAAGTCATTTTTGACTTCTGAAAAGGTAGAGCTAGTGGCCCATCCCGCACATAGTCCAGACCTAGCACAATGCAATTTCTTTATTTTCCCAAAAATTAAAGATTTGATGAGAGGTATGGCATTTACGGGGCCGGAAAAGGCCGCGATAGCTTTCAACCAGCACGTGAAAAAGATGCCCTTAGACCAATGGTCCTCATGTTTTCAAAAATGGTTTGAGCGAATGAAAAAGCGTTTAAAATGTAATGGAGAATACTTCGAAATGCAGTAAATATATTACTTTCCATTTAAATTGTTTTATTAATAAGTTACGCAAAACTTTCAGCGTACCCCACGTATATAATTCTAATTTGAAATCAAATATGTAAGCAACGACAACATTAATTAGTCTCTGTAGATGTTTAACCTATTTTATTTCTAAAACTTAAGTCATTAAAATGAAATCAAATTCCCTAGTTTTAGTACTTATGACTTAAACTTGTACGTCTGTAAATTGCTTTATAGATACCTGCAGGCGTTTACAAACTTCATAGCTGTAATTTTAAATAAGAAAATCAGATGGCAGATTTTCCTATTTATGTTCCAATACAACTTTTAATCGATACAGAGATAATTTTTTTTCATCTCCGTCATCGCATCATCGCTCGGTTCAATACCCAAACTTCGTCACCTAGTGTGGACACAAGCTCGAAACAAAAGCAAAGAAACTAAAGGACAGCCACTCGAGGTATTTACTGGAAGATTAACCAAAACCAAGTGCCAAGTGTGTGATTCATGCCGCTTTATAATAAAACGTGAACTAACAAAAACTAATATTTTGCATTGTTTTAGAACTAGTTCACCAGGACCAGGCTTTCTAATTGCGGTTAAGGGGTTACCAGTAGAGTTAGAGGTAGAGGGTCAGATCCTCATGCCTAGACCTAGTCTATGAGACCTAAAAATGTATATTTGTGTATCTGGGCTACTTATCCAAGTTGCAAATCTTTGTAAGAATTAGAATTAGGTTATAATCAGCTTTCAAGATTTATTTCGCAGGTAAAATACGTGGATAACAGCAAAATTATTACGAAATAATCTACGACACATTTACGCTGTGCTCTTGATTGAGCTAAAGTATTTTTTTTATGAGTTTTAATTTAATTTGTGTGCATATAATTAGGAATATTCATGTGTATTACAATTAGATATGGTCACAAAATTCATATGAAATGACGTACGAAGTACGTACTAAATATATAGGGGTTAACTTTGTTCATATACAAGATCTCCTAAACAGAAGAAAACAGTATAAAATAATTATGTATGTACATATTCGTTGTAATATTGATTTTTCAGTTTTGTCCCTTAATCGTACTTATTTTTTATATCGTTGGAAAGAGGCAATAAAGGCATTCTAATTCCGTGGATTTTACATTAGTGCAATTTTTTTTTCCCCACAGAGTACATAACAATATAGACAGATAAAGTGTAACAGTTTCTACAAAATATTTAGTAGGTTGTGAGGGTGGACTGGAGTCTAAACTTCCCTAGTTTAAACCCTGTATTTCAGGCCTCCAGGTCACTCTCCCGCCATTAAAGTTAATCCAGTGATGGCCCTCGACCATCGGCCGCGGCTCGTGCACTCTAGAATGACCATACAAATTAACAGGTGTACTGGATCACCGCGCCGTTCTGTAGTCGAGGAACTTAAAAACAATTCATATAAAATGATACATAACATTATTTTTTTAGCATTTACCAATATTATTTATATAAAAATTATGAATATGTATATATAATAATATACTCTTAGATATTTATTGCTTAGATGTTCATAATGTAACTGGGGCCTGTGAGAATACCAGCGTTGCAGAGCGATCTGCAACAATAACTGACGCAGGTACCTTATTTTGATCTTCGATACCAAGTGTCAAGTATGTTTTGTTGTGTTAACTTGTTGACTGAAGATACAAATAAAATATTTTTCTTTCTTTCTTTCGTTCATATATGTAAATATAAATATATATTAAGATGTGAATTATCTATAATTATAAATTTTAAATAAAGTTTGTTTTATTTATTTATCCGATTTGTATGTTTTTTTTTGCTAAATTAAATATGATTGTGCTACACTTTTCTTACTTCTGTATGGCCTTTATGTCCACTTGTTGTATGCTTGTAAAGATCGCGATGACATAAAGATTCTAATTATCGTTCATGTTAATACTGAGGACTCTATAGTAGCAGATAAAATAAAACATAAACATTGTCATAAAAGTTTTATTTACAACAAAACCTAATCCTAAATATTACACATTGTATATAAAGCAAAGTTTTACGTTAGTTTACTTTTACTTTCGTGCGATACAGTGCACCGCTGGAACAACCTGTGTTTGCGTTACGTACGTCACTTAGACATTAGCTACGTGTCGCGTGTTTCATTAAACTTGTGCCTCATACCTTGCTAATATATTTATGGCCGGCACTAGCCCGTACCAAGAGCTTTCTTATCACAGTTAACGACTACACTTCAAAATAGATTTCTAGTTTTTGTTTGTAGTAAAACCCCTCTGTAACCATCTTAAAATACACATAATTTTTATGATTTTGCAGACTTTTTGAGACAAACACACATATTGGTGACATTGGTGTTCAGTTTTCAATTAGGCAAGTAAAAACCGGCTAAGTGCGAGTTAAACTCGCGTGGAAAGTGCTCCATTTTATCCCAAGAATAAACTTAACACTGTAGTTGAAGAGCAGGTTCTCCCATACATACTGCAAATGTAAATTTGTACCCACCAATATAATACGCAATAATATTTTAAGGCCATAGACATCTTATAGATTTTCCTGTAATCTATAAGTACAGAACTATTTTCAGTATTTTTGTTTAGATTATAGGCTTGAATGGAAATATCTATTTTCTTAAATAACATTGTTATGGATGAGCATATATATAGCAGGTATAAATTTGTGCGCACAATATTGAGAGATTTGCCAAGTTATTTTAAGACCATAGACTTCTTCTAGGTTTTTCTGTTATCTAGGCACTCATTTTTCATGCAGTGCCACTCTACCTCCGTCGCATTGTCGGGGCATATCTGTCGGAGAGAGCCGTGATCTACCCGAGTCGGGCAGGATACGGAAGGCGAGCAATGTCGTGCGGTGTTCCACAGGGTACGGTGCTAGGCCCACTCCTGTAGAACATTAACTACGACTGGGTGCTGCGCGGTGTGCTCTTGGGAGGTGTCGTCGTAACTTGCTATGCCGATGACACCCTCGTAACGGCGCGAGGCAAGACACACCGTGACGCAATCATAAAGGCCACGGCCGGGGTTGCTCAAGTCGTTGGCAGAATTCCACAGCTGGGTCTCGAGGTGGCCTTACATAAATCGGAGGCTCTCTGTTTCCATGGGCCTCCCAAAAGACTACCTGCAGGATCCAGCATCATCGTGGGAGGTGTTAGCATCGGCATCGAGCCCTCGATGAAGTACCTGGGGCTCGTACTCGATAGTCGATGGGACTTCGGACATCACTTTCGGAGTCTGGCCCCTAAACTCATAGGAACAGCGGCTGCGCTTTCGCGGCTACTACCTAACTTAGGGGGGCCCGACACCTCATGTAGGAGACTCTATATTGGAATCGTGCGGTCAATGACCCTGTATGGGGCCCCAATCTGGGTGGAGAACTTGACGGCCCGCAATGCCGCAATACTGCGGCGACCGCAGCGGGCAATGACCGTCAGGATTATAAGAGGGTACCGCACGGTATCCTTTGTGGCGGCGAGTCTCCTAGCCGGGACTGCACCATGGAACCTGGAAGCGAGAACCCTTGCGGCGCTATACTACTGGCGCAAGGAGGCATTGGAGAGGGGCCTGAGACTCATGCCTTGTGAAATTGAGGCACGACGGTCCCAGCTTCGCCAGGTTTTAATGGTCGAGTGGAAAGAACTACTTGGGCGGCCAAGCGCTGGGCACGCCACAATTGTGGCGGTAAGACCCGTCATGGAGGATTGGCTAGAGAGGCGACATGGCAGCCTCTCCTACCGTCTGACGCAAGTACTCACCGGACACGGCTGCTTCGGTAAGTACCTGTGTCGTATAGGACGGGCGCCAACAACTGCGTGCCACCACTGCGGAGGCTGTCGTGAGGACACTGTACTCCACACCTTGGTAGAGTGTTCAGCGTGGGTGCAGCAGCGCCTCAACCTCGCGACGGCTATCGGTGGGGGAAGCCTTATGCTGGAGACCATGGCTCTGTCTATGGTCCGAAGCGAGAGTGCGTGGAATTCTGCTGCCTCATTTTGCGAGGAGGTGATGTTGGCTAAAGAGGCGGCGGAAAGGGTACGGGAGAGGACGAGTACTTTCCCGTCCCGCAGAAGACGCACCAGGCGACGGAGAGTACAGAACGATTTCCGGCCTCCATGAGCGCTGGCCTGGGGGTAACGGCTGTCCGTTACCCTAGCAGAAGCAGGCCTGAGAAGGTGGCGCGACGTGTTCCGCGTGCGCCTCTCTATTTGGTATGGATCCACTAGAGGGCGCTAATCTAAATATTGAGTTTTGTCAGCTCCTTATTAATTAATCTTTAAGAAAATGTGTTTTCACTTCTGACGTGCAGTCCTACGACTGACAGTTTTTTTTTATTTTTGATGGATGAAAAGTTTGGATGAAAAAGTCAATTTCAGCAGCTAATCTTAAAATATATATTTGAGTCACGCACAACAAACCCTTTTATTTGACAGAACACTGTACAGTTTGCATTTTTTTTTAATTTGGCCCCTACCAGAAACACCCAAATTCAAAATGCATTTATTTACGTTGCACATCTATACAGTTGCATACTATACAATTTAAACATACTGCACAGACAAAGAACGCATGTTGTTATGTTTGGGAAAATAATTGATGGAATGAGAATTATAATTTAAAAAATGGGTATAATAGGTAAAGTGAAGTCGAAGGTAATGCCTAGTATGAGAATAAAAGTCCTAGTACTTTTTATATCTACAATTGAGGTAGCAAACGAGCACGTACCACCTGATGATAAGCAGATTCAGGTGCCCATACACCCTGGGAGTATAGCTTAACACAATAGTACTGTGCAAGTAGTAGTCCTCTAAGGTGGGTAGTTTTTAGTAGTTCTGTAGTCGAATGCTCCACTTTGAGCAGAATTTTGAGGAAGACTACCTTTTCAATAGAAAAATTAATAATTATGCCCTGAAATGTAAATTCACGAAAATATAAAGCATAAAGTCAGCCTAAGAACCTACGCCTTTTAAGTGTTCAGTCAAAATAATAGTAATTATGAACTGTTTAAAAAAATAATAAATATATTATAATGAATAAGTTCTACTTATAATTTGTCCATAGAGTTAACAGACCTTCGCATAAACTATTCATTCATGAACGTTAACTACAGTAGAAAGCCAGTAGTATGCGTTCAGGTTACTTGTTACGCAGAGAGCACTACAACATTAATGCATCCTTTGGCTTAAGAGCTGTAACTTAAGGTATACGAGCCATTACCAACTTATGATTAATGGGCGTAAGCGACTGTGGTCCACAACAAGCGATACTTTCTTCTCGTAATATTAATATACCATATATAGAGAATATTCAAAGAATTAGAATCTTCAAAAATGCATTTTAAAAAATAAGGAGTGCTGCTCCGAGGTTTTATTGAAAATATAATTCGAAAATAAGGCTTTTAAGTGATGATTAATTGTAACCTAACCTAAGTCAGCATTACATACATCAGTGAGGGAGGAGAACCAAGCATTACAGTACGTAACCTGCAATATGTGTGGAATCAACTGGTCAACTCGAATTATAAATGTTACATTACAGGCGGATGCTTGTCAGTCAGGGAGGCAGTATTGTAACGTAATGCTCAAAATCGAATCATAAACGTTACATTACAGGCGAATATTCGTCAGTCAGGGAGACAGTATTGTAACGTAATGCTTGAAACCGAATCATAAATGTTACATTACAGGCGAATGCTCCCGGTGAGGGAGCACCTTTAGCTTGACTTGTATTTGGATTGGCTACAGGCCAATCCCTGTTTAAAGAAAACGTCGCAATGGTTAGAAATATATATACTTACTATTATTAACATTAAATTATATTACAGCCCAAACAGAACTGAAAATAAGTAAAAAGTACGATGAAGGCGGGGCACGCGCGTTGAAGCTATGAGCAAGCACTCAAAGCTTCGGTAAACATGTGTAAACCAAAGAGCTATAATTATTACTCTTAGGTGTAAACATTTTCATATACTTTCGCCGGGGACGTAGCTGGGTGAAGAAACAAAAAATATGGCGAGTTGCGCGGTAATTATGTATCAAAATAGAAGTTAGAACTGCAGTGTGTCCAAACTAAGTATATAAAATAGAAATGAATATTTATCTTTGTTTGCTCTAGCTCTAGCCAGTAATTTTCTTTCTTTGCCTCAACGTGTTTAATGCCTCATTAATTTATTTTTCGAGACAATACTTCAATTTTATTCAAACACTAGCTCAGTCGATGGACGGGTAAACATCAATTACCGGTCCACCCACCAGTGGCAGGAGGGATAAACTAAAACACCAACTGGTGGGTGAATGGGTAATCATGAATTACCCCTCCATCCACTATTGGGAAAGTCTAGTGGGTGGACGGGTCAGGATTTACCGGGAATCATCATTTCGGCGGTAAGTCAAAAAACTTTTGTTTTTCAGTAATATTGACAAAACTTCAAGTATTATGTAATTTAATAGAAAAAAAGTGTATGCATGCCATTCACGGCAGAAGTGAAACTTCAGAAAAGTAGCCTACGAGAGAATGAGAAATAAAAAGTAAAATCAACACAAATAATTTACTAATGTTAATAAATTTAATTTTAGATAATTTATATAAAAGTTACTGGTCAAATTAACACACATGTGTTATATAATTAACATAAATTAATTAATCAACGAATTTTAATATGCAAATAATATAGGTACGCAGGCGCAAAGACAAAGATTATAGGAAACACTGATACTTGTATTCCATCTCATTTTCTCGCAGGCTAAATCCTATTTATGAATGTTTGTCTTGTTTGTCTCTTGTTAGTATGTATTTTTTGTTTCATCCAACAATGATACTAAAGAAGTTTCACTTCAAAAAATTGTTATAATCTAATGTACTAAAACAGTTATATTGCGTATCATATTTGAGTACTATCTATATTGGAACTACGAGAGTACGCAATGAACTACATTGCTTACAGGAATATTGCTATACATTTTCAACAATCAATCTATTCCCTTCCAAAAAATAAATGCAAACCCTTGGTTTCAGAATGGCTGCAAGAATTGGACTATAACTTTACAGAAAACTTGCTCCAGATTTAGTTACTGTCACGAATATGCACCTTAATACTACACTAACACTACACGCACTGCACCATCTAGCAGAGAAACCCACATACACTTGCACAATTACAATTCAATCATTCATTCACACAAACACGAACACATCCACTCTGAGGCTTTAGACTTTTACTTCTTAATATATTTTCTTTAGTTATACCTTCCGCTTCCAATAAAACTGTATAGATACCAGTACCGCTCAGAAAACTTGGCTTTTTTATTACTGGGGCGGGAACCTGGTGATCTTGTAATACAGGCATTTTTATATGTCTAACTCAGACACCAGCTCCTCACCATATTCTTATACATTGATGAGAATGTACTTGTACTACATTAGATATAAGTATAACTTTGCAAGAACGTTGATTTGTTGACACGTTGAGAAATAAAATTATATTATTATTTTGCACGAAAATATTTGATGAACCTTAAGATGCACACTCGTTAGCACTCTATTGATGTACCGCTGTTTTGGACATACGGCTGGCAAGTATGTTTACGAAACTCTACCTTACACTTATTAGCGTAAGAGTGTATTTAGTATAATTATAAAAGGCGTTTAGGATTCATATTTAATTATCGTTTAAGCGTGTGCAACTGGTGAAATTTGATTTGGAACGAAACACAGCTAGCATTGGCACTAGCATTTCTAAATACATATTATTAGTTCTGTGGCAGCCAAATTCAGCTTATTTGAGTAGTTAAACCAGCAACGTTTTCAAATTCGTCTTTAAACAAAGACGATGACTACTTATTTATGTTAGGTTATTTATGTTAGGTAGTTATGTTTATTTACACTCCGAAACTACCCGCCTTTATAGGCGAATCAACGGAAAATTAAATGGACCAGAATCTAATTATGTATACAAGGCAATGGCATAGTGGAACATCCTGTGGTGAATATAGGGATGCATCTATTTTCAAAGAACAGTACTTTACCAACTTTGAAGAATGTATGGAAATTTCTAAGTAGGTACATAAATACATAAGTGTGCTCTTAACATTAACGTCAATAATAATGTTTTTACAGAAATATCCGGCGAATACCTATCATACGCACGCTCCTATTTTCGGGGAAAACAGTAAAGTAAAGTAGTATACATTTATTTATTTATTACTAACCATTAATAATGATTATAAGTACCACAAACGTATCATTATACACTTACATTAGATTTACACTTACACTAAATGCGATATTTTAAATGCAGTAAATAAAGAATATGAGAAATTAACAAAGTATATTAACTAAACGTATATTAACTTTATTATTTTAGTCATAACGACGTTTTTGTTAAAACTCGAAGTAATGTGAAGAAATTTGGCTTATAGCCTTCAAATACGACAGATTTTACAAAAGTTAACTCTTATTAGACTAGTTATGGGTTCCAAAAAGCAAATTAAATAAAATTACAGGTTTTCAAGTTACAGAGTAGAATTAAGCGTAAGTAACCCACCAAAACATCATTAAACAATCTGGTAAACTTATCTCAAATACAGGGAGTGCAGTTAGTATCTTGATAAAAGATGTCAATATTATTATTGTTGGTTCTTATCATGTGACAAGAGTAAAAGGGTCGCCAGAGTATTCGGGTTCGATTGGCAGTTGAAGATAACCTTGGACCATATCGGTACGCGTAAAGTATTTTTTACCCGCTAACTTTGAAATCTGATTGTCGATTTTAGGTAACGGATCTCTATCTTTTACAGTTAACGGCACGATTATCAACATTAGCGACTATCACCGTTCTTTTTCTTTACTAATACCAGAATTCTGTAATAATACCAGCATCTAATAATTTACGAACTTTGGAATTAACTGTTTGTTGCTCAGTGTGTGATAAGTGATAACCTATAAGGTTGACGATATTTACGTTGCTGCGCGGTAACAAGTTTGTACAACTGAGATCTTTTATGTTTATTACAAAAGTGTGTTTATATTCTAGTTAGAAATGTAATAAAATGTTATGCTAGTTTTTATTAAAACATCCTATACTAATGTTGGATACACTGCTCTCAACAGTTCAGTTTATCTGGAGAATTTGATGCAAATCAAATAATAGTGGCTTGGCTGAACTTACCCGGCTTAAGTGGGACGCTGATTCTACGCAGCTATCTCCTTGTGTTAGAATGTTGCCGGTTTCACAGTTAACGTTCGCTACGCCAGTGTTGATTCTCTTCATGTACTGCTCTCCACCTCGGGCAACGTAGCTGGTAACATAGTGGTGGGGTGCCATGCAGACGTAATTTTCCTCGACATTACCCAGCACTCGATCTTTGATGATAGAGGCACCGGATGGCAACAATTCTTTGCTTGATGTCACTACAGAAAATTTTAAATTTTCTCTACTATTTCACATTTTTCAAAAGGGTCCGGTGTCCTTTTTCAAAATGACGGTTCCGTTAGTTGCCACAAGTGAGATCTGATCAGCGTTAACAACATATTGGCCATCGCTAGTGTTTCATGCATAATCTTTGATTACGCCCGAAACGGAACTGGCATCATTTCTTCTAATAGTACGCTAAAGTCGCGATGGTTGGAGAAAGCTCCTAATAACATGTGTTTCCATTCAGCCCAGATGTAATTATATTCACCAAGTCAGTTATATCACTTGCAACCTTAAGTGACATGTTTTTATCTAGTCGTTCTAGCTATGTATATCTTCCAACTGGTCAATTCATTAATTCAACCACGCCGATACTATACGATCTTCTCCTTCGGGGTCAAATTCTGGAATGAGTGACGCCGCAGGATGGCTCTTGAAATTAGTCAAGTGGTAAGGATTCTACATTATGTTCATAGCCCTACTAAAGTTCCAAGACACAGCCCTTACCATTTCAAAGAGTTTTGGGATTCTTGGTGTCAACATTTCCAGGACCTTCCAGTTTTGTAATCACTTGGAAGGCAAAGTCATGCTGCCATTCAAAAAGCTTGGAGTGCTTAATAGAGTGAAGCGGGGCAAAGACTTTTATTATACAAGTTACAAGTCCGTCCCTATATGGAGTACTGCTGTCATCTCTGGGCGGGGGCACCTGGATACCAGTTTGAGCCTTTGTAATCGGTCCAAAGTAGTGAGAGTTATCGACGATCCCAAGCTCTAGTGGCATTAAACCCTTAAGCCTAATGAGAGACTTTGACTCCCTGTGCGTATACTACCGCGTGGGTTGACATAATCGTTGGCGAGATTTCAGTTCTTGCCTATACGTATGTAAACATTATGATACGATAATCTTATGGCAATTAAAGCTTACGATAATAGCGTGCGATTTCTCGTCACAACTCGTGCGATAAACTCTCTCCGTCTCTAAATGGACTTTTAGTTTGAGTTCCTTACAATCTCTTTAGATATGGTAACATTTTTTTACTGACATATATCCTCAACAACTCGATTAACAAATCAATACAACGCATACCAGAGCCAGTTTGGTTAAAGTGGTCTCCGCACGTAAAGATGTCGGACTGATCATCTTTAGTGACCAAACAGTATTTAGCAAACTTGTATATACAGTGGACCTTGGCAAATGGCCAAGTTAATTAAGTCGTTCGTAAAACTCATACATCACTTTAAACGCCAGCTGAAAATACTTGTCGAATGTTGAAATATGTGTTCTTTGTTCAAAACTCAACCTTGTAAAATCGGTTCAACGATAAGCCTCATCAGACATCGTGGAATATCGGAATAGCCACGATATCTGATGACCCAGGCGACAGCTTCATTTATGAATTTAAGAGGGTTACAACAAATTCTCGACAAAAGGCAGAGGCCCCTTTCCACTCACGCACCAACGATCAACAGTTCGCTTGGGACAACAGTCATTAATACCTCCGAGCAATTTGGCCTCATTTATTCAACACCAAGTAAAATTCTGTCGTGTAGGCCAAGATTTACGATGAAGTCATTACGTTTTATGGGCCATAATTGATAGAGATAACATCTCAGGGCTACTGAAATTGCAAAGTGGTGTTTGAAGCACATTGAACTCAAAGACGCGCATTAGTGTAAAGAAAAATAGCCCGTATTACCATAAACGACTGGCGTTGTGGTTATTAATTACAGAATTTTATAGGCAGGCGACACGCGAAAGTTCTTTTATGTTTAACACAAATATTTCTTTTTGGGGCGTTAATATTGAGGTTGGTGATTTGGTTCCATAATAACGATCGCATTACGTAATTAAGTCTTTAAATGTTTACGTCCTACGATCCTTTATTTTGTTTTGAAAATTTGATAAATACTTAAACCAGTTTATATTATAATTCATTAATAATTACCAAAACACTTCATTTAAGTCGCAAACACAGTTTTAATATATATATATTGTTTGAGCAGATGTGAATAGGCACGAGCATGTATGAAGTGATGAAAGAATTTTAATTTAGTGCATATAAGAGGAGCTTACAAACATATTCTACTTATAATTTTGACGCTTTGCAATGTATGGAAATGGAATATGATATTGTGAAAAGACTAAAAACTATATGATCGTCCTACAAGATACCCGCTGGCTGAGTGAGTAGATGTCGCCTACAGTAGTGATTGCTGTTATGCGTTATGACTCTAGCATTCGCCTGCGATACATATGCAAATGCTAAAAATATCTTAATTGTCAGCATCCCACTTAAGCCGGGTAAGTTCAGCCAAGCCACTATTATTTGATTTGCATCAAATTCTCCAGATAAACTGAACTGTTGAGAGCAGTGTATCCAACATTAGTATAGGATGTTTTAATAAAAACTAGCATAACATTTTATTACATTTCTAACTAGAATATAAACACACTTTTGTAATGAACATAAAAGATCTCAGTTGTACAAACTTGTTACCGCGCAGCAACGTAAATATCGTCAACCTTATAGGTTATCAATTATCACACACTGAGCAACAAACAGTTAATTCCAAAGTTCGTAAATTATTAGATGCTGATATTATTACAGAATTCTGGTATTAGTAAAGAAAAAGAACGTTGATAGTCGCTAATGTTGATAATCGTGCCGTTAACTATATCACTGTAAAAGATAGATCCGTTACCTAAAATCGACAATCAGATTTCAAAGTTAGCGCGTAATAAATACTTTACGCGTACCGATATGGTCTAAGGTTATCATCAAATGCCAATCGCACCCGAATACTCTTACAAAACTGCTTTTATTACACCCAGGGACATTTTAAATATTTCCGCATCTTGGGTTAGCTAATGCTCCAGCAATTTTTATGTGAATAATCAGTAAACTTGTTTATTCAATCAGTCATGCACAATCGTTATAATGCTCCAAACAAAATATTTCAACAAATCAGATTCTTGCGTTCTTAGAATCTTTTCGTTCTTAGAGAGGCGACTTATTTAGGACATACATTTCTTATAAAGGGATACAACCATCAAAGTCAAAATTAATTGCCGCACCGAGAAATGTAATCAATTTATATGTCTATGTAGTTACTTTTAACCTCAACAGAATTGACTAATAAATAACGCCGTAGATATGCAGTGATAAGCAGGTCTGTATCAGTGTTAGCCCTGTATTACCCCACATTGGATATTGAGATACATACGGATGCATATAAGCTCTGCTTGGTGGTTTTTTTACTACAACAGCAATCTGACAGAATACTACCACTACTACGTAGTAAATAATCTGTGATACTATACCCAGTAATGTATTTTAGTCGAGGGACGTCTAGAAAGGAAATCATGTCATAGCTATGAGATTGAAACATTAGCAGTTGTGGAATCAGAAATTTCGTGTGTAGTGCAGGAGACTGCACCGCCGTCCGGATGATGCTCTTACATAACGCGATATTGTACCCCTTATTGCAAGATGGTAGCTCGTAATACAGGAATACGATACTAGTATAGAATACATACCCGGTGAACGTCATGTCGACGCTTTAAGCAAAAACCAATTGACGCTGTAAATATTAACCGTCTAGAAGTCACGGACTGGTTTTATATGATACAATATCAGGATGAGAAGTTGAAAAATATTATCGACTGAAAACAGGATCAACCGGTCGCGATTTAGTTAAAAATTACGTCCTGTTAGACAACCTGTTAGAAAGGAGACCATGGCAACTAGGAAGGCAAGTTACATTCGATTCTTAAGCCTAATGAACCATTTAGAATGATACATGTCAATCACTTCGGCCGCTTCTGTAAGACAAAGAAAGGTTACCAATATATATTAGTTATTATAACTGACGCATTTTCAAAGTTTGTAATCATAGAGTGTACGCGCACAGATAATTCAGTGGGAACGATCAGAGTACTTAAAAGGGTATTTGTGTTATTGGGTTAACCGGATGGAATAGTAAACGATCATGAAAAAGCTTTAGTACTACTACTAAATACTTTAAAAAATTACGACAGACAAACAGTTTAAACATACTACTAATGCAATCGCATGCCTGCGTGCTAACGGACAGGTTGAAAGCACTAATCGTATTATATTAAATGCTTTACGTGCCCTAACGAAGCATCTAATAATATTCTGTTTACCTGTTGTAATTTGGGATATCAATAATACTTTAAATAATAACTTTGAACCATATGCCTTGATGTTTGTACGTTACAGTGAGCCAGTGTGCGATGTAATCACTGTGGATCGTATACCGAAATCGACTGAGTCCAAGCGTAATAAGGCTAATATGCGTATTAAGAAAGCCAGCGGGAAGATGAAATGTAATTTTGACAGACGTCATTAAAGTTATCGCGTATATGTATAAAAAAAGAGAGTTAGGTTTATGGAGACCATTAGAGCTGCTAACACAAAGCAGCTACTTAACACAAACCTAGACGACATGTATTAGACCCCTGCTTAATAACTAAAATAGTCGGCAATGACAGATACAGGATCAGGAGCATAAGGTTTATTTAAGAGGCTACAATTTTTTTACAGTAGTTCGTAATGTGATTCTTGTATCTGACAGTGCCAGCAGCTCGGATTGACAACTTATTGCTCAAGACCTTATTGATCTTTTAGTAAGCTAATGAACACGTTTGCTCCATTGCGCGAGCAATTGTTACAGGATGGCCGAGTGTAACGCCAAGCCAAATTCCAAGCCGTGCCAAGCTAAGCCCAACTCCATGCCATGACAGTATAGCGCCAGAACTGTAAGCCAAGCCAGTGATCGTTAGTGATGTCAAACACTATAAAATTCCGACCCGCCTATTTTAGAACATTATTCTGTGGCGTGTATTGGCATACTCGTAAGTCGAAACTCTGTTCAATTACCTAAAAATATTCATTGTTATAAATAATCCTGATTATTCGTTAACTACCTACGTATTATTATTTCCCTTCTGTTATAAACTGCTCATATTTTAATCCGAAGCACTTCAAGTAAACCGATAAGATCTTTGCATAGTTTTGCAAGTATAAACCAACATAAAAAGCCACAAAATGACAAAGAATTACTCATACAGGTTAATTAAGAAAAGACGCGGTGGATAAGAAATGGGAGACATAGGTTTTAATAGATCTACTAGTGTCCCACTTTGCCCGAACGGGATCGGCTCACTAATATATAAAATACCAAGTTTTTTGGAGTGGTTAAAAGGAACTAAATACAACGAATCCATCTCACTCGCCGTTTCTTCACTACACCCCTGTACCTCTGTACCTCGTAATTAGAAGGGCAAGCGGAGATACAGAGTGGCCGAAAATGTCTAATTACATGGGTAGTAAGTATCTTAGTAAATAAAAGACTACTCATTAAATAACTAGACATGTTACAATCGTTGCGAGAGCAATTCTTTATCGGCCTGAAATTATTGTTACAAGTTTTTTATTTTTACAAGTCTAGGCTAACTACATTCGTGTCTTTTTCATACCACTAAGTTGGCTTACGAACTTCATGATAAGTGGTCAATGTGGTCTACGGATTTCAAGAACCCCTTAGATGACCTTACATTATAAACTTTTATGTTCTTTTTAGACAAGCTCGTACCGTAAGTACTGTGTGCCTTGAGTGCACTAATCAAACCTTGCAAATTAAATACGTAATAAGGTTACTAATACGTTTCTAGATATTCATACAGTACATAACACACTCCTCATACTCGTAACTCACAAGACACAAAATTACAGTTAAATTTTGTTTTCTGACGGTGAGCTAAATTTAACACGGTTTAACCATCTATCCCGGCCACTTAAGTAAGCACTTAAACGTCGTCAAGATGAATGGCTCAACTTCAAAGTTGCTTTTAACTTTTGACAGTAGAAAAACTGTAGAATTTTTGTCTTGGAAAGCTAATGGATTTGTCTTCTAAAACTGGATTAAAATGCTTTTTGGAATAATAATGTGATGGTGATAGTGATGCTCTATAATAAATATTGTATAAAAATAAAAACTCTACGCCATAAGTGAATAACTTTAGTTCAAGACGTTTGGGTTCTAACTGTTATTAAGGTTAAACAAACACAGGTCCGATGGTAATTGCTTAAAGATGCCTAGAAAAACTCTGACCCTCGTTGTCGACAGAGACGCAAAACTAAACTAGAAGGGAAATCCAACGAAAATCCAAGTCGTGACCTATGAAAGTAGGCCGAAAATCATTGTATTTTACTTTTTAAACAACTTCAAAAGGACAGCAAGTTTTAGTACAAATTATTTTTAATATGTTATTGAATTAAAAGGTAGGCCACGAACACACTTTAAATCACTACTTACTCGTATAATTGAAACAGCCTCATGGTTTTATTTTAAGGGACGTTTGTGTAAAAACGAGAATCTGTCTCTGGTGCATAAAGATTATCGTGTAAGGTAAGGCGTTATCTATCTTCATACAAACGGTCGAAAAGCGAGTCATACCTACGCGTCTTAAGTTCGGTATACACTCGGTACACAACCAGTCGCGAATGCGCCACAGTAACGAACGAACGGTGTGATGCTTTTGTAAGCAGTAAGCTTGCGATTTGTGAATTTGATTGAAATAAGTATAAGTACTTACTTAATATAGCAATGGATTTTTTGCACTATTAAATTTAACAATAAAGCTTTTCGTACGTCTCAGTCGAGGCGCAAATATTTTTAGTCTTAAAATGGTTTTTTTATTAAATCTACTAGTAAAAAAACACAACATGTATTTTTACTGAACACTTCCTATTTCATTCACAACAAATTTCGTTTTTAAAATAAAACATATATTATAATATTTAAAATCACAAAACTAGAAAGAAACTCAAGTAGGTAGATGAAATTAAAATACTGTAGGCTGCCCGCTCTTTCGTGTGTTTACGTACCGCGCGGCTGTAGGTAATTATTTCAAGGACAGCGCCGAGTCACAATACTGGATAGATAATATTACCGTGTCGGTGGTGTGTTAAAAGATTATTTAAATAGTATAATATCGACCTACTCAAATACGTAAAATAAATTCTTACTGCTAAATTGGGATTTTGAATTCTCTATAATAATGGCTTTAGGATGCTGCTAAGGCTGCCACGTTATTGTAGCGCATCAAGCGGTAGCTATTTAATATTTTACTAACAGATCAAAGTAATGTGAAAAATAGATAACTGTTTAATAATTACAGAAATAAAACAAAAAAATACTACAGTTTTTAATAATAATAAAAATGTTACGTGTATTTATTACAATAAATGCCCATATATAATGTAAAAAGTAATTCTTTTTCAAAGGAAATAAACAATAATTTTCATAATTTCTAGAAAAGTCTAAAAAATATTATTAATTGATGTGCGATTGCACATGGCAGTACCCATTTTCAGTGGTTGATGCCACTTTAATTTTCTTGGAATATAGATATTCAAATAATTAAAGGATGTTTCTTCAAATACGAGGATTTAAAGATCCTTAACCATATTAATTTGTCGGATACTTAAGTACCTAGTTTAAAAAATAAAAGATTTATCGTAGCTCAAGCTACTGCGACTCGTGAGGTAAAACCCTTTTCCGAGGTATTTATTTACCGTAAATACTTAAAACTAAAAGGAAAAATTTTAAATTACAATATTTTATTTTTCTACCAAATTCTTTTATCAAACTTCCGAGATCTTTGAGATTGTTCGACTGACTACAAATTTTTATATCTGTATTCTCTGACTAGTTCTTTTTTTAATAAATACTAAATTCATTGCTAAGTATACATCACATATTTAAAATAGCGTGTTTCTAAACACAAATTTCAAACATTTCAGTCTTAACCTTGTATTATAAAGGTAAGCTAACGCCTCCTCGAAACGATTACGAAAATTAACATAAATATATTAACGTAATCATGATGCTCAAAGACTTTTTTTATTACTTTTTAACAAAGAATTCAAATAAAAATATACAGTGAATATTTCTGTAGGTAATTACTATGAAAATTGCTTTCACAGGCGCTCTAACGTCTTTATAAGCTCTTTGATTATATTAGATGACACTTTTGTTCTTCGTCTAAATTACCTCTAAATATTTTTGACCTGTAAATGTGCGAAATAAAAGACTGAATACAAATTTTAATCCGATTAAGAACAAGGGGGATTAAATGTCTAACAAATGTAGATTAATTAAATTCTAGCTGTGTCCGCGACTTAGTTCGCGTTTTTTTTCAGGCAGGATTTTTATACTGTATTGGCGGTGAAAAAACCTGGAGCGTACAAAAAAGTTTGTTTTGGTTGCTTACACGTGAAATAACGACATAATTTGGCCGTGGTAACATTACCCATTTGTTTTTCGTGTGGAAGCTCACCTCACCTGGCTATTGGTGAGGCCGTATATCAGGCTTAAACCGACTAAAACCACACGGTGTGCCTCACAGCGCCGGTTATGAGTTGACCGTCGGTACGGCGACGTTTTGCCTCCAATGATTCACTCACCGTTGGCCCGCGAACGGCAACTGGGCGATGTCCAGACACCTCTTCCACGGGAGACTCTACTTCGGGTGAAGAACATAAAACTCGTCTCATACACCCACGGCCACTCTTAGCGTACGCATGAGAGCGCGAGTGAAAATGTTCCGCCTAGCAGTTTTTCTAACCAATCCACACCGTCACCTCCTCCTTGCGCGAGATGTTCACCTCTCAGAAAATCTCCATAAAACAACTGTGACGACCTAACGTCTCGATTCGTACGACCAACTGGAAGACTCTTGCTGTAGTCAGTCATTCAGTGCCGCTTCCTAGAAACTATGGGCCCCCTCGGTATATCTTACACCCCCACAACAAATAAATGTTTGCTTCTGAGCTTTATTTAGTCACGGTTAACTAACATAAGATTTCACACTACTGTTACCGAACGGAAAATAAGTAGTCTGAAAATGTAAAAAAACTTCACCGGTTACCTGTCAATATTTCAGCCTAGATGTAATTTTTTTGGCGATAATGTCTGCCATGCATAAATATTCTATTCTATTCTAATATAATTATGTAGAGGGGAATTAATGCTACCAGGTATTTAAAAGGTATTACATACCTTTGCTTTGCCTAACGTTTCCACCAGGTTGCACTGGCCATGGTGACAGGCCTGTAGGTCCTGTAATACTTTTAAATACTTAATCGTGTTAATTCTCGTCAACATAATAATATTATCATGGGACGCGAAAGTTTAAAAGTTTCGATCTTCTTGTTCTATAACTGTGTTTATAAATAATAATAAATATTTACTGGACTGGCCTGATGGTCTAGTGGTTAGTGACCCTGACTACTGAGCCAAAGGTCGTGGGTTCGATTTCCACCCAGGACAAATAATTGTTTGATGAGCATGACTGCATGATCTTTTGTTCTGTGTCTGGGTGTAATTTATCTATATGTATAAGATTGTGTTCATAAATAAAACTACAGCACAAAATACAACATACTTTATTATTATGTTATAAAATTTAAGAATGAATACAAAACCAAGGTAAATGTAGTTCCGCATTTCACTAGATGGCGTTGTGCCGTTTGGCTGAATGTCGGTGTTAAGAGTCTCCGCGAAATAATGACCTCAGCTGTGAACTTCAATTGTTTGTTCGCCAATATACGCATTCAAATAGTAGTCGGTGGTATTATTACTACTATTTCTTAAACGCTCTGGGCCTGTACAGAGTATTTTGTATATGGTCCTTCGGTGCCGGATTTAGGTCGGTAATATTTTGCGGTGTAACCCGTGTGTTCTGCGAGTGCTGTGATCACAACCTGTGCGGACGCCGCACTCTACTAGACAGTGGATCGTTGTTCAGAGCAACTTCTCAGCGCTGCGTCATCATCGTTGGAGCTGGGAGGAGCCGGGACGTTGGAAGTCCCTGGGGGAGAGTTGCAGTAACGGGAAGAGCGGGAGTTATGGAACTCCTTGGAGGTGCCGGGAGCTTTGGGAGACCCCGGAGGAGCTAGGAGTTTTTTAAGCCTCGGGAAGAGGCTAGAGCAAAAGATAAATTGTGAAGTAATCTGGACAAACTGTGAGTTGCACAATATTATACAGTTTCTTTCAAGAAATTCAAGGAAAAGTGAACTTTATTATTTCGATCTCAGTAACTTAGAAGAAATTTAGTAAAAATTTGGACATTAACTTTTAGTTTTAAATAGTTTTAGGACTTAGAATAGTTTTACAAAATTGGTTAATACGGGGAACCTATGTCCAATTTTCCTCAGAATTTAACTGTCTCAAACACACGGAGCGGAACAGTTACTCAGACAAATACCTATTTGTGACGCTAATTATGAACGTTGCTGGGAATAATTAAATTCGCGTTATAATAATAAGCGGTATTTGTCGCATTTTATTTTAAAACGATTGTTAAGCCAAAGGAATCTAAATTCCAAATCGGCTGTTGATCTCAAGGAATTAATTAATAAAACTAATGATTGTTTGAAAGCTTTTGCTAATCTTGTACACATAATAACTTTGAAGTTGGACCCGGAATCCCGCAAACAGTGGGAATTTAATGTTACGTCGCATAACTCTTCTGAGAAATTACCAATATTTGTGCAGTGTACGGAGTTTTTAGCAAGTCGATACAGAGCTTTAGAATTTTTAGGGATTAAACCAGGGTCCGGACCCAAAGGTCAAAGTTATCACAATAGTAATACAAACCAAGTAAGCAGTTTACACGTTGCTGGAATACAGTGTCCTTGTTGTTCAGAGTCACATAAGCTATGTTATTGTAAACGATTTACTAAAATGAATTGTGACGCTCGTCGTAGTTTTGTCCAAAAAAGGGTATTTGTTTTAATTACTTAGGCAAAAAGCATTCTGTAATAAATGAAATACTACCGAAAAATGCCGAATTTGCAAACGTCGTCATTATTCTCTACTACACCCCCAGAGTGATTCTTCCTCCAGTGGGAAGTCAGTGTGCAATTCACAGGCGAACACAGAATTGCTGGCAGGTAAGAAAAACATTGTAACGAAAGAATGTAACATGGTAACTAAACACTCTGATTCTCAGATTGAAGAGGCAGGGAAACCACTTGTTACTTGTTTTTCGACAGGAACATCAACCAATACGGTGTTATTAGCCACAGCTCTTATTGGAGCTGAGTCGAAAGCAGGTACTTACCAGATGGTTAGGGCGTTAATTGACCAAGGGTCACAGGTTTCTTTGGTGACTGAAGCTACGGTGCAGTTCTTGGGTTTAAAGAAAATACCTTCTACTCATATCATTAAAGGAGTAGGAGGAGACAAGGAAATAACATCAAGGTCAGTGGTTGTAATAAATATAAAGTCGAGGATAGATTCCAATTATAACATTCACGTAAAGGCGTATGTATTAAAATCTATAACGTCTCTTCTTCCAGTTACTAAAGTAACTGCGATAGAATGGGTTGATCTTCAAGAAGAACATCTAGCAGATCCACAATATCACACACCTAATAAAGTTAACGTGTTATTAGGTGCTGATGTTTATAGACAGGTTATCGATAAAGGTTTTAAAAGAAACTCGGATGGGTCTGTAGGAGCTCAGTGTTCTAAATTTGGATGGATACTGTCTGGTGTAGTGGATACATCCGTTTCTGTCTTTTCAAATGTAGGTGTATTACATGCTCACTTAGACGATAATGAGGCGTTAAAAAGGTTTTGGGAATTAGAGTCTGAGCCCACTAAGTGCCCAAAACTTATTCCATGCAATGGTAACTCTTCGATCCACTTCTTCTTCGTTCCTCTTTGTACTGAACGAGACTTGTTTACCAAGATAGACGTATTCGTTTACATATTTTATTTCTTTTCCATTTACAAATATTGTTTTTTTATAGTTGTTAGTCACAGCTTTAGTTTTGCCTGGGTTCATGTCCAGACCAACCTTTTTGCTCTCATCATTCAAGGTTTGTATCATGTTCTCTAATTCATTTGATGTTTTAGCTAAAAGCACAATGTCGTCTGCAAACCTTAAATGTGTCAGATGTTGATTCATTATCCAGATACCTTTGTTTTTCCAGTCGATTTTTTGGAAGATACCCTCTAGTACTGCTATAAACAGTTTAGGCGATAAAGGGTCTCCCTGTCTTACTCCTCTGCCTATTTCAATTTCTTCACCTCTTCTTTCTAATTTTACTTGACTTTTACTTTTTGAGTATATGTTTATTACAATATTTATATATGTATTATTTATATTGCTTGCTTTTAGTGCTTTCCAAATAGAATTATGAGTGATACTGTCAAAATCCTTTGAGTAATCCACAAATGCCATATACAATGGATAATTAAATTCTGTGAATTTCTCCAACAATTGTTCTATTGCATGTGTGTGGTCATGTGTTGAGAAGCTCGTCCGAAATCCTGCCTGTTCAATCGGTTGATTTTTATCGATTTGTTCAGTAATGCGACTCTGTAGGATAGATGCAAACAGTTTATAAATACTTGATAATAAGCTGATTGGCCTATAATTTCCGATGTATAACGGGTTACCCTTTTTATAAATAAGTATTATGTCCGATTGGCACCACTTCGTAGGTACTGTTTCCGTTTTAAGCACCATATTAAAAAGTTCTGTAAGATGTGTCACGAAAATAGGTGCTCCTATCTTCAGTGCTTCATTACTAATGTTATCGGGTCCAGGGCTCTTGTCGTATTTTAATTTTTTTATATGTGATATTACTTCTTTTTCATTTATTAGTTCTATGTTGTGGTTTGGTTCCTTTATGATTAAGGTCACCCTTGAGGTCTATTTTATTAAGTAGGGTGACCCTTGAATTCATCCATCTCTATAAAATAGACTTATTGAAATTGGTACATCATAAAGTTATCCTGTAAAATACAGACAAAAAACAGCTGACTGAGATGTGCTACTCGTGTGATTCTAAAATTCAGATAACTGATTGGTATGATTGATATTTATTACACTAAAAAAGTTTAAATATTTTTGGAACGAAGTTCCATATGGGGCGTGGCGGAGGGGTGCACTAGCCGGCAAAAAACGTCCGTAACGTAAGATTTTATGTATAGTCTATGTATGATGGCTATACAGTGTCTAATGTATAGTCTACGTGAAGACTGTTATGATAATTATTATATATTTTATAAATCATTGTAAATAAAATAAAGATGTTAAGATAATTTTGTAAAGCAGTTTTTTTTATTTTTATTGATACAAAAATCATAATAAAAAATGTATACCCGAATAATTATTTTCTTTATACCTGGAATGGAACTTGAAATTAAAATTTATATAATAAGGAACTTCGTTACTATCTGGTGTGCCACGACACCACACAGTTTTTTTACAAAAAAAAGTTATTCCTAACTACTACTATTACTAATAAAAATCTGCTAAAAACATCTCAATTTTCGCCTGTCAATCTTGTCATTAGGCCATGCATGAACTCTACAACTGCAAGCTGCAATTTGCTTTGAACTATTATACTCGGGCCATTATAAAACTAATATACTGTTTATATATTTCCATGTCAACACGTGAACGTAGCTCTAATTTACGTCTGCTCTACTTCACTTGAGAGGCAAAACGAATCTCGGCGACGCGACGTGAGACCTGAATACTTGACGAATTCATTGCTAGTGTCAGACGTTTTACGTCTCGGAACACGTCTGCTTTGTACTTAGTAACTAAGTAGGTTGACCATGACTTCCCTATTTAATCTGGTAAAAAATTAAAGTTTGTGGAATACCTACACGAATAACAGCTGGTATAATAATATTCAGATCAATCAATATCAATTTTAGATATAATGTAAAGGAAGTAAGGGGGAGGATTCAAAGTGGATGGTTAAAGTAGCAGTACAGTAATAACACGAAAAGTTTGGAAGTCTCAGTATCCTCAGTACCTCTCAACCCTTCAGTGAAGCAATTAACAACGAACTGCCGCCGACACGCTAACTGTGGGTCTGGGTAAGTTATATTATGTTTTTTTAGTTAATCAGGTTTCAGGTTTAGTTGGACGTTTAACTTCTTACCTGTCGAACTGTTCACCGCTCTTCCGGCTTCGTCACGGACATAGGGCCTCTCCCTTGAGAGCGTCCTATCTTCACTATATCCTTTACTAATCACAAAAACGGAATTAAATAGGTGAAGTGGACTAAACCGTTCCTACAGTTACGTACGTAACAGGATTACGCGACAGTTGCGACCCACCTCCCTTTCATAGCAATAAATATCAGCGTTGCTAATTACGTTACCCAGAACCCATTACATCTATGGCTTTTAGCATTACAAGTCCAGGCCACATGTTTTCACTAGCATTTCCAATGTAGGTATAGATAGTTACGTATTAGTATGGCCACACGGCCATATTGTGTTGTGTTATACACATAACACACATACTCGTAGTATGTTTTTTAACACATCTCCGACTGTTAAAAAGGCATTACTCGTCCGTAAAATCTACTTGCACATCTGTTCAATTCCAAATTTAGTTTCGCTTAACATTTACGTCGTTTTAGTAAAAAATGCAAAAAGGAAATGAAAATGTATTTAACTGTTTGCTTCAGAAAAATCCCGCCCTCAATTTGTTAAATGAATAGGTCATTCTTCAAGTAACTTTTTGTAGATGACCAGTTCATTTGAATAATATGAGTTTCCAATATCCGATAATGATAATCTAACCCTAACCCCTATTGGAGACCCTTACTATGGAAGTACCCCTACCTCTATTGGAGACCCTTACTAAGGAAGTACCCCTACCCCTATTGGAGACCTTTACTAAGGAAGTACCCCTACCCCTATTGGAGACCTTTACTAAGGAAGTACCCCTACCCCTATTGGAGACCCTTATCCAGGCAAAGGCAGATACCGTCTCCTCGCGGGGGCCCACTATAGCGGGTGGAGGGAAAAACCCGTCCCGTCCACCCGCGGCCACACTCAAGACGGCATAAGGCGCTGGAAAGCGCGCCTCCGCCGCCCGGTTCGCTGGCGGCGAATTAAGTTCGAGTGGAGGTCGTCCTGTGGAGTGTAGATGACTAAGCTAGGCAGAGCCTGTACTATAGTAACCAGACTGCTGATAAACCTTCTAATATATATATTTCTAAATACATACATATTATGAATAAATTACATCCAGACAGAACAAATGATCATGCTCATCTGACAATTATTTGTCCTGGGTGGGAATCGAACCCACGACCTCTGGCTCAGTAGTCAGGATCACTAACCACTCGACATACAGGCCAGGACGTACGCTAACCCCTATTTTTTTACCGGTGAATAGGATCTAAGGGTGGGATGTGGTTGGCATTGCACAAATGTTGCATGTGTTTTATGCAGGCCGCGCCGGTTACGCCTTATTATTAGGTTAAATGATCCATGTTTGCCAATTTAGTTTTGCATAAATAAAAATAAAAAGTAATATTACAATTTTGAAGATAACATGTCATATACCTTAACTTTACCTTAACTAAACCAACTAAATTAGGGGCGGCGGTAGTCACTTACCATCAGGTGATCCGTCTGATCGTTTACCCGTTATCCATTAAAAAAAATATATAAAAATTAAAAGTCCCTGTATCTCTAAACTGAAGGGGATACGACACACATCTATCAAAAAGTAGCTATACTACGTCTTTCTTCACTTAGGCACTATAGCTCACTTATTACTTAATTTACAAGCACACGAATTCAGTGCAAAGAAAAAAATGGGTTATATAAAAGCATTACTTACTCATACATATTACGAGGCTCTCAGGCGTTACATGTACTTGTAAAATAATTCACTAGGATAAAAATAACCTAAAATTCTTCTACCTCAGGCTTATTGTTACACGAACTGTAAACTTGAATCCCGAGTTTCGTTCGATGGTTAGAGTTAGTATTTTGTTTCCGAAACTTCAGGTTAATTTGCGGGCTAAAAGTAAGCTTACTTTTTTAGATTTCCAACTTCGGTAACGATAGTAAATATTAAATGTAACCTAAGTATCTATAGACAAGAAAATCGCACTTTAAACAATCTATTTTTTATCTAGTTTTGACCGCTATTATTTGGAAACTTATTTAAGATAGATAAATAGATCCGGCACCATCTAGCTTTTTTATTAAAGAACAAATCGACGAGTAAAAGTATCTGAAAAGGTCTATTTGCAAATAAATAAAATAATAATTTATCATTAGATAGATTATTAACAAAGTGGTTTTGAATCATATAATTTCTTGAATTAAAAGATATTGGCAGATAAGCCTTGTATATTTTCAAATACGATACAAAGTTGGTAAGCCCGTAGTATTTCATGTAGAAGACAATTATTAACTCATACTAAATAAACTTAATCCCGGACTTTGTTGAATAGGGCTTACTATATGTTTTTAGTAGGGATCATAGTCGTAACAGAGTGAGAGTGTAGTATATATCCTTACATAATACCTTGTTTAAAATGTGAGCTAGAATCGCCAACGATCCCTACGATTTACCTACTAACACATTAGCTAAATGATTTTATATTAAGCTAGTGTCCTGAGTCATTAAGGGTATTACCTTGCTCAATGACCTTTTTTCAGAGAAGATTTGATCTCTGTAATAGTATTTGTTACTTTGGCGCCGCCTACCGACAAACGACCATACTACAAAAATAAGAACTGCAGATTAAGCAAGAACAGAGATGTGTCGCAGAGTTGTTATCGTTTTTGTCTATTTCACTCGCTCTCTGAGAGAATTAATTAACATTTTGTTCCTCTAGTTTTTGTAGTCTTGTACTCTCTCTAATTGAGCACGGGTGCTACTACATGACACCTTCTAAAGGTCTGATGATTACCAGGTAAGTGCTTATCGGTTCGCAGTAACGGAAATAGTTAGGATGACCTAGCTTTTAAAATTTAACTACATGATACATTCTGAAGGTCTTATAATGCCCAGGTAGGTGCTTATCGGTTTTCAGTAACGGAAATTGTTAGGATAACCTAGCTTTCAACATTTACTTAATTGTGCACGGGTGCTAGTTACTACATAACACATTCTGAAGGTCTGATGTTAACCAGGTAAGTGCTTATCAAAAAAACATATTTTCTGCCATAAGGAACTTGTAAAAAATGCTTGCGGTAAAATCTCAACATTTTGTAGACTGTTACAGAAATGGCTTTGACATTCTGTATAGTTACCAACGATATGTAAGTGTACAGCTTGATTTCCTCAAAAAGTTTCTGAGTGCTAAAATCTAAAGGGGAATACTCTGCCAACTGAGCTACCTAGACTGTCGCGGGTTCAAGTCCCGTCCTGGTTAACTTTTTCCGGTTTAAATTTATAAGAAAAAGTTATCGTATTAATTGCTAAAAAAAATTCAATTTTGATTTTTTTTTTAATTTTTTAAACATTATTTTATGATTGGAGTACCAACCAAAAAACAATGTTTAATATTTTTGGTTTTATCGTGTATAGATATTGATAAAAAATCGTAATAATTTATGGTATTTCTGAAAAATAATATATCTAAAAATACCGCAGTGGAAGCAAACAGAATAAATTACTGACATAATTTGCTCTGCCCCCTCATCAACTATCATACTAGACAGATCATATGTTTCTGTTGACACCTGAAGTTCCTGATTTCGTAATTCGGGTTTCTTAATTACTTTAAAATACTAACTTCAGTATGCTAAGGTGTTATTTTTACTATTACATGGTAATAAGCAACACACTACAGAAAAACGAAAGTGAGATACTTTAGTTTTTCTGTAGTTAGGTATTTTTTCTCAAAATGAAGACGTCATTTTCACAGTCAACTTAATCTTCATGAGCCCTTTCAAATGAGTCCAAATACGAAGGTTCCACGTAGTGCCGTCAATGAGATACTATACCCACCTTCGGAGTCCACCATCAGGTAGGTGACATCATCAGTTTACCAAAGTCTCCATGAGACTTTTCAAAAGAGACCAAACACGATGGTTCTACGTAGTGCCATCACTGAGATCCTATACCCACCTTCGGAGTCCACCATCAGGTAGGTGACATCATCAGTCACTAACGGCTCCATGAGACTTTTCAAATGAGTCCAAACACGATGGTTCTACGTAGTGTTGACACTGAAATAATATACCCACCTTCGGAGTCCACCATCAGGTAGGTGACATCAAGAGGTACCAAGGTCTCCATGAGCCTATTCAAACGAGTCCAAACACGATGGTTCTACGTAGTACCATCACTGAGATCCTATACCAACCTTCGAAGTCCACCATCAGGTAGGTGACATCATCAGTCACCAAGGTCTCTAAGAGACCTTTCAAATGAGACCAAACACGATGGTTCTACGTAGTGCCGTCACTGAAATCCTATACCCACCTTCGGAGTCCACCATCAAGTAGGTGACATCCAAGAGGCACCAAGGTCTCCATGATCCTTTTCAAATGAGTCCAAACACGATGGTTCTACGTAGTATCATCACTGAGATCCTATACCCACCTTCGGAGTCTACCATCAGGTAGATGACATCATCAGTCATTTAGGTCTCAATACTCCCTCAAACGAAATTCTCAAGATAGGTAAGGCTGGATTTGACCAATGGTGGGAACGGAGATCTAGTTGAACTAAACTGCTTTTTCACATTTTACTCAATGAATATCATTGAATAAAATGTAAGTACCTAGTTTAGTTGAACAGATTGCCCCGGCCTCACTTCACCTTACATTTATCCTTATATTTAAGCATAATCTAAATCAAGCTTATTCTATGACAGGTTCCTAAAACAAAACGAAATTAGAAACTACTTTACATATATTTACAACACACACAATTTTTATTCTTATTTTTATATATTTATATTTGTACTATTTATAAATATGATTTCATACAAAAATCATACAACACGAGAACTTTTAGATTTAATTTGGAAAAAATAACGCGCGTATAGCCCACCCGCCACAAGAGTCATTGAGACACTGATGTATCGCGTTTGGACTATGCGTCACAGGCCTTTGGGGGGGCGCTCCAGCGGGGTACTGTTGAAGTTTCGGGTTTTTAGTTATTATTTAAAATATTAAAAGATATTTGAATAAAAAAACAATACCAATTGTGAAATACGTCATTACATATTTGTTGGTACAAAATTCATGTCGAACTATTTAGCCATTGCTGAGAAAAATTACAGTTTAGGTTGAAAAAAGTTTACTAATATTTTTTATCAAAATTTGGGAAAGATTATTAAAATTTTAAACAATACAATGTATTTGTGATGACCTTAAGTACACTATATATTTTTTAATGGAAAACGCACAAAGGGATTCATCTACAACCTTTTTTAAACATATGGATTTTTTGGATTTGAGCGAGGTAATCCCCTTAATCAGGTAGCATCATTTTAGAGGTTGTGTTCTTTGCAACGACCAACAGCTCTCCCTGTTCGGATCAGGAGCAGATACGTATTGGTCAGAGGATAGTCTGTACCATACTGCCTCTAGGGTCTCAACACACCCTGACCCACTAACATTAAACTATAACTATATATACATCAATAGAACCAGCCATAAAATCATATGTACACAAAAAAGTTTTTAATTATACCTAGATAGGATAGATAGGTTACACAAACAACCTCTAGTACTGACGAATTTCTTGAAAATTATTGACACAACATAGAAACGTTATAAATATCCTTGATCAATCTCGACCTACATAAATAGACCCAGTTTCGGTGTACAACTCGTAATATCACGCATATTATACTCTTTCTGTAGCTCTTATTACTTACAACATCTTATATAAACCACTATTGAAATCATACACACGGCCTTAAACAAAACAAAGCTCCTAGATATGTAAGGGCCTTGTTAAAACCCACATCTAACGTCATGACTTAAAAGATACCTGTCATATTAAATAGAATAATGCTTGTACATGATATACCTGTTGCTCCAATATGGCGGACAAAGTTACGGCTTTGAGTTAAAAGCCAAAGCTTATGTAAGTTGTTACATTATATAAACGTGGGAACAGGTGTCTCCGAACTGTTAGGGACCAACTAAGGCGAATTAATTTGAGATCCTTGTGTATCCCTAATCAGTTGATAGCGATTTATTAACTATCTACGCGTTACATGAAGATGGGTAATGTTTGGGGGATGAAGTTTTTAATATTGAATGTTCTGAAATTTACCTCAATAGGAATTATCTCAACAGGCTTTGATTTTTTTTACTGTAGAACATAGTAAACATTAGAATAAAGTGCCTTAGTGATTTGATATGTTAAAAGTAATATTGTAAGGAGATCGGGGCAGTCGATATTACCTGATATAATATATGGGATATTTTTCTGCTATCTCACGATGTAAGACAGTGGCAGTATGTGAAACTTAGCGCATATTATGTTAAAATATTCTTTTAAATCAAAATTATAATTTGTAACATAAAGTGTCCGTAACATAAATATCGATTTTTTGTTTCATGTGGGATATACAGATAGAGCTGGTTACTGTGTCAAGCAAACGTGACGTATTTTTTGTAAAAATTACGCAAATCAACAGAATCTATCGATCATCAAAAAAAAATTTAAAGCATAATAGAATGGATGACATGGAACAACTTAAAAATCAACAGTGATGAAACCCAAGTTATAAACAAATTAATGAGTGCAATTTAAAAATAAATTATAATGGACAATTAATAACTCAAACTGAACTGAACTGAGTTTTTTAAACTCGGCACTGCTGTAGATCGCAAAATTGTTATCCCTGCAAATCATGGATATGTAACGATTATCATAAAATGCCGTAGAGTGTGCAGGCATTTCCAGTTCCAAATTTTCTGATGTGTACAATATAGATACTCGAATCGTTCCTTGAGCTATGAAGGTAGTGAAGGGTTGAACAGTATATTGTATGGAAGGGAAAGAATGTGAGTATTCCGGCGAAGGCGTATAGGTAACCACTAGGTGGAGTTGTTTCCGAAATTTAGATTTCGGCACAACAACATTCTATTACTAAGATCTGTTAACTAACTTATGTTCCACAAAAATTAAAGGAGTGAATGAATGAAATCATTTTAGTAATTTTTAAATACCTACGATGATTACATATGGACAAGGCCATTTTTGGGGAGGCCCAAATATACTTGGTACGTGATCATCACGAATCTTAATGGCATAGATCACGTCAAGATCGTACACTGAAACTTTTTTGCAGGTCATTTCCCTGTAATTGTATTCCATAGGATTGTATGTGTTTGTTGGTTATTTGTGATAGTCCAACACTTAGACTAGTTTATTAATTCTCTTTAAAACTTCAAGCACGTCTAAAAAAAGCGGCCACTGCTGGTATAGGCGTCTTCCAATGTGCGCTTTGCAAATGTATAATAAATGAAAATACTTTTGGTCATTTAAATCCTTAGCGAAGCCAACGACAGGTATACAATTTTGAAGATAGGATATAATTATAGGATATCCTGGGCCTAACAATAGGCCTTATGTTAGTGGACGGTCAAGCGAAAAATCCTAAAAGGAAACCAAAAGAGATCATGATACAATGTACAGTGGGGTTCATAAATTCAGTATTGATTGATTTGTTATTGGTGTCTTGTTCGTTTTAATACCGGGGTGGTTTAAAAGAAAACATAAATGGGAACACCCAAAAGCTGAAAATTCTAAAAATTCTAAATTGGAAATTATATGTGGAAATCGCTCCTTTGGATTACTTTTAATATATGGCGTTCGTGGTGAATCTATGTTCTAACTGACGTACTACACAAAACTGTAATTTCTACTACGAAAAAACTTGGTTAAAGTGTATTTAGGTACACTTTGCGATTATTTATTTTAATCGGCGATTCTGTTTACCTGTTTTTACTTTGTTGACTAAAGGACTGTGAAAAAAATATCCGCATCGTTTTATAGCGTAAAAGAAAAAGAAAAGTGTTCATTATAATCATCCCTGCTTATAATGCGCCTCAATCAACTACTTTACACCACCTGCTAGAGATCTACATCGTTTAGTATTGAATCATTGCAGTAGTACGAACTGGCCACGGTTGTGATAGATCTTTAACAAAACGGGACGGGCGCTATGAATATACATAAATGGTCTGTGTTACGAAAGTATGCGTCAATAGCACACATGCAGGCATCCTTATATTGCTACAGTAATTTACAACACTTACTGCACCAAGGTACATTTTGTCACTACCTAGGTACAAAGAGAAGCTTTTCAAACGCTCAGATGACGCAGTCCAGCGATGGGGGCTTGATCTTGTAGAGAATATTTTCACTTTCTTATGCGTATTTCACTACGTCAATGATATGAATTACATATGCAAAAAATAATAAAATTTACTTTGGAACATGAAAGTAACTTAAGTTCTAGGTGGGAGAGCCATGCTTCGACACATATGGGCCGGCTCAACCGGAGTAATACCACGGCCTCACAGAAAACCGGCAGTTAAGCAATGCTTAGTTGTGTTTCACCTAGTGAGTGAGGTTACCGGAGGACCTAACCCTTCCCTCTCCCCTTCTTCCCCCCTCTTCCCATACTCCCACCTTAGAGGCCGGCAACACACTTGTGACTTGAGTTGCAGGTGCCCATGAGCGGCGGTAGTTACTTACCAACAGGTGACCCACATGACACATTACTAATTAAATAATGAGTATATAAAGTTTATAACAATATGTATATGTATTGTAGGTTTATCGTATAAAATTTATTGGCGAACATATTCAAGTGGTGACATATATGAACAAGAACTTATTGAATTGGTAACATAATAGTTTCGTACAAGATTAGACTTATATTCAAGAAGTTACAAAATGAAATGTGGTTTAAAGTTTTAAAACATCACAATTAAAATATAACATAAATTTATGATTACTTATAACATCCCTATTTCAACTGCTTGTTAAATATCCATAATTTACATAGGTAGGTACTTTGGAGAACTACCACTCCGATCCGCCAGTCTAACTTCATCAGAGCAACTACAGACTACATTGACTGATAGCAATAATTTCACCGGCACTAAACATTCGTAGCGCACAATTGCTCAGCATAACTTCCAGTTTCACCATACATTCTCTTCGTTAACTAACTTCGGTGTACCGTATAGGAATACCAAAACTACTTAAGTATGCATATAAATCCATACATCTAAAACTAGTTATAAAGGAAGTTAATAACAATAGTGTTACAAGGGTCATTCAATTTGCTCAAGTTGACAATGCTTCGAGAGAAGGGTACGAATAACCCTAAGTAAACTCGGCTCTTCCCCTAACGTTTTGTAATTCCATTCCAAATATTTTCTTATAATGTGATTTGTAGTGTGGGTTAGAGTTAAATGTGATATGTAGGTAAGAGTTTTTTTTTTTAGATGTGTTTATTAATAACTAAAATGTATGGATATTGGCCTGAATAAAACCTGAGTCAAATATGTTGTTTTATTCATATTTTCTCAGAGTCGACTGTGTCCATCCCGCAGCGGTTTCAGGTGTCATCTTCTTAACTGCCACGTGAGATACGATCCCCATAGAACAATTTATTTGTGGAAACAAAATAGTTATTCGGAGATTCTTAGTGTATTTTGCGTTCGTTAAAAAGTTTGTAAAGTCCTTACGAGACACCACCTCGCGAGAAACACATAGTTGATTTCACTAAAAAACTATATTTTTTACTTCATATAATACTACTAATAATATTTATTTACTGATTTTGAACGGACAAGTAATTTATTCCTAGATAAAAATGTGAGAAAGTGCTTCTTCCATCTTCCAAAATTTACCTTCCATATGTTAAAAATAATTACCAGCAATTATTGTCACATCTGAATGGTTTGCGAATACATTATATATAAACAGAATAAAACGCCTCCCACACGGAAGGATTTCACGCACAATTTGACTAGATTTTCAATCGAATCGTTTCATGTGAGCGCAAATTGTCAAATTCAATGTCATTGGGTGGCCAGGACTGCCTGACATCAAATCACATCAAATCGGTTCGTGTGAACGCTAATCGGCCAATTTTATTATTTAGTCTGCCTGCAGGCGGCATGCTTAGCGGATATGTAATGATTTTTTTTAAAGAATGTATGTATTTACGGATTATTAAGGCGTTTTTTTTTGTTCGGTGGTTATATTTATGAGATGATTTATATTATTAGATCAATACATGTAGCATTTCTTCAAAAACATAAAATATTACGTATGCGTTAACCTTTCTTACAAACGTCCATCTAGCACAGAAAATAAAATCAAATGAAAATTGACGATTTAGTTGTTACGTGTATACGCGAAATCTGTTCGTAAGCCAATTCAATCACAAATCTGATCAGGTAGTAAAATCGTATCGTGAGTATGCCGTTTAATATATTTTGTGTCCGGTAAGCTCATCCTTATTAAATCCCTGTGTCAGAAGAATAATTTAGTGGAAGAGTTGTATATTATATTTATAATTAAATTATATAAAATACTGCCAGTGCAACCTGGTCGAAACGTCAGGCAATTCAGAGGTATGTAATACCTTTTCGTGATCGCGTTAATTCCCGTTTAAATACATAATTATATCATGGAACACGAAAGTTTAAAAGTTAGTACTGAAATAGGATTAAAATCGAAACGGTAAAATTCCATACATTCTACTGCTTTGTAAATATCTCTACTTATTCAGTTTTAATTAAATCAGCTCTAAAATTTATTAAAAAGTAAGTACAGTAAGCCGAGCTCAATTAAGTTGTATAATTATAATTGCTAATAATAGCTAGTAAATTCATTTTATTGCCAGCGGTAATACTCATTTATTATTCAAGGTTTAGGCAATGTTGCTAGTATTTTATACCATACTTAATGAGTATGACTCATGACGTAAGCCTACGCATAGGTAATTATTTCTGACTTTCTTAAGTACTTTAAATTTATTGTTTTTTATTAACCGGCCGAATTGTACAGACCGTGGTCCCGGTTGTAATGACCACGATCGGTATAACTCCACGTTCCATCGTAACCAAAGAGATATCGTACTTTATTAATATTATCGTGGTTTAATCCTGATTTAATATAATTCGCGGAAGTTTAAAAAATGCCTGTTGGTCTAGTAGTTAGTGATAGTGATCCGACTGACGGGCAGTGACTGCTGAGTCAGAGGGCGTGGGTTCGATGCCCACCTAGGACAAATAATTGTATGATGAGCATGATCATTTGTTCTGTGTCTGGGTGTAATAGATATGTACGTATTTAGAAATATTTAAGTATGTTTATCAGGAGTATGGTTACCATAGTATAGGCTCTGCCTAGTTTGGGATCAGACGGTCGTGTGTGAGATGTGACTAGTTTTTATATTTTTATTTTTATAAACTCAGGTCTGTGCCTCCCTCAAGAATTAGACAGAGGTGTTTACACACCCACGTTTCTGTTTGGTCCCATGCAATAAGCCATCATCTATTGTCATCTACCAGGTTCTCATCTACATGGGTCGAACTATTAACAATAATACATATTACTCTGAACAATATTCAACACTAGCCGTCCCCGCAGTTTCACCTGCGTTTATGGTCACTGCTCTGCTCCTATTGGTCGTATCGTGATGTTACGTAGCCTATAGCCTTCCTCGATAAATGGGCTATCAAATCCTATACGAATTTTCCAACTCGAACCAGAAGTTCCTGAGTTTAGCGCGTTCAACCAAATAAACTCTTCAGCTAAAAGCTAGGTACGCCCATGGCTATGCTAGTTGAGTTTTTATTCTATTCACATGCCATTAACCATTTACTGTAATGTCTGGTAAACTTTTAATATGATGGTAAACTTAAAAAATTAAACTTTCTTCACTAAATCTTTGAACATAACATCCCTAGAGGAACCAAGCAAAACCACTCCAACCTTCTTAACTGAAAAAAAATATCAAAGTCGTCAATCGTTAAACATAATAGCGATTGTGTTTCAAAGGAGAAAATAAATCATTGAATATTGAATTATGTTCCTTTGCGAGTAAGCAAATATATTCATTACATTGGAATACATCCGTTAATGTGATTAAAAAGATCTTCAAAGAAAGAAATTTATTCTGAGGAAAACGAAACCATTGTATTGCATAGTAAAGAAAGCTTAAATTATTTTCTTTGTCTTAGGTAAGGGGCTAATGGAAAACAAATAATTTAAATTGGCTTTATTTATATTTGAAATGAATAAGCAAATAGACGAGATAACGAGTATTCTATTCAAATAAACTATTAACAAGTTGTATAAAGCTGTCAAAGTTTTCTGCATAAATCAGTGAAGAAAAAGTGGGGACCCAAAAGCGTTACTATATACATACTATTGCTTATTTACTATGAACACAGGGAACAGAATGACTCAATACCCGCCCCTATAGCTGCGACGGTAAAGGTTCATATAATTCACTCACCATCATCAAGAAACTTTAACGCAAATGTCATTTATGCAGACTTAATGTTCGCCATACATACAGCGTTCTAAGTGACAATTAATAGATGGATAGATAGATAGATAGATAGTACTCTTTATTGTACACCAAACACATGATATATATATACATATAAAAAAAACAACTTAAACATAAAATACACAATGGGCGGTCTTATCACAACAAGCAATATCTCCCAGGCAACCTTTGGATAGACAGGACTGTAATGATTTAATGTGGGCGGTTATGATGTCAAATATATAATATGTACTAATATGTACCTACTACTAGTATATGCTCACATACATATTTACACAAACATATATACATACAACTACATACGTATACACAAATACATATATATATATATATACCCATATACCTAAAGACATTTTAATTATGCATAGTATTAGATTATATGTAGATTATCTTAGACATAACTTTGCAGAAAGTATTCTTTTAACATATTTTTGAAAGATCCTAACGATTGTGCTTACCTGATAGAAACTGGAAGGGCATTCCAGAGACGCGCTGCTTCAACTGTGAAAGATTTATCAGCAAACTTTGTTGTAGTTTAAGTTTTCCGATGATCTCAACAATCTTGAATGTGTGTCACGTAGGAACCTAAAACGTTCTTTGAGATAAGGAGATTGAACAATATGTTATAAAGTAAAGAGAGGATATGAGTATTCCTACGAAGGCAAATCGGGAGCCACTTGAGCAATTTGCGGTATTCAGATACGTGGTCATATTTGCGTAGGCCAAATATAAACCTTATACAAAAATTTTGAAGGCGCTCAAGTTTATCGAGTTGCTCCTCTGTGAGATCAAGATAACTGGCATCAGCATAGTCAAGTATTGGGAGTAGAAGTGACTGTGCAAGCGAAATCTTTGTAGCGGTCGGTAGAAAATTCCGCAGTCTTCGTAAAGACCCCGCTGAAGCAAACAATTTGCGACTTACCTCTTGCAATTGTGGGCCGCATGACAGAAATTTTTGACGCTATTACTGATTAGTAGCGGTAAACCATTGAAAGTTATTTGTGGCAGCTGTGTCCATTCAATTAATCCACAAAATAACCGTATAATTTTTTTATTAAATCTGATTAGGTACCTACGAATAATGGTGGTGCGATCTGAGAGAGAGAGAGAGAGAGAGTGGTGGGGGACTCTGTTTTATAATATGTAGTGATATCGCTGGACAACTTTTTATTTTTATAAAACTGCCCAGTCCTCCACTGATCTGGCATACTTCATATATTTGTGAATGTTGAAAAAATACTATAATATATATATGAGAGCAAACAGGAATCCCAGCAGACACTCACAAGTGTATTTGATATCTACGTAAATAAACATCGTCCTTAATATTCCATACGCTTTCAAACCAAACAGGATCGAATAATTCGATCAACCACAATTTTATTAGACCCTAAATTGTATAACAAGTTGCTAAACAACAGCTAACACGAGTTAACTAAATGGATTATACATACTGGAGCAATATAAATCAGTGCAATAATATGCTAAGACACGACTAAGCTCTTAGTTATTAGCATATTAATGAATTGATTTAACCATCATCATCGATATCAATGTTTATTGTTAATTAAGCGAATTATGTCTAGAGGGTTTTGTTATATTAATACTACTTCTGCTAAATAACTGTCTCGATCGGTATTATTTACAAATAATGTTTGAATATTTTTTTCAAAGAACTTGAAGTGATTTTGTTTTAAAGGATATGTGAAACGGTCTGGTTACCATTGTAAAATAGATACTACTGTCATATTAGTAGGTATTTTAATGTATAAAGTGAAATTAAAAATTATAGTTCAAAAAAACTAAAAATACACGCTAAAAAAGAAAAATAAAAGAACTAAAAAGTAGTAAATATTTTTTGATTGTAAAAAAGCGTGGGATGATGATGAAAGCAAAAGGAAGGTTATAAGTTTGTATGTATGTATGTCCGTCCCTATGTTTCCTTGTGATTGCTAAACAGCTGCATCGATTTTGATGAATTATATGTCGTTAGATTCGTCTTTATTGGACGAGTGTCAGAAGGTATTTTAAAGAGGTATAAAACATATTTATTAAATAGGTTTTTTAACGCAGTCAGGTTTTTTTAATTTTATTTATACTTATAACTAAAATTCTTTTTTTACAAATAACTGCCAATAACCTATTTGTAACATTTGATAGGAAGCATCCCACCCTTTTTTACAATCACAAAATATTTAATACATTTTATTCGGTTTGCTATTAAAGTGATTTTTTAAATTTTTTCTAACTATAATTAATTTTAGTCTTGTATTGTCATCAGTCCTTGATACGCGTGCAAATCTTCAAGTTAATGGGGCTTCTTGAAGTTGGTGGAAGCTACGTTGAAAGATTCCGTTACATAAATACAGGTATAATATATAAGGCGTGTAATAAATGACGTATATTCATGTACGTTCGTATTTTATGGGTTTACAAGGCCAGTTATAAGTTGTATAATTAGTAAAATGTGCATAGATTACGATAACCGATATTAGAGCAATCGCAGATCTGAGTCCAAAGTTGATTTTAACAACATTAAATAGTAATAATAATGCTCGTTTCTTGCCAACAAACAATATACAGAGAGACAAAGTAACGTCTCGAAACAAATACACGCATCATTAGCCGCAAAATATAAATTAATAGATAAGATTGAACCATACTACATTTATAAACCAAATAACGTACTCAGCAACGAAAACGTGAAACTTTACTGGGACCGAGGTATAATAACTGTCAAGACTACTCCAAATTACAGACCGGATATCACACTTACATTAAAAGACGAAAAAATAACATATTTAATAAATATTTCAATACCAAATACCAACAATTTAAAGTAGAAATACACAGAAAAGATACAAAAGTACAAGCCCCTTGCAGATGAAATCCGACAGATATGGCATCAACACAAAATGAAAATTATATAAATTATAATTTCATCTACAGGCCTTATTACAATATCATTGCGTACCTCAAAGAAATAGGAATTATCCTACTAATATTATAAACGTGAAAGTTTGTGAGGATGTATGGATGTATGTATGTATGGATGTTTGTTACTCTTTCACGCAAAAACTACTGAACCGATTGCGATGAAACTTGGTATGTGGGTAGCTGGAGACCTGGATACAAACACTCGCATCGTTTGTCTAGTAACTTGGATGGGTATTAGATAGATAGATATTACAATATATTAACATTAAAAAAAACACTGTCATCTTGCTATTGTCACTCCATAGAGGAAGCTGTGACAGTATAAATGAAAAAGTTCACTATAAATGATGCTAATTTGGTGAAAATACTATCAAACACAGTTCGAAACCACACCATTTCTCTTTGCTTACTGAAAAGCTCTAAAAAGATTAATATATTTTACGTTCAATGAACTTTGTCTAGATTTAAAGGAAGCTAGACAATTTAATTGCCTATCTTACGGCTTAGATATCTGGGTGAGACGAGGAACATCGGGCAAAGTTTACTTTTACTATCAATCAACATGTCGGCCCACACTGGACTAGACTCTGAAACTAAATACCATTTTCTTGTTATTGCATTTCATGCTGACCACAGCCGCTTTTAGTTGGCAACGGCGAAATATAGTTTATAAGCTACTATATACGAACGAAGAACATACGATACGACCGGAAACCAACCTATTGTTATGCATTCGTTGCATAGCAGAACTCTATTGTAAAATTGTAATTGAGGAGGTAAACGCAAATCTCACCCTCGATTTCTCAACCCCAAACATGGAGACACCCATATGTTAACAAAATTTTTAAGTAATATGTGTTTGGTTTAAACTCGGTACACGCCAAATTTCAGTATTTATACTTCGAAAGTTTATTTTTTCCTAGGCTTTTGTCATGGTTGAGGGCTCGCATACCGGAGCTAAGTGATGAGTTTACCACTCAGTTGCTATATCTATAACTTATAACTAAATATAAAAATAAGACTCTTGTAACTCTTGAGTTGCAGGTGTCCATGGGCGACGGTAGTCACTTAGCACCAGGTCACAAGTGTGTTGCCGGCCTTTGAGATAGGAGTACGCTCTTTTCTTGAAGGTTTGAAGGTCGTATCGGTCCGGAAATACCGCAGGCGACAATTTGTTCCAGAGATTGGTTGTGCGAGGCAAAAAATTTCTGGAGAACCGCACAGTGGTGGATTGCCAATTATCCAGGTGATGAATTTGCCCGCAATACCATAAAAAAAAAGATCATTCAAGACACAGTTTGAACAATTTAAACAATTTTGAAAGAGGTGCTGATATGGGTGGTTCTTGGTAAATTATCCCAATTTGATAGGGATTATAAAAAATTAGATATTAGTTATGTTGGTTGACGAATAGATACATATTATGACAGAAAACCTCCAAAAGGATTTTTTTTAGCTATAAACTTCAGTCCATTTACTCCAATTAACTTATAGTAACCAATTAGTAGTAGATACATTAATCGGATTTTCATTAAATAAACTTATCAGTTTCTTTATCACGAGGTGCTGAAACCTTTCCCTTAAATATAATTATTTATTTCCATGGGGATTAATCACGAATTTATTGACGTTTCAACCAGATTGCACTGGCCGTGGTCACAGGCTGACTCTTAATTCCCGTAGAAATACAACATTATATCAACGAACGCGAAAGTTTAAAAGTTAGTATTTTCGTAAATTATTTCAGTTTTGAAAAATTGGCCTTATACATCGTTTTTTAGTATGAGAGTCCCGAATAGTGTTTAAATACTCTTTGGTTCTTTGGTTGTCAATGCCAATTACTTTCCAGAGAGTCAGTAACAACATAATACCTGTTAAATGTCTCCAACAATATGTAACAAACAATTTTATAAGTAAATACGAAATGTGAAATATAAATCATAAATGATTAATAAATTATAAACAAAAAACAACAAACAAACAGAAAATGCATAGACTATAGAACTCCTTAAGGTAAAACAATAGGTTTTGGAATAGCTGATCAAAATACTTATACATATGCATCTGTGCCAACAAGCGCAGATCGCAATATTCAATATGAACATGAATTTCAATAGAGTGTCCTCTAAGAGAAAATTGGAAGGAAATCTGAATATTCCTCAGTAATTTAAAAAAATATGTTAATCTATTCCCAGACGACGGTGACTATTTTCATAAATTGATTGCCTGGAGCCAATATCAAAAGAATTGTAATATTAAATTATCGACTCAAGCAGTTCCATAATGAGTACAAGCCAACCAGTTTAGAATGAGAGAAATTCAATGAAACTTACCTTATCCTGTTAATCTAATAAATATCTCACAAATCCATTTTTTTCTTTTTGATAAAAAAAACAGTTACATGTTATAGTGGTATAGTAAATTAAATTTCTAAAATTGGTAACCATACAACCCACACTGTCGTTCGCGGATTAACAATATATAACTAAGAAGACGGTCAGATTACGGTTATGAATACAGAGAGGTGTAAGGGTGCTGAAGGCGCTAATGGAACAGCAGACATCAGTTCGGTAATCTGTCTTTTAAATTGTTGTTTAGAAAGAGCAAGACTGTCGATTGCAGTAAAGTGTGTGTTATAACTTAAGTTTATTTTAGTTTTTTGCATTTGAAATCAGTATAGTAGAATTACCAAAATTTATAAAATCCTTATTCTGCAATACCTTTATTGCAATCACCTACACTTGTTGAATTTAAATAAAGTATCCAATTATTACACTCCTGCATCTTTAACATTAAAAAGTCTTAATCGCTACATAATTTAGTAGGTATTTGGTGTTAATTTAAATTAGTCACAAAATAATAAAATCTTTTACCGTTGTAACTCAAACTGTAATAGGTGAAAATACATTTATATTGGGGCAAATACTCATTATAACAATCACTTTATATTATACAAGTACTTTATATTTCCAATCAAGGTGACTTGAAGGTGGGACGTCAACAAAGGGTGATTGACTGTCAGCTTATATAACATTAGCTGCGCCCCGCAGTTTTACCCGCTTAAGTCACGGTGCCATGGGAATATCGGGATAAAAAGGAACTTATGTGTTAATCCAGGTCTCCACCTATCTATATACCAGTTTATACAAACATACACTTAAATTTTATTTATTTGTATTGATATTGATTTACCTAGAAATAATTATGTTTTGGGTAAGGCAATAATGAGCAGTCTTGCATTACCTCCGTCAAAAACTCTCACTTTGATCGGATCGTCAGCCCACCAGGTTATAAATCGTCGTGATTTCAAAATAAGACTAAATAATGAGTTCGATAGGTTGTATTCTACTTGGTACTGGTTTAGAGCCTATATTTTATTCACGATGAAGAATCTTTGAATTGACAAAGTTTATACGATGGGCTCTCATTTCCAAGAAAATAAAAATCTTTCTCTAAAAATAACACATGTCTAGACTCAATTTAATAACGATTTCTCTGGCTGTTTACAAAGTAGAGAATCAATATACTAAAATTAATACATAAATGTTTATATGCGTTTCTAGCTTATAATCTCTCATGCCGAAGTGAAACCTTAATTTGACTGGGCTAAATGAACTGAGTATAATTACTATTTGTAGTAAAACTACACAAACAAAGGCTCCAAATATAATTTTTGTAATAAAATAACAAGTAAATAAGGTGTCTTTATTTTCTTCTCATTTTCATCATTATCCAGGTTCCAAAAATCGCATTCTCTTTTTACGCTGTACATCAATTTATTATCAAGATATTCTGAAATTTAACTCCTCTAAGAAAATCATAAAATGGTTATTTTTCCTGAAAAAGGACGTTATTACGCTTTTCACTGACATTTGTAGAAAACAATCTCGCAACTATTGATATAAACTATTAAAATCACTAAATTACAGTAACTGCTATGTTGTTCGAACCTCAGTCACCACTCAAGTAATTGTTTACAACTTATAATACATTCCTAGCCTTATATAACCCCACTATTCATCAATATTTATTAACCAACCAATAGCATTGCTTTACCGGTATAACTGTCATAATATGTCTATTAACTCATTAAATAGTGATCTGTTTTATCATCAATAATAATAGTTTGTCACTATTTTTAATAAAATAAATAAGAGTTTTTGATGTGGCGACAACACATTTGACTAACATAATTCTTTACTATTATGTTGATTTGCCCAGTTACATTCAATATTACAATTTCTTTTTTTTTAAGTTTAAGTATACATTAAGTAAATTAAAATGTTGCCACAAAACAAAGTCTGTAATTTATATGCTCATTAAAAAAAGGCTGCTATAATTCCGTTCTCTAAACACAGACAAGCACATTGACACAAAGCGCAAAGGTACCTTCAAAGGACTCTATTTATCACACACAAACACACAGGCGTAAACAAAACATTCCACTAAATGAAAACACAGGCAAGTGCTTGTACGATCACAAACGCAGGTAGCCTAGCATTTTCATTTCTTGTTCAGTGGGTTGGAAAGACCGAATAGCTGTCGACCACGTTTTCAAATAGTTAAAGACTTTTCATTATAGCGTGTCTACAGACTTGTGAGGGTAAGCATTTAAGACTCGTGTTAGTTATTGTAGGTACAAAACAAATACTCTCAAATTGTAACAATGGTCCCGATTCTATTGTACACTCGACTAAACTAAAAGCTGACTTAATTTCTTCATATGAAATCAACCCTGTCTTCTTTGCAACAAGGTCTATTTGTTACTGGCATCTATTTCTCAGCTCCACAAAATTTCACTAAAACCTGTCAACATATACTCAACTTTATTTCCACGCAGCGAGAGTCCCTATTTATTCAAATGCCGTATAATTGCCGTATAAAAACTTGTTCAAAACGAACTAAGATGACGTTTTTTTAATCGACACCTACGAAGACGCTTACTAAAAACACAGAGCAAAAGAGATGGCATTCAACGGATAGCGGCTCTCGCTACGTGGTATTAAAGTTTATTTAAGCGTGTCAGACTTTAGTCGACAAATGAATTGCTTATTTCGATAGCGACATATGTTACCTACTTGTTTAAATTTGAAATAAGACCTTGTTTCAAAGTGTACAAGGTTTACATTTTGTATGAAGAAAATTTAGTCAATTATAGTCAAGAGAGTAATACAACAGAATTGACACCAATGTCTCTCAACTTTTTAAACAGTTAAGTTTACAAATTCACACCCGCTACTCTGTTGGTGTGTCTTTTGTGCTTAGACAATCTTTCTCACCAGAAATAAAACAACACTAGCCTAGCCTAGTAGTGTTGTTAAACTGTTTATTCCAAACGGAACGCTCCAGTTCACACAGAAATCTGCTGTGTCCCTTCCTCCTTCCTCCTCCAGCACTCCTCCAACCATGATGTTATTGTAACTCTCTTGGCGGACTAATATATAGTCATTCATACAAATTTAAACAAATACATTGAAATATGCGCATTGTGCATTTTCCATACAAAAAAAAATCATATTAAAATTTTTGTGTGTTTAAGTTGATGTGTTGAATAGTACAGGGTGACCAAATAATATAGATGTATAAATATCAAATTAGCTGTTACCCGCGACTTGGTACGCTTAAATTAATTAAGTTCTTTAATAATATGAACTTCATATAGGACACCCAGATATTTTTTCAGGAAACATTTGAAACTGCGTTAACCTATTTCTTAAACAGTTGCTATACCCAAAATTATAGATATAAGACAAACATAAGATAGGCGAAAAATTTTTAGGACTCCAGCTCATCAGACCGTGAAAAAAAACATTTTTTCCTCACTTTCCTCCGTTAGTGGCACTCCGTAGCGGAGATCCTTTAAAAGCCGGAGAATTTGTCCAATTTGCTCTTTGGCCCGTCTTTGATATTTTGATTCAAAAGAGATTTCATGTACAGTTTGCGACGAGAGCACAAAGCTGATTTCTAGAACATATCGCCCTTTCTATTGTTTACAAAAATAATACTAAGCTGTGTTTTCAGTTTTCGTGAGTAAGGAAGCTTAATGTATGTTTTTATTTGTTACATACCTTAATTAAATGTAAGCACACGCACATAATCGTGTGTCGTTCTGAATTCTAGTCGCGCACACTGACGGCAGTAGTCCAATGAATTTTGCTGTAGGCAAAGTGGAGACGCATCACCAAAATCCTCCGAGGGTTACTTAGAGACTTTGTCATGTAAATGAGGCACTCAAACCCCTAGGTGAGGCGCTATTCAAACTGAAATATTGTAAATATTTTATTTGTGAATAGATTCCACCACTTTGATCTTGACGACGTAAATTCTTTTACGATTACTAAAAATGGTGTAATTTATTGGGATTATTATTAATATTGTTGAAAACGATATAGGTACGACTGACACTGACATATATGTTTAACATTCCTGTTGCGAAACGTTTTTAAAGCTCAAGATACTGCATACGCTTCAGTCGAATACATTACGCCATGGGCAAAGCGAAGCACCATGAGTTATGTTGTATGGTGCTTTCCAGCAGCACGGCTCATTTGGGAATTAAGTCAAAGAAATTGCTCGATGAAAGTCTTGGGCTAACCAAAAGATCTATTTATTAAATATATCTAGATTTATAATTTTTGTAAATAGTCCGTATATATAAATATTTTTAATTAGTTTTAATACACCGGTAGGTGATTTGTAAGAAACCCAAGAAGTCGCGATATCTAACTGCAGTTAGCGAGAAGATTATAAATTAACACCCCAATTAGTACGAGTGGAGTGGAGCAATTTTGACAGATCAAGCAAAACTGTTCTAAATTTTAAGTAAGGTTGCATCTTTTTCAAAGCGCATTGTTTAAATATCTTAATAATTCAACAGTGTGAACTCTAAAGAAATTCGTTGCAGAATGTTCGAGTGGAAATCTGGTATTCTCCCCCGCAACTATTTTTTAACATACAATTCCGTTATTTGTAGTGCGTTTGTATGGTTTTATGTGTAAAACACAACATACGGTACTGTTTTTATGTGTAAAACATGTCCTTAAAATTTCTTCTCTCGCATAATGAGGGAACTCTAGAAGGAGTACACAAAATATGCCTGAAGATTTTGTCTAGTACTACCTAAACCACCAAAAACGTCAGACCTTGATTGTCATCAAGGTCTGACGTTTTTGGTGGTTACTGTCGTTTTAGAAATGAATAATTGAAGTCCAACGATTGTACAACGATTAAATGGTACATAAACTTTGATTTATTATATTTGCTTCTATAGGTGCGCTGGTATTTACGGAAATAACTCCTAAAGAAATTTACCGACTAAAGAAGCATATATTATCTAAATTTAATACCCCAGCAATCATTTAATAAGTAATAGTTAGGCTAAAAAACGTAAAAAAGCCATAAACTTAACATCATAAAATAAACACTTTGAAAGTAGTATTGAATTATCAGTATTTACCTGGAAACGTTTCTTTATTTAGATTGTTGCTGTATTTATCCGTTAAAATATAAAAAGATTACGATAAAACACTAAAATTAACGGGCTCTTTGATTAAGGTGTATAATTAAAGAACGGGATATTATTTTTACAGCAGACTATTGCAGACAACATTTTTTCTAACCGGATTCTCTCTCTCACTAGGCACACTCAGGTTTTTGTGTAAGGCTTAGCTACTACGCTAGTATACTAAGTTTATGGTTTACACGTATTTTGTGGCGGGCGCGCGGGTGGACCTAAGAAAATTTGAATTTTTTGAACTATTATTTCATCTATTGGTACGATTAACACCGTATAAACATATGTATATAGATAGATATGTAAAATCATTATTTGTTTGTTTCTTCTTCTTTAGACTCGGTTGGTTTTTTAATTTAGTTAAGGTTAACGAGAAATTTTAATGTGAGGTTTGTGTTTAGTTTTTTTAAACATAGATTTAGTACAAATTGGTAGTATTAATCTAATATTAAATACGTTTTACTACGATGGTACTTACGATTATCTCCTATTTGCCATAAGTTAAAAAAATAGCATAATAATAATAATAGGCAAGAATAATATTTAATTATACAAGCAACGGAACGCCAGCTCAAACTTGCAATCTTTCCACAGAGCAAAGTTATAAAAAAAAATATCTAGCGATTATTGATGTCTTTTGATATAGTAGAATATTTTGTATAAAAATATCAGTTCACCAAGGGACAGATTTCATCTTTGAGATGCAAATCAGACCGTTGAGAATTCATAGCTCAAATGGGGTGAAAATGCTCAAATTCATAGCTGAAGGTAGTCGTGATACGAACCTCATACTTATGTATTATCGCTCAATTATTTACTTTGAAAACCGCACCCGCTTTTTGTAAGATTAATTTCTATTGAAATGGTTTACTTTAGGACTTACTACTATACCTATTATAATTTTGCCACGAAATTTATAGAATACAAGCGGACCTGACAGACGCTGGCCTTTCCGAATGTAGGATTTTCTTTTTGGTGTCATAATTGTTTTCGACAATTAAACTAAAACCTTAAATAAATAACAATTACTCTTTGGTCAAACAATAAAAAATATAATTTCTAGAACCCGGTTGCTGCGCCTCTTACCGGGTCCAATGAGGTATCTAAATCATACTACGGTACTACGGTACCAAGATTTTCAGCAATCAGTTGTACCTAGTCTTTAATTTCGTAGTACTGTCTAGTATAATTAATACTTTTTTATGATCATAATCATAGCCATAAATCATTTATTTGCATGAAAACATGAGAAGAACGTGAGAAGGTGCGCAAATTTTCAAAAATTTAAGCCATTCATTTAAAATAATTAATAACTGTTAACAATATTTGTTATGTTAAGAAACAAAGAAAAGATTTATACGTTCTCATTTTAGATACATTATAGGACATTTATAATGACATTTAATAAACATTACAGGTAATAATATAACATATATCTAAAAAAAATGTATATCCCACGTGTCCATTGAGAAAGATCTGGTTCGGCATATGCCAGACATGTTTGGCCTGACGCTGGTTTTCAACCGGACCCTCTGTGTCCCACGAGTAGCAACCAGCAAAATAATGTATGTATGTTTATAATAAATAAATAGAATACAGTTCAATAAAATATATATATTTTCGGTGAAAAAAAAATATATATCACAAGCATTAAAAATATATATATTATAGGTATAATAAAAAAGAGCGAGGGCTAAAAGTAAAGTAAAATAATAATACAAAGTCAAAGGTACAAGAAAATGCATACATGATATGATAATCTGTTAATCATCGATAATGGCCACTCAGTTCCACTTCACCAAACATGTTCCCTCGATATCTCCAGGATCCTTTTATCAGATCCTGACCTGATGACAATGGGACCACCTAGGAAGACCCTGTCAAACAAATAAAAAATCCGAATTGGTCCAGCGGTCTTCAAATAATCCGGGAAAATACATTGAAAACAAACCTTTTTTTATGTCGATTAAAAAATTATGTAAATCGTATAATAGTTAAGGCCTCTGTTCCTACGGTTTATTAAACAATATAAATGTATATTTAACACGAATGAGATTCGTGTTAATAGAGCTCTCAATAAAGAGAGGATACATCTGAGATATTATTGAAGAGTAATGTTTCTAAACTATTGCGAAAATATTTAATTCCTGAATTATTGCTCTGTTAGACTGAAAATATTACAATAAATGTATGTAAAATCTATGTTAGTCATTGTTTGTTTCCTTAGTGTTATCAAAATTCTGTACCTTGCACTACTGTATATCCCAAAAGTAGTCAGCAGAGATGTATAATATATTTCTTCACCCTACGTAATATTAGAAACACAAAACAGGACAGCGCGTGACACGTACCCTTTGATAAAGGGTCCTTGATGGCCTCGAAACCAATTAGCCCTCTTTGAAACATTCACGTAAGTACAAATTGTGAGATATCACTCACGAAAGTTATTAATAATAATAATAATGTATTTAAAAATTTAATTTATATTTTTAATAGATGTTAATAAAGAATAATAATAAAATACCTCATTATTGTGCACCAGAGACATTAAAGAATAAAATTAATTACACTGGCGGTTCATACAATTGGCTTATCGCTCTATGGCAATCTCTTACATGCAACCATGAGACGGAGAAAAAAATATATTTAAAAAAAAATTAAACCGACTTCAAATAGATGAGTGGGTAGCGCTTATAATAATCATATTAATTTATTTTTCACTTTTGAATGCCTATTTGTGGTTTTGAAATCGGTTTAATTATTTTTTTTTAATAATTTATTTTACCCTTTTCAGTGCAAAACAAGTTTTAATTTAATAAATCCATTTACAAAGTTTCGTGTCTTTGCTGTTGGCCGTTGAGGAGTTCCACTATCCACCTCCTCACTCCATCATCAGATCCGCTCAATATTACCAGATTATTGCATTGATACTAAACTTACAAACTTACGTATACAAAATTTCAGGTCAATCGGAAACCGGGAAATGGGTCAAAATTGACTTCTACGATTTTATTACGTTGTTAGTTAGTTAGTTTTTCCTGGGTCATACCAGTCCTAACCTACTTCTTTGGTATACTTAGATGGACTCAGACGGAACTTGATGCCCTGGATAGAAGAGTCCGTACATTGCTGACCGCGTACCGAATGCACCATCCATGTTCATCGGTACTGAGATTGTATATCCCGCGGAAATGCGGGGGTCGAGGATTTTAAATGCCAGGACACTATATAACCGCGAGGTATGCAATCTTAGAGATTACTTTCTCTCTGTTAACGTGGAAGCGCATCGGGATGTTGTGGTAGTTCACAACGGACTCACTTCGCTTGCTCTAGGTAGAGAGAACTGGCGCAGCATTGTCATGGTGCAATCAATAGAATGCGACTTCTTGGTCGTTTTTCCCTAACTTTTTCAAAGACACCGGGTAAACAAATGGTGGTGTCGCAGAAATGAGGTGCCCAATTACAGCATTCAACTTATAGGGTGTTCTCAAATACAGTTTTCTAAAATACGTAAAAGTTTGCAATTACCAAGTAGTATCAGGGTAGTCTGATTTTTGGAACTACTGGCATTCAAGAGTTCCGTTTGTATTTCCAATATATAACAATTCTCTTTAGTTCATACCACTAAAATAATGTGACCGTGGCAACTTACATGGACTACTACCTAATATTTAGAGATGGTAGGTGCATGATCATGGCTACTTACTGGGATGACTACCGTAAAAAAATTAGTAAAATTATCACTACATATTATAAAACAAAGTTCCCTGCCGTCTGTCTGTCTGTCTGTTCGCGATAAACTGAAAAACTACTGAACGGATTTTGATGCGGTTTTCACCAATAGACAAAGTGATTCATGAGGAAGGTGTGTAATATGTCAACGTTTTGTGTAAATTGGTTTAATTTTTTTAATTTAATATTTTTTTTTTTTTTTTAATTATTTTATGGTTTATTTGTATAATATGTCAACGCTTTGTGTAAATTGGTTTAATTTTCTATTTTTTTTAATTTAATTAATTTTATAATTAATTTTTAGGTGTATAATATGTCAACGTTTTGTGTAAATTGTTTTTTATTTTTTTTTATTTAATTTTTTTTTTTATTATTTTACTAATTTTAATTGATTTAATTTTAAATAATTTTAATTTAATTAAATTGGTTTTTAGCAGTTTCTATTCTCCAATTCCGTCTTTTTATTTTTTTGTTCTGATCGTTTTCCATTTCGGTACACTTAAAATTTCGTAGACCTACGCTCTTGCGCCTACCTAATAGAAACGTACCTGTACGGGTGTACGTTTCTGGTACTTAGGTAGGCGCAAGAGCAAGCGACACAAATTTCTCGTTAGAAAGCCGGAGCGGTACTGAATTTAACTGAATTTTGCGGCGGACACGAGTCGCTGGGCGGCCCGCACGCAATATTTCAGAATTTAATTTCTAAGAACGAAAAAATAAACATAATTTGAAATTCAGATCATATAGGACACGCATTGTACTAAGTTGAATTTATATAAAAAGTTTAATTAGTATTGGTAAAGTATTTATTGACTTCTGCGGTTTATTTGTAAAATTCAGAGAGAAGTTTGTGATTTTTTTCTATCGAGATTTTTTTTAGTAATCGTGTTTTCACATCACATAGGACTCAGTGTATATCCTCAACTTTACTATATATTTTTTTCAAGATGATTGATTCAATACTTTCATTGATATGCAGGATCAAATATTAGCGGTGGAGCAGTTTTGAGGTAGGGTGGGCCCTTAAGGGACAAAGAATACAACTTATTGAAGATTTAGGCGCATTGAAGTCGGTGATACTTTTATAAAAGTTAATTATTATTCATGTTATGTTAATCTTTTACTGTTACTTTTAGTTGGTACCTTAGGAAAAAATGTTTACTTTTATCCAGTACAAATCCAGTAAAGCATATTTCTAATTTAAATAGTAAATACTATTCCAACACTTACAATTATGTAAACGGTGACTAAAATGCCGCCTTAAATGCGTGACTAACCGTACCTTGTTCAGATAAGTTTCCAATTAAACAGTCGTACACGTCTCCAAATCCCTGAACAAAAATGTTGGCGTCCTCGTCAAATAGACCTAGACAAACGTAACTGTTTGGTACCTACCTATTATTGAATAAACAAGGCCCTTTTCCTTCATTTACATTTCTGTAGCCAATTTCATTAGTCTACAAGTTATTCGCTCGAGGGAACGAATCTAACCGACTCCTCTGAGTCCTCTATGATTCCAGCAATTACAACGGACTTGATTACATACTAAAGTATATTTAGGGCTCCATTGTGTGTTGTAGTTAGAACTTCCCTTATATTACAGTAGTTAACGTTTAGGTGTTAGAGGAAATTAAACAAAAATAATTAGGATTCTCCTACCTACCTAACTTTATTTCTATTAGATCTTTATTAAGAAAACGAAAAGAAAATTGTTGTTTATAGTTCAAACTATATGTCCGATAGTGTGTGTGTATGTAACCGATCTTTTCGCAATACAAGTGAGATTTCAGTAGCAGTCTGGTTACCATAATACAGGCTCTGATTACTTTGACGGTGACGGCCCGAGGGGGTTTCCACACGCACAAAAAAAATGCTCTGATTCCTTTGGGATCAGACGACCGTCCGTGAGATGCCTTAAATTATTATTATTCTCTTTATTAACATAAATTATACATATAAATTACATTTTTAAATACATCTGTATTTAAAAAAAATATACTTGTCATGGAAAAACCCTGATTTACGCTCTAGAGAGTCGTCGGGCTAAGAAATTAAACTATTTCTTACGGAATGTAACTCAACAATAAAAAAATCATTAAAAATTTAATTTCGAGGTAACGATCCGTCGGAGAATTATGTGTGCACCAGTCGCGTACTCGCGTGTCGAACGAGAACTGACATCGCACTCGGCATGCACCGGCCTCGACGTTTCGCGAACACGTGGTCGCGCTACACTCGTGCAGTGCCTCGATAGTCAACTCTAGCTCCTTTTTATCGCTTTTGCCGACATACTTATAATGTAGAAAAGTAGTGTCCCACCAATATCAGGTACAGAGACCAAGCTACGTGGTTAGGGTTCCAGAGACAGGAACCTCACAATACCTACCGTAGGAACCGAAGGTCTGCCTTCTGCATCAGGCCCTTCATCCAGCTGCCTAACGTTGCTCTACGCTCTAATCCGTCTATTACCATTATATCAGGCTTATTGACAACAAGTCCTGTCAGTGATAATAGACCGATCCTAGTAAAATTTTGCATGACCGTTTTGAAGAACTGGTTCGGGCACCTACTTTTAGTACGATAACTCTACACAAGGTCATACTTAAGAGCAAGTTGCTGATGGACTATCCTGGGCACTTGGTTATGTCTATGCAAGTACTCGCCGTTGGCAAGACTAGAACAATCACAAATTATATGCCTTAGGCTTTCTCCAGGACGATGACGTTCCCCACTAATGTCAATTGTGCCGTCCTTCGGGGTTTTTGAAGTGAAAACTTCTTTATTGGTGTTGGTTGTTGCTTTGTAAACTCGCGTCAGGACACGTGACGTGAGAGGGTGAGAGTTGAGAGGGAGAGTAGGAGAGTGGGTGAGTCAGTCGGTCGATCGGTCGGTCGGTCGGTTTTTTCGGTAAGAGGATTCAAAGCTAAGCAGAACCCCAAGGGACTCAAACTGTGACCCTAAAATATACCCCACCTGATCTTTATATCACCGTCATCCTGAGATTGAGATTGCATAGAGTTGTAGCAATCTTGTACAACTCCATCACCCTCAGAAACCACGTATGCGGCACAGAGTCATAGGTTTTTTTTATAATCTATCCAACATGTTGCCAGATCTTTTCGGTTACGTCGAACTTATTGGTTAATAGTCGTCGTCAATAATGAGGAGCTCTTTAGTGCCACGTGCCTCACTTCTAAGACATAATAGAGTTTGTTGGTTACATGAGATATTATCTTTACTGTAAGAATGGACGTGAGCAATTTTAATACTGTTGTTAGACAGGTTATAGGGCTGTACTCTGTAGTTCTTGGGATCTATAGCACCACCAGATTTCTAAAGCAGGTGAGTCACCCTTGTGGTCATAAAAGTTGGAAGCGGTCCCGACTCTAAGCATGATTAAAATTGAGATGCCAATACGTACATGTTAGCTACGGAGCCACTTCGACCGTTTGTCCGGCCCCGCTGCTGGTCCAATTCGGCAGTAAACTAACCGCATAAGCTATATCGATATTTGATATTGATACTGGCTCCATTGTATTAATTGACTCATATGATGGTTCCAAATCTCGTATCCCCATCCTCAGTGTGAGTGACACGACGAGATGTTACGCCAAAATGTATTCGTGATTTCAGCATCCTTGTAAACTTGTGTGATTCACTAAATCACGCTGCGTTCATAGAAGGTGGGACCTTCTATGAACTCACTACTTCTCTTAACATTATCAACATGATTTTTTTTTTCATACGGCTGACAATTTATGTTGATAAAAACAAGAATCACTTGGCTACGTTCATCACCTAAGATTTTATAAGTAAACGTCACCTAATTAATTAATTACGTCATTATTATTAGAATGAGCTAGAAAACCGTGAGCATAAGTAAACATTGACTGTTTAACACGCACTTTTAGAATAAATTAATGCTTAAACTACGCTGTAGATTTCAGAATAACGTGTTTTGCTTGGCTGCATTTTTTTAAATATTAAATAGATATTATTCAATAAGGATCCCAACCTAAACCTCCAAACGCGAAATTAACTAGGAAACTCTTTTCAAAGTGATTAAAATAATTATTTGCTACAGAATAAATAATATTATAGAATAAGAGGTAGAAAACCAATGATCGTTAATTCGAGTCACAGCCTGTACCCATGCATATATTCATCAGTAACTTGAGAGCGAAAGGAAAACCGTAACACATGCGTCACTAATGAATAAACATAGCATTACTTTGCGACTGATTACTACTCAGAGTTGGCATTTTGAATGTTTGAGAACGCCTGTGTAACGCTTTGGAAATTAATGGAAGGAGAGAATGTTAAACAAGAACTATCTCCAGATAAGTGAAGATTATGATGAATGTCAAAGAATTGGGAATGGGTCATGTATCAAATCATATCATTTGACTTGACATTTGGAGACCGCTAAACAAGATTTTATTTTAATGATAAAGTAATCATAATTACTTTCCTCCTCATGTTCCTTACACACTTATGTTAGGTTAGGTTTTTACGGGCAACTCCGTTCGTAAATCTCGTCCTCAACTCCACGACGAGGCGCGTATTTTGCGTTGATGGCAATAAAAGCTATCCGAGCTACCCTAATTCCCCGAAGAATCCCAGTAACCCCTTCACGTTCCCGACGATCTCGGAGAGTGATCCTTGCGAGCCAAGGTACTTAGCCTGGTATTCTGCAACCCCTCGGCAGTCCATGTATGCCATACCCGGTGATAACTCCGGTTGCCGCTCGCAGCTGACGCTTGTTCAGCACACTTTTACACACTTAACAGACTCAGATGATGCGTAGATAGGTAGTCAGGATGTGATTGTTAGAAGATTTGAGCAGTACTGCCTAAAGTAGAAGATGGATCAACTGTTGAATTTGCTACTGCTTATTGTGGTCTCCTTAAAGTGAGGTTTCACAATAATTATTATTACAATTAAAAATAACGAAAAATTATGTCAGCGTACTTCCGCTTTTAATAACGTGCCAAAATTTTTTATCGCACTAAAAAATAAAAAAATACCAAATTAAACTGAAATACCAAAAACCCCGTTCCAAATACCAAAACCATCAGGAAGAGGAAACATTATAATTCCTTATTGTTACATAAACTATTAGATTATTAATGTAACCTAAGTATTATATACCTCGATGTTTGAGAATATTTAGAAGTCCCATTTAAATATATTTTCCAAGTATTTCAATATGAGAAAGTTGCCACCTAAAACTAAAGAACCTTGACTTGAGTGAAAATTTTAAATCCAACTACGTTTTATCATCAAATAGTAACAATTCAACTGCCTACTCTGTAAATTACTTTCTCTTAACATCATAAATATTAATATTTTCTTCACACGGTTGACAGAATTTTTGTTGACAAAAACAAGATATACTTGACTAAATTGTTCCCCTAAGATTTTATAAGGAAACGTTGTCACTAATTCATTTTTACACAACTTTTACGACTTTCAGTTGCGCCAAATCTTCGTACGTATCTCTGAGACTCATAAATATCTGTATACTGTTCAATTTAAGCTTCCAATTTGCGATGTCTAATCTATTGCTATCTAATTTGCAGTCAAATGACAGGAATCAAGCCTTGGTTTTGAAGTCTTTTAGTTTATAGTTTCATGTTTGTCAATTTAAAAAATATAAAGCTTACTTTAAAAAAACCATGCATGCAAATTTTTAACCCCCAACACGAAAAGGAGGGGTGTTTTAAGTTTAATGTGCATTTTTGTGAGTGCATCTGTGACATCATAGCTCCTAGATGTTTGACTTTACTTAGTGTTGCAAAACAAACGTAATTGTGGCGCCTATAGATCAAGTTTGTATTTTCCTATTTAGGCTATAATACTTACATATACATTGGACTATAGACTATTGAACGACATACGATGTCGAAGCATCCTACCATCAACTGTTTCAAATATTTGACGTCACGGTGAGAAGATGTAACGACCGTCCTAAGCAAACATCAGTAGACCCTCAACTAAGATCGATGATATAGGGCGAGACATGACACGACTCTGAAATTTGAATAACAAATAGGTCACAACAATACCTTTCAAAAGGATTAGTCAGAGACTTGCGTTCCCAGAGCCTGAGACCGATCAATCGAGAGAGGACCTATAAAGTTCCTATTTCTGAACACAATGATCCGAAAACAAATCAGTATAATTTATTGTTAACCATTGTTTGTCATATCATAATGCCCAATATAAATGCCCGTGATATTAAACTATCCTAATGTAATAAAGGTGAAGAATTTGTTTCTTTGGTTGAAGCGCTAATCTATGGAACTACCAGTGAGATTTGAAGAAATCTTTTTGCATCTGATAACCCCATTGTTAAAGATACTTATAGGCTATTAAACATAAAGCCACGACCCTTACTCACTAAAAAGTAAATACAAGTTTGTATGGCCACCCTCCACCCACATCATGCAACCGCAAACACCATCTAGGTGGATTGTACTTATTAATGGTTAGATGATAAATAGTTCTTAAGTCGTTCTCCTGGCTCTAAAATGAGAGTACTTCCAGGTACATTGGCCAAGGCTGAGTGACTGGGAAAAACAAAAAACATTTTTTTCTGCTGAATAGTTATGTACCAAGTAATCTAAACCAAAATACATCCATTATCATTGTCCAATTATAAAGTTAATCAAGCATTCCTTCGATTGACACTCGAGATAATAAGTTCTCGTGGAACTTTAATACATGTCTAAAACAGTTCACTAACACAGTTTTAAGATTCAACTCTTCAAACCTATAAAAGTTAAATTGAAAGTCAAGAACAAAAAGTAAGTTCAAAATGCAAAGTGCAAAGCGCAAAGCAATTTCCAAGAATAGGTCCCAGTATTTGAAACAAGGAGTAGTTTACCTACCTAAGCGTTTTATCCCAAGTTTGTAGACTTCATACCAATATTCTGAAGCTTAGTATCAGCTTTCTACATCTATGTATTACATATTAGAATGGACGATAGGAATACTCATTTTATTTCATTGTACTGTATTGCAGCTCCAGCATCCTGCATTACATAGACTGCTTAAGAAAAGTTTTTATCATAACTTACATCTACATTTGTTTGAACTTTGATGTTTACCAATAAAAGTACTAGTCACAAAAATCTTTTTTTTAATAAACACTAAAAAATTAACTACCTGTCTGTTTGTGAGACTTGATTATGAAATAAGCAGATCTGACCGATGCTAAGCAGTCACCAGTAATTACATATACTCTCAACACCATCGATGACATCCACCCAACCCAGCCCTATCATCCTTCCCGAGGAGCTCTGCAAAATATTCCTTGGTCAGTCCTCTGTCGGGCAGAAATATGTAATGCCTTTCCTTTTCAAATTTTTTATTCTAATCGGTTTACTTATTACAGGGACATTACATGGTGAGGTCAGGGAAATTTAGGCTCACCCTGAGTAGGTCTAATAAAACACGGCCTGAATTTGTGTGTGTCTGAAATTTTTTAGCGTTTACCGAAAATATGCAATATTAAACAGCCTATTTTTTATTGATAAATGCTGATCATAATAACATAACCCGCATTCGGATATATTCAGATTAGTCCGACAACATAAAATTATACAAACTGACAGAGATTTCCTTTACGAGACATACTTTATAAATATAAATACTAACGGTATTATTATAAGGAACACTATAACTTTGAAAACGTCAACCACTCAAACTTTACGTTGCACATTTTTTAAGCTTAACTTGCCTAGTTTAAAGTCGTTCTACACTGCTATATGTTTGTAACATAATGCACTTATTTTGATGCATTATTCTCTGTACTTTGTACGCAGTTTTTCGTAAAATTAAATATTTATGAGGTGTACATTTATTCGGCATGGTTTCGACGCCAACCCAACGGTCCATTCAATTTCAAAGCGTCGAGCACAATGTGAACATTTCCTATTATAACATCCGTATTGATAAATTTATGAGCATAAATGCGTCACAAAGGCTGTTTTGTAGACAAATCTGCTTTTGATTTTGTCATGATTTTCTGTGACTAATCTGTTAAAGCTTTTTAACAGGCTGACATAACAAATTTGTATAATTTTTAGCGCAACCAACTAAAATGTTTAATAATTATTTTTTATATTATATTTATCTCGAGGCCTGCGCCACAGTTTTAGCCGAGATAATTTTGAATCATGCATGCTGCCTGCAGCGAGTAGTCTGTAACTCAGTAAGTGGACTTTAAGTAAGTATAGTGTTCTGTAAGTAACGGGGACTGTCTTTGTAGATTTCCCGTCCTATCTAATAAAATGCAATAGTATGCTGTGCTTATATTTTAACAATTTACAACAGTTATAAATTTCTGACATTTCACCGTCGTTTATACCGTTGTCAACCCTCCTTTCGTATATATTTTTTTTTTTTTGTGCCTGTGGAAACCCCTTTGGGCCGTCACCCCACCGGGGTTTTCGGTGAGGCGGTGTGTAGAAATCGAACCGACTAAAACCACACGGTGTACCGTACTGCGCCTTAAGTAGGAGGGATCCGGGAACAGCTTTTATTAAGACATCCGGACCCCCCCTAGCGCCTGCCCGCAAAAGAGCGGGCACCACCTCCGGGTAAAAACTTAGAACCTCTCAATTAGGCGACGTCCAGGCACACGCGGACGCCACCTCCTCGCGGGGGGCCACTGTAGCGGGTGGAGGGGAAAACCCGTCCCGTCCACCCGCGGCCACACTCAGGGCGGCATGAGGCGCTGGTGAGCGCGCCTTCGCCGCGCGAATTAAGTCCGAGTGGAGGTCATCCTCCCGGACCCTTTCCGCCGCCTCCTTCTGTGAGATGACTTCCTCACAGAAGGTCGCGACCGCGGCAAAATTCCTGTCGCTACCGGCCATGGCGCGTATGACGGCCGGTAGCGAGAGATCCTCTCCGATGACTGCAGTGAGGGCACGGCGCTGCGTTGCCCAAGCGGAGCAGACCGCCAGCGTGTGCTGAGCCGAGTCCTCACTGCAGTCGCAGTGGTGACAGGCAGGACTCAATTCCCTCCTAGCGACCGAGTGCAGGTACTTCCCGAAGCAGTCGTGCCAGGAAAGAACCTGCGTCAGTCGGAAGGAAAGGGTCCCATGCTGCCGCCCTGCCCACTCGATGATGACCGGCTGGAGCGCCTCCACGGCGGCAAAGCCAGCACGTGGAGCCTCCAGCTGGGACGACCAACGAGCCATGGTGGCTCGGCGAGCGGCCTCACGCCATTCGCGTACCTCTTCGGGCGGGGGCCGACTGCCGCTTCCCGCCTGGAACTCAGCTGTTCGCCGATATACTTCGGCGAGCACTTCCGCCTCCAAATCCCACGGGGGAGTCCCAGCCAACGCGCACGCCGCCTCCATCGACACGGTGTGTATCCGCGGTATGGTTCTAACTGCCATAACCCTCTGAGGGCGCCAGAGGCGCGCCCTATACTGGGCGGTCAGAGCCTCCGCCCACACCGGTGCACCGTAGAGTGCGACGCTGGGTCCACCCAAATTGGGTAAGAGTCGCCCAAGGGCGGACGCAGCGCCGACCAGCCTGGGAGCATGCTGCTAGAAGTGCTCATCGAAGCGCCACCTTCCGTCAAGGATCAGGCCTAGATACTTTATATGGGCCCGAACCGGTACGAGGACCGAGTTGACCTCGATGGAGGCGCCAGGGGGTGAACCACGACGGGGCCCATGAAATAAAAGGGCCTCCGTCTTATCCAGGGCCACCCGTAAACCCAGCGCCTCGATGCGCCCGACCACCAGGGAGACTCCCCTGGTGGCCAGGCGCGCCGCCTCCTGAAAGTTCACCCCCCGGGCCGTGACCAACGTGTCATAGGCGTAACAGATTACGCCGAGCCCGGGGGGGAAGTCGCCTCGAAGGGCCCAGTCGTACCTCATGTTCCACAGGAGTGGTCAAGGACAGACCCCTGCGGAACACCGCACGACATGGGCCGACGACTCAAAACTCCATCTCGGTCCTCGTACATGACGGTACGCTCCTCTAAATAGTCTGCCACTAGCCGCCTCAGGTACCCTGGCACTCCGTGATAGTGGAGTGTTTCCCTGATGCAGCTGAATGGCAGACTATTGAACGCGTTGGCGATGACCAACGACACCGCCAACAGCACGCCGCCACAGCTCACTACCTCTTCGGTCACGGCCCTCAGGCGCAAAACGGCACCGATTGTCGAACGCCCCGCTCGAAAACCGAATTGGGCGTCCGACAAATCGGGGCCGACCTTGCACAGGTGCCGGACGATGCGGGCAGAGAGCACCCTCTCAAACAATTTAGCCGCCTCGGCCAGCAGGTAGGCCGTCCCGGCTTCCTTAAAAGTACCAGCTTCCCGTTCGTATATTACCCCAACGAACAATAACACATTTTATGCTTGCGATGCAGCGCTACAAAACGCGGCTGCTCCACTAAACAGACTAAGAATAAGGCTTTGTATCCTCATAAAACACATTACATGCTGCGTTTAGCTGTTGCACATTTTTGACCATAATGTAAACAGTAAATAATCACCCACTCATCCAAGTTAAAGTGCCGCTGACAGGCGCAAAGTTTTAGTATTATTTATAAAAGGAGCAAGAGAAGGCTCAGCCTGTAAACACAACGAACAAGCGTTCATTAAACAGTTCTGCGCAATTAACGTGAAACGGTGCGGCGTTGAAAACAATGTTAGTGTTATTTAACACAACCTTCCGTCAAACATAATGGACGTCTGCTATCCAAACAGAATGGAGTGAAACGGATTTTTATATTTGGTGACGATGTTAAATAAGCCAAACTTTATTTTTGTAGATAAATCTGTTAGCCCCCGCAATAAGTCGTCTAAAAGAGTCAAACATTTTCTATATACAATGTTGCCACCCTACGAATCCTCACAGTGAATTTGAGGTTTATTCGTGCGCTACAATCTAATCATGCCTCACTACTATTTATTTCAGTTGAAGAGACTATTACATTTCGCCTTCTTACCGATACTAGTACCGGTCATTTTGTAGGTATCTTGAATCTAAATCCAGGGAAAATAGGCGAAATTCCCCACGGCAGTATTTGCAACGAAACAGCGACGCTAGATATTTATTATTCATTCATAAAGAGCACTGCGATATTTACTCTCCCATTACTGTGGCCTCGGAGTCGCGTTTCTTGCATTAAAAATTTAACACAAGTCCGTCTGCGAATGCTACACAGATGAAATGTTCAGTAAATAAAATTAAATAAACATGAAGTCGCCGAAACGTTCTTAATCGACTGATGGCGAAGACTATTGCAGCTGTGACATTCGAATTCATTATCAGAATTGATATGTTAACAAAAATTATAATAAACAAAAAAATTGTGTTTACAAAAATAAAAATTCTAAATCGGATTCTGAGGTCAAAAAATAACCATAATAAAAACGAAACAAATATCTATGCACACGCGTTGAGTTAAAAAAATGAAAACAATTAGCACTACAACACAGGCTGTGCCGAGCCGGGCCGGGCCACCCGCAAAAACTAGCAACCGTAGATAATTTAGTTTCAATCGCTGCAAGAGCTCGAAAACGCGGCAAATATTACACGTAGCTTTAGCTCAGCAAAATATCGGCGAAAAATCCCCATTTTAGTTGGCAAACCAAATCCATGCAGCAGCAAGCAAAAATTTCCATGACGTATTTTTTATTGCTATCAGTTTGGAAACCTGATTCAATTTGAAAATTTACGCTCTTTTACTGTGGACATTGAATGTAAATATATTATGTCACGGCAACACCTATTTAACGTTTGTATTAAGTGCGGCAATTTGGCGATGATCTGAAATTCAATAGAGTGAATCCAGTCAAACTAATTTACCATCTCTTCGAACTAAAAATCTATTATATTCTAAATGAAGAACATACCGTATTAAGTGCACCCCTATTTCAATTACTATCGTAGTAAAACTAGGTCATTATGAAGAGATTCTAATTCTTTGCTGTACACGGATCTGTAGATTGGTATGCGACAGTTGACCCATGAAGCACTAATAATAACGGGCGGACAATAGGCACAGCAAACCGAGGGGTTAGGGGTTTTGTCAAATCAGCGGAGTGAAAGAAACTTTTGAGTTGGATCTGCGCCCGGATCGTTCAGATTGCAGCAATTTATCCAACTTGTAACTTGTCTCAAATACTAATATTGCAGATTGAAAAGAATCGCAGATAAAAAAAATTGCTATCAAGACTAATACAGGTTGCCACTTCCACTCCTTGTGGCTGTCGTGTGGGAAGTATTTTGCCACCCAGAATACGTTTCTTTTACCCAAAATAATTATTTATACTTACAAATGCGTGTTATTTTCCTCGAACAAAACCCAAGAAACTATATCTCTTTAAAAAAATTCTCAATTTTGAGATTATATCTTTAAGTATATTAAATAAATATGTTTTACGCGATTTTTGGTTTCTGTGTCTCGTTTTACATATAAGTGTGTATGGTTCTTAATCTATATAAGTAAATATCTATCTACAGAAGGATATCTTAATTGTCCTTAAATAACAAGACAAGGAAAAAGCGAACCTACATTGATTCGGTTTAAACTTATAAAAGACAAAAACATGTTCCTAAACGTGAATCACAACAGAAACATCAAATATACTACCTTGTGGATGAAAAATGCGAATTGGAGAACCTGTGTCCTGTGCCGCGCTCATCAATTAAATATTTCTGACCCATTAGCCCAGGTGGCAAGCAACGTAATGGAACCCATTAGAGTCGCCGTTGCTGTATGCCGCAGCGTATTATATGTGTTAGTTATCCGGGTATAAATTTAGTTAGCTGTTTAGTATTTGGATATGGTAGCGGTAACTTGTGACTTGTTTTGCAGTGTATTTTTTAACAACTATGAAATTTAGTCATGATTTCGAGTAAGTGTAAGAACCTCCTACTTAAATTTCTGTCTACGTACAGAAATGTAAATGCAGCAAGGACTCTAGACTATCAATTTAATTCTAATCGTATTTTGATCGTAGTGTTGAAGAAATTAATAATCCTCCCATTAACAAAAAACACTACTTTATTAATCGCAGTTTACTGTATTTTAGTGAATCTTACTGCTATTATAAATGCGAAAGCTTGGATGGATGGATGGATGTTTGTAACTCAATCACGCCAGAACGGCTGAACGTATCTGGATGAAATTTGAAATTGGAATCTAGTCTGGAATAGCACATAGGCTACTTTTATCGTATGAAAAATGTTCACGATGAACGATGTCGCTGAACGAAGTCGCGGGCAATAGCTAGTATGCAATGAAGTTAAAAACATTGCAAAAAAAAATAAACCGCTGACGAAAGAAAAAGAGAAAGAACTCTAAAATAATAAGTTTTAAAATAACTAAGCACCCGTAGCAATGTAAATAACAAATTTTTGTCAGCGCCAATTCATTGAACTTGCATTCGGTATATTGGTTACAGCACTTTAATCTTGTCTTCTGTTTAGTAATAGTAATAGTATCAATACATATATGAGGACGTTCGTTATATGTGTATGGGTATCGTTAATCCGACGTTTGAGCGTTAATGCTGTTCGATAGCCTCTTGGATGAGAGGTTTTTGAGCCTATATATGGAAGATTGTGCAGTTAGAACCCACTGTACGACGCATCAATTACCTGCGTATATCCGATGACTCGATATACGATATAAACTAAACGTTACGGCTTAGGATTTGTGTTTTTTTGGTCAGACTGATAACAATTAATCAGTCTGAAAATTGCATCAACGTGTAAATAGTTTAGTCCCCATACAAATAGCAGGCAACTAACGACTAGTTGATGTTATCAGTTTGGTTTTCATAGAAAGCGATGCCATTAAATATATGGCTCTTATTAGACCTTGTGACCAAGATCAAAGATTATATTTTAGATGAAGGTCACAACATTTATGAAGGTCAGAACTTCCATTTAGGGTTAGTGTTCAATTATCAATGTAATTGGTAGCGAACATATGTGCGAATACTTGGCTCTTGAAGGACTCTTGTTTTAAAAACATCGCTGTTAATTTTTTCACCAGAATGGTAATAGAGAGGCATTTACGAAGGCTCCACAGAAAAAAAAACAGTTTGCAATTGTTTAATAGCTCTAATGCTCGTCAATTACACTAATATTATAAATGTGAAAGTTTGGATGGATGGATGGATGGATAGATGAATGCATGTTTGTTACTCTTTCACACAAAAACCACTGAACCGATTGCGACGAAACTTAGTATGTAGATAGCTGAAGACCTGGATTAACGCATAGGCTACTTTTTATCCCGATATTCCCACGGGATCGGGACTCACGCGGGTGAAACCGCGGCGCGCTGCTAGTAGGCACTAAATTAAAACGAATTCGGTTTACAAACGGTAAGGTACTCTATGTTTTCTTTTACTATCATAATAATTGACCATAGCTAATTTATTATTTTTGAAAATGTTGCGATTTTGTTTTACTAAATATAACGTCTTCTAAGTTAAACTTTTCCTAGTATATTTTCTCAATGTATTAAAACCATTCAATCCCGTATCTAAAAAATACTTCAAAAGACTTATCAAAACATACCCAGTATTAAAATCATAGCTCTAAATCCACGATTATCCAATTGTAAGCCGTGGTTTGAAATCAAATTTTGTATTTATGAAACAATGAGCTAAAACAAATTTTCTGTCTGTATCCCATTTGCGATTTGTGCATCTGAAAGCAAATTGTGGACCAAACTGTGCAAATGAATTGCACAGACAATAACGAACCTGACCATTCAAGCTGAAGCAATCTATTTGTATTTAGAAGTTGAATAGGTAATTTTATTTGCTTGCATCAGCGTGTATTAATTTAATTTAATAAGTTTTAGAGAAAAGGTTTGAATTTGTCTCTATCGGTTTTATTCTTTTACTATACATACTACTACTATATAATTATACTATACAGGTGTCCCAGAAGTCGACGTCAAGTCGGAATCGGGTAACAGGGTAAGACATAATAGTCACAGTATAAACAGTATTGTATCTTCATACAAACGGTCGGATCGCGAGACAGTCGCGAATGCTCCGCAGTGACGAACGAACGGTATGATCGTTTTTTAAGCAGTAAGCATGTGATTTGTGTATTTCATTGAAATAAATACAAATACGTAAGTACTTAATATGGCAAATAGAAATTATAGAGTATATTGTGCTGTTTTTGGTTGCTTGAATTCTTTAAAATCGCACCCAGTGATAACATTTTTTAAATTACCTGCAAACTCCGAAAGGTAAGACTAAAAAATAATGTTTATGTACCTACTAGTACGTAAATTATTTATTTTTTAATAGGTAGGTATTTCGCTTTTTCCACCGAGTAAAATACCTGGATTAATAAATAAATAAGTAGATAGGGTGACAAAAGTGACACACGAGTGACTTACCCACGCTCGCTTTAAAAAAGACTAGTAGGTAGTTTCCTAGGCTAAGCTATCTATTTACTTATGTATTTAGCTACTTACATATATTATTGAATTAGTCGAAATATCATTATTAAATGATTATGAAAGTAAAAAATGGTAGCTACCTACCTAGTAAGATTTATATTATAATTTACTTTATAAATAAGATTTTGTAGTAGCTAGTTAGAGGTTTTGATTGCTGTAGGTAGCGCACACACGATGAAATGGTTTGATATTAAGTAACTGTTTGAGTAACTTGATATTAAGTAAAAAAATGATTTTGAGTTGCTCTGAGCTGTAGGGACGTTAATTTTACGGACGGTTACTCGTCAGCTGTTTCTTGTATTTTGGTTGAGTAGGAGGTGTTGAAATTTCTAAGGATTGGAGTTTGGTAACCTTCGACGAGAGCAGTTTATTTTAACACTCAGAATAAAGGGAAATCAATTTTTTTCAGACGCCTTGAATGGCTGCAACTAAATGAAATGATTTAATTGAATTCCTTTGTTTTCTTCTTGTCCATGTTTCCCAAAAGTATTAATTAAATTGATTAAACTTTTTATCAGAATGCAGATGTCGTCGCCGCATCAAAAACTCTTATTTATTTTATTAAAAATAGGGACAAACTATAATAGATGATAACACAGTTCATTATTTAATAAGAATAAGTTAATATACATTATTTTGACTGGTAACGCAATGGTATTGGTCGATTGATAAATATTAATGAATAGTGGGGTTCTAAAAGGGTAAAGCAATAAGTTGAGAACGGGGACTTGATTGCGAATAGTGGTACGAACAACTTGGCAATTACTGAGACTGCTTCTTACACGGATTTTTTTACTATTAAATTTAACAATAATGCTTTTCGTACGTCACAGTCTAGGAGCAAATATTTTTCAGTTTCAAATTTATAAGCAATTTTTTTATTAAATCTACTAATCAAAAAACACATGTATTTTATTGAACACTACTCATTTCTTTCTTCTTTTTCTTCTCTCTCAATTATAATATTTACAATCACAAAACTAGAAAGAAACTGAAGTACTTAGGTAGATGAAATTATGGGCAGCCCTATCGCGTGTTTACGTACCGTTCGGCTGTAGGTAATTATTTCAAGGAAAGGGCCGAGTCACAATACTGTATATACATATACTGTGTAATAGCCATCAGAAAAATATAAAAAAATCTAAGATACGTATTTTAAAAATCGCGAAAATATACATCCTGTGACGGTCTTCGCTCGCGTGTACATATTTATATATCTTGCGCGGAACCCTAACTCTTTTCAAAATAAAAGTAGCTGAACCCATTTGAACCCGCTGTGCCTTTACCTTGTAACTGTTCTAATGATATCAAGTTAGAGCAGCTTTAATTTCGGCGCAACATTGCTCGTCACTATTTGAGACATATAAGCAGTGAAAATTTTGCATCCAACAGCTGCTGTGCCAATTTTGCAGCATGGTTTAATAGGTCACTACCCTCAAAAACTTTCGCAACAACTTCGGTGTAATGTGTCATAAAAATGCATGTTGGAAATGCAAAAAGCGTGTGAAAACTTTATGCATTGAAAAAAAATGTTTTAAAATTTACACACCGCTTAAGCCCATTGTCCCCATTTGAGGACGGCTTTTTTTTAAAGAAGGAAAATATTCTTTTTACTTTCTTTAAGTTTTTGTTATAATGATATTAGTTTCTACCCATTAACAAAGAAATTTTGTTATTTCCACTGTAAATTTTTATTTGGTCTCAAATAGATTAAGTTACTCCTTATAACACCAGCTATCTGCCAGTGTAAGTCCCGTGGAAATCGGTCCGCCGGTTCCAGAGATTAGCCGGAACAAACAGACAGCCAGACAAAATTTAAAAAAAGTTTTTTTAGTTTATGACCGGGTAAACATTCGGATGTAGTAAAATGCTGTTATTATGACGTTACAAACAGACACTTCAATTTTATTTTTTGTATAGATATATTTGAAGATCTTAGTGCAAGTCAAAGATCAAATATATTATTATTGGTCAGTGTTTAGCGACCAATGTCTACGTAATAACTACGTCATATGTATAGTGTGATCTAAAGGATCTTTTGGTAACTGCTGAAATCGGACCTACGGCTTCATAAAACATCACTACAGCTTTGCCAAATACAGCGCTTTTCAGCTTTAAAGCTTACGCTTATGAATCTACCTTCCTATTGAAACCCGAGTTTGCTTGAGCCTCCATGCGTTACTGAACTGATAAAATACTTATTGCACTATCTTTTGTATATAAATAGGTAAAGACAAAAAAATTCAGTACCTTTTCTCCTCTGTTTGTCAACTGATTTTGTTTTTTTTTCTGAAACACTGGCTAGCTTGCCAAAATAACCAGTTATTTCTATCATCATCACATAAAATCCATATGTGAATAATATCTGGACGGAAACCTGATTTCAAAATAATTAGCTTTTAGGTACTATTGTATCTGGAAACAATTTATCTACAATTAATTATTATATTAAACAATGGCGGTGGTAAACTTCGCCATATTTACTTTATGCGTGTCTATATTTACTAATATGAGTAACTGCATACACTAAGTAAGTATTTTCAGGAATGCAATTACGTTATTACATCTTTCAAAATCAAAACCAAATTTCTGGTCGAATTTGAGGCTGAGGCTACCTTTAACCTTTTACTGGGTAAAAGTATAGTATATACCCTTTAGGTATAGGACAGTTATATTTCTCCTAGTGAACAGGGTTATTTGAGTTAGATGAACGGGATAAAATTGTATAGTGGCCGCATTTTGTCGCGAGTTTTGTAGCGACTGGTGTACGTTACGCAAAAAAGGTCCTTCTTGAACTTTTCCTAGTATATTTCAAACACCACACTTTCAATGATAATCATTTTAAAGCGATCATACACAGAAATATTACGGACTTGTGGCTTATAAAGTAGCAGCCCTTAGTCAGTAAAGTAGTGCATCGCTCTGCTTAGCATACTAGACTTTTAACCGCTAATTTGTTTTGATCATCTAGCCTGGCAGTCACGAGCCGCGAACCTTCTCCTTGCGGTTCATGCATGAGTCTATTTAAACATCTTATTGTTCATACTTGTTGTGATTTATAAATAATAGTCAAAACTTAAACCGATGATGGCTAACGAACGCACAGTTTAAAAAAATGCATAATATTTTCATGTTAAATTTACTTTCGCCTCTAATTTTGATAAATACCTATTTATTTTTGGATTTCTTATTTAATTTTCCTCTTTTATGCGTATTTTTATAAATGTTCTTATATTCTTTTTTTGTTAGTCCCTACATCGAAGTATACAAAGAAAAGAAAGTTGACTACTCAGTGGTATATGAGTAAGCATTTCAAATCAAATTTTCGGAAGTTCAGGCTTTTGGAATTGTTTTGTTATTATTTTGACTTACATAGAGTCAGACAAACATAGTTTTAATCGGGTTGAAATTATTCAATTTTTTAATTATACCTTAGTATCCTTATACGATTTATTGTGAAAACAATTAAATAATACAATACTGCAGGGCGCTTCTTTAATACATTTGTATGGCTAGTTTCCTTAGTGAGACTACAAAAAACTACTATCGGAGACCTTTTTTAGACTTGATCAAGAGAATTCAACGTTTGGCCTACCTGTAGTCTGTAGCTTCATAGATACTTCGATAGGCAAACATTTCTTTTTGACTATTACAAAAGGAAGCAAGTGGGCTGCAGTTAGTTTATTCGATTAAATATCTAGTCGATTCTCTGATAAATAAAAGCGATGTACCTACTCGTACCAACCCACACCAAAATGTTTCAAATAAAACAAAACAAGTAGACCACAAAAGCAATAATAACGTTAAATGCGTAAGTACCTCACCTCTATTGTAACGTTATTTTTGAGTTTAATTATAAATTATCGACCGAGACGGGGCGCGCCATGCCCATAACAATTGCGGTGAATACACGCATTGTTTATTTAGTGGCTTTAAATCATTGCAGAAGGCTTTCGTTCCGCCTTAATTGGGCACAAGTATTTAATGAGTCCCTGTGTCTGATACAATAAATTTATTGAATTTGTATGGAATCCTCTAAAGATAAGTACCCTTTACGACTTCAATGATATTTATACAAATTTGATAAGACATATTGTTCGTTCTTAATAGGTAAATGTTTAAGTGTTGCAAAAGTAGATACAAACTCTGAACATCATTATTTTACATAAAAACATGAAATGTTTTTACGTAAGTAATTCTAAGTATTAAGCGATGCAGATTCCAAAAGTACTTTTCACCTTGAAATTTTCGAAATTGTTGTCTGGACACAGTTTTATACATTACTCTATTTAATCTTAGGTATTAGGTTGTGAAACTTACGTCACTAAAATTCACATACCTACCTATCTAAAACACAATATAACGGCCGAACTAGAATAAACACTCTAACTCCAAAAAAATTGCAATCTGATGCCTGAAGAGATTTCTTTGTACGATTATTTAAACAAATATCTCGCACTTAGAAATGCAAAGTTTGGTATATTTAAAGTTTGTATGTTTCTACAAACTTCTATAGTATCTAAACAATGACTGAAAGTTCAAGTTATACTGGTCAACGGTGTAAAACAAAACAGTTAAAACTTAATGAATTATCGGTCGAAATTCGATCACCAAGCTTTCACTCAATCTCTAGTTTCTATTAAGTAGGTAATATTATTATTTGAAAGTAACCTGCGTTATTACCTTTTCAATAAAATCGCTTATTCTATATTTTATTTTATTGTGTGAAACATGTTGTTAGTAAATATATATATTAGATATTTTTGTGTCAACACATTTTTTTCCAGGTGAACAGACTGAACACTAACATTTACCCTCACAAATCGCTATAATAGGAGTACTGAGAAAGCGAACTTTTCTCTCGTCTGCACCTTGGCATCTGGGCTACGGTAATATTATCTATACAGTATTCTATCTTCATACAAACGGTCGGAAAGCGAGTCATTCCTACACGTCTCAAGTTCGGTAGACACTCGGTACACAACCAGTAGCGAATGCGCCGCAGTGACGAATGAACGGTGTGACGCTTTTGTAAGCAGTAAGCGTGCGAATTGTGTATTTGATTGAGATAAGTACAAGTACTTACTTACTTAATATGGCAGTGGATTTGTTATACTATTAAATTTAACAATAAAGCTTTTCGTACGTCTCAGTCGAGGCGCAAATATTTTTCAGTCTTAAAATTTATAAAGATTTCCAATCCCAAAACTAGAAAGAAACTCAAGTAGGTAGATGAAATTAAAATACTGTAGGCGGGCATGGGCCGCCCCATGCCCGCCTACTTCCGCGCCCTTTCGCGTGTTTACGTACCGCGCGGCTGTAGATAATTATTTCAAGGACAGCGCCGAGTCACAATACTGGATAGATAACATTACCGTGCCTGAGCTTTATATTACTGTACAGATTTTGTTTTAGAGATTTTACACTTCTTTTATTTAAAATTTACATCGAAAGTTGCGTCAAAATTAGTTTAGAGATAAGGATTTTGGTTCGCTCACAACTTTTTCTTCTTTGGCTTACTTTTGACGTTGTAGGCATATATATACACCAAGCTTGTTATTTAACTTAATTGGACGTAAAATGTCAAACAGTAAAGTAAATTACTTACCTCCTTATGGTTGTATGAAAAAATATTGTACAGTGTAGTAGTAGTTAATAAAATTAGTTAGGAAGCGCAGGTATATGTTAGTTCGCATTTTATTGCCTATTAATTTAAGATTGTTTGAAGAGTGACGTCCGTTGATCTTACACACAAGCTCATTGGGACCGCTATTGCCCATGTTTTATGATATGCCTCCGAACGAATCAAGAGACTGCGGTCTGCCTTGCAACTTTGTACAAAAAAAAAACATGAGAAAAAGTTCTAGTTGAAAGTCAAATTACGAATCGTCAGTTGTAGTTATTTTTGGAGGTTCAATTATGTGCAGGGTGATCCCTAAAAACTTTCCTGGCTGTGCCCTTAGTAATGAAAACGGCAATGCCGCCATAAAATTGCTTATATACTTGTATTCCTGCAACATACCTACAGCCTACAGGACTTGGTAGAAGCAGGCCAGGTATAAAGCTACAAGTACACGGCGCGGCGGGTTGGACTAATCGTGACAAAATTCAATGGGATGTCGCGCGCCGGCCGGGCCGCATGTTAGTCCGATACGTACTCACGCGTTGCGTCGCGTCATCTGTTCGTTTCTATTAGTTAGTTATTAGTACCTAGCCTAGATATATTTGTTCACAAAAATAGAGAAATATAAGCATATAATTTACTGCTTATGAAATTTTCAGTGTAACTTATTCTTTAAAAAAAGACAACCCCCAACGTCGCGGCGTCGTCAGAACAGATAAGAGTTACGAGATAAAAAGAGAGGAACTTCTATGTGAATATAACTGTAGGTAATTAGCGCTGTGCGACCTGAATTGTGAATTTATTGTATCGGAACAAGAGTCGCTATTTATTTAAATGATTTGGCGGACTGAGATTACTGATTTTGGATTTTGGTTAATGCTAGGTTTTACCTATGACTATTAGTAAATTTGGGAATAAAAGAATCAGCTTTCATTAATATTTTATTTTGAAACAGTTGTTATCCATTTAATGAATTCATGAAATAACTGTTTCAAAATAGGTTGGATACATTAGGAAACTTTAAACTACCATTTATTGTTCATTATTGGTAGAAAATCATTTAATCTTTTCCTTCTTTCTTTCTTTCGTCCCGGCTCAAGTCACGACGCGACAGTTCGACACGGCTAGTTAGCGAAGTGGAGTTCCACTTCGCTTCGCCCTAGTCTTTGTAGTTTTTAAACAACCCAGAAAGATGAGTATTATAAGCATATTATTAAATTTTTACCGTGAATGAGAATCTCAAAACAATTTGGATCTTTACCTTAACAATTTATATAACTGTAGGTATATTATAAAGATAAGTACAACATATCATATCAATTAAAGTAATTAAAGATAGCATTAGTACATTTCTACCCTCTTCATATAAAGAAAAATAAAATCGTTAACATAGCCAGGTACCTTTTTAAAACAACTTCTATTTAAATATGCTCAACGAAGTCGTGGTATTCCATTTTAATCAAACATTAACACATTCCCAGTGCGTAATTTGAATATTTAGCGCCCTGCGGCGTTTACGTACACTTGCTACATTAAAGCGTCTACTTTTGGGATTCCCGCAGACTGGCGTGGTCACTACTCTTTACACTTTAAGTTACTCAATTTACATAGAAAACCCTTTTTGCTGCAAATTTACGTCAAAGCACGGATCAGAAATGCTAAGTGCATTTATAAGGTGTGTACCTATAAAGCTAGCTTAAGTTTAATTTGCATAAGAAAATATTCGGCGTGTCAAAGCTGTATTCTGCATTCGTCACCAAAGCATGGTGGCAAATATTACAGGTACCAAAGCAATATTTCTTAGCACTTAGCTACTAAATGTTACAATACATTTCTTTTGGCAGTAATCGCACCCACACTTCTGCAGACTCCTGCTGCTGATGTATGGTTACAAACAGTGACCCATGAAAACAACAAGCATGACACTACATAAGCAGTTAAGTAGTTCTGAAACCTGTAACGTAGAAGTTATTTAGAGAAGTTGGAAATATCTCTATATAATCTCTAGTTCAAACGGGCGATAAAAAGAAAAAGAAAATGGTAACAGCCTGTAAAAAAAGGAGGCACCACAGACCAGTGGCGTAGCTACCGGAGGGCTAGACGGGGCAGTGCCCCGGGGCCTCCAAGCTCAGGGGGCCCCTCGGACTCTGAATTACAAACTATAAATTGAACTAGTGAAAATTTCGCCCACATTCGGAATATAAATAAACTAGATTTTTAAAAACCAGAAGTTATCAGGTTTGTACTAGAGTTGTAACTAAACCACTATTTATATTAAACTAGCAGCGCCCTGCGGTTTCTCCCGCGTAAGTCCCGATCCCGTGAGAATATCGGGATAAAAAGTAGCCTATGCGTTAATCCAGGTCTCCACCTATCTACATACCAAGTTTCATCGCAATAGGTTTAGTGGTTTTTTCGTGAAAGAGTAACAAACATCCATCCATCCATCCATTAAAATTTTCACATTTATGATATTAGAAGGATTGCGTACTTGATCACTTGAATATGGAGTACGACGAATCTAGATTATGACAAATCTATAGTACATCGAATTCGGAACACGAATACGGAACAAACGATTTTAAATAGTATAGTTGGGGCCCTAGTTTATTTTTTGCCCCAGGGCCTTTGGTTACCCAGCTACGCCACTGCCACAGACTTAAACCTAATGGGCTAGGCTTCGATCAAGAATAGACTAGATATCCGATTAGCGCTGCTTTAAAAACGACACGAGAAATTAGAGCACAAATAACTTTGTGCTTCTATTTCAAATCCTGTGTGGTCCATTCGTAGCCAATGTAACGAAGCCGGAACGTTAGTGGGAGAGAATTCCTCTGGAACCGTACCGTGCAGGATCAGACTGTGTTCCAAGAATCGAAATATGATCCCAGAGATTGTTTTGTACTTTAAAATAATATAAGCTCTAATTTGTCAACATATGTTTTAACTTTATGGCTTAGTTGTTTAGTATTATTTTAGAATAAATAAGCTTGTTTTGGTAATTTAAAAATTACTTAAAATCATTATCCGATGATAGATAGTCTGAAATACAAATATTTTGAAATTGTAAATAAACTTGATTTTCGTTCATTAAGGTTTATAAAGTTAAGTTGTTGATGTTCTACAATGACATAAACATCTTAGATGTTCTATACATGTTTTCTACAAGTCATGGTGACAAATAAATATGTGTGCAAAAAAATAATTTAGTCTATTCTTGATTAAAAAGATCTTCTTCAAATTTTTGATTAAAAAGATGAGCTACCCTAACATGAAACACGATAACTCACGAAGAAGATGCCAAATCTATGTAGTACACTATACTAATATTATAAATGCGAAAGTAACTCTGTTTGTTTGTTATCTTTTCACGACTAAACGGCAGAACGGATCGTAATGAAATTTGGCAAGGAGATAGCTTATATCCTGGGGAAGGACATAGGCTATTTTTAATCCTGAAAAATATAGGGTTCCCGTGGGATACCGAATTTCGGTAGGTAGGTGGTATTACTAAGTGTAACAATAAACTCTGTAATCAAAATTTCGCAAAATACACACCACACAATCAGTGGCGGCCTTAGGGGGTGGCAAGCAGGGCAACCGCTGGGGCCTCGCTCTTGCAGGGGCCTCGCGCCCTCGCACAACCACCCTCGGAGAAAAATCTCTTTGTTGGCTCAAGTCAAAACTGCTATCTGAAACTACGTGGGAATTCTGGGTAGAGTCGATAGGCCGTTAAATATCAACTAAGCGATATATGTGATGCTTTGAAAGATTTAGCGGAAAATAAAATAGATCGTCAATTGGTTTGTGTACAATTTTTTTTTATTGCATTTTTCATTAAGCATCAGCATTAAATATAGGTTCAATTTACATAAATTCCTCAAAGGACAATAGGGCCTCGCAAAGATTTATCGCCCGGGGCCTTGCAAAGATCTATCGCCCGAGGCCTCACAATGCCTAAGGCCGCCCCTGCACACAATTTTCACTTATAAAAATATTTTGATTGATTCAAAACTATTCATTTAGAAGAAGAAGCTATTACATTTTGGTTTGATAATTAATTCAGTAATTGTATGCTGATTTAGAAATAGACAAATTTAAACCTACCACTTTTTCCTTTTTTCGTTTTCTAAAACTTTAATGTTGCATATTTGATAAATTTTCATGCATATTTTACGCATTTTTCATGCATATTTCAAGTTTTTTTATGTTGCATAAAAAATACTTATCATTTATATATAAAATTCATTACTTATATAAAACAACCCATAAATTTGATTATCAAATAAATAATCTATTTCATTATTTGAGTATTTTGTACAACCCTAGAGTGTCCGGTAGAGCGGTTGCATGACACAGACAAAGGTCGTGCGGTGGGCAAAGAGTTTTCAACTTTCGAAAAGCGTAAATAAGATATATTTCTGGTCGCAGCTAACGCCAGGTATTATTAGTTAATTTTTGTAGGCTATTTTAGCGTAGGTTGTTCACTTTTGCACGGGAGTGATGACATGTATCTGTTACGAAGTAACTATTATCTTATCTGTGCCCAGGGCCCCCGACCTCAGGGGGCCCCAAAGTATCACTTAGAATCACAAAAAGCAAGTACAGGTTCTGTGTTGCATCCTACGTATTATTATATTCATTTTATAGCCATGGTGGCTCGGCGAGCGGCCTCACGCCATTCGGATACCTCTTCGCCCCGCCCGAAACGCCAACTGCCGTTTCCCGCCCGGAAAGCTTTGGAAAACCTAACCTTAACCTTTTGATCTCCGGTCAAATTTATGGATTTGACTGAAGATGATGTTCCGTCTTGAAAAGGAATTGAGTAATAGTGACTGACTCGCCATTTTTCCCCTAAACTTTGTGTTGGCCAGTGTTGGTCAAAGAGACTTGAAAGATCCAAAACATCTACTAGTCCACTATTGCTAACAAATACTAGCCAGAAGCAGCTACTTCTCCCGCAAAGAAAGTGAAAGACGCGTTCATTTATTTTTTTTACGACATTAATTTTAGTCTAATTTTGAGCCTAGTAAATTAATAACAATTTTAAGATCAAAGTGATTAATTTACTAGGCTCCAAATTGAAATTTAGGAATCGATACTACCAGTGACAGTTACTGTCATGTCAGTTCAAGCTGTCAATCCTCCTCATTGTATTTACGTGAGCAGGAGAATTTTATTGTTTCGTTTCTTTTTACAGTTTATTTATTGTTAATTAGTGAGTTATATTATTTTGTGGAACTATTTACCTTATAGTTTACCCTTAAGAAGTTTATTGCAATGTCTCACCAAACAGGAATTCAAGGTACAAAAAAATACAGTTATCTCCAGCTCCCATTTTAAAATAATACACGTATTATGCTAATAAATTCGTAAAAATGTAGATTCTGATTTTGGTGTTATTGCACCGAAACCGTAAGTGGTTTAAACCTATCTTAATTATTTGAAATCATTTCTATTCTAATGTCCAATGGATACGTACGTTTATCATAATACCTAATACTTGTATATCTAACTTACATGACTGTATGTTAGTGTTAAAGAACTATTTTAAATACCTTACTTTATCTTATCTTAAAAGTGCTATTCACATTGACGATTAGGAAAGTATTTCAAAGAAAACCTATTTATTATTATTAGTACTTATGCACTGTTTTTATTTGGAACGCCCCAATATTTATAAATAATCTTTTTCGTTTTGATAAATTCCAGTTTCACATTCTATATTAAACAATCACACCATAAAATGCTTTTAAAAAGTCTGTAGTGGCACTTAAATAAAATATGTGATTAATGCCTTTGTTAAGATATTTTGATAAAACAGTCGCCATTATATTTCCCCAGGCAGCCGGCTCTTTGCAAGCTATGGCTTAGGTTGCATCATAATTTAAGTAAATATTTCTAAGTGGTACTAAGGTGGTGTATTTGAAATACAATTACAATATATTCTATATCAAGAAGTCTTTGTATAATTTAACCCAACAAGAACCCCGCAAGTAACTTCCACAAGTCTGAACAGGATTTAAAATATGTTCTACCTTCCTTCACTGTTAGCTTGCTATGTGTGCAAATGCCTATGAAAACAGCTTCATACACATCATAATATATAAGCCTAGGTACATATAATCTATATTTAATGCCTTTTTTTAAGGACTTTCTATTTCAAGTATTTTACAAATAGATAAAATGTGTTGCGGTTTAAATAGTTGTAGCAAACATAATTATATTTTAGTAAAACCGATATATGGATAAATACCTAGTTTAGAGTTCATCCAATAACAGATTAAAATAAAGTACCGAAAGCTCTGTGTGTCAAAAGACAAGTGACAACACAGTCACAAAGACAACAACTAGATGCAAACCAAACCAATAATTAAAGTGAAGTGAAAGTGATGAAGTGAAAAAATATGTAATTATAATATTTATGTGTTACCAGATAGTCGCTAAATGATTTTAGACTGTCAGAACACTACAAAATGTTTCAATAACATAACACACAACTAACTTGTATACATAAATATACACTTGTAATTAATTCTTTATTTACACATTGATAAAATGATAAACTTTTATGGGGGGCTTGTGGCTAAGTGATAACCTTACAAGCACATTACAAGGTTAAGTAATACTAGCCACTGGACCATTCTTAACACATTGAGACCCATCCGTGCCTTGGAGAGCATGTTAAGCCCGGTTGCCATATGAACATCTGTGGCATTCATTATGGGTAGTTGAAAATCTAAAAAGCCCTACAATTTGGTCTATCTACAGAACTTCGATGTCGCCTAGTACTTGCGTTATGGAAGTCTGATGGCACTCGCTTCACGTAAAATATCAAAGTACGACCCTATTGTAGTTAAACTGAAAGCCGACCGATGTATCTGATAAAGTGATAAACTTTCATACAAGTGCAATGCAATTGTTTACTACCTTCTACTGACAGAATATTTTACCTTAGCTTTGCTAAAATAAACTTTTAAAAATTTTCTAAATTTAGCAGTCTTCATTGAAGTTGTTTAATTCCATAACTATATAAAATCTTCCTTAAATCAAATGCAAACATACATACATACTTCTTACAATTTCCAGCGAATGCAGAACTGAAGAAGTATTTGGGCAAATGCAGAGATGGCAAGATTAGAGTTTTGAAAATCAATATTGAGAATGGTAATGTTATATATCATAAAAGGTTGCCAGTCGAAGAATTGAACTTATCATGCTAAAGAATGCATGCAAAACATTGCGATTTTCGGAGAAAATTTTAGGACACTTCTGTTTATTACTTAGTACCTAGGTGACAGTATAGCGCTGTTTGGCGTTTCTGTTGGAAAATCATCAGTTGGCAGGCTATTGCACTTATAACTGTATAGAAAAACTACTTGAACTTAAATTACAATAATTACAGTATACTAAATTACAGTAATTTAAAAATAACAGTAAAAAACTAAAAGCAGCAATGGAATTGATAAAATAATTAACAATAATTATTAACCATACAATGATTTAAAATCACAACGAATGAATATTCCATTACATTTCAGAACAGTTGGTGCTAGCAAAGTATTATCCAGCAAAACATTCATGGGAACAGGACTTTGACAAGTATGTGCCTTCATTGGTGGTTGAAGATCTCCCCTGTTATATTTTGTTCAGGTAACTACTGTTGTTATAACATTAACTGCATATTTTTAATGTGAACTAGAAATTTAAAGACAACTTGTAAAACGATCCCACATAAAAAGACAAACTGGAACTTTAAGTTTTAAGGTAACGAATATCAACAGTTTCCAATATTGTTGCAAGGAACTAATTATGTATGATCTCTCTTTTGTATAAAAGTGCATACAATAGGAAGATCAAGTTATATTTGTTACATCATTCAGGAGTTTGTCATAAATGATAATACTTTATGGTAAGTGTCGCCTATCCTAGGATTTTCTGGTATGGTATGGTATGACCTTTTGGAATTCAGTGGAAGAAGATCCTATATAAGCTTTCAAATTCAATAAATATTGCAGGTTGGACTCAACAAACTCTGTAGGCCATGAGTGGCTACTGCTTAGCTGGTCTCCAGACAGTGCTCCAGTCAGACAAAAGATGCTATACGCATCAACTAAGGCTACACTCAAACAAGAGTTTGGTTCTGCCCATATTAAAGATGAAATGCATGCTACAGTCAAGGTATGCTTTTTTAATCTTAACAAATCTCTCACATATCTATACTAATAATAAAGGTGAAGAGTTTTTTGTTTGATTGTTTGTTTGTTAGTTTACGCTCTAATCTATGGAACTACCATATTTTTGTACTGCATAGAGTATTCATTGAAAATAGTTATAGACTATGTAACATCACGCTACAACCCTTAGGAGCGGAGCAGTGACCATAAACGCTGGTGAAACTGCAAGCAATGACTAGTGTTTGATGTAAATAATTTATTTTATTATAAACTAACCCCGCGGTTTCACCAGCGTAATGCCGTAGGAATATCGGGATAAAAAGTAGCCTTCCAGGTCTCCAGCTATCTAAATACCAAGTTTCATTGCAATCGGTTCAGTAGCTTTTGTGTCAAAGAGAAACAAAAATCCATACACAAACACACAAACTTTCACGTTTATAATATTAGTAGGATTATTTTGGGGATAAATACTACACAGGACACCCTAGCTTGTACTATCTACTCTAGAACAGGGTTAAAAATATACTACTTATAAATATATAACACTAGCAGCGCCCCGCGGTTTCACCCGCGTAAGTACCGATCCCGTGGGAATATCGGGATAAAAAGTAGCCTATGCCTTAATCCAGGTCTCCAACTATCTACATACCAGGTTTCATTGCAATCGGTTCAGTGGTTTTTGCATGAAAGAGTAACAAACATCCATCCATTCATACATCCATACATCCATCCATCCATCCATCCATCCATCCATCCATCCAAACTTTCACATTTATAATATTAAGTAGGATTAGATATACTACTACTACTTATAAATATAAAACATTAAATGTAATACTTACTACCTAATACCCAAATCAGTGCAAATACGCCTACAAATTTTTGCAGTGAGTGGGAATCGAACCTGTTTTCTCCGACATTGTAGTAAAATTTTCTACCGCCTCGCCACATAGGTCGTCAATCTATATATAAAAAAAAATGACTTACGTTTTGTTGGCAAGTGCTTGAAATCACTTGAGAATGGTTGGATATTAATAACATCCTGAACAGGGTTTTTAGAGATAGAAAAACTGCTAAATTCCTCAGTAAATACTGAATTTCTTAAAAAGTGGAATGTGCTTGTCTCCAAAAAATGAAAACAAATTCATTGAAATATTGACAGGACAATATCTGTCGCGTCATCTGGTATACGAATAAAGATTATTGTCTGAATGTTCACTTTGTCTTAATAAATTTTAATAACTTTTTAGGATGAGGTGTCTCTGAAAGGTTACAAAGCATACTTGAGTGGAGTGAGCGCACCAGCACCCCTCACTGATAGAGAAGAAGCATTAAAAGAACTACAAGAGAGTGAACAGAACACCAACTTTGGGACTGACGCAAGGTATGGGTGCAACTATGACTAACAATATATATTATTTTAAAAATAGATTTGTAATGCATGTTATGATATTTCAGACAATCAACGATGGGTGGAGTGTCGTTTCCTATTACAGAAGATGCCAAACAAGGAATTCATGATCTCAAAAGAGGTTCCTACAACTATTTGCAATTTAAGATAGGTGAGTTCATATTGTGCAGGACTTTGTGACATTTTCATGTCTGGTTAAAATATATACTGAATGCAACTTTAGTAAAAGTCATTAGGAACTTGTTACATTATTGCCAATGACTCATGCCCTGGTCCCAAACTAGGCAGAGCCTGTACTATGGTGATCAGACTGCTGATAAACTTACTTATATATTAATTAATACAAATTCAAAATCCATATTATTATCTTTATTTCATAAAATTGATCATCAATTATTTGAAATCGTGTTATAGATTCAACACACAGAGTCACCGCAACAATAGTTTGCTTTGTCAAATGTAAAATTATCCAAGAAAAAGAAATGGATAATATAATATCATATCTGCCTGTTTCTATCTATAACCGCCCGTTTCCAAATGGTTGAGCCTTATGAGAAGAAATCGGGCAAACAAACTCACTGCCACTCTTTTAAAAAAAACCAGACAGTTTTAACAATATTCAGTAAATCTTACATCATTTTGTTGTGTGCTATTATGTTTTTAAAATTAAAAATAAATAAACTAAAAAAAAATGACAATAAGGAAACTGAAAATTGAGGAAAAAAAATTAAAAGTAGAAAAGAAAAACATAAGAGATAGAAAATAAAAAACATATTACCTCACATTACATTTCTATTAAGTACATGAAATAGCCTGTGAATCCAATACAATTCCATCCCAAGCGTTTTTATCCTATTTATTATTATAAAAAATTCACTACTGAGTAATAGCCCTTAAGGCATAGTTGTCGTTTTACTGTGGACTTAAACTTGTTACAACAAGTTGATGTTTATTACGCGTGTTAAAAGAGTGTATATCACTTTTTTTACAGAAGTGATCTTTATTTTTGTAAAGGCAAATCAGATTTTCATCAATATATCGGTACGCTACCGTCATTATGTTAATTTCTTTATATTTCTGCCTCAGTGAATCACGATTGCCTAAGTTATAAATTGCTCGAATAGCCCTCTTCTGCAGCACGAAGATAGATTGAATATTGGCGACATTCCATACATATTATAGATAAATTACACCCAACACTCAATTATGGCACAGTACTGCTACTATCAATATATCCTTAGGCTCGCCTTTATCTTGGTCATCTGACTAAACAATACTCAATAACCTAAAATAAATTGTCCTTCCCTCGGAATTGTTATAATGCTAAAAAAAAAACAAAACATGTTGGTATTTGAGATCTGTTTTTTTAATCATGTGCAATCCCCCACGGGTCATCACCTTCTAGAGCCAAAGGTAAAGTAGTATATCGTAATCGAAACGACTAAATCCACACAGTGTTCCATCATAAGTGAGTCTATTGCAGGGGAACCGGGATGCCCTAAAAAGGAAGCCTCCGAAAACCTCTGAAGAGACCATAGATATCCTGGACGTTGTTACCGTTGTTACAATGCATGCAAACCAAAACAACAACAAATTAAGAAGGACACCCTTCAGGAACTTAAACCATACAATTTTCTGATTTTCAACTAAAATTCTTGAAACCTTGATCACTCATGTGCCAAAAAGTGTTCAAAGTTTTTTTTCGCAATTATAAATTAAACCTCAAGATATTTAAATTCATCTTTATATGAAACCTCGGGTGTACACGTAAATACTTGGTGCCACATAAACTGACATTGTAATAACAAAATACATTTATTGAATGATTCAGATATAGAAGAAGAAAAGATTCTCCTATCTAAGGCTGGCAACATATCCGTGATAGAGTTACCACAACAGGTGCCAAACGACCAGGCCAGATATCACCTGTATATATTCAAGCATTCGCATGAGAGTGATTATATGGAAAGTGTAGGTAAGGAAATCCACACTGCATTATAATATTTGTTTAAAGCATTAAGTAGAATTAAGTCCTTGTTCTTTATTAACGTGTAGTTTAATGTACTTGTATATTTCTTAAAATTATGGTTATGTGATCTATAAACCGATGCCAGGTCAGGCCCACTCCACAGTGTAGGTATTGAGCGCTAAGTACACTGCGGGGTCGACTAATCGTGCCAACATTCAGTGGCACCGCGCGCCGCCCAGCGAGCACTTTAGTTCGATGCTCACTCACGCGCTGCGTCGCGTCATCCTTTCGTATCTAGACTATCGAGTTATTATTATCTATCGGTTATTTATATATTATCGGTTTATTTGTTCACAAAAATATACTAATAGGCACATAACTTACTGGTAATTAAATATTCAAATTAATTAACTATTAAAAAAAAGACAACCCTAACGTCGCGGCGTTGTCAGAACAGATAAGAGTTACGCAATAGAAAGAGAGGCAACTTCTAGATTGAAATATAACTGTAGGTAATTAGCGCTGTGCGACCTGAATTGTGACTTTATTGTGTCGGAACAAGAGTCGCTATTTATTTAAATGATTAGGCTGAGTGAGACTTCTGTATTTGTACTCTATTATGTGTTCTGTGCAGATACTAAGTAAATCAAGCCCATATATAATCGGGGAGTTACAGAACGTCTCTATATATATAAGCCAGCCAGTCAAAAGTACCTTTGACTAAACGCATTTGTCAATCGAAAGTATTGATTAATGGCGCATTTAACATCGTAATTTTGCGATTGGAATGGAATATGTCGAGAAAGGGCGGTAAACAAAGATGGCGCGGCGTGTTGGTAAGGGGTTACAGAAAGGTGTCATATTTTAGCGTCGTATATAACGCAAAGCGCTAACAATTTAAGGAAAATTCGTGATTTTTTATACAGAAATATTATTTTGAAACTGACAAATTGAACTTGAAAATTTACCGGTAAAGCTGATATTTTGTAAGAAATAGGGCTGCCATGAATGAATCTATGGGTATTTAATACCAAGGATGTTGATGAAAATATTCTGCATAAAAAAATTAAAAACAGAACTTGGAAATTGACATAAAAGCAATTGCGAAAAAAAATTATATTAATAATAATAAAAAATTTAAAAAGACATTTTTATCAGGCTAACTCAACTATTTGTGGTGTTGGCGCGCCGTGATATGATGCATTCATCGAAGCACAAATGTAGCTTTTCTGTGGTAGTTAATTGGCGGAGCGTTGATGCGCATACAATAATAGCTATCAATCAATCACTGTATTATTGGACCATCACTACTTCTTTAAAGACAACCTTACTCACCAGTACTAATATAACACTATGAGAGTATTAGGTATATAGTTAAAGTTTTCAGCAGATTTGAAGTTCCAGTTCGAGCAGCTTCAAATTACAACACGTTACACGAAATGTTACAAGTTGAATCTATTTTATTGTTATGTCTACAGTGTTCATCTATTCAATGCCGGGATACAACTGCAGTATAAAGGAGAGAATGATGTACTCCAGCTGTAAGGGGCAATTTTTAGAAATCATTGAGAAAATGGGACTTGAAATTGCAAAAAGAGTGAGTACTTAAATAAATTATATCACCAAACTGACCTGACACTTTCCGAGACTTATCATAAACTCTAAACCTACTACAAAGGGAACAAAAAATCTTAAGGGTTTCCTCGATTCTGAAGATTTTTGAAAGTAAATAATGTTATCCAGTTTATTTTTGTTTCATTGTGATTAATTAATGCTTAATGCTTGTGAAATCTAAAAAACAAAAGAAACGACTTTACGACTATTACTTGTTGAGTAATTTACATATGATGATGAAGTGACATCCAACGAAAACTATCTGCAATAAATATATAATATCTATTTAAATATCTAATTATGAAATTTATTAAAATATAAACAATTTAAATATCAAATAATGAAAATTGTAATTATTATTGTAAATAGTGTTATCTAAAATGTAATTGACATTGTTATTATTAAGGAATAAATAACATCAACGCCTTAAAAGGCTCGCGTTAGATGGCTGGATCAAGGGATTGATGCGGTCTTCTCGACACGGCCCTTATAGAGAGGAGGTTCCTGTCTTTGGATCCCTAACCACCGATGTCTTGGTCCCTGTACCCGATGTCGGTGGTCTACTATTTTTAAATATATTTTTGTTACATATACATTTTTTTAAATGTAATTTATAAGTTGAATAAAGAGGAATGATAATTTAGACATGAGTAGACAAAACTTCAACGCTAAAGTAATTAGTTGGAATGAAAAATCCTTACCTTTAATATCATAAACGCGAGAGTAATTTTGTTTGTTAGCTTTCACGCCATAATTACTCAACCGATTATCATAAAATTTTGCATACACGTAGTCAGAGATACAGAACAGGGCAAAGGGCACCTTACACCAAAAAGAATACCGTTCCCGAGAGATAGTCGACTGTTTGACAAAGTCTATATAAACGCGGGCGACAGCTAGTCCTACTAATATTATAAACGTGAAAGTTTGTGAGGATGTATGGATGTTTGTTACTTAAACTACAGAACCGATTGCGATGAAACTTGGTATGTTTTGTTATTTTTTTATGTATGTAGATAGCCGAAGACCTGGATTAACACATAAGCTTACTTTTTATCACGATATTCCCACGGCATCGGAACTTACGCAGATGAAACCGCAAGGCGCAGCTAGTATAATATAAAACTTCTTAAAATACTGAATTGTTTATTTAATACACTGCTACGACTGCTGATAAATATACTAGTATATTACTAAATACAGACATATCACACTAATATTATAAAGGCGAAAGTTTGTGTGTGTGTGTGTATGTTTGTTACTTCTTCACGCGCAAACGGCTGGACCGATTGCGATAAAACTTGGTATCTACATAGTTGGAGACATGGATTAACGTATAGGCTTTTTATCCCGATATTCCCACGGGATCGAGACTTACGCGGGTGAAAGCGCGGGGCGCTGCTAGTTATAGATAAATTACACCCAGACAGACAGACAAAATAAATGATCGTGCTCATCACACGGGAATGGGAATCGAACCCACGACCTCTGGCTGTCAGGTAGTCAGGGTCACTAACCACTATACCTACAGGCCCGTCCTACATACCTAGTATACATTCTTTTCATACCTTCCTTAACGATATAATTTGTGTGTTTACAGCTGGAAATAGATGACGGTCAAGAGTTAACCGAAGAGTTCCTATACGACGAGATCCATCCGAAAAGAAACCTCCACCGCCCTGCATTTGCCAAACCCAAGGGACCTCCGAACAGAGGCGCCAAAAGAATCACGAAGTCACAGACCACGCAATAAGACGTATAAAAATTGTTCAATCATTTAATAAGTAGTCACGCGATTTATATCTCAAATTTTTGTAAATTAATTTGTTAAATATTTTATTGATGAGACAATCGATGAAATGATGAAAAAAATTATCGATATTTTTTGTTACCCTTATGTTCCGATTTTAATGTAACGCTGAAAAAAACTAAAGAAAATAAATATACGTAAGAGTAAATTCGTAACACCAATCGTGACAGTTTATCAATATCACCAAGTATTGATAAACTGTTCCTTTATGTCTTATAGGTCGTTATATGATAGTTAATTTTGAGTATGTTAAAAGGTGACAGAAGCCTATATTAATTTTGGCGTTTTACTGTAGGTAAACTCTCGCCGGACAATCGCTGAATGTCATAACAAAATCGTTTTCAAAATTATGTAATATGAATGAAATTGCAGTTTTTCTTTTTGTTTTTTTATGACCAATGTTAAAGTAATATTTGTTAGAACTTGGAATTTCCGTGACTGATTAGTTACATAAAGCAATGAAATATCTGTTGCGATCCAACGCGACGGCGACACAAATTTAAAATCGCCCCGAATTTACATGATATTCTTTTATGTTGAATTATGAAAGTACAATGGATTTCTTTTATTATATGTTTACAAGCTTAGCACGGTTTGTCGGTTTGTTGATATATGAACGACAATGATGAATTAGAACCTTTTGAGAGTATGATATTTTATTTATCTACTTACTAATGTTATGATGAAGAAAATTATAGCAACTAATTAAAAAAAAACAATATGGCACATAACTAATTGTCATAAGATATCGTAAAACAGTTCAGACATCAACAAAAGGAAAATAATGACAGGAGGACAGACAACCTAACTTCATATATATATAATTGTCAGTTTATTACTCTGTGTTTTGTTAAAAACTATGTACCTAATCTAACTTCTTGTATTGGTTGTTTCAATGTTAAACAGTTTTGCTGTAACTGTAGCAGTAGAAAACAGCTCAATAGTTTTCAAGTCATAATCTATATTATTTTCTACGAAAAGGGGTCTTGTATGACCAAGTCTATAATGACGGTTATTTAATTGTGTTGTTTTCATTTTATGCCGTATGCTCTATATATGCCAATATTTATGTACACCTTTATTGGAATGTAGAATTTAAAACTAGAAAGACTTATTGTGCAATAAAATTATTCTACATAAACATCAACTCATTGAATACTTTTTGTATTGAAAAATTTATAAATTTCAACGTGTAATATTGTCTAGTAAAACATTGGAAGTATTAGTTGTTATGAGGTTAGTACGTCTTATTTGAGTGATGTATTATTAAGCATGTTATTCAATACTCAAAAGTATTATCAGCAGTCATTAGATCGTTAAAACTTCTGTATATGTTGCATAGAAATTATTATTCGACTGTTCTTCATTCTTAAAATTTTGCAATAATTAGCTTATTTTTAAATCAAGTTTTTATAGCTGTGACTCCAGCGCTAAATATTCAACCAAAATTATACCATTCCTAACTATGGCAACCTAGTTATTGTCTTCGATTTATTATCGACAAAATTCAATCGAAGACTAACTTTATTGTACGACTAATTGTAAAGTGGTTGCGTTTAAACTACGACTAAATTCGTCTGAGTCACTGAAGTCATAATCTCTATTTTTTTTACAGATTCTTTCAGGTTCAGGTTCTTAATGTTTTGTTGAATGTTATAATTTATTTTAATGGATCCTGGATTCACAGCTAAGATTATGAACGCATATATAGCTCAATATATTTATTACTTAGTAGATCTTGCCATTTTTAAAGATTTGTAACTTGTATTAATAAGCGTTCTTATTTTCTGGTTTAAATAATTTTAAGTCTTAGCGTTTTTTACCTTTCGTATTTAAAAAAATATAAGCGAATTTCTTTTATTCGAAAATTATTGCACAAATACAATATGAAAAACTTGTAAATACATATTTCCTTATATTTTTATAACTCGGTTTGACTACATCCGTATTGTGCAATGTCTATTATAATAAATTGCTTTTAATATACATACTTTTTTATTTCTAGTAAGTAGTAATTTGTACTTGTACCTATATTCTGTACGGAATAGATGATATCGTAAAATACAGCAATTTTAATATTTCGATAGAGGACTCTGGGTAATATGCAAAAGCTTTGTCGTTCTATTCTCTCACCTATATGTCTGCTACAAAAACCATGCTTATCTAGAACAAAAGTTATCAATTTGAAAAATTACAGCAAAGCTGGCCTACGTAAGTAAAAACTCAATGTTCTGTTCTGTAGACCTGAGAATGGTTGAACAAATTTTCTGTTTATCGTTTTAAGATGTTCGTTGTAGTCGCAATAAAGTTTTTAAATCTTTGTGAGCATTATTATTAGTCTCAATAGCATACTAGGTCACCCAAATAGCCCTAATGTAGTTTCCGAGTAGGTACATTATTTACATAGAATGTGTTTCCTTTCCTACTTACAGTAGTGATGGACGATATACACCGATGTATTAAAAACACTCGATGTATAGTAACGATGCATCGAATCAAACCGATGTATTGTTAATTTTTCAACATCGACTATACATCGATGTTTTTTTAATCGATGCCTCGATTTTTTTTTTAATTATTATTTTTAATTTATTCTATAAGTATTTATTTCACTAAGAAGCACTCGAACGGTATTTCGTTCTAAAACAAATTATTCTTTTGGAGCTGACAACATCGGCCACAGACCAGTGCAGCCAGAACGTGTATCACTGAGTACAGACTGTTCACCGTAAGTTTTCCCGTAGCCTAGATGTTGGCACTATAACTGTCATATCTTATTACTATGACGTTAAGGTTGTAAATTATATTGTAAGTTGTAGTGCCAACATCTAGGCCACGGGACAACTTACGGTGAACGGAGTGTACAGTGAGTAAAAATTTTTTGGGCATAGTCGTAATGATGCAAGATTTCAATGGTCAAACTTTTTGTTGAGTTCAGATTCGACGGAGCATATTCCATTCTGCCATTGCATATGTAGTTAACTAAGAGTATGAATAATAAAAAGCACAATCCCCGAACTGCTCCTTATTGTTTAAGTGAAAATATAACTTCACAATGTATTTGCATATACATACACACACACACATCTCATCTGTCTATATATAATTAGGTTAAAAATAAAAAGTAGGTAATAACATATCTAAATGTATAACATAGGGTACACTGGAAGTTCTGCGCTTCTGGCCGCTCATAAATGTTTGAATTTCGAATGTTAAATATTTTTAAATATAAGAAACTCGGCTCCGTCTTATGAATTTTCGATCAGGTCACGTGTCCTGACGCGAGTTTAATATTTTTACCCATCCCAAAAAGTGCACATCGCCGCTAAAGAATTTTTCATTTCAAAAAAATATTTTCCGGTTTACCAATTTTATGACGATATCTTTATTTTTCACATACTTAGCCACCATTCCGCCTTCTGGCAATTGTTACTCAGATTTTTTAGGTAATTAATAATATGAAAACGAAATGGCCAGAACTGCACGTTGTCATTAAAATTTGAATTTTTTTTTACAACTTTATTGACTTCTGGCAACGATTAAGCCTCGACCTAGACGTCTGCAATAATTTTATGCGATTGCTACAGTTAAAAACTATAACTATACAAAATTTCAGCGCTAAAAATTTTACGTGTTTGACCGCCAGCCCACGCTTCCAGCCCCGGGAGAGACTTCTGGCAGTAAGTGCTATGGGTTTGTCATCTAGTAAGGAGTGTTTTTAGCTAAAAATTGTCACTGCACCTTATCATTTCTGATTTTGGTAGCCAGCTCTTAGACTATTTTGAAAGGCAAAAGATTGGGCAAACTTTTGTTTCTACAAAGTATTGATAAGAAGTATTGGGATATTTAAAGATGTCATGACTTGAAGGTCTTTTTTTTTTGAGTCAAAATTTTTGTCTGCTTATGCATAAACTGAAAAGTTAGTAAAGCTTTTTTTAATAGATGCCTGTTGTTTTTTTATTATCTAATTCACATATAGTTCATTTGGTATAGGAAGTGTCTTTTGACATTTTTCATTTCTATTTAATTAATTAACCTTTTTTTTGTTAAGTAATACACACAACACTCGGATGAGCTCTGTACACATTATACACTGCTTTTTTGGGCAATCGTGTATCTTTGAACACATTACTCTCCTCTTTTCTGCAGTCGTGTAAAAACAATCGATGGTTGGATAACATCGATGTATTTTCTTATATTTCGATATTACATCGATACCACTATCCGATGCATTAAATCGAAAAAACATCGATGGTTTTTTTTGATGTCCAGCACTAACTTATAGTTCATCTAATCTAAAAAGTACCGTTTGACAGTTCTGACAGATTGATGAATAGGCATGGGGTCTAAGAAATCGATTACTGCAATATCTGATCCTTAAAAGACATCGATATAATTTCTTTGTATTCACTAATCGATTACAGTTTTACAGATTTATGTATGTTACAGTAAAAGCCCGTATATTGGTTTATCATAGGTTTTACTAGTAAATCTTAGTATATACCAAAGTGTTTAGATAAATATCAGAATTTTATAAAAGAGATAATTTTTTGGGCTTTTCAGTTCCATCCTAACCTGACCGACATTGTACATTATTGATTTTCGTAGAAGTGATTCGGTCCTGGTACTCGCCGACCGCTGTCATTACTTGTTGTGCACATACATGAGCAAAGAGCAGTTCGGACTTTTGCCATAAACAGTAAGTTGGTAAATTTTAGGTTTTACTGGAAAATCTTAGGATTTACTGAAGTTCAGAGATTTACAGTAACATATACACTACACAAAACAGGCGGGTTGGGTCTAAGTAATATGGGTGAAGTTGATGTAAGTACATTCAAACAGAGGAGACATATTTTAATTTGACTTAAAATCATTCATTTTAATGAAGTATTATGTTGAAAACTAACTAATTTCTTTATTAATGTTAGTTCCCTTTTTCCTTAGATTTGGCACCATAAATATTGTAGTTATTAACATAGGACGCTGCTTTGCGTTCTCTGTTAGGTATACAAGTGTTTTGAGGGTATATATATTAAAAAAAAAAGTTGGCGAGAGACTGCATAGATATAGGTGACAGTTGACGGTAAAGGACATAAATACGTGACTTTGAAACGAAGCCTAAAAAAAAGCTATCTATTCTATATTTTAGTTATTTTGCTTTGTTTAAAAGATTTAAATTTGAATTTAGTCATTAAGAATTGTACATATTGTGATAAAATAAAAATAGCTTTATAATTCCATAGTTTTACGGAAAAGGTTATTGAAATTGTCTGAGTTACGCCTATTCAAAGTTGTTTCGGCTTGAAAAGTATGAAACGTCAAACGGTACTTCTTATATTAGATGGACTATAGTCATCAAAATGTCTGTTCCATGTGTGTATAAATGTTAGCTCACACACGTTTAATATTATGGTATAAATACTAACACAATAAGAGGATTAAATAGATACTGAACACGCCACCACAGCGGTTTCACTACGTCTTCATTGTCTGTATCCGTGGTTCTAAGCCTTAAATTAATATACATTTCACCTTTTCAAAATATTATATAAGTAAGTCTATGTACATATCTTTTAATCATTCTTGCATTTTACAATTCAGATTTTTTTTTTATGTAGGGAATAGAAAGTAAAGCTGTGTGTGGATTACGAATCTTGCGTGCTCCGTAACCGTATCCGAAACTCTTGGATATTTGAAATAAAATTCTATCCAAAACTTTGACTGAATCTGATATAAAACTTAGGGATGGGGGTGGGATTTAAATTATGGTTATACATATTATAAAAACTTTTTAAACTTGTCCACTAGACGGATTTTCCCCTCTAAATGGGGCAATTCCGTCAATTAGCAAGATTTTATAGAAATCGCTAGTTTTTTTAGGGATACCCATAATAATCTATACATGCATTAGTCTAAGACAGATAATTATAAGCTTTGCAATATTAAAAATAAAGTCGGTTGTGTTTTATACGTAAAAAACTTATTTGGGGGCTATTCCGGAATACTGAAGAAGGCAGAAGTAATAAACTTTGATGGGTATTTAGTGCACTTTTATTAGTTTAGACTTTAATAAATTAATGACATGCTTAAAGTATTTTTATGCACATCATTAAATGATGCAATTTAATTCTAAACGTAATTTGCAAAACCTAATTCTAAAAGTAATTTAATTCTGATAATAATGGATATTTTACTTATAAATAAACGATATCACTAGTAGTAACTTTGTATGCATTGAAAATTGAAAACCGCTAGCAGAATTGAGGTACCTACTATTTACCTCAATTCTGCCAGCGGGTTTTCTATTTTTGTTTGTTCAATTAGACTACTTAATGAAATATATTAAATATAAAATTAAAAATGCTCATTTTTATTATAAACATTTATTTGAAAATTAAACAATCAACTTTATTAAAATGCTCAAAGGATCAACTGAGAGTTGTTGTTTGATAAATCACTTAACAGAATTACATCTTTATGAATCGCCGACTGTTTCTTTTCCTTTTTTTAACCGACGAAAAAAAAAGGAGGTTCTCAATTCGACCGTATATATATATATTTTTTTATATATGTTCAGCCCTCTCCGTTATTTATGAACCGGTTTTGATTATTATTTTTTTGTTAGATAGGGTATCCCTCAAGGGTGGTCCCATGTCAAGGAAGTCAGGATCTGATGCTGGAGAAGCTTCTGTACTAACATTGATAACAACAATCAGGCTAACAGAGTCAAGAACATTATGAGCTGTGAAAGAGGTCACAGCCTTGGCTTCTTGAAGAAACCTGATGGGACGTATACAAAAACAGATTCAGAGACCTCAGAACTGTTAATGACAACCCACTTCCCAGGATGCCGAATATCAAATGAGAAGGACGGGACGACGACAAATGGGAAGACAGTGGAAAAAATACACCAGGTGATTCAGACTGGACCACCGCCCGAAAAATCGTGAATCATGAAAAATTAAATTCGGCGATCAACAGCTTCCTTCCATACAAAGCGGCAGGACTGGACGGTATTTTCCCAGGCCTGCTAAGATGGTGCGATGGGTCCTTAATAGACCACCTCCAGATCATCTACGTAAGCTGCGTGGCTCACCGCTACATCCCCTTGAAATGGAGAGAAGTCAGAGTAATCTTCATCCCTAAACCCGGCAAAGGAGATTACACACAACCGAAATCATTTAGACCCATCAGTCTCACATCATTCTTACTTAAAGTGCTGGAGAGACTAATAGACAGGGAAATAAGGAGCACTGCACTAGTCGGCTACCCCTTGAACCCCAACCAACACGCTTATTCGATGGGCAAATCAACAGAATCTGCCTTACATCGAGTCGTTTCATATATAGAGGGCAATCTAAACAGCAAAATATCAACCCTAGGAGTCTTCATCGACATCGAAGGTGCCTTTGACAAAACCAGCTTCACCAGCATAAGCCAGGCTCTGTCAAGACATGGGGTCGACTCCACAATTGCGGGGTGGATCGACAGCATGCTCAGATACAGAGCTATACAATTTACTGTGAATAACACATCGAGAGGGGTGGTGGCCAGAGGATGTCCGCAAGGTGGAGTCCTCTCACCTCTCCTATGGAACATTGTGGTCGATGAGCTCATTACCCAGCTCAATGACCGCAAATTCTTCACAGTGGGCTATGCGGACGACCTGACCATCCTCATCAGCGGCCGCTTTGAGAGTGTGGTATGCGACCAAATGAGGTCTGCATTGAAGGTCGTAGAACAGTGGTGTGAAAAACACAACCTAACAGTGAACCCGACAAAGACGGAGTTAATCATGTTCACAAATAAACGTAGTTTAGGAGAATTGAGACTACCTAAACTATTTGACACCAGTCTAGCCCTTACCAAGGAGGTCAAGTATCTAGGAGTGATACTGGACAGTAAACTCCTATGGAACAGGCACCTGGACGCAAAAATAAATAAGGCCTGCATTATTTTCTTTCAATGCAAGCGACTCCTCGGCAGAAGCTGGGGATTATCACCGAAAATCACACTATGGCTGTACAAAACGGTTATACGGCCAATCATCACATACGGTGCTATTGCCTGGTGGCACAGAACGGAACTAAGCACTGTCAGAAACAAACTGCAGCAATTCCAGAGACTAGCATGTACTGCCGTCACTAATTGCATGCGCACAACTCCCACAACCGCCCTAGAGGTGGCTCTTGGTCTAGCCCCACTAAACCTGTATATACAACAGGAGGCAGCTGTGGCAGCCATCAGACTTAAACTCTTAGGTCTCTGGTATAACCGAGAGGGCCCCCATATCAAATTATGGAATCAATTAGTGGAATATCAACCACTAATCGCTGCCCCATGCGACAGGATCCCGAAACAACACATCTTCAAGAGGAAGTATCAAATACAACTATTTGAAAACGACCGAGATCAATCTGGCATACATGAAGTGCGAATCTATACGGACGGTTCCAAGATGGGGTCAGGGACAGGAGCCGGAATTTTCTCACAAGACCTAAATATAAAAATATCACTGGCGCTTGGTCAACACAGCTCCATATTTCAATGCGAGTGTGTTGCAATAACTTACGCCGCGACTGCGGTCATGTCAAAAGGCATAAAGGAGTACAACATCCGTATATTGTCAGACAGTATGGCCGTTTTAAGGGCCCTGGAGGGCAACACCATGAACTCCGGTCTCATTTATGAATGCCACCAGACGCTAGAGCGATTAGCCTCTGCGAACGGGGTAATTCTGCAATGGATCAAAGGGCATAGTAATTCATTCGGGAACGACGCCGCCGATGAGGTGGCAAGAAAGGGATCTGTAACGTCAGTGGCAGGCCCAACTACACTACTGCCACTTCCCTTCAATCAACTTCGCTCATGGGTAAGGCAACGGACTCGTGAGGCGCATAACGGTCGCTGGGCCAACACACCGGGCTGCAGGCAGTCTAAACTGGTGCTGACGGAGGTCTCACCACGTTTAACTTGCAGACTGCTCAGTCTTAACCGACTCGACATCAGAATAGTTGTAGGAACAATTACGGGCCACTTAGCCCTAAACCGGCACCTATTCACCATCAGTGCGACAGACAGTCCTCTATGCAGAGGATATCTCAACGCGGAGGAAACGGCCGCCCACGTTATCCTGGAGTGCGAGGGAGTGGCCACACAACGGGCAAGTATTCTCGCGGGTGCGAGATCGCTCCTAGAAGCCTGTGAACGCCCCAGGAGGCTTTTGTGCTTCTGGAAGGAGCTAGACTGGCTCAATTAGTCAGCCTATCTGAACGCATAATGGACCGTCTGTGAGTCTAAATGCGGAAACAGAGCCCTACACCAATACCAGGATCTGATGATGGGATCCTAATAAAATTGAGAGAAACCCTCGAAAATTGTAGGAACGAATAGTTTCTGTCTTTTTTTTTTTTCTTTCATGGCTCACGGTTCGTTTCGCCACTAGTGTTTCCTTTTTTTTTTTTTCTCATGGCACATGGTTCGTAGCGCCCCTAACAAGGGCTGTCTTAAGTTGGCGGGGAGAAATCGTTTTTTTACATTTTTTTTTGCTCTATCAACTGTTCGTTAACTGTTCGATCAAAATTTTTATTTGTTCGATCTTAGTTTTTTTTTTAATAAAATAAAAAATTACCCTCAAGTTGGCGGTTAGAAGTCGTTTTTTTACATTTTTTTTTTTTGCTATTTCAATTGTTCGTTAACTGTTCGTCATTGTTCGATCAAACTTTTAATTGTTAGATCTTAGTTTTTTTTTATAAATAAAATAAAAAAATTGCTTTCTTAAGTTGGCGGGGAGAAGTCGTTATTTTATGTTTTTTTTTTTTGCTATTTCAATTGTTCGTTAACTGTTCGTCATTGTTCGATCAAAATTTTTATTTGTTCGATCTTAGTTTTTTTTTTAAATAAAATAAAAATTTACCCTCAAGTGGCTAGGTTTAGGTTAGGTTAGAACTGTGACCAGAACCGAATTTTATGACAAACGAAGTACTTGATCAAGCAAAAAAAAATGTCAAAAAGCGACTTCTCCCCGCCAACTTGAGAGTAATTTTTTTTTTTTTTTTCGAAACTAAGATCGAACAAATAAAAATTTTGATCGAACAATGAAGAACAGTTAACGAACAGTTGAAATAGCAAAAAAAAAATGTCAAAAAACGACTTCTCCCCGCCAACTTAAGAAAGCAATTTTTTTATTTTATTTATAAAAAAAAACTAAGATCGAACAATTAAAAATTTTGATCGATCAATGAAGAACAGTGAACGAACAGTTGAAAGAGCAAAAAAAAAATGTCAAAAAGCGACTTCTCCCCGCCAACTTGAGAGTAATTTTTTTTTTTTTTTTTTTTAAACTAAGATCGAACAAATAAAAATTTTGATCGAACAATGACGAACAGTTAACGAACAATTGAAATAACAAAAAAAAAAATTAAACAAACGACTTCTCCCCGCCAACTTGAGGGTAATTTTTTATTTAATTTTTAAAAAAAAAAACTAAGATCGTACAAAAAAAAAATGTTGATCGAACAATGAAGAGCAGTTAACGAACAGTTGAAATAGCCAAAAAAAAGGTTAAAAAATGACTTCTCGTCGCCAACTTAAGAAAGCAAATTTTTTATTTTATTTATAAAAAAAACTAAGATCGAACAATTAAAAATTTTGATCGAACAATGAAGAACAGTGAACGAACAGTTGAAAGAGCAAAAAAAAATGTCAAAAAACGACTTCTCCCCGCCAACGTGAGGGTAATTTTTTATTTTATGTTTTTTTTTTTAAATCTAAGATCGTACAAAAAAAATTTTGATCAAACAATGAAGAACAGTTAACGAACAGTTGAAATAGCAAAAAAAAAGGTTAAAAAACGACTTCTCCCCGCCAACTTAAAAAAGCAATTTTTTTATTTTATTTATAAAAAAAAACTTTCTGTTTACTTTTTAATACTTTATCAGGTATTTGCGTTCAGAAATCATCACATCATGTAGCTGAGCTGATGATCAAAAAAAATCATCAAATAAAAATCTTAATCAAAATAAGTTTATATAAAATTTGATAGTTTATGTAAATAAGCTCAAGACTTAAGAGATTTATTAATTTTTTGCTTTTTAGTTATTTTCGTCGGTTTAATTTTTTGTTTAAAAGATTTTTATATTTTATTTATTATTTTGTTCTCTTCTTTTGAACATTAGGACATCGTCATTAGGCGATGACTTCAACACCTGGTGCCAATTTTAGCCTTTTTGACTTGGAAAACTTGTATTTGCGTTTTACTTTTAGCAGCAGCAATTCTTGAAATGACATTTCTTATCCATCGCTACACTACACAGAACATTACACTCACAGTCAAGTGCAAGTTGCATTATTTTATATTTACCTTCGATAAAGTACAGTACAAATCACTCACACTTCACTTTTGAAATAAAATTAAACTTCAAACACTATTTTACCCTGTTCTGTACCAAATTACGCCATCTAGGAAATTTTATTTGTTGTAAAAGTAATACTTTTTAACCCACACAGCTACCAAAATATCAGCTCCATTGTAATGTGTTTAATTTGTAACAGACGAGTTTGCCCCGTAAACGGATTTGGCCACCCTGACTTGATTTAGAATATTTTCTACCATACAGTTTAGTAATCGAGATTTCATAAAAGAAAAGAAGTTTATTAATATTTTTATAAAAATAACACAATGAGGATCATTCACATAATAAAATATTAGATTTCTAAATATAAGAACATTCTGATCATTTCGTTTTTTAAATGATTCAAATCCAACAAGAAATGACAAAGTTATTAAGGTTTTCTGTTCGGCTATTTCGAAACGCTTGCTCGGAGCAGCGCTTGGTATGATGACGTCACACGTCACGAATCGCGCCCTCCACTCGTGCAAAATCGCTATTTTGGTCAGATTATTCACCATTTCGCTTATGTCGTGGTATGTTAATTATTTAGTTTTTACTATAATTTGATATTATATTATTGGTATAACAGTATTTATATTGATAGTGAGTATCTATTGATATCTAAATAGATACGAGTAGGTCGCTACCTATTATGGAGGTCGGTTTTGTAGGGATAAAATAAAAAGGTAAGTAAGTCTATACCTACCTACTCCTGCTAAGTACCTAAAATAGGTATCTAACTACCTACTTACCCACTTTAACTGCGTGTTCTGAGGATGAGATTTTTCTGGATTATTTAAATCATTCAAATATTATCTCTAACGAGTGCAAAGCACAGACGGAACAGCATGTTTTTCGCAGGAACAAGAAAATGCTTGTTTTGCGTAGCGAGCCCTCAGTTTGAACAAGATTAATCTTTAGCTATACACGAAGTTGACTATAACGAAAACTATTGTTTGACCATTTCATCCGAATAGGAGAGGATACAAATAAAACAATACTCAACAGTCAGTAACGGGCGCTTTCACACATAATCACAGATCGCGTTTATCACATGACAAAATCACCTGCCCGCTCAGGGCATTTTTTTTATCGTAGAGGGGGCAAACGAGCAGACGGGTCACCTAATGGTAAATGACTAGGTACCGCCGCCCATGAGGACCTATAACTCAAGAGTCAGAAGTGCGTTGCCGCCCTTTAAGGTGGGAGTAGGGGGAGAGGGGGGACGAATGGGAAGAGTGGAAGGACGGGAATATTGAAGAGGGAAGGATTAGGGCCTCCGGTAACCTCACTCACGCGGCAAAAAGCAATGCAAACATTGCTTCACTGCCAGTTTTCTGTGAGGCCATGGTATCACTCTGGTCGAAAAACGTCGCGGTGGTGGTCTGAGTACAGCCCTGGGCTCGAATATCCTTGAGTTCGATTGTTTATTTGAGTAGGTAGGCATTAGGCATGAATGAACGAACATCAAAGCTATCCCCGGAAATTCAAATGTTATTAAGAAATGATAGAAACGATGCACAATACGTAAGTATATTATACTCTATACGGTCAGTGGATCTATTTGTGAATTTTTGCTGTTTGACATGCGCAGTGCAGCTTTTTCATACTAAATTGTCTACTGCGCATCGAAATTGTTAACTTTACGAATGATTAGCACTAGACCCGTTGACCATATTGTACCTACTGATATTAGGTAAATACTCTAGCTAGGATACTGTAGGTACCTACTTACGTCAAAATGATCTTCGCAACAGTACCTATAAACCACTTCAGCATGACAGAGGAGTTTCGTCATCTCTCCGCATTGCTTTACACCATTTTTTTTATTATTTGTACATCTTTCGGCACAGTCAAAAAAAGCTTATTAGGTGCATTAACACTGTATTTTTGCATTTTGGGACAATGCAATACTTATCTGACGGCATTATCACTTTAAAAATAATCTGAAAAATCAGCAATCGTCAGGTCGTTGCACTAACTGCGCTAGACTAAACGCTTACCAAGCGGGCGACGCGAAGGCGACCCGCCACTTTTGCCGATACGCGATGAATGACGTCACAGCGTCCCCGGCCTTTCTCGCGAAGGTGGTGCACTAAAATCTCTGTATCTTGGTCATTTTTGATCCGATTAAAAAAATTTAAACACAGTATTTTTTTTTTATAGCTATAAATCTGCATACTTAACAAAAAACGTGACTGATCCTCATTGTAGCATTTTTATATACTAAAACATTTGAAATTTATAAATTAATGTATTACAGAGGTAACCCTACACACACTTACGGCCACGCGGCCGTGCGCTATTGCGAGGCAACAATAATCGTGCTTACGAACATTTAAGTTCATTTTCGGTATTTAACGTAACATTTTGAATGTCCTTGTTAATAGTTGTTTTTTAAATATTGCAAATAAATTTATATCGATTTTAATATAATGTTTCGAATTTGGTTGGGTAAAGGCTATTGGCACAGATTACTAAGTAGTTACTACGTAACTCTTTGAGGTACAGTCTAGTCACTCACGACAATGGTAAAACGGTAATAAGTAACTTAGCAACACATAGCGTTTGTATACTGGTGATGTCCTACAAATAAAATATGTATTCCCAGCCTATTTGTAGGCACATGAATGGTTATACTTCAACAGTTCAACTTTATAACGACGATCTGTTGAATGTTTCAAGATAGGTACCTATTATAAAATGCTTTTTAATGTTTATTAATTACATTGACTGCCCCGATTTACATTACTACATATTTATTGGCTTGATAGTATTTGAGTTTTCGATTTCATGTTAATACCTAACACGTAGTTAGGTATGTCATAGTTAGGATAAAAGGCTCGAACATGGTTTGGACAGTCATTGGCGCCTTTGATGATACCGATACTTTGTCAAATGATCGGTAAGAGTAAGTTTTCTGGCTATCATAATCAACATAAACTGCTGTAGCTATTTATTATACGTATGCGTTCGCCTTGTTAATTAAAGAGCACTACATACCGTACGGACAAAAAAACTACTGCACCATTATGTTTATATCTGTAACAAAAAACCTTTAAAAATACAATTTGTAATTTTTTTTAGTGATTGGTTACACAAAAGCTTGACAACATGTGTGATATCAACACATAAAAATCTTTTTTTTTTATGTATTGACATCACTAAAGTTCGTCAATAGTCACAAAAAAAAAACAGTTGACAATCATAAAGAAATGGTTTTAACTGTTGTCTTTGCCTATTTATATATTAATAGGTGGCTAGATACCGATATATTGATTTCACCAAAGGCGAATAAGAGCCACTGATAACCGGAAAACGGATGGGCGTGAGGTTATAACCGCTTAATAGTTAATGATGCACGGTGCCACGTGTCACTATTATAAAAATAACCATAACCCAAAGTACAGAATACATAATATTACTATCGTGTAAACTAATGAACTAGTTTTCAATACAAAGTTAAGCACTTGTAAGCGAAATCCGTGTCCGTGTTAATCTGTGGTCTCATTTAACGGAATTAAAGTATTTCAAAACGATTCTGTTTATGTCACGTGTAAAATGTGTCGTATTGTCAAAATTGACACTTGTGATTAAATAAAGCTAAACTTGACATTGGCAAAATTGTGGTAACTCCACAAAGCCACAAACCAAAAGTTGAAGTTGAAGTTCTTTCAAATTTTCATTTAATTTTAGTATTTATGTGTTAGCTACGATATAAAAAAATGTTGCGGACAATTGTCAGACTTACACCAACGTTCGCAATTTCATTATTTCATCACAGTGAAAACGAAAATGATATTGTTCTCTATAAATCTGATTCTGATAAACCACAAACAGGATGGGAGAGAGTCAAGCAAATGTATACTAAGAAGTAAGAAAACTTAAAAGTATAATGAGCCTTTAAGTTTCTATTTCATTTGTTGTACGTTTACGAAAGTAAAATATTCTTTTAAACCAACTTCTAAACTAAACATATTTTTCAGTGAATATGACGAAGTGTCACTGGAGCTAACTAATGTGTTTCAGTCAACGATGGGCGGAGCCTTCATTGGAGGATGTTTGGGAGGATTTGTTAGCTCTCGAGTGGCATATCTTGATTTTATAGAAAATAACCAAGCTACTATATTTTCATCTACTGCTCAGGCTAAGGTAATGCATACCTACAATAATGTTTTTGTATGTTTTACTTGTTCTATTGTTAGGTTGTTTTGCTGCCTGAAGCTTTCTCTTAAGACAAAATACTCATTAAAAGAGCATCTGAAAAGTGTCTAGTGAAACAAAGCTATGCAATGTCATAATGTCTGTTGCTTAAAAAATTTATAAACTTTAAAAATATATAAGAATTGGAGTAGAAGGAATACTGTTTTGCTGCATTGCTTAAAAGAAGCTGCTTTCTACTAGTCTACAAAATAAGTGAATTTTGGCTACATACATATCTACTTTGATATTATAAAATCTTATTTATCTGGCTCATTAGTTACAACAGTAACAAAGAAATGCTTTAACAAGTCCACTAGCACAAAATTTAAATGTAGATTTCTTAAGAAAATCTGTTATTTGTAGTTGTAGAAAATAAACTATTTAGGCATGCCTTTATTTTACACTTGTTCTATGACATGGGTCATCACCCCACCGGGATAAGCAGTAGGGTAGTATGTCGGACACGAACCGAATGAAACCACACTGTGTTCCGTCACAGTCCTTATTGCAAGGCCTCTGGTGTACCCTTGAAAGGAAATCCCTGAGAACCCTGATAGACTTGGCCGCATGTTGACGCCAGGCAACCACTCTCTGTTACAGGGGAACTTACCCTTTCAGTGATTGAGGCACGCTCGCTGCCATCTCGAGCCTGCTTCTTCTAGGGCGCCGGATAACCCTGTCCATTGCCCCTGTATATCAGCTGTTTTAGTGTGATTGAGTTCACAAATGTCTATTCATCCAAACTTACGCATGTATAAAATTGTAGTCAGATTTATTATGTCAAATCACTATAAAATAATAAGTAGGGTTTTTAATCCATTAGTAAAGACATGTCTAAATCCTTTAATCCTTGTTCTTATCAGGGTATGATACTTGTAGTCACTTAAATCTCTGGATTAATTTATATCTCACATAATTATAACATTATGTCTTTACAGAAACGATTACAAGATTATGTAACGGTAGCATTTGCAAAAGGAGCATATAAATGGGGTTGGAGGTTATGCTTTTTCACAGGAATATTTAGGTAAGTCATTAAAAATGATTGAGTTGTAGAAAGCTCAACTTTGTTATAATATATTGATAACAAGTTAAGTGTTTCCACATCCGCTGGACACCAGCTCTACTTAAATAGATGTCAATCCACATGTATCTAGTGTGGTGGTGAATTTCCCAAACCAATTTCTATTAGCATGTTTTCCTTATTATGAATAGGGATCATATAGTACAAAGTAAAAATGAAATAGACCCTATTTTAACATCTTTTTATTTTACAGAAAGCTTCTCTAAATATTAGACTTTTTTTTTCTTTTTTGTACACAGAGGTAGACTTTATACAAATTTAATAACATTAGCTCCTTAGTCTAAAGTCTAAAAATCTAAGGCAACATAAAAGTTTACCATGAATATATGCTTAATATCTGTTCTGTGTAAGTCTTAGTTCACACTGAATAACACATAGTTAGGTAAAAGAGTCTCTACTATGTATTTGGATATATTTTTAGACAAATTTATCTATAGTGTTATATGATAAATATCCAGTATTATAAATAATAAGAGCCGAGGTGGTCATGTATTCAACTGCTCCATCTATGGAGTTAATGATGATTTGTTAATTTAAATGTTTTGTTCATTACAGCTTAACAGCAACAACATTGTCAGTGTATCGAGGAAACACATCACTGGTAGAATATATCACTGCAGGTGCTCTCACGGGAGCTTTGTACAAAATAGATTTGGGTCTTGCAGCAACACTGGTTGGCGCTTGTTTAGGTATGTATTTTTTAAACATATTCACAAATAGGAATATACTTAATTATACTTTTTTTAACCTGAAGTATTTGTTTTCTATTAATAATTTCAACAAAATTCAGATCCACTATAAATGCTATCAGGAAACTCGTGGCAAATAATGAATAGACATTTTGTTGTGTAAGTGTAGTGACAGGTTTATCCTAATTTAATATAACTTATTATCTTGCCTTTCAATAAAGTTATTATTATTATCTTAAAACTGCCATCTTAGAAATATAGTGTCAGTCAATTAAAATTTTCATAAATAAGTATTCTATAAACAGAAATTCCTAGTAACAAGCAAACTTAGCAGAATATTATAGTAAAATCTCAATAGCGACAATACACAAGTCGAATTGAGAACTTCCTCTTTTTTTTTCGTCGGTTAATTAAGGAGTTTGGAGAGACTCCAAAGTTTTACCTCAGGGAACGTACCCATACTACGTGACTCGTTCTGGGGGTGAGGGGGGTCTTCAAGATACCACGCTAGGTCATAGGGGCGGAGGGGGGGGGGCTTAGGTTTTCGTCCCGTAGTCAATATCCTCTAGGGAAATCTAGTGCTTTTTCGAGCTATAATGAAATATATCGCGCAGCGTTTAGCGCTTTTTAAACTCACAGGCGGCAACAAGCAAGCGTTTAGCGCTTTATAACTTTCTTTTGGCAAAAAATGATTTAAAACCATATTTATAAATTATTACGTGAAAACTAGAGGGGGAGGGGGGTTATCATATACTACGGGTGGTCACCGAGTGGGAGGAGGGGTATAAAAAAAGGGTCACGCAGTATGGGTACGTTCCCTTAATAGTTAAAAAATTTAAAAGTAATATTTTAGTCAGTAACTCTTTAAATTTTTGAGGTATTTATCAAAAACTATCCAGAGGTTCTTGTTACGGAAGTCTGTTCTTCAGCTATGTTGCATGCCTAAGACATTATATTGCTATGAGCATTGCATACAAGCATTGCATAGCATTGTATACAGGCATTGCCTACTCGTTCTCCTTCATTTTTGAGGCGTTATGAAATACCTAACTACCTAATTAAAAACATACTCCTCGATTGTAATGTAATAATGTTTAACATTAGAATAATGTGAATACCTTTAACTTTTTATGTTTTAGGTGCAGTATTAAGCACTATTGGTGGATTAGCAATACTAGGACTGTTGAAAGTCAGTGGTCTATCAATGGATGACATTAGAAAAGCTTTATACAAATTAAAAGAAGCCAGGTACATTTCATATTTTATTATATTAAAATATAACATGGTGACTTAGTAGTCAAAAAATCATAGTTGATTTTAGTAAAGCAGCGCAAATTGGTAAAAGAAACAATAATAATTAATATAAAGATTTACTCTAACCAGAAAGATCAATATGCTCGTCAAAATGTTTCATAATTATTGTATATGTATTACTTAACGAAATAAGAATTAGAAGTTAGAATAGGATGACCACATTTTCGCGGCCTACAGGCCCATCGTGTTGCTGGACGAGGCGGGTAAACTGTTTGAGAGGGTCCTTTCTGCCCGCATCGTCCGGTACCTTAGCGAGGTCGGCCCCGATCTGTCGGACGCCCAATTCGGTTTTCGGGCGGGGCGGTCGACGGTCGGTGCTGTGTTGCGCCTGAGGGCCGTGACCGAAGAGGTAGTGAGCTGTGGCGGCGTGCTGTTGGCGGTGTCGTTGGACATCGCCAACGCGTTCAATAGTCTGCCATTCAGCTGCATCAGGGAAGCACTCCACTATCACGGAGTGCCAGGGTACCTGAGGCGGCTAGTGGCAGACTATTTAGAGGAGCGTACCGTCATGTACGAGGACCGAGATGGAGTTTTGAGTCGTCGGCCCATGTCGTGCGGTGTTCCGCAGGGGTCTGTCCTTGGACCGCTCCTGTGGAACATGGGGTACGACTGTGCCCTTCGAGGCGACTTCCCCCCCGGGCTCGGCGTAATCTGTTACGCCGATGACACGTTGGTCACAGCCCGGTGAACTTTCAGGAGGCGGCGCGCCTGGCTACCAGGGGAGTCTCTCTGGTGGTCGGGCGCATCGAGGCGCTGGGTTTGCGGGTGGCCCTTGATAAGACGGAGGCCCTTTTATTTCATGGGCCCCGTCGTGGTCCACCCCCTGGCGCCTCTATAGAGGTCAACTCGGTCCTCGTACCGGTTCAGGCCCACATAAAATATCTGGGCCTGATCCTCGACGGTAGGTGGCGCTTCGACGAGCATTTCCTGCAGCTTGCTCCAAAGCTGGTCGGCGCTGCGTCCGCCCTTGGGCGACTCTTACCCAATTTGGGCGGACCCAGCGTCGCTACGAGACGGCTGTACACGGGGGTTGTCCGGTCAATGGCACTGTACGGTGCACCGGTGTGGGCGGAGGCTCTGACCGCCCAGAATAGGGCGCGCCTCTGGCGCCCTCAGAGGGTTACGGCGGTTAGAGCCATACGCGGATACCGCATCGTGTCGACGGAGGCGGCGTGCGCGTTGGCCGGGACTCCCCCGTGGAATTTGGAGGCGGAAGTACTCGCCGAAGTATATCGGTGAACGGCTGAGTTCCGGGCGGGAAGCGGCAGTCGGCCCCCGCCCGAAGAGGTTCGCGAATGGCGTGAGGCCGCTCGCCGAGCCACCATGGCTCGTTGGTCGTCCCGACTGGAGGCTCCACGTGCTTTCTTTGCTCGTGCGACTGCAGTGAGGACTCGACTCAGCACACGCTGGCGGTTTGCTCCGCCTGGGCAACGCAGCGTCGGGCCCTCACTGCAGTCATCGGAGGGGATCTCCCGCTACCGGCCGTCATACGCTCCATGGTCGGTAGCGACAGGAATTTTACCGCGGTCGCGACCTTCTGTGAGGACGTCATCTCGCAGAAGGAGGCGGCGGAAAGGGTTCGGGAGGATAATCTCCACTCGGACCTAATTCGCCGCCGGCGAACCGGGCGGCGGAGGCGCGCTTACCAGCGCCTCATGCCGCCCTGAGTGTGGCCGCGGGTGGATGGGATGGGTTTTCCCCTCCACCCGCTGTAGTGGCCCCCCGCGAGGAGGCGGCGTCCGCGTGTGCCTGGACGTCGCCTAATTGAGAGGATTTTACCCGAAGGTGGTGCCCGCGCTTTTGCGGGCAGGCGCTGGGAGGGTTCCGGATGTCTTAATAAAAGCTGTTCCCGGATCCCTCCTACTTAAGGCGCAGTACGGTACACCGTGTGGTTTTAGTCGGTTCGATTCCGACACACCGCCCCACCGAAAACCCCGGTGGGGTGACGGCCCGAGGGGGTTTCCACACGCACCAAAAAAAAAAAAAAAGGATGACCACATTTTGTATGTCCCAGTTCTGCTTTAAACTGTATTGCACAGTAAGCGAGTTTATTTGAAACCTTTGTGTTGGTTTTCACACAATTGATGTCGTAACTAAAATTAGTGACACACGTACTTGTCACGAATAATACAGCTTTGGGTGATGCCCACAAGCGAATTTTTGTTTTGTTTGGGATCCATTGCATACTGAGCCATTATTGAAACGAAGTTCCTTATTGTACGTTACACTTTCGACTGGGCTAGATAGCCAAAAGTGTTAGTGCAGCGAAAAATGCTGACCGCGGGTTGACTTATTTTATTTACGCCATCTATGGATTCTGCGCGATACTACTGTACGTTGATGTTATTGTATACTAATTGTCCATACATTAGTTCGTGCAACTTTCGCAGATGGCGCAAATTTAATTTCGAGTAATTACAATATTCACAATATTCTGATATTATTCAATCCAATAACTGTATTTATATATAGCGACAGGAACTTCATTCCAACCGGGTGCCTCAGAGACACCCGGTTGGAATGGAAGCTTTTGCATTTTGTACATTTTTCTTGTCCTTACAGAGTAGATCAATACAATCAGGCATTGGAAAAATCAGCTACAATTAAGAATGACGAAATGACAGCCAGCCACAATTGGATCGTCAAAGAACACGGCGAAAGAAAAATAGAAGAGATCCCTTGAATTTGTTAAAAACAGTGGTACTAATCACAAGAAATTAACAACTCATCAGTCAAGGACTGCTTAGTGATATAGCTTGTGAATCTTCTAGATGAGACCATGAAGACTGTAAATATCGTTTGAGAAAAAATAAACAGTGCTTAGCAAAGTAAAAAGGTATCTGAATCAATTGTTTTAACTATTTTATCTATATTTTAATTATACCTCTTTGAAGATATTGGTCTATAAGTTTTGTATATTGTTTCCTATTGTGATTCTAGGTAGTTTTTGAGTTTTCAAGTTTCTCCTGTCATCGAAATGTAGATTGTTAAAGGTATGGTTGTATAATACCAACTGTAAAATATGTAAAATAAATAGTTTTATTAAATTTATCTATTTTATTTATGTTTTATCTTTTCTATGTCTGAGTTTCAAATATTAGGGGACTATGAAAAATGTTACGAACTCAATTTAGTCATGGGTTACTACAATATGCAATTTGATTCACATACCATTTATAAGAGTAGCTAAAATTAGCTTAAAATAATTATACTTAAAGGCATAACGACTGATTTAGGTACTTAATTGTTGTTTATTTAATATTAGCCGTCCCCGCACTTCCACCTGCGTTTATGGTCACTGATATATAGCCTACATACAGGCTTCCTCGATAAATTGGCTATCCAACACTAATTTTTTTTTTTAAATAAATAAATAAATTCGAACCAGTAGTTCCAAGATTAGCGCGTTCATCCAAACATACTCTTCAGCTTTATAATATTTGTATAGATTAATGGGGTCATTGCTTGTATTCGATTAGATTAGGAATGTTATGGATATGAAATTTCGGATATGGATATGACTCATAGGTTACGGATATTTCGGATAGTTTCAGTTACGGATATTATATTTTCAAGAAAGGCGAACGGCAGGCTTGTATGGGACTTTCGTACCGTTAATAAAATTTCGTGTTTTGGGATATTTTTTGTTTTAATCGGTAGTTAATATGATAGACAAGCCCTTTTTAAATTCTTAGATTTTTAAAACTTTGGACTTAAAAGTTATAACCAGTTTTATTTTTTCAGGTTATGTACTAGTGTACCAATGTAGATTGTTACATATAGGTACAAACATTGTTTTGGTGATAAAGTAAATGTTCTAGATTGCTTGTCGCTATCTTTTAATGTTTTGCTTACAATTAAGTTGGTAGATTGAGATGAGGATCGTACCTACTCAGTGGGATGCATTACCTATGTCCTGCAGCGAACTGCAACAGTTTGATAATGATGAAGTGAAGTGAGTGTGTAACTTATGTCACTGATTGGAGAACCATCTGATTTCTAAAATACGAGCACGTCTCAAAAAATATTGATGACGAAAATAATTATTTCATTAAATCGTTAAGTATTATGATTTTATGCAACAATTATGCATTCTCAGATATAATATACAAGTGTTTAATTATATTTAATGTTATTTCTATATCTAAATAATTATTTATCATTTCGATATGTGTGTTATTTTACATATGGCAACTTCTAAAAACATAACTGCGTTTAGTTTACGATTTTAGTACGTTTACTTATTCAAATCTTTTTATTGGTATTACTAATTAATCCGAAGTTCTAAAAATAATACACTTACATGAAAATAAATGGCTTAGTCGCCTTAATAAGTGGTACAAATTCTATAACAAAATAACAAAAAAAGTATGCGGTACCAAATCTGCCGTTCACCTTTGATAACCATTCGAAGCCATCATCATTTACAGTTTTATCAAAATTTACTTTATAGTAAATACTTACTTTGCTTTTGGAAAGGAAACTACAATCGTCAATCCTACCAATATAGGTAGGTAATTTTATTCTGATTTATCAAGCATGCTACAGTAAACTAGGTGTGTGAGTGCGAACTAGAAAAGTGTGATTAAATTCTGAGCGGATTACCTACATTAAAAAACACATTTAGCTCCTTAACAATGTATAGTAGCTGTAAGCTCCTTTTAGTATCTGTAACAGAAAATAAACATTACTTATTTTGCAGATTTATATTCATGAGATTTATTAATATTCTAATAGAGGTAGAGAAAGAAGACTGCCAGGGTCAGTGAGATTAGGCGGGTCACGTAAGTCAAATGCAAGTAACGTGGTTGTGCCGTTGGACAAAAGTCTCCACGCTATAGGAAGACGGAAGGCGATGCCGAGGTTGGCCCGGAAAGAGGTGGTGAGATGACCTGGACGTGTAGAGCTGGTTCGAGGTGGTTCGGGAAACAATATATGTATATACAAAATGCACTTATTGTTGATATTAATAGGATTTGTTCATGGTTTTAAATATATTTTGTAACTTGCTGTTCCCCCGCTCGCGTGTAGGACCTACATATTTATATATTTTGCGTTGAACTCTAATTCTTTTACCAAAATAAAAGTAGCCTAACTCCTAATAACAACAGCTATCTGCTAGTAAAGATTGGTCCACCCGATCCGGAGATTAACCGGAACAAACAGACAGACAAAAAATTTAATACTTAATTATTTTTTTGGTATATGTACCGTGTAAACATTTGGACGCATTTAGTAAAATGCTGTTATTGTGACAATATAAACAGACCATTTATATAGGTAAGCATTTCGTGTCTATGAACAATAAAATTAGCATTTATTTTTTTAACTCACGTTTACGAATGTTGACAGAGTGAGATCAGCGAAAGGACCTGCAGTAAAAACGTTCTTAATACGAAGCTGTCCGGATAGGATCAAGATGGCTCTTCTTTGACTATAACTTGCGGCCCACCATTTACTTTCATAAGGTCCCATCATTAGGTTTTCATTCTGGAAGTCACGCATACATGTTCACAGGACAAGACAATAAATAAAATAAGCACCTACGGATAAATCCCTTTTTGAATGGTTGTGGGTTTGAACCTCATCCAGTAGGTATGCAACTGACAGAACTATATTTCTAACAAGCATTTAGCATAGGCTATACCTATGCTAAATGCTTGTTAGAAATAGGGTTAACATTATCCAGATCAGATCACTAATAATGTGTGAGCCATGTTGCTCTAAATAGATGAATAATCCTACTAATATTATAAACGTGAAAGTTTGTGAGGATGTATGGATGTTTGTTGCTCTTTTACGCAAAAACTACTGAACCGATTGCGATGAAATTGGTATGTAGGTAGTTGGGGACCTGGATTAACACATTGGCTACTTTTTATTCCGGTATTCCCACGGCATCGGGACTTACGCGGGTGAAATCGCGGGGCATAGCTAGTAAACAATAAAGTCATTAAAATGTGAGGTTGAGCCTCACATTGCTCTAACGCAGTGACATTGAAAGGAGTAACCTCTTGAACCAATAAATTTGTAGCCAATGGCGACGTCATTCATTTCAAAGAAGATTTTTTTCAGGACGGCATCGACAATATAATGTTGTAGTAATAAAAATAATGTTTTACCGATAAGGCGAACAATATTTTAAAACCAAATTATTGGACAATTTAATTACATACCCTAAAATTGTATGTATGACAGTCGACACATTTCATGAGTAATAAAACAGTCAACTTACTTTTGCCATGATTTCGTTACTGTGCCAACAGAACATAAATAGCTGTGCTATTCCATATATTAGATATTCAACCATTAACAGTTTCTGGCCTGTGTTTGTAGCTAGCTGCCAAAAATAATAAAGTAAAAAAATATAAAGATTAACGTAGTTTCTACCAACTTCAAGACTCCGACTCCAATTAACTTGAATATTTGCACACGTATAAAGGACCGATGACAATACAATACCAAAAATAAATAAAATGTTTTTTTCTCCCAAAATTATTTTTTTGTAAAACTACGCATAACTTTTTAGAGGGTAGTCCGATTAGGATAGAATAAAGTTGAATTGGAGAAGTTGGTCCCATTTAAATTTTAACAAAATTTTCAACCCAAAGGGTAGAGAAATAGGGCATGAATGATTGTTCACCCACTGAGAAGTTCAGGAGAAATTGAAAGAATAAAAAAAACATTTCGGGAAATAGACGCGTCACCGTTTGCCAACATTTCTTTTTGGCGCCTACTCAAAATTATTTAGGTATTTATATTATTTAAGGAGTTCAGTTAGGATAACAAGATTATTTTTTATTAATTTTCGCTTTTCATTTCATCGGTTTAAGTTTTAGTTAGATAGTTTTTAATATATACATAGCCACCCAATGACACACGCGCAATAAAGACAAAATCTAACGATATATTTGTCATTGTATGGTAGTTACCGGAAAGAGAAAATAAGGATCTATTGCACTAAAAATTAAGAAACTAATTATGTAGGATCATGACATGTTGTAGGTTCAAATCCCATACGGGATAAAAATTTGTGTGATCCACAAATAGTTGTCCCGAGTCTGGGTGTTCTTTGTGTCCGTTGTTTAAATGTTTGTGAAGCCTCTCGCGACTCTCAAGGCAATATATTAGAAGAGACAGCACCTTTTATTTAAAACGAGTAAGTTATAAAATGAAAATGACAGTTATAATTTAATTTAATTGATAGGTACATACGGAAAGTTGAAATGCGCTCGCACAAAGCATGACGGCCCATACCACCACGTACAAGAACATAACAGGCGATATCATGGAATTAAATAACCTTGAATATCTGAAAATAAAACTATTTTTAACGGCGTAAGTAAGCGTATCGATAAATTTCCAAACAAACAAGTTTGAAGGCTACGGAATACTTCTCCGTTTCTTTTTTAAGAGATACTTTTCTTTATGACTGACGCGATCAAAAGGCTTTCTTTCTAAAAAAGAAACAGCAAGTCCCTTGCAGTGTCAAGAATTTATCGCGATGCTCGTGGATGCATCGGACAAACAAAGTAGCCGAAATTTTAGCCAAACGTTAGCTGTAGGTCAAGGTCAAATTAAAGTTAACAAATTACACCGATCCACTGGGAATATCTGTCCTAGGTAATTACGAAAGTCCTTTTTATAACCATATATTAAGAAGTAAAAATTCACAATAATGTTAGATTAAAATTTTACATCAGTAAATAAAAAGCAATAAAACTTACTTGATAAATGTAATGTGCATCTCATTTATTTGTGCAACAATGACGTGGTACTCGTTATCACTGATCCCATTCTTATCAAAGGTTCCAAGCATTTGCTTGCACCTTTCTCTCATCAGATCAAGTTTTCCTCCAAAAAACACCATTACTACTACAACACACGAGTCGTAAGCTGCCATAATACTAGCTCCATAAGCGCACATGTATATATGATATATAACAGTGATCCAACACCCAGGAGACTGGTATTTATTAATTGGCATATAGGTAATAAAAATATGTGGAAAGCTTTCAGTACCATTACGCAAATTCTCCCGAAAAGTTGAAGAAGATACATATGTCATTAATGGTGTTGTCGTTGTAGTTAAAAATGTTATAAAAGTCAGCACCCAGTAGAAGTATGTTAGGCGACGGCTATATTTTGTATAAGTATTGACAATTTTGACTTTAACCGGATCTTCATCCGTTCTTTCAAAGATATCTTCTTCTGTGACGTAGTCAAGGATTTGACGCCAGCTTTTTTGCCATATTATAAACGTATTCACTTTAACAATACAAACTACACATAACATCGAAATTTTCAAACTAGTTATCACGAGATTCACATCTGGCCGTACCACAAAGATCTCCAAGAATTGGGTAACTGTGAAGTAAGTGAGAACCTCGTGTAACATTATATAAACTACCATTGTCAGCTTAGAATCAGGCATTATTAATCCCACTTGCTTCAGTAACCAGTAATTTGGACCTAAGAAAGGGCGCTTTGTACTTTTCAATACTTCTCGTAATGAAGACATGTTGACCCGAAGAAAGTCAATCATAAATAATGGTAACAAATCGAACAATTCCAATATTTATAAGCTGTAGCAATTTATAAGGCCTGTCACTATCATTTTAGGGATCGGTATGCGACTTTTTTATACAATACGCAAAAACAAACAATTTTTATTTTTTTACTAATATTTCTGTCTAATTTAAAGCGTTAAATTACGGTACCTATTAAGTCTCTGTAGTCACGAACTGTATGCCTGCCATTATAACAGGGTTTCATCAGAGCATGCTTTACCAACCTATTGCCGAACAGTCTTTACAGAGCTTTGAAAATTATATAGAAAACTCCCAAGCATGAATTCTCACAATGTTTTTCTTCATCTTTAAGCAAATATTAAAATCTCTTACACAAAACTCAAAGGTGCGTTACCGAGGATTTAACTCTAGTCACAAGTAACAAACGCCAATGCTTAAACAAACAGACTATTCCATAGCTGGGTCATTCATTAGTTACAAATAAGCAAATATCCTATGAAACGAAATTTATGTAAGTAAAGATAACTGCCAGAATTCCATGCGAGTTAAGGGATAGGACTAGCAACATACAAATTAACCTGCTGCTGTTACGAAGGATTAGAAAATATAATTTATTTAGTCTAGAAGATAAATAATGAATATTAATCTATTAATCTTCTATATGCATAAAAATCAATGTATGTTTGTCCTCTATGCATTTCTAAACTGTTGATCAGATTGTGATGAAACTTTGGCAGGGTCAGAAGACCCTTAGAAAAGAACACCCGCGAGAGTTACTGGCCCATAAAATTTATATACATTGGCATTGCAACGCATGCCGGGTACAGCTAGTACCATATATATTGTAATAAATATTAATTTATAAAAATGGATAACTAATATATCAACAACTGCCTTATATTATAGTTAATATCAACTTGTACATGGTCGGCGAAATATTGAATTCCAACCCGTTAATTTGTATGTCTTGACAGAGACATAAAAATTACATATAAGTGTACCTACGTGTTATTAAAAACCATCGCCGCTTCCCTATTAAATTTAATATATGATGAAGCCATCATTCATTGTGGAATTATGGTCTCGGAACCTAAAATTATGCTTTGAATAAAACATATATACAAATGTGCACATTTACAATGACTTTTTAATGAGACTACTGGTAGTTACAGTTAATTAAGTAAAAAACCTTAATAAAACGAAAGTATAGATAATACATAATATTTGGATGTGATACCTACTTACTAAAATTATTAGGTCTTTTACATTATACTTTTGGCGTTGTCGTTTTGTTCACAATATGGAAAACTATTTTTTTTATATTATAGGGGGCAAACCAGCAGACGGGTCACCTGATGGTAAATGACTACCGTCGCCCATGGACACCTGCAACTCAAGAGTCACAAGTGCGTTGCCGGCCTTTGAGATGGGAGTACGCTCTTTCCTTGAAATATCGCGGTATTTACGAAAACGAGTTCCGCCGTGATAATAGCGCTGCCGAAACAGCTTGAAGGATTAATTATGTGTATGGGAAAGCTACTGTAAAAGAAAACGCGGTACCTTTGTGGTTCCAACCTTTTTTTTAAGTGAAAACTTCCTTAGGCACTTTTGCTATATGGAAAAAGCACTGAGCTCGTTACCGTCACGCTAATAATACATATATATATCCACTAGAGGGCGCTA